>JARPTA010000002.1:3855727-4498348 GCA_029582065.1 Strongyloides stercoralis
CATATTTTAAGAAAGAGTTGTTCTATTAAAATAATACTATGTTTAATGAATTACTTGTTTTAATGTTAAAGAAGTTTATAATGTAAGTTAATAGTGTAAATTTATTTTAGATAAACTCTGAATTTTTAAAAAGCTAGAAAAAATAACCATGAAACTTTTTTTCTCTAAACTGATGTTATATGTGGAGCCAAGACAAACTAATTTCAGCTGAGTTATAATAAAAATTTAGGATATTGAATATTTTTATACAAATATGAATTTGGTTATAACTCTATAGAAAGTGATGATAAAGAAATTCCGTTTTCTGGAATCAACTTCAAATAAGTTTCTATATAGGGTCTACCTTCAAAGTTTTTCTATATTTCTAACCATTTTCAAGATATAAGTGATTTTGACAATTGGTTGTGCGCGAAGAAAGATAAAGGTTATATTTCAAGATTAGTTTAAGATTGGAAAATGTTTACAGCACAAGGCATGTTTCAAAAGTCAGTAGAAGTTTAGCGCAATAGATTTTATGTTTCTACGGCATTATTAGCGTAAGTTGTGAATATTTTTTTAAAGCTTTTGTTTCAGTTATATTTTTTTTACCAGATCTTATGTTGGAGACATGCTATGAAGATGAAAGTAAGGTTATCAAATTCCTTATAAAAATTTCGTTTAGAATCATTTATTAAACTTTACAACTTTATATGGAACTACCAGAAGAATGTTTTTTTAAACTATATTTTCCACGACTGACTCGAACTTTTATTGATCAATATCTTGTATGTTTTAATTTTTTTACTAATGATTATATTCAAGCTTAATTACTATTCTAGGACTCTCATTTGAATGTACTTTTACTCAAAAGTTTTGAACGATTGTTTTAATTATTTAATATTAACTCAAGGTAGAACGAGGCATGCGGATTAATCTCAATGGAAATAAACTTTAAGTAGTAATTATTCTTTAGTTTTAACATAGCAAAATTTATCAGAAGAAGCTTGAGAAATAATAATTTATCCTGAAAGTAGTTTAAGCATAATAAGAATACGCAAAAATTTTTAATGCTCAAGCTATAAAGAAGAAAACTTTTATTCTTATATAATTTTTTCTTTGAAGTCGAGTAAAATTAATTTTATTTTAATATAATAAGTTTCAGATGAATAACAAGAGAAATTGGAGACAATAAGTTTATCTTTAACATCTTCAACTTTTATCATAACATGGATTAAAATAATGATAAAAGAATGTAGGCTTTTGGAATCAACATTGAGTCAGTTTTCAAATAAGGTTTATCTTTGAAATATTTTTTTATCACAAATTGTTTATAAGGTATAAAATGTTGGAGCAATATATTGTGTGCGAAAAAATAGTGTTTATTACATCTCAAGAACCTTTGAAGATTAAAGAAATTGTCATTTTGCATTACATTTGTAAGCTTAAGATAATGCCAACGTTTTAAATTTCATATTTTTGTGAGATTAATAACTTAAATTATGAATACATTTTTAAAAGTTTTATTAGTTATATTTTTATCATGTCTCAAGAATGTAATGTCTAGTGAAATCAAAACTAAGTTCAATAAAATGATCACAAAATTCTGTTCTGAAACAAGTTAATTAATTTTATCATTTTGGATTACAACATGAGGGTTAACTTTTTTTTCAAAAATATTTTTTAGCATCGACTTCAACTTTAATTAGAGACAACGTTATGAATTTTATTTTCATTTTATCAATATTAACATTCAAAGTTAATTTTTTTACAATATTTGTAAACAATAAGACATTATTTCAAATGCAAATAAACTACAATTTAGTTTTGCGTTAAATTATGTGTAAAAATATCAAATACAATTTATTTTCATGGTTTATAGTAATAATGATAACGTGAACTTTTCAAGATTATAAATTAATTTCTAGAACTTTAAAGACTACAAGGATTTCAAAGCCAAAATTCTTCATTTTACATTAACTTCTGAAGAAGTAAAACAGTGGCCGTCAATTTATAAGTGTATATGTGATTTCGTTATGAGACTTAAAAAATCAAACATGCTAAATGTTTTTTTTTTCATCACCACTGACTTCCATCATAATTTTGCTTAGAAGTGATGATAAAAGGATGAAACTTTTTATAAACGACTTAGAATCAATTTTTTTACAAGGTTTATCTTCAAAATACTTTTATATCTTCAACCGTTCTTAAGATATTAAGATTAATGACTATTGGTTAAGCACGATGAAATATTGATTGTCGTATCTGAAAAGTGGTTGAAGGTTAGAATGAATTTCCAACATGAACTACATCTAAGAACTCAACAGAAGTTCAGCTTAATACATTTTATGCTTTGAAGAACTTTTATACTTGAGTTACAAGCATATTCTTAATACATTTTTATAATTGTGTTTCTTATCATATCTGAAGAACAGGATATCATATGAAAATGATATTATGATTAATGAATTACCCACAGAAATCTGCTTTAGAGTTGACAAATTAGTCTTATAATCTTTGACTACGACGTGAAAACCGTGTTTTTCCAAGAAATATTCTCCATCATCGGCGCTAACTTCTTTACCGTATAACTTTGTAAGTTTTACTTTCTTTTGTTTATTTATAATTATATTAAAAATAAATTATTTTCAAAAAATTTCAGATAAGTAAAATGCTGTTTGGATATTGTTTCTTATATTATTTTACCATTATGTCCGCTAAATTGGATCTTTTTTTTTTTCCAGTGATAGTATGGTTTACTATGGTATTCTGAAATTAGATCAAATTACAACTACTAACTATTATTGTCAAAAATTGGACAATTCTATTTTAATATTTATTCAATGATACCCGATTTAGTTAATAGA
Source organism: Strongyloides stercoralis (assembly GCA_029582065.1). Taxonomy (NCBI): domain Eukaryota; kingdom Metazoa; phylum Nematoda; class Chromadorea; order Rhabditida; family Strongyloididae; genus Strongyloides; species Strongyloides stercoralis. Next base: position 3,858,571 of record JARPTA010000002.1, read on the forward strand.
AAAAGGATGTTTTTTTTTTGATTTTAATATTTATCAATTACTATGGATATCCAGTAAGTTTTTTCTTTTATTAAAAAATACATTCATTAAAAAGTCATTTATTCTATTCTTTATGATGCATTAAGGCTTTGTCGTTTGTTTAAATTTATAGACTTGTAAAATAACTTTATTTATTAATTAAAACACTCAAGATAATTATCTTTTTTTTTTTTTTTACAATGTGTTTTGTATTTATTGTCTAATATAAATTATATTGCAAAACTTTTTAAATCAAATGATAATGTTCAAACTATGGATAAAAAATCAATCAAAGAATTTTTAACTTTCTACAGATGCTATTAAAGATTTTATAGAAATTGAAGGAACTGTTGAGTATGATGGCAATGCTAACATCTTTGATTATGTTTCAAATGTTTGTAAAAAGAAAATTACTAATTCAATTATGAAAGTATAAAAATTAGTCAAAAGTATAAATGATAAAGTGGTTTACATAATTTTTAATACCATAACATTATTAAGAAATAAAATGGTATATTTTGGTTCGAATATTACATACATGACCCCTCTGAACAGTGTATTCCTCTTCTATTACCAACCATTATTCTCATATAACCATTACCATTAAATTTGGCCTCCAAACTTCTAGCTGTAACAAAAGTGTCACCTTTTTCATTTTTTTTCAGCATCTGAATTATCCACTTCTTTTAGGCACAATTTTTTCCCTTAATCTAAATTTTACTCTCATCATTAAATAATAAATTGTTAAATGGAACATATATTCAATAGTTAGGTGGCTTTTTTTTTTTAAATCTTAAATGTTCACTCTTATACTTAATAGAAAGTACAGTAACTTGTAATTGAAACTTTTTTTCAGTACCATTGGTAATATTTAACTTTACATTACATCCATGGGAAAAAAATATTAAAGATTCAATGAAAATGATGAAAATAATACTTGCTACATTATTCATTGTGCTTACTAGTAGAGATAAATATAATAATGTTACAAAAATACCAAACCAATTAGATGTATAATCTCTTATATAATACTATTTTTAGGTAATTATGTGAAATCATTCATCTTGCCCCTTTTATTGAAATTATTTATTTTTATTTTGCTAGAATTGGTGTAAATATTTTTAATATATCCATCAGATTATCATTTTTATTAATTTATTTATCCATATGTATGTGTGTTAAAGATATATTAGTGATTTTTATATTTACTACTAATGAAATCGTCTAATGCAGAAAACATAATGATGCCCTATTTGTGATTTATTTTTGTTAAAGGGTACTGTCAAAGAGCGTCTTCATTATTCTTACCATCGATTTCATGTTAACAGCTTGTAAATATTTTGGTCTATATTAATCAAGGCTTTCTTGATTCATTCTTCTTTATTTTATTCTAACAAGGTAGGAGTAAAAAATAAAACGACAACAATGGTATGTTTTCTTTCAAACTTTTTTTAGGCTATAACAGCTGATGAAAGGAACACATTATTAATGCCATTATTGGAGAATGGTTGGAAGAAGGTCAATAATCGTGATGTCATAAATAAAGTAATAATTTTCAAAGACTTCAACAAGATAGTAAAAGAATAATAGAAATCAATTATTTTAACTATTATTTTTAGGCGTTTGGTTTCATGACAAGAGTTGCATTGATGGCTGAAAAAATGAATCATCATCCAGAATGGTTAAATGTATATAATAAGGTTGATATTACATTAAGTACACATGATGTTGGTGGCTTATCAAACAATGATATTAAACTTGCTACATTTATTGATAATAATATTTTGTAAGAAACATACTTTAAATTTACCTACACATAATTGATATGAAGTTTAACTTTCCAAAAAAGTAATTGAAGGTTAATTAAATAAACACATATTTTTATGATTGTATAATTTCTTTACTATTTCTTCCACATTTATAAATATTAAAAAGTAACTTGAGATTCTTTTATATTAAAGATACTGAAAAGTAACATTATTTTCTTATGTGGTAATACCTGATAATCCATAACGGTTAACTTTATACGATGTATTTATAAAAAGTATTCCTGAAATTGACATCATTACATTTATTTTAACATACTTGTTTTTCGGAATCTTATACAAATTAAGTTTTGTAGTGCTTATTAATTCAAATAATTCTCTTTCTCCAGTGATAGTTGTTCAAAATACTTAGATAACAGTAAATATACACTTAAATTTATCTTTAAGTTGTTAATTTTAACATTGATCTACAAAGCCAAATAAAGACATTATTTTGAAGATTTTAAAACATACATTTAGTCATCTGAAATTTTTTGAAAATAATTCATTTCTGATGTAATTATAAATAAACAAAAAGAAATTAAAACTTACAAAGTTATATGATATAAAAGTTAGCGTCGATGATGGGGAATATTTCCTGGAAAAAAGACGGTTTTCATGTTATAATCAAAAATTAGAAAAATAAATTTGTCAACTTTAAAGCAGATTTTTGTGGGTAATTCATTAATCATAATCTCATTTTCATATGACATCTTGTTCTTCAGATATAATAAAGAACACAGTAAAAAAATGTATCAAGAATAAGGTTGTAACTCAAGTGTAAAATGTATTCCACTCAACTTCTGTTAAGTTCTTAAAAATAACTCATGCTGAAAATTTATTCTAATCTCCAATCATTCTTCATATATGATAATCAATATTTCATCGTGCTTAACCAACAGTCATCAATCTTTATATCTTAAGGACAGTTGAAGATATAAAAGTATTTTGAAAGTACCCTATAGAAAATTGATTCTACGTCGGTTATAAAAAGTTGAATCCTTTTATCACAATATCTAAGCAAGTTATCATCAAAGTTGAAGATGTTAAAGATAAACTTATTGTCTCCAATTTCTTTTGTTACTCATCTGAAACTTATTATATTAAAATAAAATTAGTTTTATTCGACTTCAAAGAAAAAATTATATAAGAATAAAAGTTTTCTCCTTTATAGCTTGAGCATTAAAAATTTTTGTGTATTCTTATTGTGCTTAAACTACTTTCAGGATAAATTATTATTTCTCAAACTTCTTCTGATAAATTTTGCTATGTTAAAACTATAAAATAATTACTACTTAAAGTTTATTTCCATTGAGATTAATCCGCATGCCTTGTTCTACCTTGAGTTAATATTAATAATATTAAGACAATCGTTCCAAACTTTTGAGTAAAAGTACATTCAAATGAGAGTTCTTGAAAAGAAATTAAACTTGAATATAATCATTAGTAAAAAAAATTAAAACATACAAAATATTGATCAATAAAAGTTGAAGTCAGTCTTAAAGAATATTTTTTTGAAGAACATGCTTTCGGTAGTTTCGTAAAAGTTTGTTAAGATAAATAAATGATTCTTAATAAAATTTTTATAAGGAATTAGATTAACTTACTCTAATCTTTATAGCATGTCTCCAACATAAGATATTGTAAAAAAAATATAACTGAAAAAAAAAACTTTAAAAACATATTCACAACTTACGCTAACAATGCTGTAGAAACATAGAATCTATTGCGTTAGACTTCTACAGACTTTTGAAACATGCCTTGTGCTGTAAACATTTTCCAATCTTAAACAAATCTTGAAATTCGATCTTTAACGTTCTTTGCACATATTAAACTTTAAATTTCTTATATCATAAAGGAGGTTGGAAATAAAAAAAAAAAACTTTGAAGATAGACCCTACATGGAAACTAATTTGAAGTTAATTCCAGAAAACAGCATTTCTATATCATCACTTTCCACAGGGTTATAACCAAATTCATATTTGGATGGTAATATTCAATCTCCCAAACTTTTATTATAACTCAGCTGAAACTCGTCATCATGAGCTGATATTAGTTTCTTTGGCTCCACGTATAACATCAGGTTAAAATAAAAAGGTTTCATGGTTATTCCTTCAAGATTTCTAAAAATTCAAAGTTTGTCCAAAATAATTTTACATTATTAACTTACAATATAAATTTCTTTAACATTAAAATATATATCACACAAAAAGTTATTGAAAACGTTTGTTATTAATTATCATTCGTAATAATGCATTGTTTATCATTAGATGTAAAAAACATGTAAAACGGCATAATTAATTAAGATTAATTATTGTTTAATTAAAAAAGTTCAATTTTTTATTTAATGTTATTTTCAACAATATTTTCTTTTGATATTTTTTGACTAACTACTAAAATTTCAGCAAAAACTTCTTCAGCTAATTTTGAAATATAACTTTTTGGTATTATAAAACCAAAATTATATATTTTTCTACTTCCTATTTCAATTGTAAAAACATATTTAATTCCTAAACTTCTAGCATAGTCATTAGAATATCCATTTGCTCTATACAAAATATCAGCGCTTTGCCCAACATCGTAATCAGCTCCGGAAATGTTTTCAATTGCATTTCTCATTTCTTCACCTAATTTATAAAGGTTTTCCCTGTCATCAGTATAAAGCTTCTTTTGATATCCCCATGGATATAAAATAAATCCTTCATAACTATGTAAAGTTACAAATCCTTGAATTTTATTTTTTACCAAATAATCTGTATAACTTTTTAATTCAAGTTCACATTCTTTAGATATTCCTGGAAATCTTATACAAATACTATATTTCTTATTCCATTTATATGGATAACTTCTATTAAAATCAACATCACATATAGATTGTTCTGTATTTCTACTACCTCTTCATGTTCGTTCTTAAATTCTAAAATACTCATATCCATCTGAATTAACCATTGAAAAATATTATTCCAAGAATACAATTCAATAACATCCCTTTATTCTTCGTAATTTCATTATTTTAATAACTATACATGTTGTATCTGAAACTAATTCAATGCTTTTTTGCTATAGAAATATATTTTTCATTATTGTAAATGATTTTATTGATATTGTCCAATCTATTTTTGCCTATATTTATTAATGTTTTACACAGAGTTCATACACTTTAATAGTATTTTGTAGTTTGATTCTTCATCAATATTCATAAATTTCTAGGTTTTTTAAAAGTACGTCTGTTTATTTCAGTTATTATACCTAATTATCTAAAACTAAAGGTAATGTTTCAGCCTTTCAGTTATTTGATGTAGCCTTTAATATTTGATTGCTACCTTCTGAAGTTCTAAATTGTTTTCCATGGCCATATATATTTGTATAATTATCTACATTGGATTTTTAATGCCTAAACTTAAAAGAAAAAAGAAAAGAATCATTAGATGTCTAAAAGAAATTTACATTCTCAACAAAAAATCTAACCGAAGATTAAATAATGAAATAATAAAAGAAGAAACAGAAAGAAAAAAAAACCCAAACTGAAAAAGAAAAATGGAAGAGATAATAAACACACAAACCAAAAATATTAACACAATAATAAAAATTAAAATATAAATAGAGCCTCCACGCTTTACACTCAGCTCTAGTAGAGCAACATCCTTTAATTTCTACCAGAAGAGCTTCCATGCTCCAGATTCGGTCCTAGTTGAACCACAGCCTCCATACTTCTGATTAAGCTCCAGCAGAGCAACAACCTCCAATTCCTTCCAGATGAGCCTTCATGCTCCATATTCAGTTAAATAACAGTCTCTAGTTTCCTCAAGAATCAGATCCAATTCATTCCAGAAGAGTTTCCATGATCCTAATTATGCTCCAATGAAGCAACAGCCTCCAGTTTCCTCTATAAAAATCTCCATGCTCCGAATTCAGCTCCAGTAAAACAACAGCTTCCAACTCATTACAGAAGAATTTTCATTACTCACATTCAGTTCCAGTAGAGCCATAATTTCTATTTCATTCCAAAAGAGTCTCCATGCTCTCCAGTTTTAGTTACAATTGGACAACAGCCTCCACTTTTTTCCAAAAAAGCATCAATGCTTTTGATTCAGTTCCAGGTTGAATAACAGCCTCCAAAACAACAATAATAATGTTTAAATTGTAAAACAGTAAATCAAAAAGAAAAAATATACATGGATTTTTAATCGTAATTAGCATTACTACTAAATAAATTCCTCCCAAAAGAAAAAAGTTTACACGTTTCAGAATCAGCTCCAGTAAAGTCATATTCTCCAGTTTACTCCAGAAGAACATCCACACTTTTGATTCAATTCTAGTAGAGCAATAACCTCCAATTTCTCATAAAAGAACTTCCATGCTCTAGAAACAATTCCAATTAAGCAACAGTTTCCAGTTTGCTTCAAAAGAGTCTCATGGTTCCTGATTCTACTCCAGTAAAACGACAGCCTCCAATTCCTCTCAGAAAAGCTTTTGTGTTTCAGATTCAGTTCCAATTGAATAACAACTTCTAAAACAACAACAATAATGTCTAAATTGAAATGCAGTAAGTTAAGACAAAAAAAAACATACTTGGATTCCTTATCGTAACTAGCATTACTACTAAATAAATTCCTCCCAAAAGAAAAAAGATTCTATGTTTTAGATTCGGCTACATTAAAGCCATATCTTCCAGTTTACTTCAGGAAAGCATCTATACTCCTGATTATGCTTCAGTAAAACAACAGCCTCCAATTCCTTCCACAACAGCTTCCATGCTCCGAATTCAGTTGAAAAACAGTGTCCAGTTTGCTACAGAGTCTCTGCCCTTCAGTTTCAACACTAGTTCGCTCTAGAAAAGTTTCTATGCTCTTGATTCTGCTCCAGCAAAGCAACAGCCTCCAATCCTTACAGAAGAGCTTCCATGCTTCAGACATAGCTGCAGTATAGCTACATCCTCATGTTTCCTCCAGAGAAGCTTCAATGCTTCAGATTCAGTTCCAGTTGAACAACAGTTTTCAAAACAGTAACAATAATGTCTAAATTTTAACGCAGTAGATCAAAATAAAAAAACATACCTGGATTCTTTATCGTAATTAGCATTATTGCTAAATAAATTCCTCCTATAAGAAAAGAGTTTACACGTTTTAGATTCAGCTCCAGTAAAGTAACAGTTTTTAATTTTTCCCACAACAGCTTCCATGTTCCAGATTCAGTTCCAGTTTAATAACAGTCTCCAGTTCACTCCAGAAAAGTTTCTATGCTCCTGATTCTACTCCAGTATAACAACAGCCTCCAATTCATTTCAGAAGAGTTTCTGTGTTTCAGACTCAGCTGTAGTATAGCTACACCCTCAAGTTCCCTCCAGAAAAGTCTTCATTCTCCAGATTCAGCCCCAGTTAAATAACAGCCTCCAAAACAACAATAATAATGGCTAAATTTTAACACAGTAAATCAAAATAAAAAAACATACCTAAATTCTTTATCGTAATTAACATTATTTCTAAATGAATTCCTCCCAAAAGAAAAAAGTTGACACGTTTCAGATGCACTTCCAGTAGAGCTACATCCTCCAATTCACTTTAGGAAAGCATCTATACTCCTAATTATGCTTCAGTAGAACAACAGTCCCCAATTCTTTTCACAACAGCTTCCATGCTCCGAATTCAGTTGAACAACAGCCTCCAATTTGCTCCAGAAGAGTCTCAACCTGTCAGTTTCAGCCTTAGTCCACTTCAAAAAAGTTCTGATGCTTCTGATTCTGCTCCAGTAGAGCAACACCCTCCAACCCTTACAGAAGAGCTTTCATGCTTCAGACTTAACTGCAGTATAGCTACATCCTCAAGTTCTCTCCAAAGAAGCTTCAATGCTTCAGATTCAGTTCCAGTTGAACAACAGTCTCCAAAACAACAATAATAATGTCTAAATTGTAACGCAGTAGATCAAAACAAAAAAACATACCCGGCATATTATATTTATCGTAACTAGCATTATTTACTAAATAAATTCCTCTCACAAGAAAAAAGCTTCCATGTTTCAAATTCGACTCCAGTAGAGCCACATTTCCCAGTTTGTATCAGAAAATCATCTATACTCCTGATTATGATCCAGTAGAGCAACAGCCTTTAACTCATTTCAGAAGAGCTCTTATCCTTCAGGTTCAGTTCTAGTTAAATAACAGCCTCCGAAACAACAATAATAATGTCTAAACTGTAACGCAGTAAATCAAAACAAAAATAACATACCCAGGTTCTTTATCGAAATTAGTGTCATTATTAAATGAATCCTTTGAAAAAAAACTTTCATGATCCAGGTTCAGTTGCAGTAAAGCTATATCTGCCAGTTTTCTTCAGAACAGTCTCCATGCTCCAGATTCATTTTCAATTGAACAACAGCCTCCAAAACAACAAGAATAATATCTAAACTGTTACGCAGCAAATCAAAACAGAAAAAACATACCTAGATCCTCTATCGTAATTAGCTTTATTACTAAATAAATTCCTTCCAAAAAAAAAGCTTTCACTTTTTAGATTCAGCTCTAATAAAACTACGTTCTCCAGTTTTCTCCAAAAAAGTAGCTATACTCCTAATTCAGCTCCAGTAGAGCAACAGTCTCCAGCTTCACTCAAAAGTTCTCATGCTCCAGACTCAGATCTAGTTGAACCACAGCTTCTGATTCACTCCACAAGAATTTCTATTCTTTATTACCAAAACCAGTAAAGCAACAGCCTCCAACTTTTCTCAGAAAAGTTCCCTTGGTTCAGATTCAGCTCCAATTGAACAACAGTTTCCATTTTTCCTCCAGAAGAGTCTCAATGCTTTTGATTCAGTTCCAGTTGAACAACAGCTTCCAAAACAACATTGACAATATCTCAATTTGTAGCATGGCAAAAAAGAACAAAAAACACACCTAGGTTTTTAATTGAAATTAACATTATTATTAAATAAATCCTTTACAAAAGAGCTTCCATGCTTCATATTCAGCTGCAGTAAAGATACATCTCCAAGTTTGCTCTAGAAAAGCCTCAATGCTCCAGATTCAGTTCCAGTTGAATAACAGCCACTAAAACAATAATAATAATGTCTAAATTTTAACGCAGCAAATCAAGACAGAAAAAACATACCCGGATTCTCTATTGTAACTAGCATTACTACAAATAAATTCCTTCTAAGAGTAAAAAGCTTCCATGTTTTAGACTCAGCTTCAGTTAAATAACATTCTCTAATTTCACTTTAGAGAAGCATCCATACTCCTGATTCGGCTATAATAAAGCAACAGCCTCTAATTTTTACTACAACAGTCTCCATGCTCCAGAGTCAGTTCCAGTTGAATAACAGTCTCCAGTTCACTCCAGAAGAGTTTCCATGCTCCTGATTCTACTTCAGTACAATAACAGCCTCCAATTCCTTTCAAAAGAGTTTCTATGCTTCAGAATCAGTTCCAATTGAACAACAGCCTCCAAAACAGCAACAATAATATCTAAATTCTAACGCAGTAGATTAAAACAAAAAAACATATCTGGATTCTTTATCGTAATTAGCATTATTGCTAAATGAATTCCTTCCAAAGGAAAAAGTTTACATGTTTCAGATTCAGCTCCAGTTGAATAGCATTCTCTAATTCACTCCAGAGGAGCATCCATACTCTTGATTCGGCTCCAGGAGAGCAACAGCCTCCAAAACAATAATAATAATGTCTAAATTGTAACGCAGAATTAGGATAGAAAAACCATACCTAGCATATTTATCGTAATTAGCACTATTGCTAAATGAATTCCTCCTACAAGAAAAGACCTTCCGTGTTTTAGATTTGGCTCCAGTAGAGCTACATATTCCAGTTCACATCAGGAAAGCATCTATACTCCAGATTATGCTCCAGTAGAGCAACAGCCTCTAACTTATCCTAGAAGAGCTTCTATCCTTCAGATTCAGTTCCTGTTGAATAACAGTCTTCAGTTCAATCCAGAAGAGTTTTCATGCTCTTGATTCTGCTTCAGTAGAGCAACAGCCTCCAAAACAACCATAATAATGTCTAAATTTTAACGCAGTAGATCAAAACAAAAATAACATACTTAGATCATTTTCACAATTGGCATTACTTTACGAAATAAATTTCTCCAATAAGAAAAAAGGCTCCGTGTTTGAGATTCAGCTCCAGTAAAGCCACATCCTCTAGTTTCCCCCAGAAAAATCTCCATACTTCAGCTTCAGTTCCAGTTGAACAACACCCTCCAAAACAACAATAATAATGACTAAATTGCACCGCAGTAATTTAAAATAAAAAAAAACATACATAAATTCTTTATCGTAGTCAGCATTATTACTAAATGAATTTTTTCCAAAGAAAACTTTCATCATCTATATTCAGTTCCAGCAGAGCCACATAATCCAGTTTTCTCCAGAAAGGTAGCCATACTCCTAATTCGGCTCCAGCAGAACAACAGCTCCCAATTTTGCTCAAAAGAGTTCCCATTCTCCATATTCAGTTCTAGTCAAACAACCACTTTTGGTTCGCACCAGAATAACTCCTTTCTTTCATTATCAGAACCTAGTAAAGCAACAGCCTTTAGTTTCTCCCAGTAAAGTTTCCTTGGTCAAGATTCAGTTCCAATTAAACAAAAGCCTCCATTTTTCTCCAGAAAAGCCTTAATGCTTCTGATTCAGCCCCAATTAAACAACAGTCTCCAAAACAACAATAATAATGTCTAAACTATGACGCAGTAAATCAAAACAGAAAAAACATACCTGGATTTTTAACCATAATTAGCACTATTGTTGAATGAATTCCTTCCAAAAAAAAGAGCTTTCATGTTCATGATTCAGTTCCAGGTGAATAAAAGCCTTTGGTGTGCTCCAAAAAACCTTCCCCCTCCAAATTTAATTCTAGTTTAGCAAAAGCTTCCAGTTTTCTTTAGAAAAATTTCCTTGCTCTAAATCCAGCTCCAGTAGAGCACCATAATAAATCCACTATTGAAGAAACCACAAATGTTCCAATGAGTTGTGGCTCAAAAGTGATTCTTATCTGAAATTTAATCAAACACAAATAAAAGTTATAGGAAACTTACCAAAAGTAAAAATGTAGTACAGCCTAAAAAAATATTTCTAAAAAAATCTTAAATTTACCTGGTTTGATTCAGCGAAAATAACAAAAGTTTAGAAATAAATTTGAACTTGCGGCAAACCTAAAAAAAAAATACATTAAAGAAAAAACAAACAAACATACCGGTATTGAAAAAAGATGCGAACTTTTTACCGCGTAAACACGAAAGTTTCAGGAGTAGCTTCTGAAGTAACGTTTTTCTTGGTATTCCGTTTCTACGTCATTCATATAGGTAGTTTTAAAAATAGTTTATTGACATATTATTACAATTAAAAATTAATAAAAAATTCAAAAGTTATGATCAATCGAAGTTAAAGTCAGAAATATAGAAAATTTTTTGAAAAAAGACAACTTTGGTATCCTTATGGAAATTGATAAATTTGAATCAGTGAATCTAGGTAAGATTTTTGCAAGAAATTTATTAAATCTAATCTCATCTTTTTAAAATATCTTCAATATAATATATATAATGAAATATGTTTTCAAAAATGATTCAAGAACATACAACTTATGTTGATTAAAACATAGACATTTAAAATTTGTTGTGTAGTTTTTCATTGAGTTCTTAGATATAGGATATGTTGAAAAATTTTTTCAATCTCCAACTGTTCTTGAAATATTAAAAGTAATACTTTTACCACACACCATTTCCTATATCCTATGAATAGTTATTGGTATAAAAATATTTTAAAGGTAGACCCTAAATGAAAAGCAATTTGAAACTGATTTCAATAAACTAGATGCCTTAATCATTATTTTTAAGAAGATATAATTCAAGTAGGAGATGTCAAAAAAATATTTATTGTATCTAACTACTTTTATATGTCAATGGAAACATATTATATCAAGATGAAATTAGCTTTATTTAACTTTAACCTCATATAAAAATTACTCAAGATAGGAAAGTTCTATTAAAATATATTTATCATTTTAAGGATTCAGAAATTATAAGAAACAATTTCTTATCTTTGTATTGATTATTAAAGATTTAAAAGTATTTTAAAAATAAATTAGCATTCTTCGAACTTTTTCTATTGATCATTGTTAAATAAGAACTGTAAGATTAGTTTCACTAAAATTAAGATTTTATTGAAGCTAGTTTACATATTGCTTTCCACGTTGAATTAATATTTCAATAATAAAGATTCTTGTTTTTTAAAGTTTCAAGCAAATATATATTTATATCAAAAACCTTAAAAAATAACAAAGTTTGAATACAATTATAAAATCAAAAATTTAAAAATTAAAAAGTTACAAACAATTAAATTTTAAATCAGCATTAGATAATATTTAATAAGAGAACATAAATTCGGTACTCCATAATTAATTCTTTAATTTTATAAATGATTCCTGATGATACTTGTTATAGGCAAATTGATAAACTTAGTTCTATCTTCATATAAAGCTTTCAATATGGTATATGATAAAAAAAACTGAAAAAAACTTTTAAAAACATACATATAACCTACGTTAATAATGCTGTAAAAACATGAAGTTTATTGCGTTAGATTTCCTTTGACTCTCGAAATATGCCTTGTGCTTAAAAAGTTTCCAAATCTTGAAATATGATCTTTAATTTTCTTCGTCCGCATTAAGTCGTCAAGATTTCTAATATCTTAAAAATGGTTGAAAATATAAAAAAACTTTGAAGGTAGACTCTATATGAAAACAAATTTAAAGTTGATTCCAGAAAACAGCATTCCTTTATCATAACTTTCCATAAATTTATAATCAGCTTTATAATTGTATAAAAATATACAATTCCTCAAATTTTTATTATAACTCAGCTGAAACTTGTCGTATTAAGCTGAAATTAGTTTTCCTTTGAGTCTATAAAAAACATCAGCTTAGAATAAGAAGGTTTCATAGATATTTCTTCAAGATTTCTAAAAAATTTAAAGTTTATCTAAAACAATTTATCATTATTAACCTACATTAAAAACTTCTAAAACCTTAAAATATATATCACACAAAAAAGTTACTGAAAAAGTTTGTTATCAATTATCATTCGTGATAATGTATTGTTTATTATCAGATGTAAATAGAAGTAAAATTCATAACGTAAAACAGAACATTATTCCCAGATATACAAGTCGAGAACATCGCTTTAATCTTTATATTCCCGTTATTTCAAAATTAATATTTGTTATATCTGAAGTCAATGTCAAACTTTCTACCATGGAAATATATTAATCCATTATTGTAAATAATTTTATTGACATTATTAAACATTTTTCCCTTATATTTACTAACATTTTATCATTTCATATAATATTTCTAAAAATTATTAAGAAGTTCTTAAACTCAGAATCAATATAAGATTTACATGTTTTTCACTTTTACATGTAGCTGCATCTCCAATCCTTTTTTTAAGTACTTTCAACATCGATTAATTTCAAGTTCCCAACTTTTTATTCTTCTAGACCAGTTTTTATATCATTTATTAATATCGTTCTTCAGTTTTACTCCAAATGTATTTCTTATTACAGTTAAGCTGATTCTTGTTATTTGAACATAAATAGTTTCTGTTTGACTTCTAAACGTTAACTAAGAATTAAAATATTTCATAAATATAAAAAATAATTTTTAAAACATACCATTAAACTAATTATTGAAAATGTTTTCTACTTGTTGTCATTTGTGATAAAATTTTCCTTATCATTAATTGTAAGTAAAAATATATTTATCACTAATAAACATTATACCAAATTGACCTTATATTGTTTGACCTTTTTTCAATAGGACGATATTCCAAAAGGTACTTTTGACGTAGAGTACTGTTTACCCGGTAAAATTTATTCGCATCTTTTATTACTTTTTGTTACGACGTGTTCTTATTTTCTACTAATATTTTCTTTATTTTCAGATTCAAAAAGCTCCAGATTTATTTATTTTTGCTTCTATTATGGTCACCTTCATGGAGGATGCTGCTGATTACCAGGTACGTTTAAATAATATAAAAATTTTTGTTCCCCTTTTAGACCATAAAATATTTTACTCTAGTTAGGTTTTCAATATTTTTTTATGGTCTATTATTGTTTAGGATTATTATATTTTTTAATTAGTCAATTTCACTTTAAGTTTTTTAAGCAATACATTTTTTCCATGTGTATAATTTCTGTTAAGCTTCATACCTTTAAATATTCCCTTCTTAAAAATTATTCATTTAGAAATATTGTTGATACAGTTTAAAATACATTATACTGTTTATGTATAAGTATTTTACGTTTACTTCCTCTATATCATTACAACAGTAATATATTATATATGCTTTTATTTAGTTTATACAATGTTAGCAGAAATTTATTTTATGTATCCAGGATTAACTATATTATTATTGTATATTAATTTAACCAAAACTTAATTATTACAACTAAGAAAAGTTTTATTATTATTCTCATTATTCGTCACTCTAGTACTTTACTTACTTCTTTGTAATTTTTGTTATTTAACTATTACTTTAGTATATTTCTTTACTATTACCTTTAGTTATTTTTTTATCACTTTAATATTAACATATTACTTTGGCATGTATCTATATAATTTTTGTTATTTCTCAATAACCATAGTTATGTTTACATTGTCTATGAGTAATTTCTTTGTTATATTTGTGTTATTTATATATTACTTTACCTATCTATATACTACTTTAGTATATATTAATATTGTTTTAACTACCTTTTAGTACCTTTAGTTGTTTTTTATGTTGCTTTTATCTATTTATAAATTACTTTTGTACATATTAATATTATTTTGGTTATTTCTGAATAACTTTAACTGTGTTTTTATTATCTATAGTAATTTTATGTTACCTTTATATAATTCTTGGTCAGCTTAGATTATTTTTACTATTACTTTATCCATTTATATATTACTTTTGTACATATTAATATTATTTTAGTTATTTTTCTTAAAAGCTTCAATTATATTTTTATTACCTATAGTAGTTTTTGTGTTACCTTTATATAATTCATGTTACCTTAGATTATTTTTATTATTACTTTGCATATTTATAAATTACTTTAGTACGTATTAATATTATTTTAGTTATTTCTTGATAACTTTAATTATATTTATTGTTGCCTTAGATTATTTTTATTGTTACTTTACGTGTTTATTTATTACTTTTGTACATATTAATATTATTTTAGTTATTTCTTAATAACTTTAATTATATTTTTATTAACTATAGTAATTTTTCTATTACTTTCATGTATTTCTTTCTTAGTTACCTTAAATTATATTTCTAGTTACTTTAAGTTATTTTTATCATTACCTTATCTATTTATATATTGTTTTTGTGATTTCTCTAAAACTTTAGTACATATTAATATAATTTTAGTTATTTCTAGATAACTTTAATTATATTTTTGTTACTTCTAGTTATTTTTATTATTGTTTATCCATTTGTATGTTATTTTTGTATTACTTTGGTACAAATTTATATAGTTTTAGTCATATTTTTATAACCTGTAGTAATTTCTCTATTGATTTTTGATATTTATTTACTACTTTTTGTTATTTATTTTGTTGCTTTACATATTTTTCCATTATTATAGTAGTTTTTTTATCACTTTGGTATATATCTTTGTGAATTTGATTGTTTTTTATCATCTTTAATAGTTTATCTATTATTTTTAGTATATTTTTTTTATTGCTTCTAATTATTTCTTTATACTTTGCTTTTCTATAATTTTTTATTATTTTTAGTCGTTTCTGGAGTAAACTCGGGACTGTAGCTCTACTGGAGCTGGATCTAAAGTACGGAAGCTCTTCTGGAGCGAACTGGGATGCTGGGACTTTGCAAATTTTTGATCTGGAGCATAGGGACTCTTCTCGGACTATTACTTTGTACACAAAGATGATTCTGTGGATGCAGAGGTCTAAGAGAATACAAGGATTCAATTTTATAGTTAATTATTATTTATTTGTTGTATGTTGTATTGATGTCTTCATTTTTTTGTTTTGTTTTTCTTTCTCAATTTGGGTTGTTTGTCTTCTATTTCTTCTTCTGTTGTTGAGTTTCGGATTCTTTTGTCAGTTTTTCTATTGGAATTGTTGGTTTTTGTCTAATATTCGCTATTTTTCTTTATTCTTTTAAGAAATGTTGTTATGAATTGGTAACTATAGAAATATGTCTGGTGATAAAAGACATCTAGAGTTGAGAATTGTGCAATACTATGAAAGGATCCGTACTACTGGGATTCGGCTTGTTGCTTGGTGGAAACTTGCGTTTTCCGGTAATTTTTAGGATTTTTGTGTTATGTAGTTTGATCGTTTAGCCAAGAATTGCAAATCTTCGTGTTTTGCAGTTTGATCATTTGGCCAAAAATTGTAAACTTTCAAAATTTCTGTTTTGTAGTTTGATCATTCGACCAAAAGTTGTAAATCTCCAAAGTTTTTGTGTTTTGTAGTTCGATCATTTGACCAAAAATTGTGAGTTTTCAAAACTTTCGTGTTCTGTAGTTTGATTATCTGACCGGGAATTGTAAATTCTCAAAATTCTTGTGTTTTGTAGTTTGATCACCCGACCGGAGGTTGCAGATTTTCAGAATTTTTGTGTTTTGATCATTCGACCAAAAATTGCAAATTTTCGAAATTTTTGTGTTTTGTAGTTCGATCACCTGACCAAAAGTCGTAAGCCCCAGAAATCCCTGTGCCCTGTAGTTTGGTCTCCTGATCAAAAATTATATATTTCTGAAGTTTTTATAAACCACTCCCTGACTTTCCAGTACTTTTGTATAATTGCTATAGTTTCACTATGCTTGCTACTTCCTGAAGCCTTGAAATACCCTTTTCTATCACAGTACGCAATGAATCTTTCATTATTTAAATAAAAACCATTGGAAAAACAGAAAAACTATCAAACAGCAGACAGAAACCAAGAATCCAAAACGTAATAACAGACGAAGAAACAGAAAATAAACTACCGAAAAAGAAAAACAAATCACTGAGAAGGAAAAACAAACACAAAAACCAAAAAATAAACACAAAATACAAAAATAATTAATAATTAGTTATAAAAATTAAATCCTAAATTCCTCCAGACTTCTGCATCCATAGAATCCTTTTTCCGCACAAAGAAACAGTCTCCAGATTTTCAGCCAGTAAAGTCCCAGGCTCCAGTTCGCTCCAGAAGAGCCTCCGTGTTCTAGATCCAGCTCCAGTAGAGTTACAGCCTCCAGTTTACTCAATAAATGACTAAAAACAATAAAGAATAAATATAAACAATAGAAAAACAATTAAAGTCATAAAGATATAAACGGAAATAATAAAGAAATTACAAAATTAATATATAAATAAATAAAGTAATAATAAAAATAAATAAAGGTAACAAAGAAACATACAAAAACAATATAAAAACTTCCATGAGTAATAGAAATATTGTTAAAATCATTGAAGAAATTATTAAAATAATATTAATATGTACCAAAGTAACAAGGATATAACAAAAATAATATATATTTGGATAAAGTAACAATAAAAATAATTGAAGGTAAAAAAATATAACTAGCAACATACAATGTCGGCCTTTTTGGGAAAACGATTTACCAAAAGAAAATAAAATAATGAAAAAATTGGAATAAAGTGTACTTTTTTAAATTTTTTTTTACAAAAATAGCTATAACTTTTTTTAAAATCAAAAATTCAAAAATATGTACCATGCGATTTTAGATCAAAGTCTTGGCTACAAGATGGCATATAAATCATCTTCATACGTTTACTGCCGGCTTCAGAAGAAATTCAAAAGTGTTCACAATTTAGGTCAAAAAATGACAAAATATGACGTTTTTAAACTTTAAACTGGAATAACTTTTTTTAAAATCAAAAATTAAAAAATCTGTACCATGCGATTTTAGATCAAAGTCTTGGCTACAAGATGGCATATAAATCATCTTCATACGTTTACTACCGACTTGGGAAAAAATTCATAAGTGTTTACAATTTTGGTCATAAAGTGACAAAAAATATTTTTTTTTAACTTTAAAATGGAATAACATTTTTTAAATTAAAAAATACAAAAATCTGTTCCATGCGTTTTTAGAGCATAGTCTTGGTTACAAGAAAACATATAAATTATCTTCATAAGTTTACTACCGGCGTGGGAAAAAATTCATAAGTGTTTGCAATTATGATAAAAATTTAATTATAATTAAAAAAAATTTTTTTTCTAATTTAAATTTTGCTTAAAATAATTTTTTCTATTAAATAAGCTCAAAAAAACCACTTAAAATTAAATTTTTCAAATTTTTACATTAATTTTCCACATTTTTTTATTAAAAAATTTTCTCAAAGCATACTTTTAATAGTCTGAATGGTAAAATATGTATTCGTCTACCATTGATTGGAACTACGCGCCTGTGATTTTTCATTCTGAAAAGAATTTTTGTTTACCTCAATTTTCACTCCTTTAAATAAACAATTTTAAAAAAATTTTAACAAAAATAAGTTTACTATATTGAAGCCTATATATATATAAAATTTCAAAAGGATACGAGCATTTTGATTTTTTGGGGTAAACAACATCGTATATTGCTAAATATAACTAAAGTTGCCAAGAAATAATTAAAACTATATAAAGATATATCAAAGTATCAAAGATACTGCAAAAAATAATATATAAGTAGGTAAAATAATAATAAAAATAAATAAAGGCAACAAATAAATCTACAAAGGTAATTAAAAAAAAACAAAAACTATACAGACATATACTAAAGCAATATATAAATAGACAATGTAACAATAAATATAACCTAAATTATATAGATGTATACCAAAGTAAATTACAAATAAGGAAGGTAATAATAAAAATAAGTAAAAGTGATAAACAAACATATAAAATTAATAGGAAATTACTATAAGGTAACAAAAATATAATTGAAGCTACTAAGAAATATCTAAAACTATATAATTATATGCTAAAGTAATATAT
This sequence comes from Strongyloides stercoralis, assembly GCA_029582065.1. Lineage (NCBI taxonomy): Eukaryota > Metazoa > Nematoda > Chromadorea > Rhabditida > Strongyloididae > Strongyloides > Strongyloides stercoralis. Next base: position 3,877,406 of record JARPTA010000002.1, read on the forward strand.
AAATACACAATGAAACAATAAAAATAACTAATGGTAATAAAAATATATACCAAAGTAACAAACATACTAGAAAAATAATAATATAAATAGGTAAAATAATAATAAAAACAAGTAAATGTAACAAATAAATATACTAAGATAATGAAAAAATTACTATAGGTAATAAAAATATCATTAAAGTTACTCGGAAATAACTAAAATAATATTAATACGTACTAAAGTAATTTATAAATATGCAAAGTAATGACAAAAATAATCTAAGGTAACTAAGAATTATATAAAGGTAACATAAAAATTACTATAGGTAATAAAAATATCATTAAAGTTATTCGGAAATAACTAAAATAATATTAATACGTAGTAAAGTAATTTATAAATATGTAAAGTAATAATAAAAATAATCTAAGGTAACTAAGAATTATATAAAGGTAACATAAAAACCACTATAGGCAACAAAAATATAATTAAAGCTTTTAAGAAATAACTAAAATAATATTAATATGTACAAAAGTAATTTATAAATAGATAAAAGCAACATAAAAAACAACTAAAGGTACTAAAAGGTAGTTAAAACAATATTGACATATACTAAAGTAGTGTATAGATAGGTAAAGTAATATATAAATAACACAAATAAAACAAAGAAATTACTCATAGACAATGTAAACATAACTATGGTTATTGAGAAATAACAAAAATTATATAGATACATGCCAAAGTAATATGTTAATATTAAAGTGATAAAAAAATAACTAAAGGTAATAGTAAAGAAATATACTAAAGTAATAGTTAAATAACAAAAATTACAAAGAAGTAAGTAAAGTATTAGAGTGACGAATAATGAGAATAATAATAAAACTTTTCTTAGTAGTAATAATTAAGTTTTGGTTAAATTAATATACAATAATAATATAGTTAATCCTGGATACATAAAATAAATTTCTGCTAACATTGTATAAACTAAATAAAAGCATATATAATATATTACTGTTGTAATGATATAGAGGAAGTAAACGTAAAATACTTATACATAAACAGTATAATGTATTTTAAACTGTATCAACAATATTTCTAAATGAATAATTTTTAAGAAGGGAATATTTAAAGGTATGAAGCTTAACAGAAATTATACACATGGAAAAAATGTATTGCTTAAAAAACTTAAAGTGAAATTGACTAATTAAAAAATATAATAACCCTAAACATTAATAGACCATAGAAAAATATTGAAAACCTAACTAGAGTAAAATATTTTATGGTCTAAAAGGGAAACAAAAATTTTCATATTATTTAAACGTACCTGGTAATCAGCAGCATCCTCCATGAAGGTGACCATAATAGAAGCAAAAATAAATAAATCTGGAGCCTTTTGAATCTGAAAATAAAAAAAATATTAGTAGAAAATAAGAACACGTCGTAACAAAAAGTAATAAAAGATGCGAATAAATTTTACCGGGTAAACAGTACTCTACGTTAAGAGTACCTTTTGGAATATCGTCCTATTGAAAAAAGGTCAAACAATATAAGGTCAATTTGGTATAACGTTTATTAGTGATAAGTATATTTTTATTTACAATTAATGATAAGGAGAATTTTATCACAAATGACAACAAGTAGGAAACATTTTCAATAATTAGTTTAATGGTATGTTTTAGAAATTATTTTTTATATTTGTGAAATATTTTAACTCTTAATTAACGTTTAGAAGTCAAACAGAAACTATTTATGTTTAAATAACAAGAATCAGCTTAACTGTTTTTCAATAAGAAATGCATTTGGAGTAAAACTGAAGAACGATATTAAAAAATGATATAAAAACTGGTCTAGAAGAATAAAAAGTTGGGAACTTGAAATTAATCGATGTTGAAAATACTTAAAAAAAGGATTGGAGATGCAGCTACATGTAAAAGTGAAAAACATGTAAATCTTATATTGATTCTGAGTTTAAGAACTTCTTAATAATCTTTAGAAATATTATATGAAATGATAAAATGTTAGTAAATATAAGGGAAAAATGTTTAATAATGTCAATAAAATTATTTACAATAATGGATTAATATATTTCCATGGTAGAAAGTTTGACATTGACTTCAGATATAACAAATATTAATCTTGAAATAACGGGAATATAAAGATTAGAGCGATGTTCTCGACTTGTATATCTGGGAATAATGTTCTGTTTTACGTTGTGAATTTTACTTCTATTTACATCTGATGATAAACAATACATTATCACGAATGATAATTAATAACAAACTTTTTCAATAACTTTTTGTGTGATATATATTTTAATGTTAAAGAAATTTATAATTCAATTTAATAGTGTAAAACTATTTTTAATAAACTTTAAATTTTTTAGAAATCTTGAAGAAATAGTTATGAAACATTTTAATTCTAAGTTGATGTTTTTTATGGAGTCAAAGGAAAACTAATTTCAGCTTATTACGACGAGTTTCAACTGAGTTATAATAAAAGTTTTGGAGATTGTATATTTTTATACAATTATGAAGCTGATTATAACTTTATGGAAAGTTATGATAAAAGAATGCTGTTTTCTGGAATCAACTTTAAATTAGTTTTTATATAGGGTTTACCTTCAAAGTTTTTTTATATTTTCAGCCATTTTTAAGATATTAGAAATATTTATAACTTGATGCGGACGAAGAAATTTAAAGGTCATATTTCAAGATTTGGAAACTTTTTAAGCACAAGGCATATTTCAAGAGTCGAAGGAAATCTAGCGCAATGAATTTTATGTTTTTACGGCATTGTTAACGTAAGTTATATGTATGTTTTTAAAAGTTTTTTTTTCAGTTTTTTTTTATCATATACCATATCGAAGACTTTATATGAAAATAGAACTAAGTTTATCAATTTGCCTATAACAAGTATCATCAGGAATCATTTATGAAATTAAAGAATTAATTATGGAGTACCGAATTTATGTTCTCTTATTAAATATTATCTAATGCTGATTTAAAATTTAATAGTTTGTAACTTTTTAATTTTTAAATTTTTGATTTTATAATTGTATTCAAACTTTGTTATTTTTTAAGGTTTTTGATATAAATATATATTTGCTTGAAACTTTAAAAAACAAGAATCTTTATTATTGAAATATTAATTCAACGTGGAAAGCAATATGTAAACTAGCTTCAATAAAATCTTAATTTTAGTAAAACTAATCTTACAGTTCTTATTTAACAATGATCAATAGAAAAAGTTCGAAGAATGCTAATTTATTTTTAAAATACTTTTAAATATTTAATAATCAATACGAAGATAAGAAATTGTTTCTTATAATTTCTGAATCCTTAAAATAATAAATATATTTTAATAAAACTTTCTATTCTTGAGTAATTTTTATATAAAGTTAAAATTAAATAAAGCTAATTTCATCTTGATATAATATGTATCCATTGAATTATAGAAGTAGTTAAAAACAATAAATATTTTTTTGACATCTCCTACTTGAATTATATCTTCTTTAAAAATAATGATTAAGGCATCTAGTTCATTGAAATCAGTTTCAAATAACTTTTCATTTAGGGTCTACCTTAAAAATATTTTTATACCAATAACTATTCTTAGGATATAGGAAATGGTGTGTGGTAAAAGTATTACTTTTAATATTTCAAGAACAGTTGGAGACTGAAAAAATTTTTCAACATATCCTATATCTAAGAACTCAATGAAAAACTACACAACAAATTTTAAATTTCTATGTTTTAATCAACATAAGTTGTATGTTCTTGAATCATTTTTGAAAACATATTTCATTATATATATCATATTGAAGATATTTTAAAAAGATGAGATTAGATTTAATAAATTTCTTGCAAAAATCTTACCTAGATTCACTGATTCAAATTTATCAATTTCCATAAGGATACCAAAGTTATCTTTTTTCAAAAAATTTTCTATATTTCTGACTTTAACTTCGATTGATCATAACTTTTGAATTTTTTATTAATTTTTAATTGTAATAATATGTCAATAAACTATTTTAAAAACTACCTATATGAATGACGTAGAAACGGAATACCAAGAAAAACATTACTCCAGAAGCTACTCCTGAAACTTTCGTGTTTACGCGGTAAAAAGTTCGCATCTTTTTTCAATACCGGTATGTTTGTTTGTTTTTTCTTTAATGTATTTTTTTTTAGGTTTGCCGCAAGTTCAAATTTATTTCTGAACTTTTGTTATTGTCGCTGAATCAAACCAGGTAAATTTAAGATTTTTTTAGAAATATTTTTTTAGGCTGTACTACATTTTTACTTTTGGTAAGTTTCCTATAACTTTTATTTGTGTTTGATTAAATTTCAGATAAGAATCACTTTTGAGCCACAGCTCATTGGGACATTTATGGTTTCTCCAATAGTGGATTTATTATGGTGCTCTACTGGAGTTGGATTTGGAGCAAGGGAATTTTTCTAAAGAAAACTGGAAGCTTTTGCTAAACTAGAATTAAATTTGGAGGGGAAAGGTTTTTTGGAGCACACCAGAGGCTTTTATTCACCTGGAACTGAATCATGAACATGAAAGCTCTTCTGGGAGAAATTGGAGGATGTTGCTCTATTGGAGTCGTATCTAAATCATGAAAGCTCTTTTTTTTTGGGAGGAATTCATTTAGCAATAATGCTAATTATGGTTAAAAATCCAGGTATGTTTTTTTTGTTTTGATCTACTGCGTCATAGTTTAGACATTATTATTGTTGTTTTGGAAGCTGTTGTTTAATTGGGGCTGAATCAGATACATTAAGGCTCTTCGGGAGCAAAATGGAGGCTGTTGTTCAATTGGAACTGAATCTTGACCAAAGGGAACTTTACTGGGAGAAACTAAAGGCTGTTGCTTTACTGGGTTCTGATAATGAAGAAAAGGAGTTATTCTGGAGCAAATCAGCAGCGGTTGTTTGACTAGGACTGAATCCGGACGATGGGAACTCTTTTGAGCAAAATTGGGAGCTGTTGTTCTGCTGGAACTGAATCAAGATGGTGGAATTTTTTTTTGGAAGAAACTCATTTAGTAATAATGCTGAATACGATAAAGAATTCATGTATGTTTTTTTTTTATTTTGCATTACTGCGTTGCAATTTATTCATTACTACTGTTGTATTGGAGGGTGTTGTTCAACTGGAACTGAAGTTGAAGCATGGAAATTTTTCTGGGGGAAAATAGAGGATGTGGCTTTACTGGAGCTAAATCTTAAACATGGAGCCTTTTTTCTTATGGAAGAAATTTATTTGGTAAAATAATGCCAATTGCGAAAATGATCCAGATATGTTATTTTTGTTTTGATCTACTGCGTTACAATTTAGACCTTATTATTGTTGTTACGGAGGCTGTTGCTATGCTGGAGCAGAATCGGGGGCATGAAAACTCTTCTGGAGTGAACTGGAGACTGTTATTCAACTAGAACTGAATCTGAAGGATAGAAGCTCTTCTGGTATGAGTTAGAGGCTGTTGCTCTACTGGAGCATAATCAGGAGTATAGATGCTTTCCTGATGTGAACTGAAATATGTGGTTCTACTGGAGCCGAATCTAAAACATGGAAGCTTTTTTCTTGTAAGAAGGATTCATTTAGTAACAGTGCTAATTACGATAAATAATCAAGGTATGTTTTTTCTGTCCTAATTTACTGTATTACAATTTAGACAATTATTATTGTTGTTTTGGAGGCAATTGTTTAACTGGAACGGAATCAGGAGTACGGATGCTTCTCTGGAGTAAATTAGAGAATGTTATTCAACTAGAGCTGAATCTGAAACATGTAAACTTTTTCCTTTGGAAGGATTTCATTTAGCAATAATGCTAATTACGATGAAGAATCAAGGTATGTTTTTTTGTTTTGATCTACTGCGTTACAGTTTAGACATTATTATTATTGTTTTGGAGGCTGTTGTTATACTGAAGTAAAATGAGGAGCATGGAAACTCTTCTGGAGTAAACTGGAGACTGTTATTCAACTGGAACTGACTTTGGAGCATGGAAACTGTTGTAGTAAAAATTAGAGGTTGTTGCTCTATCAGAGCCGAATCAGGAGTGTGGATACTTCTCTGGAGTGAATTAAGAATGTGAATCACTGAAGCTGAGTCTGAAACGTGTCAACTTTTTTCTTTTGGGAGGAATTCATTTAGTAATAATGCTAATTACGATAAAGAATCCAGGTATGTTTTTTTGTTTTAATCTACTGCGTTAGAATTTAGATATTATTGTTGCTGTTTTGGAAGCTGTTGTTCAACTGGAACTGATTCTTGAAGCATTGAGACTTTTCTTGAAAAAACTTGAGGATGTACCTATACTGCAGCTGAATCTGAAGCATAGAATTTCTTCTGTCAAGAGTTGGAAGCTGTTGCTTTACTGGACCATTCTCAGGAGCATGGAAACTCTTCTGGAGTGAACTGGAGACTGTTATTCAACTGGAACTAATTCTGGAGCATGAAAGTTGTTGTGAGAAAAGTTAGAGGTTGTTGCTCTGCTGGAGCCTAATCAGAAGTATGGATGCTATTTTGAAGTGAACTGAAGAATGTGGTTCCACTGGAGTTGAGTCTAAAACATGGAACGGGAGCTTTTTTCTTTTGAAAGGAATTTGTTAAGTAATAATGCTAATTACAATAGAATCCAGGTATGTTTTTTCTGTCTCGATTTGCTGCGTTAAAATTTAGACATTATTTATTATTGTTTTGGTGGCTGTTATTCAACTGGAACTGAATCTGGAGCATTGAGGCTTTTCTGAAGCAAACTTGGAAATGTATCTTTACTGCAGCTGAATCCGAAGCATGGAAGCTTTTTTGTAAGGATTCATTGAATAACAACGCTAATTTGGGTAAAGAACCTAAGTGTTTTTTTTGTTCTTATTTACCATGCTTCAAGTAGAAATATTGTAAATGTTGTTATGGAAGCTGTTCTTCAACTGAATCTGAACCACGGAAACTCTTCTGAGTAAAGTTGGAAGGTGTTGCTTTACTGGGTTCTTAAAATTAGGATAAGAAGTTCTTTTGGAGCAAATTGGAAGCTGTTGTTCAACTAGGTCTGAGTCTGAAACGTGAGAACTCTTAAGTGAGATTGGAAACTGTCGCTCTACTGAAGCCAAATTAGAAGTATAGCTACTTTTCTGGAGAAAACTGGAGGACGTGGTTCTACTGGAGCTGAATCTAAAAAAAAAAAGCTTTTTTGTGGAAAGAATTCATTTAGTATAAATGCTAATTACGTTAAAGAATCTAGCTTTGTTTTTTCTGTTTTGATTTGCTGCATAACAGTTTAGATAATATTATTGTTGTTTTGGAGGCTGTTTTTTAATTGAAATTGAATCTGGAGCATGGAGATTGTTTTAAAGAAAACTGGCAGATGTGGCTCTACAGAAGTCGAATCTAAGACATGGAAGCTTTTTTCTTGTAAAAAGGATTCATTTAGTAACAGTGCTAATTACGATAAATAATCCAGGTATGTTTTTTCTGTTTTGATTTACTGCGTTACAATTTAGACATTATTATTGTTGTTTTGGAAGCAATTGTTCAACTGAAACGGAATCTGGAGCATGAAAGCTTTTCTGAAAGGAATTGGAGGCTGTTGTTTTACTGAAGTAGAATCAGGAACAGCAAAAATCTTTTGAAACAAACTGGAAGCTGTTGTTTAATTGTAACTGTATCTGGATCAAGAGAGTTTTTTTGAGAGAAATTGGAGGCTGTTGCTTTACTGGAGCGGGATTAGGAGTGTGGATGTTCTTCTCGAGAAAACTGGGGAATGTGGCTTTACTGGAGCTGAATCTAAAACGTGTAAACTTTTTCTTTTGGAAGGACATTATTTATAATTAATGCTAGTTACGATAAAGAATCCAGATATGTTTTTTTGTTTTGATCTACTGCGTTACAGTTTAAACATTATTATTATTGTTTTGGAGACAGTTGTTCAGCTGGAACAGAATCTGGAGCATAAAAGCTTTTCTGAAAGGAATTGGAGGCTGTAATTTGGATCAAATAAAATTAGAAGCAGTAAGGCTCTTCTGGAACAAACTGGAAGATATTTTTAATTGGAATTGCATCTAGACCGAGGGGGTTTTTATAGAAGAAATTGAAAGCTATTGTTTAATTAGGATTGAATCTGGAGCGTGTAAGCTCTTATGGAACATACTGAAGACTGTTATTCAACTGGAAATGAATCATGAGCACGGAAGCTTTTCTGAAAGAATTTGGAGGCTGTTGCTTTACTGGAGCTGAATCTAAGCATGGAAGCTCTTCTAGAGCAAAAAAAAAGCTGTGGTTCTACTAGAACTGAATCTGGAGAATGGGGATTCATCTCAGAGGAATTAGGAACTGTTGCTGTGCTGGAGCAGGATCAGGAGCATGGGATGATCACTTCTGGAGTGAACAAGAAGCTGTTGTTTTAGTGAAGCTAGGTCTGAAGGATGGAAACTCTTCTGTAATGCAGTGCAGACTAATTGAAACCGTATCTGAAACAAGAATGTTTTCTCGGAATAGACTAGGTGCTGTGGTTCTATTGAGACCGAATCTAAACATGGCGGTTCCTCTGGAACAAACTGGAAGCTGTGGTCTTTACTAGAGTCTTATTTGATGCACGGAGACTTTTCTGAAGCAAACTGGGCTCTGTAACTTTACGCAAGTTGAATTTGAGGCATGGAAGCTCTTCTGGGAGAAATCAAAGGCTGTTGCTCTACTGAAGACCACTCTAGAATACGAAAGCTTTTATGAAGCAAACTGGAAGCTGTGGTTTTACTGAATCTAAAACGTGGAGGCATAATTTGTAAGCTTTTTTTTTTAATCGTTTTATTTTTAATTGTTTTTCAAATTTTTGGTTTGTGTACTCATTCTCTTTCCTGTTTTTATTTTTCAGTTTAGGTAGTTTATTTTCTATTTCTTTATTTATTATTACATCTTGGAAGCTTCGGCTAGATTTTCTGTTGTAAATATAAGTTTTCGTCTGTTGTCTTACGATTTTCCATTTTTTTCCATAATTTTAGCTTTAAAAATTAGAGATTCAATGTAAATAATCATACAAACATATATAGCCATAGAAAATAATTAAAAACCTTATAAGGGTAGCAATCAATATATCCAGAGGTTTGGAATAAGCAAACTAAATTTCATAAAAACCAAAAAACTTTTGAATATTGATTAAGAGATCGAACTACAAAAATCCTAGTAAGACATATGCACTCTGTAATCTCTATAGTTTACGTTTCAATTTTCAGATTTTTCCACTTAATTCCTAAGGCTTATACTTTGTTATTTTATCGTTTGGCTAGTTTTTATAATCTTCTATATTGAATCTTGACTTTTATATTCTCTAACTGTGAGTTGTTCTGCATAATTACATATATGTTTCTACAATTATCTACATTATACTACTAATTGTTATAAGTGAATTCATGAAAGAAAAAGAAAAACCATTTAATACCAGACAGAAACTGACACTTACAACAGAAAATTTGACTGAAAAATCCAAGATATTATAAAAAACAGAGAAACGAAAAATAAACCACCAAAACTGAAAATGAAACATGGAAAAGAAATAGCAAAACCCAATATAATAAAAAAAATAAAATATAAATCAATAATTAAATATAGAAACACATTCTCCAGAATACTGCATTGTGTTGAATCCTTCCTTTTATTATCCTACATCATTCTCTAAAATATTTAAAGATTTTACATTTATCAAACATTTTTTACAAACGTACTGAAGTTATTTCGATTTATTTCTGGAACCAGCATCTTATTTTATACAGATTTACTTTTTGAGATGAAATCCTTTGCTGCATCACTAACTGAAATAGACAACAGTTGTATATTATTTCATAAAAATTTCAAAATGAACTTACAAATTCCAACATTCTATTTAATTTTGACTCCCTTTCTGAGGTATGGTTAAATGCTGCATAAATTAACTGCTCCTTGAATTCCATCATTGTTGTTATAAATTTCTCCAACATCCATTTCTGTTTTGTTCATTGTGTAAAGTAAGATTTCTGCAAAAGGGAAAGAAACTTTAATGAAAGGGTTAGAACTTACATAAATCTGTAATAGAGAAATTGAAAATCCTAGTTCCGATGAAGCTCTAGTATTCATATATTATATCAAAGAAAGTTCTTGACTTGAAACGAAGCACCAGTACTTGACATCTATAAATAGGAGAGTGTTAGAATAAAGTAATAAAAACTTACATAAAGTAGTAATAAAGAAATTTAAAATTCTAGCTTCAACCAGGTCCCAACATCTATTTGATTGCTTATAGATATCTAAAATTAATTATTGTTAATAGAGTGATTTCAGGAAAAAGAAGCTTCGATAAAGAAAAAAAATGAAGGCCTTTGAAAGTTTCAAATTTAATAAAAAAGCGGTAAAGTTTCTCATGAATTAACAATTGTTTGTCGTTGGGTGACGTTTTACCAATAGAAGCATATACTTGATGTAATGGGACCAAATAAAGAAGAATATTTGAGAGCGGGATTAAAGTGATGGTCTCAACTTGTAGATCTTGAAATATTTTCCTGTTCTTATGATAAATATTACCACTATTTACATCTGATAGTAAATACTACATTATCACAAATGATAACTGATGGTAATAATTTTAAGAAATTTATTAAATGGTAAGTACTTTAAGATTTTAACAATTTATAATGTAATCGAAGATTTAAAATTATTTTAGAAATATTGAAATTATAGTTATAAAACATTTTAATTCTTAACTAGCAGTTTACAAAAAATCAAACAAATCTAATCTCAGTTCATGGTCCTAAGTTTAGCTGAGTTATAATAAAAGTTTGAGAAATTGAATACTTTTTGAACAGTTATGAATTTGACTATAACCCCCTATGAAAAATGGTGATAAAAGAATGTAGTTTTGTGGAATCGACTTCAAATCAGTTTTCATTTATGGTCTAGGTTGAAAATATATTTATATTTCCAGCTGTTTTCAAGATATAAGAAATCTTGGCAATATATTGCACGCAGAAAAAATTCAATATTACATCTTAAGAATGGTTCAAGATCAAAAGAAGTTTAAGACATAAAATATGCTTCAAAGGTCAATAGAAGTTTAGTGCAACAAGTTCATATTTCTACAGTATTTTAAACGTAAGTTATAAATATGTTTTCAAAGCTTTTTTTTCAACTATATTTTTAACATATACCATGTTGAAAGCATTTTATGAAGATAGAAGTAAGTTTGTCAATTTTCTCATAACGAGTATCATCAAGAATCGTTTATTTAATTTTAAAAATTATTAATTAAATACTGAATTCATGTTCTTTTATTAAATATAATCTGGTGCTGATTTAAAATTTAATAGTTTGTAACTTTTTAATTTTTAAATTTCTGATTTTATAATTGTATTCAAACTTTGTTATTTTTTAAGGTTTTTGATATAAATATATATTTGCTTGAAACTTCTAAAAACAAAAATCTTTATTATTGAAATATTAATTCAAAGTGGAAAGCAATATGTAAACTAGCTTCAATAAAATCTTAATTTTAGTAAAACTAATCTTACAGTTCTTATTTAACAATGATCAATAGAAAAAGTTCGAAGAATGCTAATTTATTTTTAAAATACTTTTAAATCTTTAATAATCAATACAAAGATAAGAAATTGTTTCTTATAATTTCTGAATCCTTAAAATGATAAATATATTTTAATAAAACTTTCCATTCTTGAGTAATTTTTATATGAAGTTAAAGTTAAATAAAGTTAATTTCATCTTGATATAATATGTTTCCATTGAATTATAGAAGTAGTAAGAAACAATAGATATTTTTCTGACATCTCCTACTTGAATTATATCTTCTTTAAAAATAATAATTAAGGCATCTAGTTCATTGAAATCAGTTTCAAATAACTTTTCATTTAAGGTCTACCTTTAAAATATTTTTATGCCAATAACTATTCTTAGGATATAGGAAATGGTGTGTGGTAAAAGTATTACCTTTAATATATCAAGAACAGTTGGAGATTGAAATAATTTTTCAACATACACTATATCTAAGATATCAATAAAAAAACTACACAACATATTTCAAATTTTTATGTTTTAATCAACATAAGTATAAACATGTTCTTGAAACATTTTTGAAAACATATTTCTTACTATATATCATATTGAAGATATTCTAAAAAGATGAATTCAGATTTAATAAATTTCTTGCAAAAATCTTACCTAGATTCACTGATTAAAATTTATCAATTTCCATAAGAATACCAAAATTGTGTTTTTTCAAAAAAGTTTCTATATTTCTGACTTTAACTTTGATTGATCATAACTTTTGAATTTTTTTTATTAATTTTTAATTGTAATAATGTGTCAATAAACTATTTTTAAAACTACCTATATAAATCACGTAGAAACGGAATACCAAGAAAAACATTACTCCAGAAGCTATTCCTGAAACTTTCGTGTTTACGCGGTAAAAAGTTCGCATCTTTTTTCACTACCGGCATGTTTGTTTGTTTTTTCTTTAATGTATTTTTTTTTTAGGTTTGCCGCAAGTTCAAATTTATTTCTAAACTTTTGTTATTTTCGCTGAATCAAACCAGGTAAATTTAAGATTTTTTTAGAAATATTTTTTTAGGCTGTACTACATTTTTACTTTTGGTAAGTTTCCTATAACTTTTATTTGTGTTTGATTAAATTTCAGATAAGAATCACTTTTGAGCCACAACTCATTGGAACATTTGTGGTTTCTTCAATAGTGGATTTATTATGGTGCTCTACTGGAGCTGGATTTAGAGCAAGGAAATTTTTCTAAAGAAAACTGGAAGCTTTTGCTAAACTAGAATTAAATTTGGAGGGGGAAGGTTTTTTGGAGCACACCAAAGGCTTTTATTCACCTGGAACTGAATCATGAACATGAAAGCTCTTTTTTTTGGAAGGAATTCATTCAACAATAGTGCTAATTATGGTTAAAAATCCAGGTATGTTTTTTCTGTTTTGATTTACTGCGTCATAGTTTAGACATTATTATTGTTGTTTTGGAGACTGTTGTTTAATTGGGGCTGAATCAGAAGCATTAAGGCTTTTCTGGAGAAAAATGGAGGCTTTTGTTTAATTGGAACTGAATCTTGACCAAGGAAACTTTACTGGGAGAAACTAAAGGCTGTTGCTTTACTAGGTTCTGATAATGAAAGAAAGGAGTTATTCTGGTGCGAACCAAAAGTGGTTGTTTGACTAGAACTGAATATGGAGAATGGGAACTCTTTTGAGCAAAATTGGGAGCTGTTGTTCTGCTGGAGCCGAATTAGGAGTATGGCTACCTTTCTGGAGAAAACTGGATTATGTGGCTCTGCTGGAACTGAATATAGATGATGAAAGTTTTCTTTGGAAAAAATTCATTTAGTAATAATGCTGACTACGATAAAGAATTTATGTATGTTTTTTTTTATTTTAAATTACTGCGGTGCAATTTAGTCATTATTATTGTTGTTTTGGAGGGTGTTGTTCAACTGGAACTGAAGCTGAAGTATGGAGATTTTTCTGGGGGAAACTAGAGGATGTGGCTTTACTGGAGCTGAATCTCAAACACGGAGCCTTTTTTCTTATTGGAGAAATTTATTTCGTAAAGTAATGCCAATTGTGAAAATGATCTAAGTATGTTATTTTTGTTTTGATCTACTGCGTTAAAATTTAGACATTATTATGGTTGTTTTGGAGGCTGTTGCTCTACTGAAGCAGAATCAAGAGCATGAAAACTCTTCTGGATTGAACTGAAGACTGTTATTCAACAGGAACTGAATCTGAAGGATAGAAGCTCTTCTAGGATAAGTTAGAGGCTGTTGCTCTACTGGAGCATAATCTGGAGTATAGATGCTTTCCTGATGTGAACTGGAATATGTAGCTCTACTGGAGCCAAATCTAAAACACGGAAGGTCTTTTCTTGTAGGAGGAATTCATTTAGCAATAGTGCTAATTACGATAAATATGCTAGGTATGGTTTTTCTATCCTAATTCTGCGTTACAATTTAGACATTATTATTATTGTTTTGGAGGCTGTTGCTCTCCTGGAGCCGAATCAAGAGTATGGATGCTCCTCTGGAGTGAATTAGAGAATGCTATTCAACTGGAGCTGAATCTGAAACATGTAAACTTTTTCCTTTGGAAGGAATTCATTTAGCAATAATGCTAATTACGATAAAGAATCCAGATATGTTTTTTTGTTTTAATCTACTGCGTTAGAATTTAGATATTATTGTTGCTGTTTTGGAGGCTGTTGTTCAATTGGAACTGATTCTGAAGCATAGAAACTCTTTTGAAAGGAATTGGAGGCTGTTATTGTACTGAAGTAGAATCAGGAGCATGGAAACTCTTCTGGAGTGAACTGGAGACTGTTATTCAACTGGAACTGACTCTGGAGCATGGAGACTGTTGTAGTAAAAATTAGAGGCTGTTGCTTTATTATAGCCGAATCAGGAGTATGGATGCTTCTCTAAAGTGAAATTAGAGAATGTTATTTAACTGAAGCTGAGTCTAAAACATGGAAGCTTTTTACTCTTAGAAGGAATTTATTTGTAGTAATGCTAGTTACAATAGAGAATCCGGGTATGTTTTTTCTGTCTTGATTTGCTGCGTTAAAATTTAGACATTATTATTATTGTTTTAGTGGCTGTTATTCAACTGGAACTGAATCTGGAGCATTGAGGCTTTTCTAGAGCAAACTTGGAGATGTATCTTTACTGCAGCTGAATATGAAGCATGGAAGCTCTTTTGTAAAGGATTTATTTAATAATAATGTTAATTTCAATTAAAAACCTAGGTGTGTTTTTTGTTCTTTTTTGCCATGCTACAAATTGAGATATTGTCAATGTTGTTTTGGAAGCTGTTGTTCAACTGGAACTGAATCAAAAGCATTGAGACTCTTCTGGAGGAAAAATGGAAACTGTTGTTCAATTGGAGCTGAATCTGAACCAAGGGAACTTTTCTGAGAAAAGTTGGAGGCTGTTGCTTTACTGGTTTTGGTAATAAAGAATAGAAATTCTTGTGGAGTGAATCAGAAGCTGTGGTTCAACTAGATCTGAGTCTGGAGCATGAGAACTTTTGAGTGAAGCTGGAGACTGTTGCTCTACTGGAGCTGAATTAGGAGTATAGCTACTTTTTTGGAGAAAACTGGAGAACGTAGTTTTATTAGAGCTGAATCTAAAAAGTGAAAGCTTTTTTTTTGGAAGGAATTTATTTAGTAATAAAGCTAATTACGATAGAGGATCTAGGTATGTTTTTTCTGTTTTGATTTGCTGCGTAACAGTTTAGATATTATTCTTGTTGTTTTGGAGGCTGTTGTTCAATTGAAAATGAATCTGGAGCATGGAGACTGTTCTGAAGAAAACTGGCAGATATAGCTTTACTGCAACTGAACCTGGATCATGAAAGTTTTTTTTCAAAGGATTCATTTAATAATGACACTAATTTCGATAAAGAACCTGGGTATGTTATTTTTGTTTTGATTTACTGCGTTACAGTTTAGACATTATTATTGTTGTTTCGGAGGCTGTTATTTAACTAGAACTGAACCTGAAGGATAAGAGCTCTTCTGAAATGAGTTAAAGGCTGTTGCTCTACTGGATCATAATCAGGAGTATAGATGATTTTCTGATACAAACTGGGAAATGTGGCTCTACTGGAGTCGAATTTGAAACATGGAAGCTTTTTTCTTGTGAGAGGAATTTATTTAGTAAATAATGCTAGTTACGATAAATATAATATGCCGGGTATGTTTTTTTGTTTTGATCTACTGCGTTACAATTTAGACATTATTATTGTTGTTTTGGAGACTGTTGTTCAACTGGAACTGAATCTGAAGCATTGAAGCTTCTTTGGAGAGAACTTGAGGATGTAGCTATACTGCAGTTAAGTCTGAAGCATGAAAGCTCTTCTGTAAGGGTTGGAGGGTGTTGCTCTACTGGAGCAGAATCAGAAGCATCAGAACTTTTTTTGAAGTGGACTAAGGCTGAAACTGACAGGTTGAGACTCTTCTGGAGCAAATTGGAGGCTGTTGTTCAACTGAATTCGGAGCATGGAAGCTGTTGTGAAAAGAATTGGGGACTGTTGTTCTACTGAAGCATAATTAGGAGTATAGATGCTTTCCTAAAGTGAATTGGAGGATGTAGCTCTACTGGAAGTGCATCTGAAACGTGTCAACTTTTTTCTTTTGGGAGGAATTCATTTAGAAATAATGTTAATTACGATAAAGAATTTAGGTATGTTTTTTTATTTTGATTTACTGTGTTAAAATTTAGCCATTATTATTGTTGTTTTGGAGGCTGTTATTTAACTGGGGCTGAATCTGGAGAATGAAGACTTTTCTGGAGGGAACTTGAGGGTGTAGCTATACTACAGCTGAGTCTGAAACACAGAAACTCTTCTGAAATGAATTGGAGGCTGTTGTTATACTGGAGTAGAATCAGGAGCATAGAAACTTTTCTGGAGTGAACTGGAGACTGTTATTA
Organism: Strongyloides stercoralis; assembly: GCA_029582065.1. Classification (NCBI taxonomy): domain Eukaryota; kingdom Metazoa; phylum Nematoda; class Chromadorea; order Rhabditida; family Strongyloididae; genus Strongyloides; species Strongyloides stercoralis. Next base: position 3,893,861 of record JARPTA010000002.1, read on the forward strand.
AACTGGAACTGAATCTGGAACATGGAAGCTGTTGTGGGAAAAATTAAAAACTGTTACTTTACTGGAGCTGAATCTAAAACGTGTAAACTCTTTTCTTATAGGAGGAATTTATTTAGCAATAATGCTAATTACGATAAAGAATCCAGGTATGTTTTTTTATTTTGATCTACTGCGTTAAAATTTAGACATTATTGTTACTGTTTTGAAAACTGTTGTTCAACTGGAACTGAATCTGAAGCATTGAAGCTTCTCTGGAGGAAACATGAGGATGTAGCTATACTGCAGCTATGTCTGAAGCATGGAAGCTCTTCTGTAAGGATTGGAGGCTGTTGCTTTGCTGGAGCAGAATCAAGAGCATAGAAACTTTTCTAGAGCGAACTAGTGTTGAAACTGAAGGGCAGAGACTCTGTAGCAAACTGGACACTGTTTTTCAACTGAATTCGGAGCATGGAAGCTGTTGTGGAAGGAATTGGAGGCTGTTGTTTTACTGAAGCATAATCAGGAGTATAGATGCTTTCCTGAAGTAAACTGGAAGATATGGCTTTAATGTAGCCGAATCTAAAACATAGAATCTTTTTTCTTTTGGGAGGAATTTATTTAGTAGTAATGCTAGTTACGATAAGGAATCCAAGTATGTTTTTTTTTGTCTTAACTTACTGCATTTCAATTTAGACATTATTGTTGTTGTTTTAGAAGTTGTTATTCAATTGGAACTGAATCTGAAACACAAAAGCTTTTCTGAGAGGAATTGGAGGCTGTCGTTTTACTGGAGTAGAATCAGGAACCATGAGACTCTTTTGAAGCAAACTGGAAACTGTTGCTTAATTGGAATTGTTTCTAGAGCATGGAAGTTCTTTTATGAGAAATTGGAGGTTATTGCTCTACTAGAATTGAATCAAAAGTGTGGATGTTCTTCTGGAGTAAACTGGAGAATATGACTTTACTGGAGCTGATTCTGAAACGTGTAAACTTTTTTCTTTTGGGAGGAATTTATTTAGTAGTAATGCTAATTACGATTAAAAATCCATGTATATTTTTTCTTTTTGATTTACTGTTTTACAATTTAAACATTATTATTGTTGTTTTGGAGGCTGTTATTCAACCTGGAACTGAATCAAAAGCATTGATGCTTTTTTGGAAAAAAGTGGAGGCTGTTGTCCAATTGTAACTAAAACTGGAGAGCATGGAGACTCTTTTGGAATGAAATAGAAATTATGGCTCTACTGGAACTGAATGTGAGTAATGAAAATTCTTCTGTAATGAGTTGGAAGCTGTTGTTTTACTGGAGCTGAATTCGGAGCATGGAGATTTTTATAGAGGAAACTGGAGGCTGTTGCTTCATTGGAGCATAATTAGGATCATGGAAACTCTTCTGGAATGAATTGGATCTGATTCTTGAGGAAACTAGAGACTGTTATTTAACTGAATATGGAGCATGAAGGCTCATCTGGAAGGAATTGGAGGTTGTTGCTCTGCTGGAGCTTAATCAGAAGTATGGAGGCTGTGGTTCAACTAGGACCGAATCTGGAGCATGGAAGCTCTTCTGGTAGAAATTAAAGGATGTTGCTCTACTAGAGCTGAGTGTAAAGCGTGGAGGCTCTATTTATATTTTAATTTTTATTATTGTGTTAATATTTTTGGTTTGTGTGTTTATTATCTCTTCCATTTTTCTTTTTCAGTTTGGGTTTTTTTTTCTTTCTGTTTCTTCTTTTATTATTTCATTATTTAATCTTCGGTTAGATTTTTTGTTGAGAATGTAAATTTCTTTTAGACATCTAATGATTCTTTTCTTTTTTCTTTTAAGTTTAGGCATTAAAAATCCAATGTAGATAATTATACAAATATATATGGCCATGGAAAACAATTTAGAACTTCAGAAGGTAGCAATCAAATATTAAAGGCTACATCAAATAACTGAAAGGCTGAAACATTACCTTTAGTTTTAGATAATTAGGTATAATAACTGAAATAAACAGACGTACTTTTAAAAAACCTAGAAATTTATGAATATTGATGAAGAATCAAACTACAAAATACTATTAAAGTGTATGAACTCTGTGTAAAACATTAATAAATATAGGCAAAAATAGATTGGACAATATCAATAAAATCATTTACAATAATGAAAAATATATTTCTATAGCAAAAAAGCATTGAATTAGTTTCAGATACAACATGTATAGTTATTAAAATAATGAAATTACGAAGAATAAAGGGATGTTATTGAATTGTATTCTTGGAATAATATTTTTCAATGGTTAATTCAGATGGATATGAGTATTTTAGAATTTAAGAACGAACATGAAGAGGTAGTAGAAATACAGAACAATCTATATGTGATGTTGATTTTAATAGAAGTTATCCATATAAATGGAATAAGAAATATAGTATTTGTATAAGATTTCCAGGAATATCTAAAGAATGTGAACTTGAATTAAAAAGTTATACAGATTATTTGGTAAAAAATAAAATTCAAGGATTTGTAACTTTACATAGTTATGAAGGATTTATTTTATATCCATGGGGATATCAAAAGAAGCTTTATACTGATGACAGGGAAAACCTTTATAAATTAGGTGAAGAAATGAGAAATGCAATTGAAAACATTTCCGGAGCTGATTACGATGTTGGGCAAAGCGCTGATATTTTGTATAGAGCAAATGGATATTCTAATGACTATGCTAGAAGTTTAGGAATTAAATATGTTTTTACAATTGAAATAGGAAGTAGAAAAATATATAATTTTGGTTTTATAATACCAAAAAGTTATATTTCAAAATTAGCTGAAGAAGTTTTTGCTGAAATTTTAGTAGTTAGTCAAAAAATATCAAAAGAAAATATTGTTGAAAATAACATTAAATAAAAAATTGAACTTTTTTAATTAAACAATAATTAATCTTAATTAATTATGCCGTTTTACATGTTTTTTACATCTAATGATAAACAATGCATTATTACGAATGATAATTAATAACAAACGTTTTCAATAACTTTTTGTGTGATATATATTTTAATGTTAAAGAAATTTATATTGTAAGTTAATAATGTAAAATTATTTTGGACAAACTTTGAATTTTTAGAAATCTTGAAGGAATAACCATGAAACCTTTTTATTTTAACCTGATGTTATACGTGGAGCCAAAGGAAACTAATATCAGCTCATGATGACGAGTTTCAGCTGAGTTATAATAAAAGTTTGGGAGATTGAATATTACCATCCAAATATGAATTTGGTTATAACCCTGTGGAAAGTGATGATATAGAAATGCTGTTTTCTGGAATTAACTTCAAATTAGTTTCCATGTAGGGTCTATCTTCAAAGTTTTTTTTTTATTTCCAACCTCCTTTATGATATAAGAAATTTAAAGTTTAATATGTGCAAAGAACGTTAAAGATCGAATTTCAAGATTTGTTTAAGATTGGAAAATGTTTACAGCACAAGGCATGTTTCAAAAGTCTGTAGAAGTCTAACGCAATAGATTCTATGTTTCTACAGCATTGTTAGCGTAAGTTGTGAATATGTTTTTAAAGTTTTTTTTTTTCAGTTATATTTTTTTTACAATATCTTATGTTGGAGACATGCTATAAAGATTAGAGTAAGTTAATCTAATTCCTTATAAAAATTTTATTAAGAATCATTTATTTATCTTAACAAACTTTTACGAAACTACCGAAAGCATGTTCTTCAAAAAAATATTCTTTAAGACTGACTTCAACTTTTATTGATCAATATTTTGTATGTTTTAATTTTTTTTACTAATGATTATATTCAAGTTTAATTTCTTTTCAAGAACTCTCATTTGAATGTACTTTTACTCAAAAGTTTGGAACGATTGTCTTAATATTATTAATATTAACTCAAGGTAGAACAAGGCATGCGGATTAATCTCAATGGAAATAAACTTTAAGTAGTAATTATTTTATAGTTTTAACATAGCAAAATTTATCAGAAGAAGTTTGAGAAATAATAATTTATCCTGAAAGTAGTTTAAGCACAATAAGAATACACAAAAATTTTTAATGCTCAAGCTATAAAGGAGAAAACTTTTATTCTTATATAATTTTTTCTTTGAAGTCGAATAAAACTAATTTTATTTTAATATAATAAGTTTCAGATGAGTAACAAAAGAAATTGGAGACAATAAGTTTATCTTTAACATCTTCAACTTTGATGATAACTTGCTTAGATATTGTGATAAAAGGATTCAACTTTTTATAACCGACGTAGAATCAATTTTCTATAGGGTACTTTCAAAATACTTTTATATCTTCAACTGTCCTTAAGATATAAAGATTGATGACTGTTGGTTAAGCACGATGAAATATTGATTATCATATATGAAGAATGATTGGAGATTAGAATAAATTTTCAGCATGAGTTATTTTTAAGAACTTAACAGAAGTTGAGTGGAATACATTTTACACTTGAGTTACAACCTTATTCTTGATACATTTTTTTACTGTGTTCTTTATTATATCTGAAGAACAAGATGTCATATGAAAATGAGATTATGATTAATGAATTACCCACAAAAATCTGCTTTAAAGTTGACAAATTTATTTTTCTAATTTTTGATTATAACATGAAAACCGTCTTTTTTCCAGGAAATATTCCCCATCATCGACGCTAACTTTTATATCATATAACTTTGTAAGTTTTAATTTCTTTTTGTTTATTTATAATTACATCAGAAATGAATTATTTTCAAAAAATTTCAGATGACTAAATGTATGTTTTAAAATCTTCAAAATAATGTCTTTATTTGGCTTTGTAGATCAATGTTAAAATTAACAACTTAAAGATAAATTTAAGTGTATATTTACTGTTATCTAAGTATTTTGAACAACTATCACTGGAGAAAGAGAATTATTTGAATTAATAAGCACTACAAAACTTAATTTGTATAAGATTCCGAAAAACAAGTATGTTAAAATAAATGTAATGATGTCAATTTCAGGAATACTTTTTATAAATACATCGTATAAAGTTAACCGTTATGGATTATCAGGTATTACCACATAAGAAAATAATGTTACTTTTCAGTATCTTTAATATAAAAGAATCTCAAGTTACTTTTTAATATTTATAAATGTGGAAGAAATAGTAAAGAAATTATACAATCATAAAAATATGTGTTTATTTAATTAACCTTCAATTACTTTTTTGGAAAGTTAAACTTCATATCAATTATGTGTAGGTAAATTTAAAGTATGTTTCTTACAAAATATTATTATCAATAAATGTAGCAAGTTTAATATCATTGTTTGATAAGCCACCAACATCATGTGTACTTAATGTAATATCAACCTTATTATATACATTTAACCATTCTGGATGATGATTCATTTTTTCAGCCATCAATGCAACTCTTGTCATGAAACCAAACGCCTAAAAATAATAGTTAAAATAATTGATTTCTATTATTCTTTTACTATCTTGTTGAAGTCTTTGAAAATTATTACTTTATTTATGACATCACGATTATTGACCTTCTTCCAACCATTCTCCAATAATGGCATTAATAATGTGTTCCTTTCATCAGCTGTTATAGCCTAAAAAAAGTTTGAAAGAAAACATACCATTGTTGTCGTTTTATTTTTTACTCCTACCTTGTTAGAATAAAATAAAGAAGAATGAATCAAGAAAGCCTTGATTAATATAGACCAAAATATTTACAAGCTGTTAACATGAAATCGATGGTAAGAATAATGAAGACGCTCTTTGACAGTACCCTTTAACAAAAATAAATCACAAATAGGGCATCATTATGTTTTCTGCATTAGACGATTTCATTAGTAGTAAATATAAAAATCACTAATATATCTTTAACACACATACATATGGATAAATAAATTAATAAAAATGATAATCTGATGGATATATTAAAAATATTTACACCAATTCTAGCAAAATAAAAATAAATAATTTCAATAAAAGGGGCAAGATGAATGATTTCACATAATTACCTAAAAATAGTATTATATAAGAGATTATACATCTAATTGGTTTGGTATTTTTGTAACATTATTATATTTATCTCTACTAGTAAGCACAATGAATAATGTAGCAAGTATTATTTTCATCATTTTCATTGAATCTTTAATATTTTTTTCCCATGGATGTAATGTAAAGTTAAATATTACCAATGGTACTGAAAAAAGTTTCAATTACAAGTTACTGTACTTTCTATTAAGTATAAGAGTGAACATTTAAGATTTAAAAAAAAAAGCCACCTAACTATTGAATATATGTTCCATTTAACAATTTATTATTTAATGATGAGAGTAAAATTTAGATTAAGGGAAAAAATTGTGCCTAAAAGAAGTGGATAATTCAGATGCTGAAAAAAAATGAAAAAGGTGACACTTTTGTTACAGCTAGAAGTTTGGAGGCCAAATTTAATGGTAATGGTTATATGAGAATAATGGTTGGTAATAGAAGAGGAATACACTGTTCAGAGGGGTCATGTATGTAATATTCGAACCAAAATATACCATTTTATTTCTTAATAATGTTATGGTATTAAAAATTATGTAAACCACTTTATCATTTATACTTTTGACTAATTTTTATACTTTCATAATTGAATTAGTAATTTTCTTTTTACAAACATTTGAAACATAATCAAAGATGTTAGCATTGCCATCATACTCAACAGTTCCTTCAATTTCTATAAAATCTTTAATAGCATCTGTAGAAAGTTAAAAATTCTTTGATTGATTTTTTATCCATAGTTTGAACATTATCATTTGATTTAAAAAGTTTTGCAATATAATTTATATTAGACAATAAATACAAAACACATTGTAAAAAAAAAAAAAAGATAATTATCTTGAGTGTTTTAATTAATAAATAAAGTTATTTTACAAGTCTATAAATTTAAACAAACGACAAAGCCTTAATGCATCATAAAGAATAGAATAAATGACTTTTTAATGAATGTATTTTTTAATAAAAGAAAAAACTTACTGGATATCCATAGTAATTGATAAATATTAAAATCAAAAAAAAAACATCCTTTTTCTATTAACTAAATCGGGTATCATTGAATAAATATTAAAATAGAATTGTCCAATTTTTGACAATAATAGTTAGTAGTTGTAATTTGATCTAATTTCAGAATACCATAGTAAACCATACTATCACTGGAAAAAAAAAAGATCCAATTTAGCGGACATAATGGTAAAATAATATAAGAAACAATATCCAAACAGCATTTTACTTATCTGAAATTTTTTGAAAATAATTTATTTTTAATATAATTATAAATAAACAAAAGAAAGTAAAACTTACAAAGTTATACGGTAAAGAAGTTAGCGCCGATGATGGAGAATATTTCTTGGAAAAACACGGTTTTCACGTCGTAGTCAAAGATTATAAGACTAATTTGTCAACTCTAAAGCAGATTTCTGTGGGTAATTCATTAATCATAATATCATTTTCATATGATATCCTGTTCTTCAGATATGATAAGAAACACAATTATAAAAATGTATTAAGAATATGCTTGTAACTCAAGTATAAAAGTTCTTCAAAGCATAAAATGTATTAAGCTGAACTTCTGTTGAGTTCTTAGATGTAGTTCATATTGGAAATTCATTCTAACCTTCAACCACTTTTCAGATACGACAATCAATATTTCATCGTGCTTAACCAATAGTCATTAATCTTAATATCTTAAGAACGGTTGAAGATATAAAAGTATTTTGAAGATAAACCTTGTAAAAAAATTGATTCTAAGTTGTTTATAAAAAGTTTCATCCTTTTATCATCACTTTTAAGCAAAATTATGATCGAAGTCAGTGGTGATGAAAAAAAAACATTAGCATGTTTGATTTTTCAAGTCTCATAACGAAATCACATATACACTTCTAAATTGACGACCACTGTTTTACTTCTTCAGAAGTTAATGTAAAATGAAGAATTTTGGCTTTGAAATCCTTGTAGTCTTTAAAGTTCTAGAAATTAATTTATAATCTTGAAAAGTTCACGTTATCATTATTACTATAAACCATGAAAATAAATTGTATTTGATATTTTTACACATAATTTAACGCAAAACTAAATTGTAGTTTATTTGCATTTGAAATAATGTCTTATTGTTTACAAATATTGTAAAAAAATTAACTTTGAATGTTAATATTGATAAAATGAAAATAAAATTCATAACGTTGTCTCTAATTAAAGTTGAAGTCGATGCTAAAAAATATTTTTGAAAAAAAGTTAACCCTCATGTTGTAATCCAAAATGATAAAATTAATTAACTTGTTTCAGAACAGAATTTTGTGATCATTTTATTGAACTTAGTTTTGATTTCACTAGACATTACATTCTTGAGACATGATAAAAATATAACTAATAAAACTTTTAAAAATGTATTCATAATTTAAGTTATTAATCTCACAAAAATATGAAATTTAAAACGTTGGCATTATCTTAAGCTTACAAATGTAATGCAAAATGACAATTTCTTTAATCTTCAAAGGTTCTTGAGATGTAATAAACACTATTTTTTCGCACACAATATATTGCTCCAACATTTTATACCTTATAAACAATTTGTGATAAAAAAATATTTCAAAGATAAACCTTATTTGAAAACTGACTCAATGTTGATTCCAAAAGCCTACATTCTTTTATCATTATTTTAATCCATGTTATGATAAAAGTTGAAGATGTTAAAGATAAACTTATTGTCTCCAATTTCTCTTGTTATTCATCTGAAACTTATTATATTAAAATAAAATTAATTTTACTCGACTTCAAAGAAAAAATTATATAAGAATAAAAGTTTTCTTCTTTATAGCTTGAGCATTAAAAATTTTTGCGTATTCTTATTATGCTTAAACTACTTTCAGGATAAATTATTATTTCTCAAGCTTCTTCTGATAAATTTTGCTATGTTAAAACTAAAGAATAATTACTACTTAAAGTTTATTTCCATTGAGATTAATCCGCATGCCTCGTTCTACCTTGAGTTAATATTAAATAATTAAAACAATCGTTCAAAACTTTTGAGTAAAAGTACATTCAAATGAGAGTCCTAGAATAGTAATTAAGCTTGAATATAATCATTAGTAAAAAAATTAAAACATACAAGATATTGATCAATAAAAGTTCGAGTCAGTCGTGGAAAATATAGTTTAAAAAAACATTCTTCTGGTAGTTCCATATAAAGTTGTAAAGTTTAATAAATGATTCTAAACGAAATTTTTATAAGGAATTTGATAACCTTACTTTCATCTTCATAGCATGTCTCCAACATAAGATCTGGTAAAAAAAATATAACTGAAACAAAAGCTTTAAAAAAATATTCACAACTTACGCTAATAATGCCGTAGAAACATAAAATCTATTGCGCTAAACTTCTACTGACTTTTGAAACATGCCTTGTGCTGTAAACATTTTCCAATCTTAAACTAATCTTGAAATATAACCTTTATCTTTCTTCGCGCACAACCAATTGTCAAAATCACTTATATCTTGAAAATGGTTAGAAATATAGAAAAACTTTGAAGGTAGACCCTATATAGAAACTTATTTGAAGTTGATTCCAGAAAACGGAATTTCTTTATCATCACTTTCTATAGAGTTATAACCAAATTCATATTTGTATAAAAATATTCAATATCCTAAATTTTTATTATAACTCAGCTGAAATTAGTTTGTCTTGGCTCCACATATAACATCAGTTTAGAGAAAAAAAAGTTTCATGGTTATTTTTTCTAGCTTTTTAAAAATTCAGAGTTTATCTAAAATAAATTTACACTATTAACTTACATTATAAACTTCTTTAACATTAAAACAAGTAATTCATTAAACATAGTATTATTTTAATAGAACAACTCTTTCTTAAAATATGATAAGAAATATAAATTTAAGAAATTCTCAATGACGTACTTATAACTCAGGTCAATGAAATTATAAAAGAATAGAACTTGTTGCGCTGGACTTATACAATGTTTCTAAATATAGTCTAGGTTGACAAGTTTTTACAATCTTGAATCGTTCTCAAGATATAACAAAGAACACTTTTTGGCGCTCGATCTTCAAATCATCGTTTATATATCTTAATAAGTAGTATAGATATAAAAATATTTTAAAGGTAGACCCTGATTTAAAATTAATTTAAAATCATTCTAAAAAAATAGTATCTTCTTATCATTATTTTAAGTTAAGTTATGAACAATTTCAAACACGATGAAAAAATATTCATTATCTATGACTTTTTTGGCAGTAACGAAATTGTTTGGTATAATGTTAATATTAAAAGTAGACACCGTTTAAATAGTCTAATTCAAAGTAACAAACTTCATACTTTAAAATCTTGAAAATTCGAAAAGATTCAGTAGTTATTTAATAAAAGTTACAAATAGTTAGTAAAATGAATTGTCTAAATAACAAAAATAAGTTTTATTTGATAATTCTATACAATAAAAATAATTGTTTTTATTTAAATTTTACATTGGCGCTGGGGAATATTTTTCAATATCTGACTTTTTTGTTATACTACAAATTTATGAAATTATTTTAACTGTTCTAAAATAGATTTGTATTAAGAATTTACTGAACTTAATATCAATTTTGTAAGATTTCTTATTCTTGAAATATCATAAAAAATATAATCTTAGAAATTTATTGAGAATGTACTCACAACTCAAATCAATGAGCTCATATATGAATGAATTATGCTGCGCTAAACTTGTATTGAGTTTTTAAATGTAGTCTGTGTTAAAATTTTTTTCTTATATTAAACCATTCTTGAGATATGATAACAACAATTTTTGTCTGCATCTCTTGTATGTCATCATTTTATATATCTTAATAAGTAATGAAGATATAAAAATATTTTGAATGTAGACCCTAATCAAAAACTGATTTGAAGTTATTTAAAAAAAACAACATCTTTTTATCACTATTTCTAACCGAGTTATGATCAATTTCAAATATGATGATAAAAATATTCGGCATCTATGATTTTTTTGTACCAGTAACGAAATTATTTGGTATGATGTCAATACCAAAAATCACTTTTTTTAAGAAGTTAATTTCAGGAACAAACTTTTATTTTTTTAAATCTTGAAGAACAATGGAGATTAAAAAAATCGATAAAACAAAGCTATGATTTAATAACCAAGTTTTTTGTCTAAGTGATAAAAGTAGGTTTTATTTGATATCTTTCTACAATAAAATTGTTGTGTTCAATAAAAGTTTACGTCGGTGATAAATAATATCTTTCAATAAACCTGATTTCATCGTTGTTTTTAAACTAAGAAAATGTTTTAATGTTCTGATGTTCTGAAGAAGATTTTTGTAAAGATTTTGTTGAGTTAAATTTTATTTGCATAAAATTTATAATTCTTGAGATATGATAGAAAGTTTATTTTTAAAAATTTCTTAAGAATACACTCACAACTCAAGTCAATAAGCATCTTAGAAAGATAAATTGTGTTTCTCTAGGTTTCTACAAAGTTTTTATAATCTTGAACCCTTCTTAAGATATGAGGAATGATGAATATTCATGTTTCAAAAACTGTCATTGTTTTTTATATCTCGAAAATAATTAAGGATACGAAAATGTTTTGAAGGTAGACCCTGTGCAAAAATTAATTTAAAATTATTTTATAAAAAGCATTTTTCATCTCTATTTCAACAAAGTTATAACCAATTCAAATATGATAAAAAAATACTTTGTATGTTTAATTTTTTTTTTGTTTGCAACAAAATCTGTTATATAATACCAATATTGACAGCAATTATTTTTCATTGAAAGTTAATATGTATAGAGAAAAACTTTATATTAGATTCTTCAAAAGTTTTCAAAATTCATATATTATTTTAAAATATTTTAGATTTGAATCGAGTAAACAACTTTCAAAAATGACTTTCATGGAATGTTATTTCATTAAAAGAGTTTGTTGAGATTACAAAATATCTGTGCTACTTTTGCATCTTTTTGGTACTGTCAGATAATAACATAACAAATATAGATTTTAATCTTAATATAAATTTATTTAACCCAATTTTTATAAATATTTTGATTTAAAACAATGCACAATATAATGAGTTTTATAACTTAAAAAAAATAAACAAAAACATTGAATAATTTTTTATTAACCTAATATCTTTTAATTAATTGTAAAAAATGCGTTTATTTAACTTTTTTCTTTTTATATTATTTGATTCAATTAAAGTTATATTTTTTTACATACATACGTGGGTTCACACTCTATTTGTGGTTATTTTTTATTTATTTATTTTTTTAAATATTATTGTAAAAAAGTAAACATTAATATATTATGAAAAAAAAATTTTTTTTCTTATTGCTTTAGAATTATTTAATTTTTGATTTTTAAAAACTTATTATTTTGCAGTATTAAATTAAACAATTAAATGTATATAATGATTGTGTTTGATCATTTAGATAAAAATAATAATAGCAATAATATATAAGGCGTTATAATTTATAAAAAATATTATTTGATGAAGTTATAAGTAATTATAAAATATTTTTTTTACTTTTAATTATGCTTAGTTATAGGATTATTTTTTTTTTTTTTATAAAAAATGACTGCATTTAAAAAAAATTTTTAAAAGAATATTTTATTTTAAAAATTATTATTTTTGTATTTTTTTTCTTATTTTTAATATTTATAAATTAAGTAAGTAATAGTATGGTGTAATAGTACATTAAAAAAATTATTGGTTTATACTTTTTTGAAGATAAGTTTGCCAAAAAGTCATTATAAATAATTTAACATACAGGTAAAGAAACAATTAATTTATTAAAATTAATTTTTAGTAATAAACTAATATTTAAAGACTGCGTATAAAAAAGCTAAAAAAAGTCGTGATTACATGGAAAACATTTAATTAATGTTATTTTTCTACCATAATGTATTATATTTATAAAGAACTTTCTAATTAACATATATATAAAATTATTTAAAAAATACAAGGTAGAAAAAAAATTATAAAAGTTAAAAATTTGATTGCTTGTTTTTTTACACATTTTATATGTTGGTATATTTTTATTTTTTCTTTCAATTTTAAGTTCGAACATATTTAAAAAAAAATAAAAAATAAAAAAAATAAATAATAATATTTTAAACATGCATCAACTTTTTTTGTTTGTGATTTTTTCCAATTTACTAGTTTTAATACAATAATACTTTTTATCTTACAATTTTCTTCATTTGTATTGACGTCTGCCAAAAAACTATAAGTATCATTCTTTTGTAAACTTTTTGATTTATTGCTTATTAAAAACATTGTTTTAATTTTATATGTAATTGAATTAACAATGAAATTAAGTATAGAAAAACAACTTTATAATAATATTTCAATTAATCTTGTAAAATATGAAATAGCTTCCTTCTATAAAAGGTGTAATTGTATATAAATTTTCAATAACACATATCTCATATCTTTTGTAAAAAATTGATACTCTATCACGTTTAATTTAAACAACTATTTACCTATTTCATAAATATTTTCCAAAATCAAGATGAAAAACGTAACCCATATTTTAAATCATAACGTTATTATTGTGACAATCATCAATTTCAAGTATATGTGTTGTAAAATATCACCCTGCACAACTTTTTCTAGAATTTTCTAATGTAATTTTAAATAACAAATATCCAGGATTGTGTTTTTGTAACCAATTTAATAAGTATTTTATTTTAAATATACCTGATATTCCATGAGGTGTTTTGAATTTGAAAATACAAAATGATAATTAGGTACTATTTTCAATATATTTTTTTATTTACATAGAATAGTAAAATTTCATAAAGTATCGTTCTTAAATTTAATCCATTCACAAGCCAAATATAATTTATAAAATATATACATTGAAAAAAAAGAGCGTATTTCTGGATGATTTTTTAAATAATTATCTAAAAAAATATCCATAGTTGTGACAAATTTAATATATTAATATCTTGATTTAATATCATTTATATATTCATTTAAACTTTCATTTATTTTTTTTTTGTTTTAATACATATTGAAAAATTTTTAATATCCATATACTTTGTCACATTATATATTATTTTTTCTAATCTTGATTTAAATTTAAAGACTTCGCAATGGCACAATGTACAAATAATAGTTCTATATATATCATACACTAATTTTTCAATTTCCATACATTTATCAATTTAAAATTGAGTTAATTTACAATCATTATATGATTCATAATGTACACATTGTATCAATAATAGTACTATTTTAGAAATAATTTCATTAGATGTTTTCTAAGTACGTTAATAGCAATTTTTTTTTATTTTATTAGTTGGATAGTATTGACATTAATAATTCTATAGCAATTTATGGTAATATTAGTTTCCATGATTGTAATAAAAATAAAATTTGTGACATATGTGCAGCATCCTAACTAACATTTGATCTTAAGACAATTGATAATGCTCTTAGTTTTCCCATTTAATATCTTTTACACCGTATCATTTTTTTCCTTTTTCTCGATAATTCATGTGAATGATAATATATTAAAATGATTTTTGTTAATATTTTCTTCATTGCCAGATGATAATGTATAAAAATTTTTTAAAATAATATCATGATCAAATGTCTTCTTTTTCATATAAACTATTGTTTCAGATTCAGGTATAAGATGACTACGTAATCCCTATGGTTAAGTAATACCTTGTCTAGATGAGAATTGTCCAAAAAAACTTAAAAATATAGCATCTTGTTTAAAATAATTTCTTTTATCAGAAATACCATAAACACACGTTCTTAGGAGTTTATCATCCATAGATTGATAGTCATTTTCAAATCTAGAATCAGCAATATTTCCATTGTAAACACTTAATAACTTTACTGATATAAATGAATTACTTGATTCATCAAAACTCTAATCATTTAATTTTCCAACACCAAAAAGTACAAAAAGAAATAATGAATCTTCTGATATACATGAAATATTTAAATTAAATTCCATTTATATTACTTACATTAACAGAAGGTAAAAATTGAAATGTTGCTAATTATTTTCCTCCACTAATCTATTTTTCTATACAATCAGTACCATGTATAACTATTGGTTAAGAATCTATAATACAAAATATGTAGAACCGGAAATTAATATAAAATAATTGAAGTATATAAACACAAATTACAGAAAAAAAAACTTAAAATATACAAAAAAAATAATTGAAAAATGTAAACGTAGATTACAAAAACTTGGAACTAACAAAAAATGATCATAAGATTAAAATATAGTAACAAAACAACTTAAAATTAACAAAGGAAAATAATAAAAAAATCAAAATACAAATCAAAATACAAGTCACAGAAAAACTTGAAGTTTATGAAAAATGACCGGAGATCCAGACCACAAACTACAAGAAAAACCAATAGAAACCAAAAAATAAACAAAAAAGAAACAAATAAGCAAAACACAAAAAAAGTAAATAAGACAATAGAATAAAATATAAATTAAAATTAAAAATTAAAAGTAAAATTCAATCTTCCCATACAGTGTTTTATTGATTCCTCTCTTTTTCTGTCCTATGGAATTCTCTGAAATATTTAAAAATTAAACATGCATAAAACACTTTACACAAACGTACGAAAACTATGTTGATTAATCTCAGGAACCATCATTCTACTTTATACAACTTCTTTTTTAAAGTTGAAATTGTTTGTTATATCATTCTCTAAAGTATACAAAAAGTATATATTTCTTAAATATTTCAAACTATACTTACATATTTTAGAATCCTATTATATTTCTAATTCTCATCTAAACCGGCTTCAATACTGTACACAATCTATTTAATTTGAATTTTACCACTACTATAGTAAATTTTTTGACATTCATTTTTAATATGTTTATTATCTGGAATATGATATTTAAAAAAGAAGAAAATAATAAAATAAAAAGGTTAAAACTTACAAAAACAAGAATGAAAAAAATTTAGATTCGCAATCGAACAAAACTTTGTATTTAAAAATAACATAAGTATCTGATTTCTACAAAGGAAAGAAAGTTAAAATAAAAATATTTAAACTTACAAGAAGAAATATAAAAAAAATTTAAGATCTTAATTTAGCCAAACTCTATTATTTATAATAGTTGATTTTTGATAATAGAAGTATAATATTTTTGATAGAATAACCAAAGAAACAAGAAATTACAAGAACAATAAAAAATAGAAGATTATGAAATATCTTAGTTCAATAAAAAATGTGGTAAAAAGTTTGATGAAAAAATGATGATTGCTACATTGGTAATGTTTTACCAATAAGGACATATACCTGATGTAGCAGGACGTAATAAGAAAAAAGAATATTTCTAAGAGTTACTCCATTACTAGAAAATATTGAAGTAAACGTTTGAATTATTTATTAAAATTAAAAAATTGAAAAATAAATGTTTGGTTTTTTAGAAATTTAAAATCAATGTATTTTTTGTTACAAACATAAAATTCACTATGATTATAAAATAGAAATCTTAAAAAATTAAAATTACAAGATATCTTATAAGTAAAATTTATCGTATTTTTGTAAATAACGTTTTTATTTCTTTATGATTAATGCGAAATTAGACTCATTTTAAAGACAATAATACCGAATTGATGAAAGTTTTTTTTACAATTTGAAAATTCTAAATTTTACTGGACTATTAACTTTTGAAAAAATATTAGTTTTTACTATATATGTAAATATAACTTTTTTAAATAAAAAATTATAATTATGATCATTGCTAATATATGATTATCTAGTAAATGGGTATGTGTGAAAATAATATTATTTAAATTTTATTATATTAATTATTTTTAAAATTAAAAAATTATTATTTTTTATTGTTTTTTGATTATTATTAATCAATTAGTAGTTTTTTAACATGAATTATAATAAGTATATTTGATAAAGTAAATGATTCTCTATCCAATCATTAAGGTGATATTAATTTCTATTAATAGTAAAAAAAAAACTAAGGTAATTTAAAACTTTTTCAATTTAATTAAACTTGTTCTTATTTTAACAATAATACAATTATTTTATCTAAAATTTAATTAATAATAACTTTTTGCAATGTTTTTAAAAATTAATGTGATTATAGTTATTCAATAGAGAATTATTTATTTTAAAAGAATATATATTAATCTATGTTGAAAAATTATCAATTTATTAATAAAAATAATCTAAAAATGATGAAAATCAATAAAAAAAATTAATAATTCTTTAGTTTAAAAATTAATTAATAAAATCAAATTTAAATAATAATTTTATCAAACATGGATATTTACTAAATAATTATTTATTGCAAATAATCATAACTATAGTTTATATTAAAAAAAGCTATTTAGATATATGATGGTAACTAACGTTTTTATTAAAAGTCTAATAAAACTTAGAATTTTTAAAATGTATAAATATTTTCTAAAATTAATACTTGTTGTCTACAAAATAAATCTAATATTATTTAAACCAGTAAATAAATAAAAAAATTATTAATAAAAATAAAACTGATTAGACTTTTAAGACACTATGTATATAACTAATTAAAAAGATAAAAAGACAAAAAGACTTACACCACTAACGGTTCCCAGGAGGTCTCCCATCCAAGTACTAAGATAGCTCGCAGCTGATTAACTTCGGAGATCGGACGGGATCCGGTTCATTCAGCAGGATATGAGCGTAAGACATCTATTCTTCTTATCAATGTATAATTTTTAAGTTATTCTTAACATCTTTCACTAGAATAGATAGGTTGTGTGTATAAATGTATTCTCTAACCATACTAAATATTAAAAACGTTGTATACACATATGTTTATCAAAAATTATTTTATTTAACATATTAATAGAATTTTTTCTAAATAAGTGATAAAAAAATATCTAAATAATTAGAAAAAGTTAGTTTAAATAGTTTAAATAGTTTACTAATAAAACTTTTGTTGTATAACAAAAAAAAATCAGTATTAAACGATAATTTTTCTTCAAACTTCAAATTAATAAAAATACATTTAAAAGTTTTTTAAACTTATTTAACTTAGAGGAAACTCAAAAAAAACCCAAAAAGAACTCTCTGGCGGGGAATCGAACCCCGGTCTCGCACGTGACAGGCGCGGATACTCACCACTATACTACCAGAGATGCTTCAGAACATTCTTGAATCACCCAAAATTTGAAATAAAAAAAAATTTTTTGTAAGTACCTAAAAACATTTTTAAAGTAGTTTTTACTAAATAAAAAGAAATTATAGCTTATTTTTTACAATAAAATCATGAAAAAATGTAAAAAGATTTAAAATAACATTAAGTAAAATTTTAATAAATATTATATTCTTCAAAAATTAAAAAATAAAACCAACATAACTTTTTTTTAATTTTATACATACAATTATTTTTTAAAATGTGTCAAACATATGTAAACAACATTTATACTTTAAAATAAAAAAATTACTTGATAAAATATGAGGAAAGAAAAGTTATGAATGCGTTTATCGGGAATCGAACCCGAATCGGCCGCTTGGAAGGCGGCCATGCTGACCATTACACCATAAACGCTCCGGAAACGTCGATTTTTAAAAAAAATTCTTATCTTTTTCTTGAAATATTTTTAATTAAAATATAATAATAAAATGTAAAAGTATTTTATATGTTAAACTTATTTTAATAAAAAATAAATTTATTATTATTTAGTGTTTTTTATTTCAGAATTAAATAATTACTTCAAATAGAGTATTGTGTATTAATGTGTAATATGTTTTATACTATATAACACAAATAAAATGCCAAATGTTGTGAATAATAAATAAATATAATATTTAGATCAACAAAATTAAACCTTTTTAAAATACAGGGATAAAAATTACTGAAATCATCATTGAAATTAAAAAATTAAATTATTTTATTTAACAATGAAACTTTATTAACAAGTTACAAATCGTAAAAATTATTTTTAAATTTGTATCATACAATAAAAATATTATTAACTTCCTTTACTTTTAAAATGTTTTCTACAATTAACAGCAATATAAATATTTTTGTAGTTTTAATTACAGATTTTTGTAGTAAATATTAGAAATCATTTTTGATTTCATTCCAAAATTTTGAAAACTAAAGAATATACTTTAGAATTCAATAATTACCTCAAACTGGGTTTTTTAAACCGAAGAGTTATTAAAATGTGCTGCCTGTATCATTTTTGCTTCATTCTTTATACTTCTACGTGCTATGCACTGCGTTGCTGATAACTCATATTAATAATGTTTGTATATACATTTAAATATTATTACATAAAACTAAAATCATTTTATAGATGTAGGTAAAAATATTTTTAATTAAAAATATAAAACTTTTATAAGATTTAAGTAAATACTAACTTTTTAAATTTAATATGTGAATTTTTTTAAAGTTGAAATTATTATTAATGATTATTTAATTAGGAAAAAAAAATATATTAAAGAATTTGAAATAAAAGACTTTATATAAATTATTTTTTAAATTCAACTTAATTATAATTTATATTTAACAAAAAAATTTAACATCTGTAGATAAAATTAAACAAAAAATTATTTTTTGACTCTTAATATTAGAAGCTATTTCTAGCTTCATTCCAAAATTTTGAATGGTGAAGATTATACTTCAGAATTCAATAATTACCTCAAACTGGGTTTTATAAACCGAAGATTTTATAATTTTTGCTGCCTGTATCATTTTTGCTTCATTCTTACATTTTCTATATGCCATTCTATGTGGTAGTAGATGCGCATATAAATTGTGTCTGTTTGTATGCACAACTTTATTGCATATAACAAAAATTATTAAAAAAGTGTTAATTCAAGGTTTATAATTGTTTAAATCATAATTATTGAAACCTTTAAAATATTTGAATAAACAAAAAAATTCTTTAAAATTATTTTATAGCATGTTGTTTTTTAATAACAAAAAATATTGAATAAGAATATTTTTTATAAACAACCAACAAACTTTAAAAATAATTTGTAAATCATTTTAAAAAATTTTTTTAAGTTATTTTTAATGTTGAACTAATTAATATTTTTATTTCTGACAAATTAAAACATGTTTTTTAAGTAAATCTAATAAAAAAATTGAATTTCCTAACAAAAAATTATTTTTTGACACTTAATATTAGAAGCTATTTCTAGCTTCATTCCAAAATTTTGAATAGTGAAGATTAAGCTTCAGAATTCAATAATTACCTCAAACTGGGTTTTATAAACCGAAGATTTTATGATTCTTGTTGACTGTATCATTTTCGCTTCATTCTTACATTTTCTATATGCCATTCTATGTGGTGGTAGATGCGCATATAAATTGTGTCTGTTTGTATGCACAACTTTATTGCATATAACAAAAATTATTAAAAAAGTGTTAATTCAAGGTTTATAATTGTTTAAATCATAATTATTGAAACCTTTAAAATATTTGAATAAACAAAAAAATTCTTTAAAATTATTTTATAGCATCTTGTTTTTTAATAACAAAAAGTATTGAATAAGAATATTTTTTATAACCAACCAACAAACTTTAAAAATAATTTGAAAATCACTTTAAAAAATTTTTTTAAGTTATTTTTAATGTTGAAATAATTAATATTTTTATTTCTGACAAATTAAAACATGTTTTTTAAGTAAATCTAATAAAAAAATTGAATTTCCTAACAAAAAATTATTTTTTGACTCTTAATATTAGAAGCCATTTCTAGCTTCGTTCCAAAATTTTGAATGGTGAAGATTAAGCTTCAGAATTCAATAATTACCTCAAACTGGGTTTTATAAACCGAAGAATTTCGACTCTTCTCTCTACTGCGGTGTCAGTCTGACGCTTTTTAATTTTTTCTCTAAATACTAACTATTAACATAAAATGGAACCAATTAAAAAAGTTATAATGGATCCTGGAGGAACTAAATCAATGAAGAGACCCGTTAGTAAATGCCAAAATACAAATTTGGAAAAAATAAGAACGGAGCCCCCAAATAATGGAGGGAATAACGTGGTAAATGAGAATTTATTAACCACTGAAAAAACTATTTTGATGAAAAGGGGAAAATCATCAATTTTGAACAACACAAAAACAACTGCAACTATCACGACAAAAAGTGATAGTAAAAAATCATTAAAAGAATATAATGGTGAGGATAATAGAAATTGGAAAAAATGGACAGATGAAGAAAGAAGGCTTCTAAGAGAATTTGCAAAAATATGTCCTATAAAGAATGATCGTTTTCAATATAAACAAGTAGCTAAAGAATTCAATTTACTTATGACAAAAATGAATGGTAGATCTGCTGCTAGAGTTCAATCAGAAATTAAAGCAATATCTACGGGTATAAATAGACATATACCAAATTATGCTGCAATATTGAAAACACCAGAAAAGATTAACAAAAAAATAGATTCTCCAATCCTATTACCAGAAAAAATTATAAATAACGAAGAAAAAATAAATAAAGATATACAAATTATTAGTAATAAATCTATAAAAAAGATACCTAAATTAAGATGCAATGTAAATGAAAATGCTGTTGATAGGTTAATGAAATATTATAGAATTGACTCAAAAAAAACCTTGCTTTAGATTCGACATTAGGAAATATATTCCATTTGATGAAATTAATAAAGCATTGAATACAAAACTAAATCCAATCATCAAAATGATGAACAGTAAAATGAATGAAAAAGAATGGAGTAAATTGCAACGTGAAGCAAAGAAGTGGTTACGTGCAGCTCTCTTTACAATGAAAAGTTATTGTTTCAAAAAGATTGATCAAGATGGATTTAGAATTAACGGTGTTATAAAAGCTAGAAAATATGAAAGAAGAGTTATGAGACTAAGAGAACGTATCAAAAAGGCAAATAAATTAGTAGAACCAAAAATAAACGATCAAAAATATGCAAACTTTTATAACCGTGAAAAAGCATTTATTAGAGCATATTGTAAAAGAAAACATTATCAAAATGAAAAAATTATGCTACAAGCAATAGATGAAAAATTTGAAAAAGTAAAAAATGAAAAAATTAAGATAGAAAAGAGCAACAAAGCAGCAAAAATAAGATATCTATTTAATCAGAAACCAAGTTTAAAAGTTCTCTCATATGTGGATGTTAATAATAAGAATGAAACAAACATTAATATACCATGCGAGAAAGTTTCCGAATATTATAGAAATTTATATTCAAAACCAGAAGTAAAAGAAACACCTTTATTTAATGAATATATTCAATTTATGAAAAACAATGATGCTAAAAAGAATTCGGAAAAATTAAATTGGATCTTTGACGACGAATTATTTAATCTTGTGGTAAGTAAAGCAAATAATTTCAAAACAACTGGATGGGACAACATCCAAACTGTTGTATTCAAAAAACTTGATATTGCTAAATCATTTTTAAAGATTTATATAAAAAATGTATTAAACGGTTCAATTCCAATCCTAAAAACTGATGTAACAACTAAAGGTTTTATGCTATATAAAGGTAAAGGAGATAAAAATACTCCAGAAAATTACAGATTGATATGCTGTAGTAATAGTGACTACAAAATATTAAGAAGTTACCTCTACAAATACCTATATCAAAATATAGGAAATTGGATTGCTAAAGAACAAAAAGCTGGTAGAGAAAATAAAATCAGCACTTTAGATTGTCTTATAATAGACGCAACTGTAAATCAAGAATTGAATTTATCAAATATGGATAAAAAATATGCTACTTACATTGATCTTTCAAAAGCATTTGACAAAGTCAATAACACTCTTTTGATAAAACTTTCGAAATCAACAAGACTCCCAAAAAATTTAGTGGAAGTAATAAGTAAATGCCAAAAATTGCAAAAAATAAAAATTCAAAATATAAAAGGCAATTGTTCGATATCTTTGTTAAGAGGTGTTGGTCAAGGGGATGCGTTAAGTCCACTACTGTTTCAACTAATATTCAGTTCAATTTCATATTATTTGAATAAAACTTCATCAATTCAAAATAATCATATTGTATTTATGGACGATCTCAAATGGTATAGTATGGGTAAAAATGAATTAGAAGCAATGATAGAAATTTTAATGAAAATTAGTAATGAAATAGGTATGGAAGTCAACAGATCCAAATGCGCAATTGTTGAATTAAATGGTGCAAAAAATACAATAAAAGAAAATGAGTTAGATTTTACGGTATTAAATAGCTTTTACAAATACCTAGGTATATATCAAAATAAGAATGGATATTCTGACATGACATGTACACTAAATAACGTGGTTGAAAAAAGCTTATTGAAAGTAAAAGAAATATTAGCAAGTCCATTAAATTCTTCACAGGTGATAAAAGCAATTAATACTACAATAATTCCAGCAATTTCATATATCCTACTTGGTTGTCATGGGCAAGAAGATATGAAAATTATCCTAAAAAACGCCGAAAATATTGATAGTATGATAAGAAGGTTAATGACAAAAAGTCACAATCCTGATTATCCATTAAATCACTTAAGAGACTATGCTTCCTGTAAATCAAGACTCTATTTATCAAATAAATCATTTGGATTGGGTTTAAAGGAAATAAAAATGGAAGTATGGAAAAATATTGGTTTTGCAGGAACACATTTACTTTATGAAAAGGATTTAGAAGAACATTTAGGTAGGCAAATGGAAATGCACAAAATGAATAAAAAGAATTTGTATAGCCATTTCTTAAAATATTTGGAATTAATGGGAGTTAAAATTGAATGTATGGGACCAAAAGAATATAAATTGAATGGTGAAATAATGGGGAATGAAGTTGAAATGAGAAGCTATTTGAAAAATAAGTTTTTTGAATTATCTGAAAAAGAAAATTTAGATAAATGGAGTTCAAAAATGAACTATGCAAAAAGTGTGGTTAATCAAAACATGACTATGCCTTGGTTAAGAAATAATCCGCTATGCCAACAAAAAACTAGAGAAATGTTTCAACTTCAACAAGAAGATTACCCTGGATTAACTCATACGAAGAAAAATCCAAATCAAAAATGTCTATATTGTAACATGTTTGATACATGTCGACATATTTCATCCCAATGTCAAAGTGAAGAAATGATATCATTATTTAAAAGAAGACATGATAGAGTATTAATGACTTTATTTAATGAATTAAGGAAAAAATACAAACTTAAACCTTTAAATAGGAAAGAAGCTCTTGATCCAAATAACTGGAAATTAACTGAGGATATAATGATACATTTTGAAAAACCATGGGCATTTAATGATTTACATCATTATGTTCCTGATTTAATTATTGAATGTAAGGAAAAAGTTTATGTTATAGAATTAGGAATAACATCATTAACAAACTATCAAAGAGTTAAGGATTATAAAACCACTAAATATACAATAAATGGAACATTAGAAATTAATGAATTAAATTTCAATGAAGTTTCAAAAGGTAAAAACTTGGTGGATTTGTTAAAAGTTAATCTTAAAAAACAAATAATATTTATTCCTTTAATATTAGGAAGTTATGGTGAAATTATGGATGATTTATTAGACAACCTAAAAAATTTAGACATTATAGATACAATGCCATTAGCTAGATGTTTATCTATTTCAACTGTATTAGAAACTCTGTGTGTTGTGAAAAATTATATTGCTAGACGCTATTCGAATAATGTTTAATGGAAAAAAAAACCGATCAAAAATTACAAATAATTTGATTTAACGTTATTTTAAATTTTAAAATATAGTTTTATTGTGTTGTTTCCCCTTAAATATATATTATTAATATTTAAATAAAATTTAAAAACCGAAGAATTTATAATTCTTGCTGCCTGTATCATTTTTGTTTCATTCTTACATTTTCTATATGCCATTTTATGTGGTGGTAGATGCGCATATAAATTGTGTCTGTTTGTATGCACAACTTTGTTGCATATAACAAAACTTATTAAATGTTAATTAAATGCTTGTTATTGTTAGGATCAAAATTACTAAAACCTTTAAAATATTTGAATAAACAAAAAAATTCTTTAAAATTATTTTATAGCATGTTGTTTTTTAATAACAAAAAATATTGAATAAGAATACTTTTTATAAACAACCAACAAACTTTAAAAATAATTTGTAAATCACTTTAAAAGATTTTTTTATTTTTAATGTTGAACTAATTAATATTTTTATTTCTGACAAATTAAAGCATGTTTTCAAGTTAAATCTTATATTTAATTGATTTTTCTAACAAAAATTTATTTTTTGACACTTAATATTAGAAGCCATTTCTAGCTTCATTCCAAAATTTTGAATGGTGAAGATTACATTTCAGAATTCAATAATTACCTCAAACTGGGTTTTATAAACCGAAGATTTTATAATTCTTGCTGCCTGTATCATTTTTGCTTCATTCTTACATTTTCTATATGCCATTTTATGTGGTATTAGATGCGCATATAAATTGTGTCTGTTTGTACGCACAATTATACTGCATATAACAAAACTTATTAATTAAATGTTGATTTAATGCTTGTTATTGTTTAAATCAAAATATTGAAACCTTTAGAATATTTAAACGCACATAATTTTTTTAAAATTATTTTATGCCATGGTATTTTTTTAAATAACAAAAAATATTCAAAAAAAATTGTTTTTCTACACAGTTCATTAACTTTAAAAATGATGTATAAATCATTTTAAAGGACTTTTTTTTAGTTATTTTAAAGATTAAAATAAATAATATTTTATTTTTAGCAAATAAAAGCATGTTTTCAAGTAAAATTAATATTTAATTTAATTTTCTAACAAAAATTTATTTTTTGATACTTAATATTAGAAGCTATTTCTAGCTTCATTCCAAAATTTCGAATGGTGAAGATTACACTTCAGAATTCAATAATTACCTCAAACTGGGTTTTATAAACCGAAGATTTTATAATTCTTGCTGCCTGTATCATTTTTGCTTCATTCTTACATTTTCTATATGCCATTTTATGTGGTGGTAGATGCGCATATAAATTGTGTCTGTTTGTATGCACAACTTTGTTGTATATAACAAAAATTATTAATAAAATGTTGATTCAAAGTTTATAATTGTTTAAATCATAATTATTGAAACCTTTAAAGTATTCGAATAAACACAAAATTTTAAAAAAAAATTTTTTATTTCACATCTTATTTTTTAATAACAAAAAATATTTAAAAAGAATTGTTTTTCTACACAGTTAATAAACTTTAAAAATGTTGTATGGATCATTTTAAAAGACTTTTTTTAAGTTATTTTAAAGATTAAACTAATTAATATTTTTATTTTTGACAAATTAAAGCATGTTTTTAAGTAAAATTAATATTTTATTGATTTTTCTAACAAAAAATTATTTTTTGATTCTTAATATTAGAAGCCATTTCTAGCTTCATTCCAAAATTTTGAATGGTGAAGATTAAGCTTCAGAATTCAATAATTACCTCAAACTGGGTTTTATAAACCGAAGAATTTATAATTCTTGCTGCCTGTATCATTTTTGCTTCATTCTTACATTTTTTGTATGTCAGTTTATGTGGTGGTAGATGCGCTTATAAATTGTGTCTGTTTGTATGCACAACTTAACTTCATATAATAAAAAACCTATTAATTAAATGTTAATTTAATGCTTGTTATTGTTAAAATTAAAATTATTGAAACCTTTAGAATATTCAAATGAACAAAAAATTTTCTAAAAATTATTTTGTGATACGTTGTTTTTCTTAATAACAAAAAGTGAAATATTCAAATAGCATTGTTTTTCTACACAGTTAATAAACTTTAAAAATGTTGTATGAATAATTTTAAAAGACTTTTTTAAGCTATTTTAAAGATTAAAATAATTAATATTTTGATTTAAAGCAAATTAAAGCATGTTTTTTAAGTAAATCTAACAAAAAAATTGAATTTCCTAACAAAAAATTATTTTTTGGCACATAATATTAGAAGCTATTTCTAACTTCATTCCAAAATTTTGAATGATGAAGATTATACTTCAGAATTCAATAATTACCTCAAACTGGGTTTTTTAAACCGACGATTTTATAATTCTTGCTGCCTGTATCATTTTTGCTTCATTCTTACATTTTCTATATGTAGGTTTATGTAGTGGTAGATGCGGCATATAAATTGTCTCTGTATGTATGCACAATTTTACTGCATATAACAAAACTTATTAATTAAATGTTGATTAAATACTTTCTATTGTTTAAATAAAATTATTGAAACCTTTAGAATAATCAAATGCACAAAATTTTCTTAAAATTATTTTATTAAACATTTATTTTTTTTTTAAAATTAAAAAATATTCAAAAAGAATTGTTTTTCTACACAATTAATTAATTTTAAAAATGTTGTATAAATCATTTTTTAGTTATTTTGAAAGTTGAACTAATTAATATTTTGATTTTAAGCAAATTAAAGTATGTTTTTAAAGTAAATTTAATAAAAAATTGATTTGTCTTACAAAAAATTATTTTTTGATTCTTAATATTAGAAGCTATTTCTAACTTCATTCCAAAATTTTGAATAGTGAAGATTATACTTCAGAATCCAATAATTACCTCAAACTGGGTTTTATAAACCGACGATTTTACAATTCTTCCTGCCTGTATCATTTTTGCTTCATTCTTACATTTTCTATATGTTGGTTTATGTTGTGGTAGATGCGCATATAAATTGTCTCTGTATGTATACACAACTTCATTGTATATAACAAAAATTATTAATAAAGTGTTAATTCAAAGTTTATAATTTTTTAAATCATAATTATTGAAACCTTTAAAGTATTCGAATAAACACAAAATTTTCTTAGAATTATTTTATTAAACATTTATTTTTTTTTAAAAATTAAAAAATATTCAAAAAGAATTGTTTTTCTACACAATTAATTAATTTTAAAAATGTTGTATGAATCATTTTTTAGTTATTTTGAAAATTGAACTAATTAATATTTTGATTTTAAGCAAATTAAATCATATTTTTCAAGTAAATTTAATAAAAAATTGATTTGCCTCACAAAAAATTATTTTTTGATTAATAATATTAGAAGCTATTTCTAGCTTCATTCCAAAATTTTGAATAGTGAAGATTATACTTCAGAATCCAATAATTACCTCAAACTGGGTTTTATAAACCGACGATTTCATAATTCTTGCTGCCTGTATCATTTTTGCTTCATTCTTACATTTTTTGTATGTCAGTTTATGTGGTGGTAGATGAGCATATAAATTGTGTCTGTATGTATGCACAACTTCATATAGCAAAAATTATTAATTAAATGTTGATAAAATGCTTGTTATTGCTTAGATCAAAATTATTAAAACCTTTAGAATATTTGAATAAACAAAGAAACTCATTGAAATTATTTTACTGAACATTCATTTTTTAAATAATTATAAAAATTTTCAAAACGAATTGTTTTTCTACACAGCTAATAAACTCTTAAAAATGTTGTATAAATTGTTTTTTAGTTTTTTTTAAAAGTTAAACTAATAAATATTTTTATTTATAACAAATTAAAGCATGTTTTCAAGTAAAATCTTTTATTTAATTGGATTTTCTCACAGAAAATTATTTTTTGATTCTTAATATTAGAAGCTATTTCTAACTTCATTCCAAAATTTTGAATAGCGAAGATTATACTTCAGAATTCAATAATTACCTCAAACTGGGTTTTATAAACCGAAGATTTTATAATTCTTGCTGCCTGTATCATTTTTGCTTCATTCTTACATTTTCTCTATGCCATTTTATGTGGTGGTAGATGCGCATATAAATTGTCTATGTATGTACAGGGTCGCACAAAAGTTGTAAACTACTTTTTAAAACTTTAATAACCTTTTTTATACTTAATATTTTTTTTATTATTTTTTTTTTCTGGTGGACAATGATTCAAAAAATATAAAGTTTACAATAAGAAATTGTTTTGTAATTTAACAAGTAAAGAAAAATGAAACATTTAAAACGGCCTAATTTTTTTATTAAATTATTTTTAAAAATTTATTTTTTAAACTATTAAAATGCTACTAATTTTTATCTTCCATTAGTTTAAAAGTATTTTTTTTTTAAAAAAAGACTGTATTTAAAAAAAATTTAAAAACAATATTTTATTAAAAAAATGATAAAATTTGTAAGTGCTTTTTTTAAAGCAAAAAAAAAGTTGTTATTTTATTAAATTTTATAAAAATACTATAATTTGGTTATATCTTTAACTTAATTTAAAGTTGCTTTTTAAGTAAGATCTTGTAATATTTTATAATTTTATCAATTTTCTATCAGATAAAAAAAACCATAAAAAAATATAAAATAAAAAAAAAGTTGTTCAATTTTTTAAAAATATACATTAACTTAATTATGACCCTGTGTATCAATTTAAAAATTTTATATTTTAATAGTATTCATCTTCTTAACACTTTGCTGACCGGTGACGAGTTAACTTGTCATACACTTGTATTAACAAAAATTGATAGTGATATGACATAGTTTTTGTGTAAAATTGCCGGTCAACAAGGTGTTTAGATATTAAAAATTTATTTATTTAGAAGTTTAATTTTTAAAAAGTTTTTTTTTCAATTTTATTTTTTTAAACTTTAAATATTTGGTATAATGATTTAAATAATCATTTCAATGATCAAAAAAGTTTAAATATTTAAACATTTAAATTAATTAATGCCAAATAGTTCTGATATCATAATTAAAAAAAATGAATTTTATTATGTAAAACAATTTTTTATTTTTAATACAATAAACTAAAAAAAATATTTTTCTAACTATACAATTATAACACATTAAGTTTTTAATTTTTTAAAATATTTATAATTGAATATTTTTCTTAATTAAGACTAATACACTTGTTATTAATTTAGCTAGATAACAATTTATATTTTAATTTTTATAAAAATTATTTCAAATTATTAATGGAATTTATAAAGAAAAAAAGTTTTTTAAATTATTTTAATAAAGGCGTGAAAATTGTGTGTATAAAAAAACTTTTAAAAAATAATGGTACTATTCAGTTTCGGTAAGGCAATTTTTCTATGCTTTTTTTTAATATGCAAAAATTTTTAATTTTTGATAAAAGGTAGTTGATAATAATATGTAAATTCTTCTTAACAGTAATTGATAAAAACCATTGGAATAATGATAAAGAAATCAAAAAAAAAAGTCTTTTTTATCACTTGAATTTTTAAAAAATTTTTAAATTTTTACGCTAATTTAAAAAATTTATTAAAATGGCTATAAACTTGTGGAATCTATCTTCAACAGAAAAGAATACCATTGAATTTTTTATAGAGCATGGTATTTTTCCAAAGGAAAAAATGTGTGAAGAAGGACACCAAATGAAGCTGTACTTGGGACAAAGAAATCAGTGGAACTGCAACAAAAGCACTTGCCAAAAAAAATGCTTTGAAAAATGGCACATAGTTTTGTGATTTGAAGCTGGACTTTGTTGTTGCTGTACGTTTCATGTACTGTTGAAGCAAGAAGCTAGTCTCCATCCAATTTTGTAAAGAAGAGTTAGGAATGAGTTATGGCACCACCGCAAATTGGTGCAATTTTATAAGGTAGATGTATGTTAATGCACTGAAGAAAAGAGATTCTAAAAAGATTGGAGATCCAGTAAAAATTTTAGAGATATATGATGTTTTTTTACTAGGAGGAAAAACAATAGTAGTCAAGTCCTTCTTCAAGTTTGGATTTTCGGTGGTTTATGTAAAGAAAGCGGTGAATTGTTTTTGCTGACGGTTCCAAAATGTGGTCTGAAAACATTGATGGAGGAAATTAAAGAGAATGTTGAGGAAGACTCGACCATCTATTCTGATAGTTGGAGGCCTTACAAGACCAGTGAGCTTGAGGCCCGGGGTTTTAAATATTTTAAAGTGAATTACAAATTAAATTTTGTGGACTCTAAGTCTGAAGCTTATACCCAGTTTTTTGAAAGATTGCGGGAAATCGCGAAGAGAAAGAATAAGAAGCAGCGTCATACTTCTAGAAACATGCTGGATAGGTATTTAGCCGAATTTTTGTGGTGCCAGCTCTAAAAAGAGCAAAATCTTTTTGCACAAGTATTGAAAGATATAGCGCTTTATTGTCTTCCCGACATAAAAATTGAAAAAAAAAAGTTCAATAAAAAAAATTTTTTTTCAAAACTTTTTTATTTTGTAGAAAAGAATGATTATAATAATAATTTCTAAAAGGATTTTTTTAAAAATTTATTTTTTCATCTAAAACAAAACATAGAAAAATGCCTTATTAAAACTGAAAAGTACCAAAATAATTGTTAAATTTTTCAATATTTAATAAAAGGTTAAAATAAGTTAATTTTTTATTTAATTTTAATATATGTAAATAGTTAGAACAAAAATTGGGCAAATTTAAAAAAAAATGATGATTATAAATTAAAAAAGAATTAAAATTATTAATTTTATTTGTAAACAATTAATTATTGAATAAGATAAAATGATTTTTCACTAATTATTATAATATAAATATATTTCTTACTTTTATTATTTTATTATTAGAAAAACACTTTATTTTTATTAAATACCTTTATTATTAAAATAACAGTACAATAAAATGAAGTCAGCAATAAACAAAAGTTTATTAAATTTGTTTTACTTGTTGTTACTCAGTAGTTTTAAGATTCTGTCTTTAAAAAGCTATATTAAATAAAAAAAACAACTTTTTTTTTTTACGTATTTTTTATTTAAATTATTCACGTTAAGTTTATTATATTATTTACTTTTTGTATAACTACTTCGCATTATTGTTTATTTAATAAAGTTTGCTAGAAATTTTTTGCTATTTTATTATTTTAACAATGTGACAAATTACACTATAAACTTATTAAATTTAACACAAATTTTTACTGTACAAATAATTTTGTTTAATTATTAACGATGATAAAATATTTACAATTAATAATTAAAAAATTAGTGTATATAAAATGCAAAATTTTTATTATTACATTAAAATCAGTTTAATATTTTTTCTACAATGATTTTATTCTTTATACTTTTTGAATTATTCGTAATTACAAAACAAAAGTCAGAAGATTGTCCAAGCAATTTGAAACGTCTTGATTGTTTCAGATATCATCCTCATGTATGTGGTGATGATCAAGATCCTAAAGTTACTCCTTGTGTTAAGAATAGTTGTGGATGTGAATATCCTTTAGTCCTTCATAATGGTGATTGCATTCCACTCTCACGATGTCCACAGAGATGTGATATGAATTCTACATTTACAAATTGTGATACAGTATGTCCTAGAAGATGTGCCAATTTAAAAAAAACATCACATCCTTGTTCACTTAGATGCGTAAAAAATTCATGTCAATGTAATGTTGGTTATCTTCTTAATGATACAAATCACTGTGTTCTATTAGAAGACTGCCCAGGTTACGATCTTCCAAGAACAACAACTATCAAAACTACTACAAGAAAACCAACAAAACCAAAATGTAGAAAAAATATGGTCTATTCAAAATGTCCTAATAAAGAAGAATTTATTTGTTCTAATAAATTTGAACCAAAAGAATCTTGTGGAAAACCTAGATGTATATGTAAAAAAGAATGTGCTAACTATAAAAAGAAATGTATTAAATTGTGGAAGTGCAAGCATAAACTAGCAGAAGAATTAGAAAAAAAGATTAGTAAAAAATCAAAAAAAAATTAACCATAAAGAAAAAGTTATAACTTAAACTATATAAAGAAAAAAAATTATGACAAATATTAAAGTTATAACTAAAACAAAAACTTTTTCTTTTTTAAATAATTCAAAAATTTTTAACAATGTAAAATATTAAATATATTTTAAATTTATCATTAATAAAACATTTAAAAAAATTTTTTTTTCTACGTTGTTACACATATTGAAACATTTCTTATTTTTTTTATTAAAAATCTGAATTTTTACCAAATAAAATAAAAATTAAATAAATTTACTTTACTATATTTTTTAACAATCTGGATATAAACAAAAACAGATAGAAGAAAACACAAAATTTAAAAATTAAAATCAAAAATTTTAGTATCTAAATACATTTAATATATAAAGCAGCTTATAGTCATTAGCAATTTTTTAAATATGTGGATTCTGAAAAGTCATCAAAAATCAAATTTTCCAATTAAGCGACTAGTCTCATTAAATACAGCGTGCTTGAAAACCTATGGTTACACATTCAGTTTCTTCTCAATCGTATGAGAAAAAAAGTTATTGATAAAAAAATTTTTAATGTTTTTTACTATGTTGATTCTATAACAACATAAAAAATAAAATTTTCTAATGATGTAATCTATCTCAGTAAATTTACTATGTTTTAAAACCTATTTTTACATTCAAACATCATTATATTTTGATTGATAAAGAAAAGTTATTGATAAAAATATCTTTAACATTATCAATATATTTCAAACTATATATTGATAGTTATAACCAATTAAAAATATGTAAAAAATACTTTAAAAAAACAAAGCATTTAATTCATAACGTTTATAAGATTATAACACATATTTAATAAGTAAAATTACATAAAAGCAAAGTTATGTGATTTTATCATAAGGAAATCTTTTCATTTACATTTATTAGTGATTTAGTAATAGTTTTCATAGATTCCCTATTCTAGAGATCAAGTTTAATAATAAAAAAATATAAACTAAGGGTTTAATTATAGTGAATTTAGCTTAATTAATTTTAAGTTTGAGGTTTTCAATTACATTCTTGTAGAAAAACATTTAGTGCGTATATATTAACACTGTTAAAAATGTTTTTACTAGTAACTTTTTTTCTCACCAAAATACAATGTTGTTAAAGTATGGAAATAAGCTTTCAGCACAATGTAATTAATGAGTTTAATTGCATAATTGGGGAATTAAATTTTTTATGGCTTTTAAGAATCCTTATAGTAAAATATACTTAAATAATTTTTATCAATAACTTTTTTTCTAACACGTTTGAGGATAAACTGAATATGTAATCATTGGTTTTCAAAAACGCTGTATTTATTGAGAGTATTCGCTTGATTGGGAGATTTTATTTTTGCTGATTTTCTGGCATTAACTTCTTCAAAAAACAAAGATTTTAAGTTTTTTTTATGTATTTTAAAAAAGATCAAAAAATGGTTAAGATTGCTAAATATATCAATATAGTTTCACTTACTGGATTTTAAGATACACGAAGTGTGTCAAAAATTTCATGAAGCTTTACAAAAGCGCAACGAAGATATATGAAGCTAATATTTTGTATTTAGTAATATATCAACTAGGTAAATATATTAAGCATATTAAATTGAAAATTGGAAATTTTGCTTTTCCTACCTTGCACGACTTTCTCGGAAAACGTGTTTTAAATTATAATTATTGAAACCTTTAAAGTATTCGAATAAACACAAAATTTTAAAAAAACTTTTTATTTCACATCTTAATTTTTTAAATAACAAAAAATATCGAATAAGAATATTTTTATAAACAATCAACAAACTTTAAAAATAATGTGTAAATCACTTTAAATGATTTTTTTAGTTATTTTGAAGGTTAAACTAATTAATATTTTTATTTCTAACAAATTAAAGCATGTTTTCAAGTTAAATCTTATATTTAATTGAATTTTCTAAAAAAATTCATTTTTTGACACTTAATATTAGAAGCTATTTCTAGCTTCATTCCAAAATTTTGAATGGTGAAGATTATACTTCAGAATTCAATAATTACCTCAAACTGGGTTTTATAAACCGAAGATTTTATAATTCTTGCTGCCTGTATCATTTTTGCTTTATTCTTACATTTTCTATATGCCGGTTTACGTGGTGGTAGATGCGCATATGAATTGTGTCTGTTTGTATGCACAACTTTATTGCATATAACAAAAATTATTTATAAAGTGTTAATTGAATGCTTGTTATTGTTTAAATCAAAATATTGAAATCTTTAGAATATTTGAATAAACAAAGAAATTTTTTGAAATTATTTTACTGAACATTCATTTTTTAAATAATTATAAAAATTTTCAAAACGAATTGTTTTTCTACACAACTAATAAACTCTTAAAAATGTTGTATAAATTGTTTTTTAGTTATTTTAAAAGTTAAACTAATAAATATTTTTATTTCTAACAAATTAAAGCATGTTTTCAAGTTAAATCTTATATTTAATTAAATTTTCTAACAAAAATTCATTTTTTGGCACTTAATATTAGAAGCTATTTCTAGCTTCATTCCAAAATTTTGAATGGTGAAGATTATACTTCAGAATTCAATAATTACCTCAAACTGGGTTTTATAAACCGAAGATTCTATAATTCTTGCTGCCTGTATCATTTTTGCTTCATTCTTACATTTTCTGTATGCTAATTTATGTGGTGGTAGATACGCATATAAATTGTCTCTGTATGTATGCACAGCATTATTATATGCAATTAAATTTATAAGATTCAACTTTAAAGTAAATTGTTTGTACTAATTATATTTAAAATTTACGGTTTAAAAATGTTCAAATTAAAATAAAATTGTTTACAAAATCAAAAATTTTAAAATCTTTTATTCAATTTAAAAGAATATTTTAAAATTACAATTTAGGAATAAATATGATAGTTTTCAAGCTAAAATTACCCTTATTTTAATATACTTTAATTGTTAAACTAATATTTGCTAAAAAATTAATATTTTTAAGTAAAATTTAGTCTGAGAAAAAAAATAAAACAGTGATAAATTTATGGAATTATTTTTATCAACAATATATATTTTTGATTTAACAAATAATGAAATAACTGTATTTATAAAAAAAAAAAAATAACAAATTAAAAGAAAATATCCAATTATATGTATAAAATAATTAGAAAAAAATGAAAAACACCAATAAATTGAAAAATTTAAATTGTTTTTAGTTTTTTTATGTAGAACCTCATATAGGGTAAAATTTAGTTTAAAAAAATTGATCTGATTTCACGTTCTCAATATATTCTTAATGAAAGTTAAAAAGTTTTCAACTTTGAAGCTTTTTTTGACATACTTAAAATTAATATTTTTTTGTAAAAATTAATAAGTAAGGATAATTAAGCATAAAAAATGTGTCTAATTTATTTGTTTTTAAAGTTTTTGCTTTGAGATATAAAATGCCATAAAAAATGACTTATTAAATTAAAGTTATGTTAGTTAATCTAATAAACAATATTATATAATATAAAAGTTTGCTATTATAAAAGTAAAGTTTTAAATCAATTAAATACAATAAAATTTTTTTTTTGTTGCCATAAGATTTTAAAAAATACAATCTTTAAAATATAAAGCTTAATATAACACAATTATATACAGATAGCAATAATCAAGTCCCTATATAAAAAATTTAAAACATAAATTTTTACCATATTTATCATTAATTATTTATTATTACTCTTTTTATTTCTAAACATGATGTTTTTAATAATGTTACTTTTTATTCAATCTTTTATCAAAGCTTATGAAGTTAATTCTGGAAAAAACAATATTTTCTACGACTGCAACGATAATTCAAAACACGATCAATTCGATTTAACAATACCTAAATTTTGCAACATTAAAGAATCAAATTTATGGCATATGGATGTAAAGAAAGTTTATCAATATCATATTAACAATCATAGTTGCACAAGTTCATTAGAAATATTAATAATTTCAAAAAATTTTACAATGTTGCTCACATCAAATTTAAATAAAGTCGAAAATATTCTTTTAATGGATTATATAGAAACAAACAACTACAATATCCCTTCCTGTATACCAAAGGACAAAAAATATTTTCATTTCAACTACAACATTTTTGTTGATGTTGAAAAAAATTTTGAATGGAAAAATATTAATGTTAGCACAGAACGATTGATAGAAAAATCGTTTACTGAAATTATTAACCTTTACCACAGAAATGAATTAAATAAGAATTTTTTATTATTGGGAATAGAATCTTTTTTGTTGGTCAAAAGTCAAACAATGAAAGATATTTTTAATAAGAATTATTATACAACAGAATCACCAAGAAAATTTATAAAATTTTTTAAAAAAGTATTTGGTACTGATAGTGAAACAAAAAATGAGTTAGATTTTTCAAACACTGTTAACACTTTTAAAGAAGTAACTAATGTAGCTTTGTCAAATAAATTGGCTGGAAATAAAGAAAGCTATTATAAAGCAATGGAGAAAATAAAAAGTAGAATCAATGAGTTGGGAGAAATGTATTATAAAGAAGCATGTAATACAAGAAATGAAAAGATCAAACGTTTTAATGATAAGGGTACTTCTGATGAAAAAGTAAGGCAATTTCTTGGTAGAGAAGGTATTAAAGCTCAAGAATTTGAACCAAACAGGAAATATATAATTAGTCAATGCAAAGAAGTAATACCTAAAATGATTTATGAACAACGTAACATTAAAAATATTTGTTACAAATTAAAGCCAGTTATAGTAGGAAGAAGTTTATTAATGTTTGCTGATAAAAAAAACTATCTTCATCACTTTTCAGAATCAAGAATATGCCACTCTCTTATTGATTATGACTATGTTATGGAAACATTTGATGATATAAAAATGGGATTTATTGAAAGCTGTTTCAACAATATATTTAGAGGAATAAATTCAACATTTAAAGGATTATCAATGGGTTGGATAAGTCATTATTTTTTTAGATATCAAAACTATGTTATTTTATGTTTAGTATTAACTATTGTTTCAACTCTTTTTTATTTTTATATACTACTTAAAAAATGGAAAGTTATTGACGTTTTGGAGAAATTTTTTGAAAGCATTGGGGCTATTTTGAAAGGCATTTGGATTATTATTACGGAATTGGGAAAAATTTTTTCTGTTATTTTCGATGCAATTAATAAACTTCAAAATAAAAAAATTAAAAAAAAGAATAATATTAATAATGTAGAAGACATTGAAATGGCTGCTTCTGTTTGAAAAATAAACAGATCAATTTTTAATTTTTGTTATTTAATAAATGTATTTTGTTTTTGTTACTTTCTAATAAACTTTTTTAATAACTTATTATAATTTTTATGCATTTTTAATATTTATTGTTTGCTTTTTTAAATCATTAAAAATTTTAACTTCTACATTAATATTGCAATTTAAAAAATTTAAAAAGTAATTAAATAAAATATATGAGTAAATATATGATATTAATTGCCATATTCTTAAAATATCATTGAAATTATATCTTTATTATATTTTTATCTTATTTTTAAACATATTTGATATTTACTATAAATAATCAATTAATTAAAAAAAATTATTAATATGTTAAAAACTTTTATAAACAAAGAATATAAATTATGTAACAATTGTTTTAGCGTTTTTGTCACGCTATATTAGATTAAATAAAAGTAAATTTTTCAAAAAGTTGGCATACATTTTTTATTTATTACATACCGTAAGCCAATCAAAAAAAAAATCTTAAATTATTAGATAGTAATAATCATAAATATATCTAATTTTTCACTTAAAATTATTAATTTTAATAAACATAAAATGAATTTATTTAACAAAAATTTGGATTCTAAAACAAAAAAAGCTATTAAAATAAAAACGTTTAATCAAGCTAGAAAAAGTTCTTGAATTTCAACTTAATGAAATTTGTGAAAACTGATCATCTAATTTAGATGCCTCAAAGAAAATTTTCAAGTTAGCTGTACATGAATATTTTGGTGATGATATAAAAAAATATGAAAATGATTTCAAAGATATAAAAAATATTTTTGAAAACCTTTAAAAAAAATTAAAATAGTTAGTTCAAAAAAAAAAATAAAATAATCTAAAAAAAATCAAAAAAAAGAAAAAAAAATTATTCAATTTAATTAACAAAAAAATCAGGAAATGATTTAAATATTTTATCAGAAAAAAGCCGTATTTTCTAATGAAAATAAGGAAATCAAAAAAGGTAGTTTTTTTTAATTTTAGCAATTTATATTTTTTATTTTAGATAGTACTGACGATGAAATAATTGAAATTTTAGAAGAAAATAACGTCAGAATTGAAGTAATAATTGAAAACAACCAAATTGATTATATTTACGATTGCAATAATTTCAATTTCCACCTTTATAATGAATTTGAATATCTTTTATCTATTAATATTTCAGAAAAAGGATTGTATGAATTTACTACATCAAATAAAATAAAAGGAGATGGACTTTGTGAATTTCATTGCATGAATGTTATAACAAAAAATACATTGAATAGACGTATGTCAATGAAAACCAAAGTAGGAAAATTTTACCAACGTTTAAATAAAAATAAAAATTTTGTTAATAAAAATAAAACAATTTTTAATTTCATTGGACAAAATAATTTCATATTAAATACATTACGTTAACATGCTATGATAAGACAAAAGCATCCTATAAACATTGGGGAACAAGTACGAATTTTTCTGTTTGTGGATATTTATACAAAATAAGGTTTTTAATATACAGTAAAGGAATTGACCACTTTAACCCATGTTGGACATTTTACAAGAAAGATTTTTCAGATATAAATAAATGGCCATTAGTTTTAATCCATTTTAACAACAATCACTTTGAAATTATCAAAAAAGTTAGTAAAATAACTAATGATTTGCCTTCGAATAACAAAATTATTAAAAATGAAACAAATTATTCTTTATCGTCTCAATGAAAAGAAGGTTTTGACATTTTAAATGTCTTGAAATCAAAACAATCATTTGTTAAATGTGTTAGTGATGGTAAATGGGAGAATGAGTCGCCTACAGCAGCTAGGAGTGTGAAGCCATACTAGTTTTTGAAAATTGTTAAAAAAAAAAACTTTGTTAGTCTTAAATTTTATATGCTAAATTTATTCCTTATTATTGTGTGTTTCGCTATGTCGTGTAAAATTGATCAAATTAAAATGATATAAGCATAAATTGACAATATCTTAAAATAATATTTATTTTTAAAAATGTTTTAATTAGTTAGTCTAACCTTGCAATTAACTAATTTATAAAAATTTGAAAAAAAAAAGAATATTTTATTGTAATAGTAAGTCATATTCAAAAATAAAAAGAATTGTTTAAAACTACAATAAAATTAAAGTTTCTTTTTTTGATATTATATTGGCACTTTTCTTGACTATAGTATTCTTTAACTAAAAATCAACACAAGAAACTTCTTGACCATTTAAAACACATTTAGTATAACATCTTGTACCTACACAAACATTAGTACGACTTTTAGATGTACTTTCAGCTGAAACTCCATTTTCTGTAATTAATGCTAAAGTAGCAACAAAGATAAATAAATATTTCATTTTTTTAGTTAAAAAAAAATTATGTCTTAAAAAATAATTTGAAGTCTTTTATATAAAATATTACTGAATAAATTAACTGTATTAAAATATTTATAATAACTAATAAAAGTTTATTAGAAATTATATTTTTTAAATTATATTATAAAATATAAATAATATTTAAATTAATGATATTTATAAATTTTATTATAGATTTGAAAAATTAAAATATTTTTGTAAGCTTTTTAATTCCAAAAATCATAAAAAAATTTATTTCATATTAATTTAATGTATTGATTATTTTTTATTGTTACACCTTAAAAATTTTTAATATTTTATGTAATTTAAATCACTTTTGTTGTAAACAATTAACGTACATGCAAAAAAAATCATTTTTTGTCATGTTGTATTATGAAAAAAAAATACTTCAATAAAATAATATTTTTTTATAATTAAATTTTTGCTTCAATAATAAAAACTATCTCATTTATAAATTTTCTTTAAAAAAAAGCATCTAATTTAAAAAAATTAATATTAGGTATTTTTATTTTAAATATTTGATACAAAATAATAGAAACTTCTTACGTTGTAAATTTAAAATTATAAATAATTCCTTTTTATATTAAGTAAAATAACTTTTTTTGTACACATTGTTAAACATAAAATCAATGACAAAAAAACAAATGAAAGAACAAGAATTGCTGAATGAATAAAAACTTATGAAAAAAAACTACTGTATAAACTTCTAATTTTACTTTAAATTAAAATTTTGATAAAAAAATAATTTTAAGTTAGTTAATTTATTTGAAAATTAAATAAACAATAAAAAACTTTGTCAAGTTTAATCATTTAAAAATATTTAACCTTTAATTCGAAAAAAGTAGTTTACTTCGAGAAAATAAATTTATCCATTTTGACAAAAAAAATGGCCAATATTAATTGAAAAAAGAATTCAACTTTAATTTAAATTTAACATTTTGTTTTTTTTTTTATTAATATATTTTTTTTTTACAAAATAAAAACCTTATTTTTTATCTTCAATGTCTAATGTAAAATATTTTTTTTATTTTACATAAGCTCGTATCAATAAAAATAATAAATGAATAAAATTTTAAAGAAATACATTTTTTCATGATTATAGAAAAAAACAATTTACAAATTTTTTTCAAATGTTTTAAATCTACAATCGAATTAATAAGTATTGTATCTAATAATATTATCAATTTAAATATTACATTTTTATTTTTTTATAATATAAATCAAAAATATATAGTTTCTCATAAAATTTTATTAGTTATTATTAAGTGTTTAAATATAATTAATTTATTCAGTATTATTTTATATAAAAAGCTTCATTTCATATTTTAAGATATAGTTACTTTTTTATCTAAAAAAAATGAAATATTTCTTTATTGTTCTTGGCGTTGCTTTAGCATTAATTACAGAAAATGGAATTTTAGCTGATGATGTTTATATGAGTACAAGTTGTGACAATTATGGATGTAAAGTCGTTTGTAAAATCAATGGAAAAGTAATTCCATGTAATGGAAGTTCTTTCAAAGATAGTACAAATGCTTCACTTTGTAGTGAAAAAGAATGTTCAAAAAAATGTACAAAAAAAGGCAAAAAAGGTGTTTGTAAATCAAGTGTTGGTGATAAAGGAAAAAAAGCAGTTAAAGATAAATGCGTTTGTCAATAAATATTTTAACGTAACAAAATATTTATACAATCAAACAAAGTAAAATTAATTATATTTTGATTTATAATTATTGTTTTTATTTTTAAACACGATTTATTATTAAAATAAAACATTAGATTATTTTTTTAAGAAAATCTAACAAAAAATATAAAATTTTTATTAATTATTTTATTTAAAAGTTTAACTAAATAATAAAAACATTAAAATAAATACTGTTTTAAAATATTGTCGATTTTATGCTAAAATATAAAACTTTGAATTTTTAGGTTTCATAAAAAATCATTTAAAGTTTTTACAACTGGCATCTAAATAATTGCTTTTTAATTTTTTTTTCAGCATCTATTTAACTATTTTTAGGAGAAAGTTTTGAAAAACAATCCCTATATTGTTTTAAATTGATCGATTTTACGCAACATAATGAAACACACAATAATAAAACAATAAATTTAAGTGTATTAAATTTTAGATTAACTAAATTTTTAAAATTGTATTAATTTTTCAAAAATTTTTTAAAATAATTCTTTCAAATTAAACAAAAAATATTAAATCTTTGATTTTTCTAACAATTTTTTAAGTAAGAATTGTAGTTTTGTAAAACATAAGTAAATTGTTTTGTAATTTTTTAAAAATGTGAAATAAAAAATTTAATAAGAAGTTTATTTTAATTTAGATATTTTAAAATTGTAAATTTTTAAACTTATCAGTACAAGCATTTTAATTTACATCTGAATAATAATGCCTTAGTTTTATGTAATAATGTCGTTTATACATAAAGTTTCTATTCATATCCAAAATATTATTACATAATATGAAATTTAGAAAAGAAAAAAATGAAGTAAAATAGAAACAGAAAACAAGAATTATACAAACTTCAGTCTATTAAACCTAGTTTTAGTCAATTGTTGGATTCCTAAATATGTTCTTTACTATTCAAAATTTTAGAATGAGGCTAGAAACAGCTTTTAGTATTAGCTACCAAAATTACATATTTTAATAATGTGATTATTTTAATCGTTTTTTGAAATCTATATCAGTTTAAGAATAGACAAACAAAACAGTTATATTTGATTTTATGTAAATTTTAATTTTAAATTACATAACATATAGAAAAAAAATGTAACTGGCAACAATAATAAATAACAATGAATACATAAAATTTAATAAAAACATTTTTTATGAATATATAAATTAAACAATTTTAAAAATATTTAAATCTACAAAAAAAATTAATAAATATTATATTTAAAAATATCATGAATTTAAATATTGCATTTACATTTTTATAACAAAAATGAAAAAAATATAGTTTCTCATAAAATTTTTATTGCTTATTATTTAATATTTTAATATAGTTTATTTATTCAGTAATATTTGATATAAAAGACTTTATTCTATATTTTAAGATATAATTATTTTTTTATCAAAAAAATGAACTATTTATTTATCCTTGTTGTTGCTTTAGTGTTAATTACAGAAAATAGAATTTTAGCTGGTACAGTTAGTCAAAGTAGTTCATGTGACAATTCAGGATGTGTAGTAATATGTAAAGTAGATGGCAAAGTAGTTTCATGTCATGATTTATTGTTTAAAGATACTATATATACTCCACTTTGTAATGTAGAAGAATGTTCAAAAGAATGTAAAAAAAAAAGTAAAAGAGGTGTTTGTAAATCACTTTTTAATGAAAAAGAAAAAAAAGTAATTCAAGATGAATGTATTTGTAAATAAATATTTAAACTTAAAAAAATATTTATACATTTGAACAAAGAAAAGTTTACTATATTTTGATTTATAATGATTGTTTTTACTTTTAAATACAATTTATTATTAAAATTAATTATTATACACTTTTTTTATTAAGAAATGTTTACAAAAAATAAAAAATTTTTTTAATTGGTTTAATTCAATGTTTATTAAAATAATTAAAACTTTTTTTCAATAAATATTGTTTTAAAATATTGTCGATTTAGTACTAAAATATAAAACTTTGAATTTTTAAGTTATATAAAAATGTGATTGCAGCTTGTACAACTGGCATCAAAATATCTGTTTACTTATTAATTT
Organism: Strongyloides stercoralis; assembly: GCA_029582065.1. NCBI lineage: Eukaryota > Metazoa > Nematoda > Chromadorea > Rhabditida > Strongyloididae > Strongyloides > Strongyloides stercoralis. The sequence goes on from JARPTA010000002.1 coordinate 3,937,856, forward strand.
ATTCAGTTTGCAATTTTTTTTTGAATATTATAAAGCAATCATTATTAAAAAAACATTTTAATAACAATTTATCCATGTTATTAAAGTGATTACTTTTACATAAAATAACAAAACACACATCAATAAAACAATAATATTAATTGTATTAAATTTTAGGATAACAAAATTTTTTAAAGATTTCTTAAAATTTTTTTTTCTTTAATATTATAATTTTTTACAATTATTTATTAAAATAATTCTTTTATTTTTTTGTTTAATTATAGTATAAATAATTAGTAAGATTATTTATTTTAAAAATAAGTGTCATAATTCTGTTTATTGTAAATTATTTATCTTCAAACAAAAAGTTCTTAAAAATGTTAATTTTATATTAAAGAATACAATAAATATTTTACAGCATGTTAATATAAAGATCAATTTATTAAAATTTATAGTTTTAAAAATAAAAAATTATAATCTAAACGGTACAAATAATTTAGTCTAAATCTAAATTATATAATTTAGCTTTATGTAATAATATTATCTATTAATATTGACATTATTAATAAACTCGATCAAATGCACATTATTTGACATATAGAAAATGTAAGAGTGAAGCAAGAATGATACAGGCAGCAAGAATTACAAACTCTTCGGTTTAAAAACCCGATTTGAGGTAATTATTGAATTCTGAAGTATAATTTTCACTATTCAAAATTTTGGAATGAAGCTAGAAATAGCTTCTAATATTAGCTACCAAAACTATGTATTTTAATATAGTGATTATTTTGATAAATTTTTAAAATCTATATCAATTTAAAAATAGACAAACAAAACAGTTATATTTGATTTGATGTAAATTTGAATTTTATAAAAAAAAAGTGTAACTAGTAACAATATAAAATAATAAATGCAAAAAACTTATAAGAAATAGATATTTTTATGATTATAAGAATTCAACAATTGTAAAATTATTTAAATTTTAAATCTACAATAAAATTGATAAATATCATATCTAAAAAAAGCATTAATTTAAATATTATTTAAATTTTTATCATATAAACAAAAAAATATAAATTCTCATAAACTTTTATTGGTTATTAATAAACATTTAAATATATTAATTTATTCATTAATTTTTTTTTATAAAAGGCTTCAGTTTTATTTTTGAAGATATAGTTTTTTTTAAACAAAAATGAAATATTTCTTTATCGTTGCCGTTGCTTTAGCATTAATTACAGAAAATATAATTTCAGCTGAAAATGTAATTGAAGTTGAAAGCTGTTCTAATTCAATTTGTACTAAGTTATGTTACTTGAATGGCAAAGTAGTTCCATGCAATTGATCGTTTATTTAAGAATAGTTAAATACTTTTTAGCAAGAATTACCTACAATTGTTAGAATGAATCTTTGGTAAAAAGTAATTTGAATATTGAAGAATGAATTTATTATTATTATTATTTAATTTTATATATATTTATTATCTAAACATTTTAATTATAATGTTTTTAAGGTTTAATTTTATATATCATTTGAATAATAAATTTATTTTTTAAAAAGTTTAAGTCTATTTTTTTAATTGTCATTTTACCTTAATATTTTTTGTCAATAAATACAGGGTCACACAAAAGTCGTACACCACTTTTTAAAACTTTTTTCTACTTAATATTTTTTTATGAATTTTTTTTTATCTGATAGATAATTATTTAAAAAAGATATGGTTAACAATAAGAGATTGTTTTCCAGTTAAAAAAGTAAAGAAAAAAGAAGCATTTAAAATGTTTCCAATTTTTTATTTAAATATTTTTAAGAATACAGTTAATAAACTGTTGAAATGTTTCTAATTTTTATCTTTCATGAGTTTATAAGTACTTTTTAATAAAAAAAATGACTGTATTAAAAAAATTTTAAAAAAAATATTTTTTTCTAAAATTATTAAATTTATTAGTCTTAAAATTATTATTTTTGTATTTTTTTTCTATTTCTTAATTTCAATACCTAAAAAGTTAAATAAATAACTGTATAATGCAGTATTACATCAAAAGAAATTATTGGTTTATTTATAAAAATTAGTTTAAAACATTAGTAATGTTAAAATTAATATTAAAAAAGAAATTGTATACATAAAGCAAGATATTCTAAAAAAACAGTAAAAAATTGAAGTTTTTTATTATAAAAATTTATATAATAATCGTAATATATTTATATCTTTAGTTTAATTTAAAAAAGTTTCTTAAGAATGATCTTAGAATATGTTATACTTTTAACAATTTTCTATCAGATAAAAAAAATCACAAAAAAATATTAAGTAGAAAAAGAGTTTTAAAAAGTGGTGTATAACTTTTGTGCGACTCTGTAAACATCAAAGTTTTAAGTATAAATTTATTTATAGATTCATATTTTTACTTGTTTTAAATAATATTTTGTTATTTTTAAGTAAAATTTTTTAGATTTAAAAGCTTTCTAATTTTTTTTACACCTCTACTAATGTGATACTACATGAACAGTTGTAGATCTTTACAAATTAATTCAAAGTCAAGCCAAGCCAATAAATTATATTTTTATGTAAATATTATACAAAACGGTTAGAAAACCAACAAATAAACTATAGGTTCTAAAAATTAGGTAAAAAAGTGTATTTTAAATAAAAATTTTCTACTAATACCAAAAACAATAATCATTCTTCAAAAAAATTTCAAAAGGTTATAATTCTGCTTTAAACTGGGGTTCATAAACTAGTTTTATAAATTAAAGAAAGTAAATCATTTTTTTTCGAAATTTGGTATAAAGTTAGAAAAAACATTAATTTTTTTTATTATCAATTAAAAAATAAATGAAATTTTATTTTAAAAAAATTGCTTATTTGTAAAAAAAAACATGTTAAAATTAATTGAAGAAAGAATGATAGTTTCAATTTGAAATCAGCATTCTTTTCATAACTAATGTTGACACTTTCCTATGAGATAGAAATGTACATGTTCTTCATCTTGAAATAGACAACTTTATTCAAAATTAAAGTTGGCTGTCTTCCTAAAAATGAATTTGTCCAATTCCTCCCAATTGTTTATTTAATTTACAGTTAGTAGAGGCCATTCGAAAACCAAAATTCCAGTTAAAATTCTCAAAGAAGTTTGGGTCAAGTCAAGTTAACTCTAACCCAAGCTAAAAGTAAAATCTTTTAGAATTTGGAGGGGGGCTTTTTAATGGTGCCTCGTGCGTGCTCCAGTTTTCCCACGTCTTCAAGGCCGTTCTTACCCTTATACTAATCCCTGTTCTTTGATCCCATAAAGAAACCTCTTTGTAGAGTGAACGGGGAAACGAAGAAAAGGTAGGAGTAGAGGAAAGGGAACAGGAGAAGGAAGGGGTCAGAAGGGGGAAGGAAGGGAAAAGAAAGGGGGAAAGAAAGAAAAAGAAAGGGGAAAAGGAGAAGGGGAAAAGGGGAGCACGAAAAAGGAGAAGGAAAAAGGAAACGCGAAGAAGAAGAGGGAAAAAAAAGCACAAAAAAGCACAAAAAAGAAGAGGGAAAGGAAAAAAACACGTAAATGAAGAAAGAAAGAATCCAAAAGGGCTTCTAGATCCTGATTTCTACCTGTAACTAATGATTATAAACCGGCTATATATTTTTTTCGGCATATCCTACTAAATTGGCATCATTTACTCATTTTGTTTATGCTTAATATGCCAAGAATGTATGTACATATACACAAAAAAAAAACATTTTTTAACATATATAAAAAATTATTTTTTTATTTAGGTACTAATTAGCTCTTCAATATTCAAAATTATTCAAGTCCCAATGTAAAAAATCTTTTGTTTCATATTAATTTTTAAAAAAATAAATAATTGCTACAAATTTTAATAAAAAATAACCGTTTTTTGTCCGGCTATTATGGATTTAGTGTAACATTATAAAACTAATTTGTTTTAAATTTTTGATAAAAATTATATTTATATAAAAGTTTTTAAAAAATAATTAAATTGGAATATTATAATGACAATTAATAAACTCAAATTAATAAATCTGGATATGATTTTTGAAGCAATTTATTGAAGTTAATCCTATTTTTCTAAAACATCTCCAATGTGAGATATGATAAAAAATATATTTAAAAGAAAGTTCTAAAAACGTATTCATAACTCATATTGATGGAATCATAGAAGCATGAAATTTGTTGCCCTATACTTCTTTTAAGTTTGAAGATATACTTTATGTTGAAAAATTATCTCAATCTCCAATTGTTCTTGGGATATGATAACCACTATTTTTACCACGCACAACTTCTTACAACTTAAGAATATTAAGTGATATAAAAATATTTTAAGATAGACTAAATATGTAATTTAATTTTAAGCTGAATCCAGAAAACTACATGCTTTTATCACTATTTTTAACAGAGTTATAATCCAAATCATAGATGTCAAAAAAAATATTCATTGTTTTTTACTACTTCTTTAACTGGTCTGAAACTTACTATGCTACAATGAAATAAACCTTATCCAATTTTTTACAAAAAAATACTTAAAACACATTTCTCCAGTCGATTGGACATTTGAGGTACAACTCAAAATCCTAACCCCCTATTCTTTATTCATAAATATGTAAACCTATTGAAGTTATGTATACTGGTCAAATGTTTCCGCTTGAGAGTTTCATAGAAAGCTACAACAGTGATTCAAATTTGAAAAAATTGAATTTTTTAACTCTCTGGAAAATAAATATTTTTTAAAATAAATATTGTATCTAGGAGAAATCGGCCATGAAAAAATAAATGAGAGTATTCAAAAGTATGTTGAAGGTATGTTGAATATATGTTGAGTATATGTTGAAAGCATGTTGAATATATGTTGAGTATATTTTGAAGGTATATTGAGTACATGTTGAATATATGTTGAGTATAAGTTGAAGGTATGTTGAAGGCATGTTGAGTGTATGTTGAAGGCATGTTGAATATATGTAGAAGGTATTTTGAGTATATGTTGAAAATATGTTGAAGGTATGCTGAAGGCATGTTGAAGGTATGTTGAAGGTATATTGGGTATATGTTGAAGAAAACTGTAATTTTGCCTTTTTACATAACTATTCAATTTAAAGTGAGCTTCATCGCTCTTTATAAGTTTATTCAAAAAGTTTTCATTTTCATCTACACTTTCTGTCCCAAAAGTAACCAAAATGGCTTTATAAAAAAATGTAGTGAATAAAATTTAACAAAAAACATTTTATAAAATTGAAATAATTTCTTTAAACAGAAATACAACAATAAGTACGTTCAAGAAGTGCATCAAATGATTTTTTTATGTTGTTCTTTTGTAATGGTCTTAAGGATGACTGTTATTAAAGATTCAAAGTCTTCAATCAAGCCGGAACGTTTTCTTTTCATCTCTAAATGTATCTTAGGGAATAGGAAATAGTCACATGGAGTCAAATCAGGCAAATGTAAAGAATGTTTAAATAAAAAAATTTGATTTTTGGTCAAATAATCAGTGATGGTTGATGACCGATAAAATAGTACATTGTCGTGCAATGGATTCCAACTGCCTGGTTCTCGATATTCAGGACGAACACGACAAATGCAGGCTAATTAACGTTTTAATACAACTAGATAATACTCAGCATTGACTTTTTCATCACTTGGTAATAACTCTTTGTGAATGATCCCCTTGAATCGTAAAAACAAATAAGCATTGTTTTAATTTCTGACTTTACCAAACAACATTTTTTTGACAAACAATTATTTTCATAAGGTATTTGAAGCATTTTGAGTGTTTCGGTAGCAGTTTTACTATTTTAAACACAGAATTTTACAGTAATGTTTTTCTCTTAATTCATCTTTTGACCAATGTAAAAAAAACGACTGTAGTTTAATTTAAAATGTATATACTTCAAGTGAACAAACAAATAAGTAAAACTGGCACCTGATTAATAAAGGTCAACACTTGACAAAACAATTGATAACTTACCGATAAAGCCATTATTTTCTGTAAAATAAAGTAATTCCGGTTACTTTTGTGACAGAAAGTGTATAATACTTTCCAATTTTTCTGCATATGTCAATTTCTGGGTGGTATCAATTTCATTAATTACTTGTGTAAATTGAATTTTGTATGGTTTGAGACGTAAATTCTTGATTATTATTTTTCTTAAAAAATCTTTGTTAAAACATAACTCTTGTGCTTTTTTTCTCAATCATATATCTTTACTTTCAGCAACGCTTTCTCTAACTCTTTTTATGTTTTTTTTTTGTGTGTGCACTTTTGGATGTACCGCATCTGTGTAAATCTGCAGCACTTCTGTATTTATAAATTTTTTCTAACAATTTTTTTTATTGTTCCACTTTCAGAATGTTTTTTAACATTATAAAAATTTTTATATGCCTTTTGAGTATAAGATATTTTGCACCTGTTTTCTATGTATAACTACATAATTTTAATTCTTTGTTTAGTAGATAATTTATAGATTTTGTAACCAAAAGATAAGAAAAGCAATATAAAAATAACAATTTTAAAACTAATAAATTGAAGCATTTTGCAAATGAAATATTTTTTCAAAAATCTCTTTAAATACAGCCATTTTAATAGAAAAAAAAATGTTTTTAACAACTGCAAAATAAAATTATAAACATTTTCATAGTTTAAAACGTGTACTTTTAAATATGTATTATTAAAAAATTATAAACATTTTCAATGTTTCATTTTTTACTCATTTGTTTATATAAAAGTGATTTTTAATAAAATTTTATATCATTTTTTGGATGATTCTCTATTAGTTAAAAAAAAGTATAGAAAAATGAAAAGTAGAAAAAAAGTTTTTAAAGTTAAAAATTGGATTGTTTGTTTTTATACACCCTGTATTTAAAAATAACTTTAATAATGTTAATGTACTAACTACATATTAGCAATTTATATAAAGTTATTACTTTTTATTTCTGTACTTTATTATTGTGGTAGTTTTGACTATTTTTTGTAATCTATATCAATTTAAGAATAATCAGACAATATAGTTAAGTTTGATTTTATTTGAATGACAATTTTTAACAAAAATATTTAAAATTATATAAAATAAAAAAAAGAGCATATAACTTGCAACAATAATAAATAATGAATGTATAAAATTTATATAAAACGCTTTTTATGACCAAAAGAATTAAACAGTTTATTAAATCATTCCAATTTTTCTAATTTAAAACAGAATTAATAATTATTATATTTAAAAGTATAATTAATTCAAATATTATATTTACATCTTTTTTTATCATGCAAATAAAAAAATTATAATTCCTCCTAAATGTTTATTGGTTATTAATTAATATTTAAATATAGTCAATTAATTCAGTAATATTTTATATAAAAAGACTTTATTTTAATTTTCAAAATATAGTTCACTTTTTTTAATAAAAATTGAACTATATTTTTATCATTGTTATTTTAGCATTAATTACAGAAAGTAAAATTTTTGTACAAAGTTTTAGTTTGTAAATATATGTTAATTGTAGTGAATTAAATTGTATAAGAGAATATATATTAAATTTTTTACTTTATATTCTCATATATTAATTGGACCATTACAATAAACATGCATTGACAAAGTAATATTTTGTATGAAAACTTTATTTTCTGTAATTAATGCTAAAATAGCAATGATAAAAATATAATAATAACTTTTTTATGCCAAAAGAGAAATGAATTAGCAAAAAAAAATTAAAAATAACCATTTACTTAAACAATTTATTTTTTTAAATCTTAAAGTAGTACAAATAAATAAAATAAGAATTTAATGTATCATTTAATACTAATATAAGTTCAAAAATTTCTTTTTAATAAATTTTTAATTTTCTTTTATTCATTTATTGCCTTAGATTTTTTCTGCAATTTATTTTTAATTTTGTAGTAATTTTTTTTTAGTTGTTGAAAATATTGTTAATTACATAAGTAGAAAGAATTAGATTCTACAATATTATAAGATTAACATAAATACACTTGTTTAAAAGCAAATACTTGAAAATCATTTTCATAAGTTATATAAGCAAAATACGTAGCAATGTTTAAAACTTTTCTGATTTTCAATAAAACAATTCATATTAATTTAAATATGTTTGAAAAAATTGTTAAAGCATTTTTGAAACTATATTTTGAAATAAGAAATGGTTCTCGAATAAATTATTTGTATATCAATAGTAGATATAGCTTTTGTTTATATTAAAATAATTATTTTTGGGATAACTTTTGTATTTATTTTAAATACAATAAAATAATTTCTTGAATGCATTTGTTAAAACATATGAAAAATTTTAAATTTATACAATGATTGTATAATTGTAAATAAAAAAATAACTTTTTTATATTTGCCAAATTATTTCTGTTTTTTTTTTATAGTCTTAAATAAAATAAATGTAATTCGTTTTCATTATATCATTTTGACAGATTGAAAACTTAATAAAACAACATTATTCTTAAAATAAATAAATATTTTAAAAATAAAAGTTTATTTTTATAAACAGTTAAAATAGTAGAATCCTTTTCTTGTTTTTTAATAACATCTCGTTCTTGTAATACACTAAAAAAATACTTAAAAACGTTTTAAATAGATATAGAAAGTGATATGATAATAAGAAGTAAAAATTAATTCTTGGATCTTTTTATATATAGTAAATAATTTTATTGAACATCCATTTTTTATTGACATTTCTAAGTTTTTTTATATCAAAATGAAAGTAAGACACAATATCTGGTTGATACAAAAAAGTGAGCTAAAATTATGTACTAAAAAATAGAATTATTTCTTTTTTGACATTTAAAAATAAATAAACAATGTGTTGAAAACTTTACCAATAACCTTTAATTAAAAAAAATTATAATATTGTTTTATAGTTTTTTCTTATATAAATTGCAAAATTCCAGATCAAATTATTTATTATCTTAAATTAAATAATAACCTAAGCAAATGTTACTAATTTCTATCGTAGGAGTAAATTATTTTTCATAATCCAAATAATTAATATTTTTGTAAAAATAAATTTGTCAAATATTTTAAAAAATTTAAAAGATTGAAACTTTTAATTTTAAATTTTCTAGATAGCAAAACATTTCTTAATGATAAAATCAATATAATTAACAATATTTCTATTTTTTATTATGAATGATAGTAAAATTATCGATGTAAAAACGTCAAGTAGTTTTGAAAATTAAAACTTAAGTAATTTTAATAAAATTTTGATTAAACTATTTATTGACATTATGAAAACTTTGGCATAGTACAATAATTCAAAGAGTTTAACCAAAAAAATTGTAATATTACAAAAAAAATAATTTTAAATGAAATATATAACAATAAATCATAAATTTTATAACTTATCATAAAAATATAAAACTAATAATAACCATCAAAACATAAAAAAGAGTTAAAAAAATGCCAATATGAAAAATTTCTCTTCATTGATATAAAAAAAATTAGAATGTTATTTCCTGTTATCTAGCTAACAACTAGTTACATATTTTAATCTTTTTTAAAAATAAAAAAATTATGTTTTAAAGAATAAAATGAATTCTTTTATATAAAAAAGATAATGATTTAATTAACTTTAAATATTATAAAAAATAAAATAAATTATTTTTCCGAATAAATCTTTCCGATGTTAATTTTAAAAAAGAATACCGCTTAATATATTTTTTAAAGAAATTATATCATTTTTAATGTATAATATTGAATTTTAATTTATAATTTTCTTCATTAGTTATGCTACAAAACATTTTTGTTAATATATGTTAAATATATAATTTAAAATAATAAAATTGATAATTTTTTTTCAAAAATCCCGCATAAAACTATTTAAATTTTTTCAAAACTTTATAATTTTAAAAAAATTTGACTTTGGAAAAATTTATTAATAATAAAAACAAAATAAGAATCTTGTTAAATTTTTTTAAATAACTTAAATGCATTTAACTATTTTATGTATTTTTAAAAAATTACAAAAACAATTGAAAAAATGATTTTTTTTATTTTGAGAAAATATTAAGTTTGAAGTAATAATAAAATATTTTTTTTTATATTGTTTTTTTACTTGATTCTACTTTTTTTTAATGTATCTTACTTATAACAGCGTCTATGTTCCAAGTATTGTTCAAAATTTTTTCAATATAACAATCTTAACACATTGGTTATTAAAAAAATTAAAATGGAGACTAATTGATTTTTACAAAAAATTCAGAGTTGTTTATATTTAATATGCTAATTTAAAACATTAAGTTATATTTTTAAAAAATATTTTGTTTTTATATTTTATTCTTTGAAGATAGATTACAATCATAATTAAAAAACTTTTAGAAGTAAACAATATAACTTTTTCTATACGATTAAGACCACCTTTGTTAATAAATATGCATTTTTACAATTAAACTATAATTTTGAAAACTTATCAACTTAAAATATAAATAAAATAATATTAAAATTATTTCTAAAAAACAACAAATAATACGTTGTTGTTTTACTAAATTACCTATATTTCAGTATATGAAAAAAAGATTCAAGATAATTTTAAATGTTATTTACTTACTAATAACCAATAAATAATTTAATCGGTTTTTACACCAAATATAATTCTGTTAAACAATTAATTTTTTAAATTAAACTTTTTTTTTATAATTTTTAATGCTTTTGTAAAGTTTTATATAGTTAAATAATAATAACTTATTTCATTAATTTTTTGTATTAATAAATTTGAAATTTTTACAAAATTATGCTTTTTATTTATCTTTTTTTCATAGTGTTAAAAAAAGCATTTGGTAGAACAAAAATGATTTAAAAACAAAATCAACTAAATCTCAAAATTGTATTTAATAAAAAAAAATAACATAAAGAATTAAAAATCAAAGAAATTATTTTTACTGTATTTTACAATTGCAATGTAAACAAACATAAAAATAAGTAGTAAAAAAAATTATCTATTTAAATATAATATTTAAACTATATTATTTATTTTATATTAATTTAATTTAAAAATAAATATAAAAAAGTAGTTAAAATAAAGTACAAAAAACTATTTGATTACAAAAATATTTTATAAATGTTATCTTTTCTGATATTATCTTTTCTTCTATTGTGTATTACTAGAAAAATTATTTATAGTAACTTTTATAATTTTTTTTGAAAGATTAATAAATATTTTTGAAAGATACTTAAACTTTATGCTTTTTTTTCTCATAAAAAATTTTTTATTATTTATATAACTTTAAAACAATAATTTTTTTTAAATTATATATAAAAAAATCTTTTAAAGTAAACTATATGTTATAAATCACTGTCTGATAATATATTTTTAATTTTTTTCTTAAATCAAAATAGTAGTATATTTTTTGTTCCTTTTTATGGATATTTAATATAAAAACTTTTTACAAATCATGGTTTTTCAAAATTATTATTATATAATTATGAAATATTTTTATAATAATAAATATTTAAATATTTCGATTGTTAAAATATTTTTAAGAATGACCTCATAGGCGATAAGTAATATATTAAGATAAAAATATTTTATACACTAATAATGAAATTTTATAGATATATAATTGTCTTCACGTAATAATATCTAAATTGCTAATCGTTTCACAACAATGTGATCATTTATTATTTAATATCATTGTTATTGAAATTATTTTTAAAATATACAATATTAAATAAGTTGATAATTCTTTTTCATATTTTTACCTCAAAATAAGTTTATTTATTTTTAAATAAAAAAAAATATTTTTATATTTTGTAACAATAGAATAATTGCTACTTTTTATTTATTAATTATTAAAAAACTAGTGAAAAAATAGATTTCTTTTAATTATTTTACTTTTTACATTTAATTTTAGTTTATAAAACAAATATATCATATAAAAAAATTATATCGTTACATAGATATAACTTTAAAATATGTGAATAATTCATCGTTGTAAATTAAAAAAAAATTGTTTTTATTATAATATTTTATTTCTTTTTTATTAAAGCAATTACATTCTAAATATAAAATCGCAATTGCTTTAAATCATTGTTAACAAACATCTTAGTATACTTAAAAGTATAGATTTAATTTTGTTATTTTTCATAAATATTAAACTATCTATTATCATATTATATCAACATTTTATAGTTTAAGTTTTTTTTTACAAAAATTATTTTAAAAATTTTATTATTATATATTAATTAAGTTGTTTGCTAAATTGAATTAACAACTAATTGAATTGTTAAAGAGATATCTTTATCTACATAAAATCTTACGCTAATAATAAAAAAATTAGAAAATATTAATTAAAAGGTTTATTACAAAAATTAAAAAAATTACCGTTTATTCTTTTTTTTGAAATTTAAAATATTTAAAGATAATATTTTTATAAATTATATGTAGTATATTAATTATTTAGTTATATTTTATAACGATTTTCATACTATTTGAAAAAAAATATATATATATTTTTATTTATTATTAAAAGATTTATAATCATTTGACTAGTTTTAAAGATACATTGACAGTATTGTAAAATAAAATTGGTTTTATCTTTAGTTAATACAATTTTTGGTAGATATACAATGTCTTAAAAATTGATTAATAGTCGAGAAAATAACAGAAAAAAGTATATATATATATATATATAATATCGTTATATTAAATTTTGTTTATTTTAAATTTATTTTCATCTACATAAAATCATATAAAGATAAAAAATTAGTGTAGTGCTGGATTATTAAACAATTGTCAAAATATTTATTATTTTATTAGTTAAAATTTTAAAAAAATGTATTTAACACAAACTTAAAAAATTTGATAATTTCTGTTATTAAAGCATTCAAGAAATTAAATAATAGATGTATTAGATTAACATTTAATATTTATATTTTTAATTATAAATACTAATTTTTTAATAAAATGTTGTAATATATTACTTTTCAACTAGTAAACTGAAAAATGTGTTAATGTTTTAAAAATATATTTACATGATAAATAATTTTTTGACTAAAATTTCAATATTTAAAAAATAAAAAATTACCAATTTAAAATTTATGATTTAATTTTTTTTATAATTATTTAGAAAAAAAGCAAATTTTTTATATTTTGACATATTATAGTAAAACTTTGCTTTTAGAAAAGTTAAGCTTTTTTAAAAAAATTCTATAATTTATAACTGTAACATTATCCAAAGTACTACAATATTTGTGTTTAAAAATGATAAAGTAATCGTTTTTTAAATAAATTGAAAACAAGTTGTAACAAGCTTTACGATACAATGATATCAATTAAACATTTATAATAAAAAACTTAAATAGTACTTCAAATGTAAAGATATTCACTTTAGAAAATGACTGTATCGTTAGTCATCATTAACATATCAATTAAAGTTAACAAAAATTTAAAATTATAAAAAAATAAAAAAAGTATTATTTGTTACATTTTTATTTTTTTACTTTCTTTAATTTTTGTAATATTTCTATAATTAATGCATCATATCATTCTCCCACTCAGTACTTACGACATGGGTAGATAAATAAGATATTTTGTTTTACTTAAAGATTATCAAATTGAATATAAAAAGATGCTTTAAAATAAGGTAACTTTATATATGATAAATTTATAAATCTTTCAAAATTATTCTACTACCACAATATATAATATCATTTTAACTTATACATTTCATAATTATTTTTTTAACATCAAAATTAATAATTTAAATCACAAATTTAAAATATTCATTTACTTTTAATATTATTATTGTTTTATATATTTAATAATACTATTAAAACATAGTAATATTTAAAATTAACACATAACAATAATATTATTACTAATATTAAAATATCTTAAAGAATGCTTTTTTTTTATTATATCAGCATAACAATTAGTTTAAAAACATTTTTAAGAATTCATATTTATAAATAAATACTTTGAGTACAAATTAATTTTTATTACATTTTCTTATTTTATATTTTAGAAATAATGTTTATAACTTTATATTTATGATTATTATAAGTAATAATACATGAAAAATAAGTTTTAATATGTAATTAATTATTGGTTAATAAATAATTAGTATTTTATAAAATCGCTATAAAACGTTTTTTTAATAAATTTAAAAATTTTGATTATTAGACAGATGCTTTTAATTATAACAGTTAATAAATCTTTTTTTGTTTTTAAAATGATAAAGATAAAAATTTTATTAAATACTTTTTCTTTCTTTTCTTAGTTAACAATTAATTAAAGAGTTTCATAGTTATTATTTATATTTTCAACAACATCCACTAATAAAAAAATATATATATAAAAATAAAAAAAATTTTTTATTAATAATTATTTATATTAAATATTTATAAACAAAACTTTTTAAATTTTTTTTTTGAACAAATAAATTTCAATTTGATAAAATGTTTTAAATAAGTTCAAATATAATAAATGCTTTCTATGGAAAAATATTTTTGATTTTAAAAATGCTTAATCATACTATGCTTATACACAATACAATTTAACGAGGATTATAAAATGTTTATCATATTTCCCAGCCTTCTTTTTAGATTATATTATTAATACAAATTTTCTGGAAAAATTACAATGATTGTTGAGGGGGTGCTTTGTTTTTTATTAGAACTAACAAACATATTTCTCCTCCTTGTTGTGATATATAGTTGGCAAGCTAAACAGATCAACACATAAGTAACAATTATATTTAAATATTTCTACTCATCATCTTATTCACTTGTTGAGGATCTTTATGTGTGAAGGAAGTTACACGAAATGCCAACTAATATATTACGTATATATCATCTTGATAAACGCCCCATTAATATATATAAAATTCAACGATTACCTCAATAGCTAGTAAATTATACTTATTCCTATTTCTTCAAAAAGCGGCAAATTTGTGAAAATTTTAATAGTATCTTTCTTTATCTAAATTATTATTTTATAAACACTTAAATATAATAATAAATAGTTATTCTTTTATTTTATATATATAAATATATTCATCTTATTTATTTAAAATAATCAAGTATTATTTGATATTACTTAATTTGGCATAGTATTCTTAAATTTTTCTTTACAAATCAAATATTTGATACATCATTCATTTGATTTATTTATACTAAATCATTTACTATGTCTTGTTTCTTTTCATTTCAATTTTTTTGTAACAAAAATTTGTTTATTCTGTTAGTTCAGGTTTCAAGTACTAAACAACTCCTACAAAATTCAAACTTTCATCTTAATTATCTCGAATGATATATATTCTTTATCTACTCATGTTTCATTTCCGTCAGCACTGTTATTTTAATAAAAACTTATTCAAAAAATTTTGTAACATTGTACAACTTTTTTTTTTATAAAAAAAAATATAAAATTTTAAATTTGATTTATTCTTTTAAAATAATGTATCATTGAATATTTTTAATTAAAAATTTTATTTTATAACTATTTTTTTTTGTACATTTTTAATACATAAATATAATATTTAATTTGTTTAAAAAAAATCTAACTTAAAAGATATTATATATTACTTAGAAGATAATTTAAAAATTTGGTGTTATTAAGAAGCAAATATATTATTTATAATGCGCAGATTACAGCAAATATTTTTTTTTCGATAGTTGACGTGCTTTAACATAATCAAATTTAATTGATATGTAAATATTGTACACTATATGAAATTTTAAATTTCAATATATTTACATATCTAATTCTTAAAGAGAAAGTGTTAATATTTAGGTTGGTTCTAATATATCTTTAATGTATTTTCAGTGTTCTTTATATCTTTTTTACTATATGTTATTAATGTTATATTATATATTTTAAAAAAAATCATATTTAATTTAACGTATTTTATAATTTTATACATTATTATGATATTTTATTAATACATATTTTTTTTTAATTTTTCTAGATATATTTTATATAATTAAAAACTGTATATTAATTTAAAAAATAATAGTAAAGAATGCCGGGAGCTCCCCGATTCATTCAAAAACCTTCCATTCAGCAGACACCGCAAGGTGATCTGTTGATGGAATGTAATTTAGAAGCAGATCCACTACCAGAAATTGTATGGCATCATAGTGGAACACCTATCGTTGCGGGTGGAAGAGTTCAATTATCAATACAAAATGTTTCGGGTATCCAATACAAAGCGATACTCATTATAAAAGAACCAAATGCAGGAGATGGTGGAGCATATAAATGTACTGCTTCAAATCAATTAGGTGAATCAAATGCAAATATTAATTTAAATTTTGCTGGTGGTGCTGATGAACAAAGAGGAAGCAATAAAGGTCCAACATTCATTGGAAAACCACGAATTATTCCAAAAGATGGTGGAGCACTTATTTTAATGGAATGTCGAGTAAAGTCAACTAGTAGACCTGTAGCCAAATGGTTTAAAGATGGGGCACTTTTACCAATTGGTGGACTATTTCAAGATGTCTTTACTGATCTGGGGGATAATGCTTATTTGTGTCAATTAGAAATTAGAGTAAATTTTATTATTTTTATCTTTACTATAATAATAATATTATTATTATTTTAGAAACCAACAGCTAATGATGCTGGACAATATCGTTGTACAATTAAAAATGACCAAGGTGAAACAAACGCAAACTTGACTTTAAATTTTGAACAGGAGCCACCACAAGATGACAAAACTGGAAGACGATCGCCATCTGTTAATAAAGATGGTCGTAAATCAAGAACACCTTCAAGACCTGGAACTCCACTTAAGAAAAAAGATAAGGAAAAAAGTGAAAGAAATAAATCAAGAGAAGGAACACCGAAAAAATCAACAAGAAGTAGGACGGCTACACCAACTAAAGAATTACGTGATTCTGAAAAAATGGATGTTGATGGAACACGTAAGTATACTTTTTAAATTTAATAATTATAAATAAAATACATATTTAGATGTTAAAAGACGATCAGATGCTCCATTACCTCCTAAAGAAAAGAAAAGCCGCCAACGTTCTGTATCTCCTGCTGTTTCAGAACAAACGCAAATAAATACAAAAGCAAAAAAACAAGATGAATCCAAGAATGTTCCAATTGTTGTTGAACATATCAAAGCAAAGGTATGTTTTAAACATTATTTAAAAAAAATTTTTTTTTTTTGAGTTTTTAATTAATTAATCTATAAAACTTTACAATAAATAGTTTAATAAGCACTTTTTTTTCAATTAAATTAAGTATTTTTTTTATTACATATTTATACTTGATTAATTAATATAGTTTTATTATTTTCTAAATATTATTGTAATAAAATATAAATTTAAATATAATTGATATATAATTTTTTTTATAACAATATATCTAACTAAATATTATATTAATTTTATATGCAGCAATAGTTAATTCAATAAAAAATAAGTTATACCTTCAATATTTGCATTCCAATAACTAATAAAAATAAAAAATAATAATTAAATTTGATATTTTTTGAACATATGTATATTATAATAAATAACAATATCAGAATTACTTTTCTTTTTATAGTTATTTTAAAGTAGTATTTATATTTCATTATATTAGACATATTATCAATCATTCTTCCACATTGTGTTTTTTCAATAATTTAAAGTAGCCTCAAATATCCTATCATAAAATTTATTTGTTAGTAGTAGGCGTTTTATGACAGTGATAAGTATTCATTTTAATAATGATTTTTAAGTTAGGTGTAAATTGTTTTGTTTTGTATGTTGTGTAAATGTGAAAAATTTATATTAATAGAAAAAAATTTATATTTCTAAATAATCATTAACAAAATTAAATACAATAGAAAAAAAAATAGCTTTTAATAATAATAAATCATAATTATTTTATCATATTAAAATACAATAAATTTTGTTTTAGACTATCAAAGTTGGTGATAGTACAACAATAAGTTGTAAATTTCAATGTCATAAATCAACTAAAGTTTTATGGTATAAAGACGGGAAGGTAATCACTTCATCTTCTGAATATACTCAATCTTTTGATGGTACAACTGCTAAACTAAATTTAAATCGTGTTACTCAAAATAATTCAGGAATATATAAAGCTGTTGCAAAGTCTGATTATGGTGAGACAGAATCTTCAGCTAAAATTACTGTTGAACAACAAAAAAAAGATGACAATTTATTAGATGTTAAATCAAGTTCTCGTCGAACATCTAAAGACAGTACAATTACTGATAAATCTGAAAGTGAATTACTTTCAGTTGCACAAAAACGTAACAGTTCTTCAGTTTCACCTGCCCAATCAATGCAATCATTAAATGAACTTGAGGTTCCTAAGAAAACATCAAGAAAAAGTAGTGCTACAGATAATGAACAAGAAAAATCTAAATTGAGTGAAAGCGCTGTAGCACCAAAATCAAAAAGTTTAACGACAAAAGATGATGTTGATGAATCAAGTGTTATAGATGATGTAAGTTTTTCTTTGACAAATATAAAAAATGTATAATTTATTATATATTATTTAATTTAACCAGCTTCTTAATTTACTTTAGTATATTTTTTTACATTATAAACAAATTTTTTAAAATTTTTTTTTATATTTTAAAATTGATAATTAAATTTATAACATATAAGTCGGTAAAATTTTTAAAAATTTTAATGTTTTCCTCAATAAATATAAAATCTTCTAATTTTTCTATTTACCTTTTCTCACATTTCCACTTTAAAATATTTTATTCATTCTGTTAAAGTTAAACCTACCTTCTCCAAATAATAACTACCAATTTATTTTAAAAATTTTATTTTAATTTTTAACTAACACCTTTTTCAACACATTATTGTAAAATTGAACTTTTAAAAGTTCCTATTATTGTCTACCAATTCTTTTGTTATTTAAAAAAGTATCAAATTGTTAAATTTGTTAGTATTGTTTTAAAACTTATGACAGAATACTACAAAAAAAAATTTTTTTTGCTATTAGTTGAAAATTAATTGTACTACATTATTTTGTGTTTTTTTTTCTTCTTTTATTCTACAATTTATTTCTACAAACTTAATATTTTTTTCATTATTATTTAAAATTTAATTTATTCTATATATTTTTTGCTATTAATTGTCGTTCCTAAAAAAGGAACATTAAAAGAAAAATCATGGATTTTCTTTCAAAAACTAAATCTGATGTAGATTTACGACGTAAAATGAGTACTATTGGTTTTCCATCAATTGAAGCAAAAGTTAAAGAATGGAAAAAGAAGAATTATGATTATCAACAAAAGAAATATGATAGCAAAGAAAAAATTATGTTACCACCACTTGAAACAATAGAGCAAAGTAGAAGAAAGTCTATGTCTGATATACATGCTTTTGTATTAACCAAATTACCAACAGGACATGCAAGACATAATATTTTAAAACATATGATAGATTTAGAAACACCAGCACAAACAGAAAATAGTTCCATTTTGGATGATGATGATTATTATTTATCAAGAAGAAAAACTTCTCTTGGATGTAAAAATATTGGCCTTCAGAAGTGTCGTTCTGTAACATCAACCATTGGAAGTATGTTTGAAAATGAAAAAAATAGTTCTATTAAAAATTATACATTACCTATTATGAGAAAAACACAATATAAAAGTAGATCAACATCAAATATACATGAATACGTTCTTTCAAAAATGGTAGATGGATGTTGTCGTAGTAATATTCTTTTTGATATCCTTGATCTTGCAATTCCTATACCTTCAGAAAAATCTTCTATTCATGATGATATGTCTTCTCTCAAAGAATGGAAATCAATTGCTCAATTGAGGCCAATATCATTAAGTGATAATAAGATCAGAAAACTTTCACCGGTACCTCCATTAATACTAACTCGAACAACATTAAGAAAATCATCGTTAAGAAATGCTTCAATCCCTAATGAATTGGCACATTCTAATTCATTGTCAAATATGATACCATTTAATAAAACAATTGTTTTTGATCATATTATTCCAGAAGAAATAGAAAGTGCAATAAAATCACCTATTCGTACAACACCATCACCAAAATCTGATGAAAAAAAACCTTTTTTTGACTCATCAAAACAATCTAATTTAACAAAATCTGTTAATTCTAATGAAAATACAGACAATAAAACAAAAAATGAAAAACAATATTCAAATTCACCTTTAAAAGATAATAAAAATGATGAAAATAAAAAATTGAATATTAAAAAAAAAAAGAAATCAAATTGTAAATCATTAACAAATTTAAATGTTGCAAATAATGATAATAATACGGGAAAAATATTAAAAAATAATGAAATAGATGCTTCTAATAATGATATAAAAAAGAATAATAAAAATAGAAGAAAATTTGGTATTTATAATAATGAACCAATTAATATTTGTGAAATGGTAAAAATAGCACTTTTT
Source organism: Strongyloides stercoralis (assembly GCA_029582065.1). NCBI lineage: Eukaryota > Metazoa > Nematoda > Chromadorea > Rhabditida > Strongyloididae > Strongyloides > Strongyloides stercoralis. Next base: position 3,958,199 of record JARPTA010000002.1, read on the forward strand.
TCATTATTATAATATTTTTAGTTTATTTGTATTTATTTTACACAATCTTTTACCTGTTTATAGCACATTTTCTTTTATTAATTATTTTTATTATTAAAATTTAATTTTACAAAAATTTTTAAAATTAATATTAAGATTGCTATTTTTTTTAAAACTTAAAAAAATTATTTTAAAAAATATTATATAAATTAGAATTGTAACAATTTATTTATTTTATTATTAGTAATCATTTAAGATAGACAATTGCATTATATTTTCAATTCTTTTCAATATATACATATTTATAAATATTATTAAGAAAATCAACCTCTCATTAGATGATATTTATTTTTAAATGAAAAATCACTACTTTTTGATTTTTCTTCTATTACATCACTTTTTAATATATTAAAACAAAAAAGATATTATAAAAATATTTTAACTATTAACTAATAGTTGAAACATTTCTTACACTGTAGTTAAAATATAAATTTTTAACATTACTAAGAAATAATATTAATTGAAAAATGGCAATAGCATTGATAAAAGTATTAATAAAAATTTAATATAAGATTTATTTTAACTTGATGAAAATATGTTTGTATATTTTTAAAAACAATTGTTTGCAATTATAATAGTAAAGGATGTAGATCTTTTCTATAGGTAGTATAATTACATTTTGGCTAAGATGTTAAAATATATGATTTATTGGTAAATTTTTTGATAAAGAGCAAGTATATTAGATGTAGTTTATTATATTGGTATCACAAGTATCATTTTAAATGTAATAAAAAAAAAAAAACATTCTTTAGTAAAAATATTATTTCTATTGATATTTTCAATTTATTTAACTCCTCCATTTTATAATATCAATTACTTTTTAAAAAACAATACTATTGTAAATGAAGTATCTTACAAGATATATAACTTTTTTTTAAAATTTTCCGAAAATTTGATAATAATTTTATTATTTCTACAATTTTATTTTTATATTTTCTTTCTTCACACCGCACTTTAAAAAATAATCTTATTACCTTTTACATAAACATTACGATTTTCAAAGATTGATTCTTGCACGTTTACTTCAAACTTGATAGTTAAATAAATCTCAAAAATCACTTTACTATTATCAAGTGCACGATATATTTTTTTCTATTAAAAATCTTTATCAAATATTTCAATGTATTTTAATACTTATAACAGTCATTGCATAATATATTGGAATGAAACAATTTGTTAAAATTACTCATAAGAACTATTGTTAGTTTATTAGCAATAGTATTAATATTGAAGATCAAAAAGATTTATTTATTAAGATAAAATAAACATATAGTTAAAAATTTTGATGTTTCAAATTAATTTAAACTATAGATATACATATTATTTTTATATATTATATATTAATATTTAAATATTTTATTAATTTATTATTATATCTTTTAGTTATTAACTTTTTTTGTTATTATAAAAGAAGCTGGTACTAAAATAATTCATATAATAAGTTATTTTATCACTTATAATTTATTAGTTATCAAACATTTTTTTTATAAAAAAAAATTAATAAATTTTTAGAGTATTTTGGATGAAATCCCAGCTTCGGGATTAAAAATTTCACCAGAAAGACGACGTGAATTACTTAGACTTAGTGGGCAAGGTGATTCAGACGACGAGATTACAGAAAGTATTTCTGAATTGCCATCAATTTCAACGTCTGCAAAACCCAGATCTGCTAAAAAATCTGTTAAATTAGCTATTGACGAAGAGGTAAAATTATTAATAATTTTGATTCACAATAAATTATTATATGTTTTAAATTCACGTTGTCTATGTAAATGAATATTATATGTTTTAAAAATTATGTTTTTAACACCTTGTTTTACAATTTAAATATTTATCTGTTGTCTTGTTACATTTTATCTTTGTATTTTAGTCTGCTGGAATGCCAGCTACAGTTGTCGAAAAAGTTACAAAAAAGTCTGCTAATATTGAGGGTCAATTAACACTATCAAAAGTAGAAAAACAAACCGTATGTTTGAATAATTATTTTAATTTTTTTTAATATATAATATAAATTCTTCAGGTTGCTGAAGAGTCTCATGTAACTGTTAGTACTAAAAAAATTAAAAAACGTATTGTTAAAAAAGATGGTGTTGTTAAGTCTGTTACTGAAACAGGTGATGAGAGTATAGAAACTACCTCTCAAAAATCTGTTTCAACGTCTTTGTCAAATGAGAAAAGTATATCAAAAAAAGGAAAATCATTAAAAACTGAAACTTCTAGTAAAAATAGTATCATTGATGATGATGATGATGTATATAATTGTTCCTATAAAAATTTGTTTTATGTTTTCCTTTCTTCCTTAAATTACCTTATTAAAAACCTTTTTATTATAATTTTTTTTTGTTTTTTAGTACAAAGTTAAAAAAAATTCTGTTCCATCGGAGGAAAAAACTGCATTCATGAGGGTAAGATATAATTTTATTAATTCATCTATCCTTCTAATAATAATATCTACTTACATCTTTTCGTATAAAATATATAACATTGCATGAGAATTATTATCATATGTGCTAGATATTGTTTATCAATTTTAATTGATTAACCATCTCACACTCATGATAAAATAAAAAATAAAAAATTTTTGTATATGTGTATGTTTACTAATAAACTTACAGAAAAGTGAAAGATTATCAAGTGTATCTTCAAGTAAAAAGAGTGAGGTATCATCAACTTCAAAATTTTCTGTTATTAGTAAACAAGTAGAAACTAAAAAACGACCTTTAAAAACAGAGGAAAATTCATCTCCTTTCGCTGTTAAACTTAAAAAAACTCCGAAAAAAAAAGAAAATGATAAAGAGGAGAAGGATGGACATAAATTAAATTCTGTAAATAATAATAATACTTTTTCTCAAGTAGGACGAGGTTCTGACTCAACAGATAGTTCAAGAAATAACTCAATATTTGAATTTAGTAAAGGAAAGGTCGCTGAATTAAAAAAATCACAATCTGGAAATGTTGTAAGATTATTAAAACAATTTTCATACCTCTATCAAACCATTATCTTTCTACCTCACTGAAAACCTATTTTAAAACAACCTATTATCTTAATGAAATTCAAATCTTTATCTTATTAATATATTTTATTTTCTAAATATTACTTATATTATTAATTAATATTATATTGATACTTTTATCTATCTTATAAAACTTTCTGGTATTTAAAAAATATCATTAAATAATAGCATGAAAAAATGTTATGATTATTATTTGTTTTTATAAGAATTTATACTAATTAATGCATGTTTTACCTATGATATATTTTTTTTTACCATCAAAATTTAACAAATATATCATTTTTAGCGTCGAAGTAGTGTTGATATGAGACGTGGCTCAGTTAGTTTTGCTGAAGTGACGGAAAAAGAGTCAACACCATTGAAGCCAAAAGGCCCAAAACAATGTCCAGCACGTATCATTGAAATACCAGAAAATGTTACAGTAGCTGAAAATGAAACTGCGGTTTTTAAATGTAAAGTTGAAGGAGATCCTGCACCAACATTTAAATGGTATAAAGGTAAAAGAGAATTAATTAATGGACCAAGAATAAAAATAATGACTGATGGTAAAGAAGGTGAAATAACATTAGTTATTGGAAAATGTCGAAGTCAAGATGATGGTCAATATACATTAAATGTAGAAAATAAATTTGGAACAGATTCTTCACCATCAAAATTACTTGTCACTGCTGAAAGTGGTTTAGATTTTCGATCTATGCTTAAATCAAGGTAAGTAAATTATTGTACTTATTTATAACTAAAATTATATAAATATTTTTAAAGAGATTCTATGCAAATTGGTTCAGCAAATAAAGACAAACCAGAAGAAATGACACCAGATGCTAGAAGGATGTCATTATTCCCAGGTAAAAAAGTTGAAAAATGGGATCAACCTTTAGAAGATACAACTTGTCAACAGCAAGTTAATAAGATGGTTGAACTTAAATGTGTTTATTCACGTCCTAATGCCAAAATTAGATGGTATAAAGATAAAAAAGAAATTTTTTCTGGTGGTTTAAAATACCGTATTAATATTGAAAAAAATCAAACAACATTAGTTATTAATAATCCAGAAGTTGAAGATACAGGAAATTATATTTGTGAAGCAAATGGTATTAAGACAAATTGTCAGCTAACTGTCCTTGAGCCACCATTAAAATGTCAATTTATTATTCCACTTCCAAATACACAAGAAGTTTTTAGAACTAAAAAAGCAGAATTATCATGTAAAGTTAATACAAGTAAAGCTCCATTAGTATGGATAAGAAATGGTAAAGAAGTATCACCTGATGATCCAAGATTTATAATTGAAAAAGATGCTGTTGGTAGATTTACATTAACAATTAAAGAAGTTATTGAAAGTGATCATTGTGAATGGATTGCTAAAGTATCTAATGAAGTAAAATCTAAAGTTATGGTATATGTTGAAGAGCCACGTCAAACATTTGTAGTACCATTAAAATCACAAAAAGTAACTGAAAAAGAAGATGCTACAATGGAGTGTGATGTTAATGATAGGGATGCTGAAGTTGAATGGTTCCATGATGGTGAAAAAATTCATATTGATGGAAAACGATATATTGAAGAAAGAGTTGGTAGAAAACGACGTTTAACTATAACAAATACCAAACCAGATGATGCAGGAGAAATTAAATGTACAACAAAAGATGATAAATCAATTTGTCAATTAATTGTTGAAGCATTAAATAAATTTATTGTAAAATTAAAAGATATGGATGTTATTGAACATTCTGATATAACATTAAGATGTGAAACAAAGGATACAAAAACACCAGGAATTTGGATGAAAAATGGTAAAACAATTCAATCAATGCCAGGAGGTAAATTTGAAACAACATCTAGAAATGGTGTACATATTCTTAAAATTAAACATATTGAAATTTGTGAAGCTGATACTTATGAAATTGATTCTGCTGGATTAATTGGTTCTTGTAAGATTAATGTTCTTGAAGCAGAAAAGAAACCTGTATTAAATTGGAAACCTAAGAAAATTGATGCTCAAGCTGGAAAACCAGAAGTTATTCAGGTTCCATTCAGTATAAAAGGAACTAGAACTGGTGATCCAAAAGTTAGATTAATGAAAGATGGTAAACCAGTTGATTTGAATGCTATGAAAGATTTAGTTGAAGTTGTTATTGTTGGTGATGTTGCTGAAATTCGTTTTAAAAATCCAAAAAAAGAAGATACTGGAAAATGGGCATTAGAATTATCTAATACTGGTGGTACAGCATTAGCACCATTTGATTTTAATGTAAGAGATAAACCAAAACCACCAAAAGGACCTTTGGAAACAAAAAATGTTACAGCTGAAGGTTGTGATTTGAAATGGGATAAGAATGAAGGAGATGAACAACCACATAAATATGTTGTTGAAATGCAAGAAGGTCGTAGTGGTAATTGGGTAAAAATTGGTGAAGCTAAAGGAACAGAATTTAAGGTAAAAGATTTAAAAGAGAATGGAGAATACAAATTCCGTGTTAAAGCTGTCAATGATGTTGGTTCTTCTGATCCACTTACAGGTGAATCTATTCTTGCAAGAAATCCATATGAAACACCTGGTAAACCACGTCAAATGGAGGCTGTTGATATAAATAAAGATAGTCTTACTTTACAATGGTCACCACCAGATAATGATGGAGGTGCACCAATTACAAGTTATATTGTAGAAAGAAGAGAAAAATCAGAAAAAGAATGGAATGTTGTTGGTGAAACACCAGCCGATCCTAATTCTGATCCTGGAACTAAACATCAGCTTGTTGATGATAAAGTTGTTGAAGGAAAAGAATATTATTATAGAGTAAAAGCAGTTAATAAAGCTGGTCAAGGAGATCCTTGTGATCATGGAAGAGCATTTAAAATTAAAGCAAAACCAGCAGAACCTAAATTTACTGATGGTGGACTTAAAGATTTATATTTAAAAGTTGGTGAAACAATTAAATATGAATTAAAAATAGCTGGTGAACCACTTCCTGAAGTGTCATGGACAGTTAATGGTAAACCATTAAAAATTCAAGGAAGAGTAAAATTATCAACTGAAAGAGGAAGAACAATTCTTAAAATTGAAAATGCTTTACGTTCAGATACTGGTGCATATACAATTAAATTAAAAAATGCAAGTGGAGAATGTACATCAACAGGAAATGTAACAGTTGTTGGAAAACCAACCCCACCAAAAGGACCATTAAAAGCAAAAGATATTAATGCTGAAGGTTTAACATTAGAATGGCAATTACCAGATGATGATGGTGGTGTACCATTAGAAGGATTTATAATTGAAGCACAAGATCTTGATGAAAAAGGTAAATTTGTTCAAGTTGGTTCTGTTGGACCTGGTGAAACAGCTGCCGTAATCAAGGGTCTTAAAAATAAAGGAAATTATAAATTCCGTGTTAAAGCTATTAATAAAGAAGGTGAATCTGATCCATTAGTTGCAGATGATTATATTTTAGTTAAAAATCCATGGGATGAACCTGGTAAACCAGGAAGACCAGAAATTGTTGATGTTGATAGTGATAATATGACACTTCAATGGGATCCACCAATGAAAGATGGAGGTGCCCCAATTGAAGAATATATTATTGAAATGAAAGATCCAGAAACTAAAGAATGGGTACAAGTTGCTACATCTCCAACAACTTCAGCTAAAGTAACAGGATTAAAAGAAGGAAAAGATTATCAATTTAGAGTTAAAGCTGTTAATAAAGCAGGACCTGGTCATCCATCAGAACCATCTGAAAAAAGAACGGCTAAACCTAAATTTGTTCCAGCATGGTTAAATCATGATGATTTAAAAGATCTTGTTGTTAAAGCAGGACAATCTGCCAAATGGGATGTTAAAATTGGTGGTGAACCACATCCAACAGTTGTCTGGGAAAAAAATGATAAAGTAATAGATAAAAATGATAATATTTTAATTGAAACACATAAAAATGAACATACAATTCTTTGTATTTCATCAGCTGTCCGTTCTGATAGAGGTTTATATAAATTATCAGTAAAAAATTCATGTGGACAAGATGCATCTTCAGCTAATTTAGTTGTTGTTGATAAACCATCAAAACCAAGAGGACCATTAGAAGTTTCAAATGTTTTTGAAAATGAATGTGACCTTGAATGGAAAGCACCAGAAGATGATGGTGGTGAACCAATAGAATATTATGAAGTTGAAAAATTAGATGTTGATACAGGTCGTTGGGTTCCAGCTGCTAAAGTAAAAGGAACACAAGCACATATTCAAGGACTTAAAAAAGGACAATCATATCAATTTAGAGTTAAAGCTGTTAATAAAGAAGGTGCTTCTGCTCCTCTTAATACTGAGAATGCTACAGTTGCTAAAAATCCATATCATGAACCAGGAAAACCATCACAACCTGATATTACTGATTGGGATACTGATAGAGTGTCACTTAAATGGGATCCACCAGATAGTGATGGTGGTGCTCCAATAACACAATATATTATTGAAAAGAAGAATAAACATTCACGCGATTGGCAAGAATGTGGAAAAGTAACTGGACAAGATACAGAAGCAACAATAACTGGATTAAAAGAAGGTGAAGAGTATCAATTTCGTGTTATTGCTGTTAATAAAGCTGGTCCTGGTGAACCATCAGATTCTAGTAAAAAAGTTATTGCAAAAGCTAGAAATCTTAAACCACACATTGATAGAGATTCTATGAAAACAATAACAATTAAGGTCGGTCAAAATGTAGACTTTGATGTTCCAGTTAGAGGAGAACCACCACCAGAATTGGTCTGGACATTTAATGATAAGCCATTAGAAATGAATAATAAACATATTAGAATACAAAATGAAGATTATCGTACTCAATTTGCTCTTCGTAATTCTACTAGAGCTCATGCTGGAAGATATACACTTACAGCAACAAATATTAATGGTACAGATTCACATTATGTTGATATCATTGTTTTATCACGTCCTAGTAAACCAATGGGACCATTAGAAGTATCCGAAATTTTCGAAGACAAATGTACTTTAGATTGGAAACCACCAGAGGATGATGGTGGAATTCCTATTGATCATTATGAAATTGAAAAAATGGATCTTGCTACTGGACGTTGGGTACCATGTGGAAGATCAGATGGTACAAAAGCTGAAGTTCAAAATTTACAACCAGGTCATTCATATCAATTTAGAGTTAGAGCTGTAAACAAAGAAGGTGAATCTGATCCTTTGACAACAGATGCAGCAATCTTGGCTAAAAATCCATATGAAGTACCAGAGAAAGTTAAAAAACCAGAAATTGTTGATTGGGATAAAGATCATGTTGATTTGAAATGGGAAAAACCAGATGATGGTGGATCTCCAATTGAAGCATATATTATTGAGAAAAAAGATAAAAATGGACGATGGAGTGAAGCAGCTGTTGTACCTGGAGATCAAACAGATGTAGTTATTACTAATGTTACACCAGGAGAAGAATATCAATTTAGAGTTTCTGCTAAAAATAAAGCTGGTGTTGGTGAAGCTTCAGATCCAAGTGATTCAGTTATATGTAAACCAAGAAATTTACCTCCACATATTCATAGAGAAGATCTTGAAGATGTTGTTGTTAAAGTAGGACAAGGACATAAATTTATAGTTCATATTGATGGTGAACCAGCACCTTCTGTAACATGGACATGTGATGGTAAACCACTTCAAAATATTCAAATTGATAATGAAGATTATATATCTAAATTTAATATTCTTAAAGCATCAAGAAAACAAAGTGGAAAATATACTATTACAGCAACAAATATTAATGGATCTGATTCAGTTACAATTGAGATAAAGGTTAAGGGAAGACCATCAAAACCTAAAGGACCATTAGAAGTTTCTGATGTAACTGAAGATAGTTGTCATTTAGATTGGCAACCACCAGAAGATGATGGTGGTGAACCTGTTCAATATTATGAAGTTGAACGTATGGATACACGTGATGGTGTATGGGTACCAGTTGGAAGAGCAGCAAATTGTTCATTAGATGTTGATGGTTTAAATAAAGGTTCTCATTACAAATTTAGAGTTAAAGCTGTTAATAGTGAAGGTAAATCTGATGAATTAGAAACAGAAGATTCAATACTTGCTAAAAATCCATTTGATAGACCTGGAAAACCAGAAAATGCTGAAGCTGTTGATTGGGATGTAGATCATGTTGATATAAAATGGGATCCACCACTTAATGATGGAGGTAGTCCTATTACAGAATACAAAATTGAAAAACGTACTAAATATGGTAGATGGGAAGATGCTATTGCTGTTCCTAGTGATTCTACAGCAGCTACCATCCCAGATTTAACTCCTGGTGAAGAATATGAATTTAGAGTTGTAGCTATAAATAAAGGTGGTGCTTCTGATCCTTCAGATGCAACCAAACCAGTTATTACTAAACCAAGAAATCTTCCACCAAAAATTGACAGAAAAAATTTGAAAAAGACAAAAATAAGATCAGGTCAAATGGTAACATTTGATGTTAATGTTGAAGGTGAACCTGCACCAACTATTGTTTGGACAAATAATAATGGTTCAGAAATAAGAAATGGTGGTAGAGTAAAATTAGAAAATTCAGATTATAAAACAAAACTTCAAATGAGAAATTGTGAAAGAGATATGTCTGGAACATATGAAATTCGTGCTGAAAACTGTAATGGTGAAGATGTTGCTACAGTTGAAATTCTTGTTGTTGATAAACCGTTAGCTCCAGAAGGTCCATTAGTTGTTTCTGATGTTTTTGCTGATAATGTAACATTAGCTTGGAAACCACCTAAAGATGATGGTGGTGAACCTATTGAAAATTATATGATTGAAAAATTAGATACAGCTACTGGAAGTTGGCTTCCAGCCACTAAAGTTGATGGAGATACAACAACTGCTAAAGTTGAAGGATTAATACCTGGGCATGAATATAAATTCCGTGTTGCAGCTGTTAATGCTGAAGGAGAATCAGAACCATTAGAAACATTTGAAAAAGTAATTGCTAAAAATCCATTTGATGTTGCTGGTAAACCTGGAAAACCTGAAATAACAGATTGGGATAAAGATTTTGCTGATCTTCAATGGACTCCACCATTAGATGATGGTGGTGCACCAATTGAGGAGTATATAATTGAAATGAAAGAAAAATACTCACCTTTATGGACAGAGGCTGCTATTGTACCTGGTGATAAAACTTCTGGAAGAGTTGAAAATTTGAAAGAAGGCAATGAATATGAATTTAGAATTAGAGCAAAAAATAAAGCTGGTAAAGGTTCACCATCAGAACCATCTGATACAATGATTGCTAAATCTAGAAATGTACCACCAAAAATTGATAAAAATTCTATTCATGAAATTAAAGTCAAAGCAGGACAAGCATTTGATCTTGATATTCCTATTAGTGGAGAACCAACCCCTGTAGTTACATGGAATTTCGAAGGTACTCCTGTTGAAAATTCAGATCGTATGAAAGTTGTAAATAATGAAGAAAAAACAAAATTCATCGTTAAAAGAGCTGCTCGTGGAGATACCGGTACTTATATAATAAAAGCTGAAAATGTCAATGGAACAGATACAGCTGAAGTTAATGTTACAGTTGTTGATAGACCTTCAGAACCTCGTGGTCCATTAGATATTAGTGATATTAATGAAAATGGATGTACTCTTGCATGGAAACCACCAACCGATGATGGTGGTGCTGAAATTTCACATTATGTTGTTGAAAAACAAGATACAAATACTGGAAGATGGAGTAATTGTGGAGAAGCAATAGATACTAACTTTGTAGTTGATGATTTAATTAAAGGACATGAATATAAATTCCGTGTTAAAGCTGTTAATAAGTATGGAGAATCTGATCCATTAGAATCAAATAAACCAATTATAGCAAAAAATCCATTTGATAAAGCTGATCGTCCAGGAACACCTATCATTACAGATTGGGATAAAGATTTTGCTGATATTGAATGGGCTCCACCAAATGATGATGGAGGTGCTAAAATTGAAGGATACCAAATTGAAAAAAGATTAGTTGGAGGTGATTGGGAAGATTGTGGTGAAGTAAATGGTGATACAACTAAAGCTAAAGTAGAAAATCTTATTCCCGGTAAAACATATCAATTTAGAGTTAAAGCTCTTAATAAGGCTGGTGAATCACTACCATCAGATCCAAGTAGAGAATTATTAGCTAAAACAAGAAGATTACCACCAAAAATTGATAGAGAAACATTGTTTGATATTAAAATAAAGAAAGGAGGTATTATAGATTTTGATGTTAATGTAGAAGGTGAACCAAGCCCTAAAATTCAATGGTTATTAAATACTATTCCATTGACTGTTTCTTCAAGAACAAAAATTGATGACAGTCAAGCTAATAATACTAAACTTAAGACATATGATGCTGAAAGAATTGATTCAGGTGTTTATAAGATTATTGCTACAAATGAATATGGAAAAGATGAAGCTGAAGTTAATGTTGTTGTGCTTGATGTTCCAGGAACACCTAGAGGACCACTTGATGTTGGTGACGTTACAAAAGATTCAGCTGTTGTCTCATGGAGAGAACCAGAAGACGATGGTGGTTCTCCAATATCACATTATGTTGTTGAAAAACAAGAAGATAATGGAAGATGGGTACCATGTGGTGAAACTTCAGATACAAAAATTAAAGTACCAAAACTTAACGAAGGTCATGAATACAAATTTAGAGTAAAAGCTGTAAATAAACAAGGTGAATCTGTTCCTTTAACTCAACATGGTTCAACAATTGCTAAAAATCCATTTGATAAACCAGGTAAACCTCAAGATGTAGATATTACTGATTGGGATAAAGATAAAATGACTGTTGAATGGAAACCACCAATCAATGATGGTGGAGCTCCAATTCAAAATTATATAGTTGAAAAGAAAGATTCATTAGGACAATGGGTTGAATGTGCTACAGTTCCTGGTGATCAAACAAATGCAATAGTTGATAATCTTATACCAGGAGAAACTTATCAATTTAGAGTTAAAGCAGTTAATAAAGGTGGTGTTGGTGAACCATCTGATGCTTCAAGAAGTCAAATTGCTAAACCAAGAAAACTTGCACCAAAAATTGATTTATCTGGATTACTTGATCAACGTATTAGAGCTGGAAATCCAGTTAATATTAATGTTTTCTTTGAAGGTGAACCTGAACCAGAAACAACCTGGTTAATTAATAATGTAGCACCATCAGAAAGAGTACTTGTTGAAAATAAAAATCATACATCTAAAATAACTATTTTCTCTTCTATTCGATCAGATAGTGGTTCATATCATATTACAGTTCAAAATGAATATGGAAAACAATCAGCATCATGTAATATTACAATTCTTGATGTTCCTGGCGTTCCAGAAGGACCTCTTAAAGCAACAGATATTAATAAAGAAGGATGTAAATTGTCATGGAAACCACCTCTTGATAATGGTGGTTCTGAAATTATTGGTTATATTGTTGAAAAAATGGATACAAGTAGAGGAACATGGCAAGAAGTTGGAGAATTTGTTGATTGTAATGCTGTTATTAAAGGATTAACAAATGGAAAAACATACCAATTCCGAGTTAAAGCTGTTAATCTTGAAGGAGAATCAAAACCATTGGAAGGTGATGAGGATGTTTTAGCTAGAGATCAATTTGAAGTTCCTTCACCACCAGGACAACCTAAAGTAATTGATTGGGATGTTGATAGAATTGATATTAAATGGACACCACCAGAAGATAATGGTGGTGATCCAATAAAAGAATATGTAATTGAAAGAAGAGAAAAAGGTTCTACATTATGGGTTGAAAGTGGTACTGTTGATGGTAAAACAACTGAATTTTCAGCAGCAGGACTTAGAAAAGGTGCTGAATATGAATTTAGAGTTGTTGCTGCAAATAATGCTGGCTATTCTGATCCATCTGAACCTTCACAAGGACAAATTGCTAAAGCAAGATATGTTAAACCTAAAATTACTACACAACAAAGAAAATATAAAGTTAAAGCTGGTTATTCATTATCATTAAATGTTGAATTTATTGGTTCTCCAGATCCAGAAGTTTTGTGGAAATTAAATGGTACAACACCATTACCATCAGAACTTCTTCTTGATAATAAAGAAGGATTAACAACAATATTTTATCCATGTTGTAAAAGATCTGATAGTTCAAATTATCATCTTACTATTTCAAATGAACTTGGTAAAGATGAGGGTATATTTGAACTTATTGTACAAGATAAACCATCACCACCTGAAGGACCATTAGTTATTGAAAATGTAACTAAATCTGGTTGTAAATTATCATGGAATCCTCCTAAAGATGATGGTGGATCAGAAATTACTAATTATGTTGTTGAAAGAAGAGATATTAAAAATCAATCATGGGTACCAGTTAATCAGTTTTGTACAGGTACAACATATACAGTTTCTAAACTTCATGAAGGACATGATTATGAATTTAGAATTATTGCAGAAAATGCTTTAGGTCAATCATTACCACTTGTCTCTGATTCACCTACAACAATGAAAGATCCATATGGCACACCAGGTAAACCTGGTAAACCAAAAATTGTTGATTCTGATTATGAATTCATTGAATTAGTTTGGTCCCCACCATCAGATGATGGTGGATCACCAATTGGTCATTATGATATTGAAAGAAAAGATCAAAAATCTGGAAGATGGATTAAAGTTAATACAAGTCCAGTACATAATACTAAATTTACTGATTCAAATGTTCAAAAAGACCATGGATATGAATATAGAGTTGTTGCTGTTAATAAAGCAGGTCCTGGTAAACCATCAGATCCATCTGATATTGCTTTTGCCAAACCTTCAAAACAAGCACCATCATTTGAACTTGATATTGATGGTAAAGAAATTCGTGTTCATGCTGGTGAACCTATTAATTTCAATGTACCTTATATTGGAGCACCATTACCAAATGTTACATGGAGTCGTGATGGTATATCTGTTCCTGATATAACTTCTGATGGTTTTAAAACAACATTTTATAAAGAAAAATCAAGAAGAAGTGATACTGGAATATATACAATTAAACTTGAAAATGATTATGGTATAGCAGAAGCTAAAGTACTTATTTCTGTTGTTGATAAACCAGGACCACCTGAACCACCAATTGACTTTAATAAAGTAACAAAAAGATCAATTCAATTTTCATGGAAAGAACCTAAAGATGATGGTGGTAGTCCAATAATTGGTTATCATGTAGAATTCCAAGAAGTTGGCTCTAATTATTGGGAAAAAGTCAGTGAATTAATTGTTAATACACAATATAATGTTCGTGGACTTGAACATGAACAAAAATATAGATTTAAAATTACTGCTAAAAATGTTGTTGGTACATCTGAACCTTATATAACAGAACCTGTAACAGCTAAAGATCCATTTGATGTACCATCTGCTCCATCTACTCCAGAAGTTACAGAAATTACTAAAAACTCTGTCAGTTTAGAATGGAATCCTCCAAGAGATGATGGTGGTTCACCAATTACAGGATATGTTGTTGAAAGATTTGAAAAAAGAGGTGGTGGTGATTGGGCACCATGTAGGAGTGTTAAATTTAATGGAACAAATGCTGTTGTTACTGGATTAGCTGAAGGTGAAACTTATCAATTTAGAATTCGTGCTGTTAATGCTGCTGGAGAATCACCTCCATCAAATAGTTGTCAACCAGTAATTTGTGAAGATCAAATATATGTTCCATCATCACCTGAAAGTGTAAAAGTTGCAAAAACAACTAATGATTCTGCTACAATTACATGGCTTAAACCAGTTAATGATGGTGGCTCACCAATTGAAGGATACATTATTGAAAAAAGAAAACGTGATTCTGATAATTGGGAAAGAGCTAATGGTAAACTTATTAAAGGAAATACATATGATGTTACTAATCTTAAAACTGGTGATGAATATGAATTTAGAGTTATTGCTGTTAATAAAAAAGGAGAATCAAAACCATCATCTGCTACTGACATGACAAAAATTCAAAATGCTCCTGGACGTCCATATTTTGATTTATCAGGTCTTAAAGATATTACTGTTAAAGCTGGTGAAATTATTACATTTACATTACCACTTTTTAATGCTAATCCAAAACCAGTATGTGATGTATTGAATGATAATGTTATGATATTAGAAGATGACAGAACATCAGTAGTTGTTGATGATACAAAAGTCACATTTACAACAACAAATGCTAAAATTAGTGATGCTGGTAATTATAAAGTTATTGTACAAAATAGATTTGGAAAAGATTTTGCCAAATTAAAAGTAACTGTCTTAGATGCACCAGGAAAACCAACAGGTCCAATAAAAGCATTTGAAGTTACAGGTGATTCAATGACATTAGCATGGTTACCACCTAAAAATGATGGTGGTGGTGCTATAACAAATTATATTGTTGAAAAGAAAAATCCATACACAGGTGAATGGGAAAAAATAGGAAGTCCTATTGGTACAACATTTAAAGCTAGAAATTTAGACAATGGTGTTGGTTATGAATTTAGAGTTTCTGCAGAAAATCAATATGGAATATCTGAACCATTGTTTGGTGATGAACCATTTATTGCTAAAAATCCATTTGATCCACCAGGTCCACCTGGAACACCTGATTGTACTACTTTTAGTGAAGATAGTATTATAGTACAATGGTCAAGACCATCATATGATGGTGGTTCACCAATTCAAGGATATATTCTTGAAAAACGTGAAACTGGTACAAATAATTGGTCAAAAGTTACTTTTGCAAATATTTATGATACAAAATATAAAGTTGGTGGACTTATTCCACAAAAATCATATGAATTTAGAGTATGTGCTGTTAATGCTGCTGGACCAGGAGATTATTCAAATCCATCTGATTCAATTGTTGCTTCAATGGCATCCTGTAAACCTAGAGTTAATCTTGGTGCTCTTGGACATGATATTACTGCATTAGCTGGTGAAGAAGTTAAAATTCTTATTCCTTATGCTGCAAGTCCACGACCTGAAATTACATGGTCTAAAGGTATCAATCAACTTAGTGAAATGACTCCTGAATATATTATTGAATCTAGTGATTATTTAACAGAATTAAAATATTATAAAGTTAATAAAAATGATGCTGGTATATATCATATAAGAATTGAAAATGATTTAGGATCAGAAGAAGTAGAAATAAGATTAAAAGTTGTTGATAAACCAGGAATTCCTGAAGGTCCATTAGAAATTGATGACATATGTCCTGAAACATGTACATTATCTTGGAAACCACCAAAAGATGATGGTGGATCACCAATTACAAATTATGTTGTTGAAAAATGTCATATTTTGAAGAATGGAGAAGAAATATGGACAAAAGTTAGTAGTTTTACAAGAAATACAAATATTATTGTTACTGGTTTAGAAGAAAATGAAAGATATAAATTCCGTGTATTTGCTGAAAATCAATATGGATTATCTCAACCATTACTTTCAACAGAACCAATTGTTGCAAAATATCAATTTGATGTACCATCACAACCAGATCCTCCAAGTTGTATTGATTTTGACTCTACTTGGGCTACTGTTGAATGGATTGCTCCATCATCAAATGGTGGTTCAAAAATTCTTGGATACAATTTACAATATCGTGACTTATCTTCATATAAATGGATTAATGCATCAACATCACTTATTGATGGAACACAATTTAAAGTTAACAATTTACGTAATTGTGGTGAGTATGAATTCCGTGTTATTGCAAAGAATGGAGCTGGATGGTCTAAAGCATCACAACCTTCAGATCGTATTAAACTTCAACAAAAGAATCGTGTACCAGATCCACCAATACAATTACATGCAGATAGTATTGGAAGTAATTGGGTAACTCTTACATGGATTGCACCTGTTGATAATGGTGGTTCAAAAATTACCCATTATTCAATTGAAAAAAGAGAAATTGGACAAAATATATGGGCACCATGTAATGATTATGATGTTGTAGGAACAGAGTATACTGTAGATAAATTAAATGAATTCCATGATTATGAATTTAGAGTATATGCTCATAATAAGAGTGGTAAAAGTATAGCATCATTACCATCAGGACCAATCAAAATTCAAGAACAAGCAGGAATTAAACCAGAAATTGTTGTTAAACCAGTAGATACATTTGCACCATATAATAAGAGAGTTGTTCTTGTTTGTGAAGCAATTGGAAGGCCAATGCCAACATGTAGATGGCTTAAAAATGGAAGAGAAATTCCTAATGGTGCTAGATATAGAATTGAAAATGGTGAAGGAACATATAAAATGGTTATTAAAGAGGCATGGGATCTTGATGAAGGTGAATATACCTGTGAAGTTAGTAATGTTTTTGGAACAGCTAGTGCATCATGCTATCTAAAAATACAGGCACCACCAGTTATTGAAAGAGATGTACCAAATGCTATTTATCCAAATGGTGAAATGGTTAGAATTAAAATATACTTCTCTGGTTCTGCTCCATTTAAACATTCATTAAAATTAAATGAAGATTATGTTGATTTATCAAATGACAACAAAATAAGATTAGTTGATTTTGATAATCATGTTTTAATTACTATACCATCATTAACTACAGCTGAAGCTGGAAGATATGAATATACAATAAGTAATGAATCAGGTGAAGCAAGTACTGGATTTTGGATTAATGTAACAGGATTACCATCTGCACCTCAAGGTCCAATGATTATTTCAAATGTTAATCAACATGGTTGTATGCTTCAATGGAAACCACCATCAAATGATGGAGGTTCTAGAATAATTGGTTATGCTATTGAAAAGAAAGATGTAGAAAAAGAAGAATGGATTTCAGTAGCATCAAGTGTAAAAGATTTATATTTTATTGTATCAAGTCTTTTCCCACAACATACATATGATTTTAGAATTATGGCAGTAAATGAAAATGGACAAGGTCCACCATTATTGTCAACTGATCCTGTTTTAGCAACTCTTCCATTTAATCCACCTTCTCCTCCTGAACTTGTTGAAGTTTCATCAATTGGTAATGACTATGTTACACTTAAATGGAATCTTCCAAAAGATGATGGTGGAGGTAAAATTCGTGGATACATTATTGAAAAGAAAGAATCTAATACTGATTATTGGATTAGATTAAATCAAAATCCATTACTTGTTTATAATATGGATATTTCTTCATTAATTGAAGGAAGAAAATATGACTTTAGAGTTTATGCTGTAAATGATGCTGGTGAATCATTACCATGTCTTTTAGAAGATTATACATTTATACCATGTAATGAGGGTGGATCACCAATAATAACTCTTGAATTATCAGATGTTTATGCATTACAAGGTACACCAGCAACATTTAATGTTGAATATGAATCAATTCAACCAGCTACCGTTCAATGGTTTAAAGGTTCTAAAGAAATTGTTAATACAACTAAATATAATATTTTTGATAAAGGTCATAGTCAAACATTAATTGTTAATGGTATATCTCTTGATGATGTTGATGAATATTCTTGTAGAGTATCAAATAAATTTGGTTTTAAATCAACAAGAGCTTCATTAAAAATGAAATCTAAACCACGTGTTTTTGTACCACCTAAATATATAACTGGTCTTGAACTTGTTAAAGATACAGATTATGAAATTGAAATTCCATATAAAGCAAGTCCACCTGGAACAGCAACATGGTATAAAAATGATGAAAAAATTGAAGATTCTAGCAAATATTCTATGAGAATGGATGATAAATCATGTTATTTAAAAATTAATAAAACAGCAAGAGATGATTATGGTGAATATAAACTTGTACTTCATAATGAAGTTGGTTCTGCTGAAGGTCAATTTAATGTAATTGTTTCTGATGTACCAGATATGCCAAGATTCCCTGTAATTGAAAATATGTTAGATGAAGCTCTTATTTTGTCATGGAAAGCACCAAAACTTGATGGTGGTTCACCAATTCTAAGATATATTGTTGAAAAAAGAGAAAATGGTGGAATGTGGAGTGAATGTGGAAGAACAAGATATTGTTGTTTAACAGTTGAACATCTTAAACCAAAAAATAAATATGAATTTAGAATTATTGCTGAAAATAAGTATGGTAAAAGTGAACCATGTGAAGGGACAAATGTAATTGAAATGCCTGAAACTAAAAAAAGAAATAAAGGTGCATATAAAGTTGATGAAAGTGGTAAACTTATACGTGGTGAAGGATTACCATTATCAAATTATGATAATTTTGTTATTGATGTATGGAAACGATATTATCCACAACCAATTGAAATTAAACATGATTCAATTTATGACTATTATGATGTTCTTGAAGAAATTGGAACTGGTGCTTTTGGTGTTGTTCATAGGTGTGTTGAAAGAGCAACTGGAAATACATTTGCAGCTAAATTTGTTAATACTGTTTCTGATAATGAAAAAGATACAGTTACAAAAGAAATTCAAGTAATGTCTGAGTTACGACATCCATCATTAATTAATCTTCATGATGCATTTGAGGATGAAAATCAAATGGCAATGATATATGAATTTATGTCTGGTGGTGAATTATTTGAAAAAGTTGCAGATGATAAAAATAAAATGACAGAAGAAGAGGCTAAAAATTATATGAAACAAATTTGTGTTGCTCTAAGGCATATGCATGAAAATAATTTTGTTCATCTAGATTTAAAACCAGAAAATATTATGTTTACAACTAAAAAAAGTTCACAATTAAAATTAA
This sequence comes from Strongyloides stercoralis, assembly GCA_029582065.1. Classification (NCBI taxonomy): domain Eukaryota; kingdom Metazoa; phylum Nematoda; class Chromadorea; order Rhabditida; family Strongyloididae; genus Strongyloides; species Strongyloides stercoralis. Next base: position 3,977,961 of record JARPTA010000002.1, read on the forward strand.
TTGATTTTGGATTAACTTCAAAACTTGATCCTAAAAATCCTGTAAAAGTAACAACTGGTACAGCTGAATTTGCTGCTCCAGAAATTGCTTCAGGAAATCCAGTTGGATACTTTACAGATATGTGGAGTGTTGGTGTACTTGCATACATACTTTTAAGTGGTTTATCACCATTTGGTGGAGAAACAGATGAAGAAACATTAAAAAATGTTAAAAATTGTGATTGGAATATGGATGATTCAGCATTTAATGGAATTTCAGATGATGGTAAAGATTTTATTAAACGTTTATTAATTAGTGAACCTGAAAAAAGAATGAATATTCATGAAGCAATTGATCATCCATGGTTTGGTACAAGAAAAGAAGGTGATACAGGAAAAGAAATACCAGCTGAAAGCTACTTTGGTGTAAGAGATAAAGTACGTGGAAGATATGATGCTTGGAGTGAACCAAATCCACCATTAGGTCGTGTTGCTAACTTCAGTTCATTAAAGAAACATAGACCTGAAGAATATCATATTCATGATGCTTGGTTTGAAAGATCTGATGCTCAACCAAGATTTGTTATTAAACCATATTCTACATCATGTAATGAGGGACAAAGTGCCACATTTTATTGTCGTGTTAATGCTCCATCAGCACCAATTGTTACATGGCATAAAGATTCAAATGAATTAAGACAATCTGTAAAATATATGAAAAAGTATAATGGAAATGATTATGCACTTACTATTAATCGTGTAAAAATGGAAGATCAAGGTGAATATGTAGTAAGAGCACATAATTCATATGGTTCAAAAGAAGAATCATGTTACTTAACAGTAAATAAAGTATCTAATGAAATTACAATTGAACCTATAGAACCAAAGATTCGTATTAGAACACCTCCTAAAGTACAAGAGATTGAAGAAAATGTATCAAAACCACAATTTACATTCCTTTTACGTCCACGTTTAATTCAAAAACATCATCAATGTAAACTTATTTGTTCTGTTACTGGTAATCCAATACCTAAAATAGAATGGTTGAAAGATGGTGTACCAGTCAATCAAGATCGTGTACAATTAAATTATAAAGCAGGAGTATGTAGTCTTGAAATATTTAATGCTAAAAAAGAGGACGCTGGTGAATATGTTTGTAAAGCTACAAATGAATTAGGATGTGATGAGACAGATTGTCTTGTTTCAGTTCAAGAACGTGGTGAAACATTACCATCAGTAACAAGTTTTTCTAATTTTAGACATAGAAGAACATATGATACTTTACGTTCCGATTTAGATATAGAAAGATCAAGAAGTTCTAGTAATGTTAGAGCATCTGCTAAATATAAAGACTATTTTAATAATATGTCATCATCATTAATAACTTCATCATCATCTTCCTCTTCATATAAATCATCAACAAGACAAAGAGAATATGGAAGTTCTCGTCAATCACCATTTGAAACAATTCCAGCTAGTCCAAATGTTACTAAAGATTTTTCAACTATTATTAATGGTATTGACAAAACAAAAAGTAGTAATGATTTATTAGTTTCACATATAAGTCCTATCGTTACTAATGCTGGATCATCAGGAACATTTACTGCTATTGGAAAAGGAAAAGGAATATGGATGAGAAACAATAAACCTATTAAAGTTACAGATAATTGTATAATAGAATCTGATGAATATACACATACTTTAACATTTAACAACCTTAAAGAAGAAGATTCGGGAATTATACAATTTGATCTTATATCAGATGAAAATAAATCATCATCTGTTGGAACATTAATTGTAAATGGTATGTTAAAAAATGATTTTTTTTTAAATAAACATATATTTTAATATATTTTAGGTGAAAAAACAAATGACTGTAAAGTTATTTCATTACCACAATCAATAACAGTTACTGAAGATTCTTTCGCTAAATTTGTTTTAGAATTCGAAAATGCAGACAATTTAACAGTTCAATGGTTTAAAGACGGTGAAAAAGTAGAAAATAATGATTATCATAAATCAGTCAAGTCAGCTAACACATTTAAGCTTGATTTTAAAGTAAGTTTATATTAAATTATTTTTATATTTATAATATAATTATTTTTTTTTAGTCAACTAAACAATCTGATGAAGGAATATATGTTGTGAAAGTTATCAAAGATAAAAAAGCTATAGCTAAATATAGTGTCAATTTGATTGTCAAAGCTTAAAATGTTAAGATTATTAATTGTCCCAAAACAACATCTTGACACAAAAACAAACAACCACCACTTTAATTGTACAACGACAAATTTTAGTAAAGATAAATGATATTATACTGCCCCAACTAAAATAATATCTTTTATATACTTTACTAATATTCATGATTAATACTTTCCTCCTCAATTTTTTTTTATATATCATTATAGAAATTTATTATATTCTTTTTTTATTAGCTATATCAATGTAAACTTTTTTTATATACTTTCATTGATTATATTTTTTTCAAACGTTTATATAGTCATTTTATTATACTAGATTAATTATTAGATGTTTATTCATGTTATTATCAAATACCTGAGAAAATTTTATTAAAAAGAAAAAACACTGTGTAACTATTCTCTAAAACACAGCGAATTTATTTTTGGTTATTTTTGTGGTATATTTTTTCTTATTAACAATAATAAAGTTAAATTTTTTTACGACAACTGTAATAACAAAATGAATATTAAGAATATATATTATAATCAAAAAAAATGATATTCAAGAAATTTAATATAAAGAAATTGAAAATATCATCTTCAAATATTAACAATTATTCTATTTTATCTATAAAAAGTAATTTAAAAAAAAAGAAATTTTTTTATCAATTTTTATAGATTATCAAAATAACGCAATTAAAATGAATAGATATTTTATGAAGTTATTAATAATAAGGATATATAAAAAAATGTTTTAATCATTATTTGGAGTCAATTCAAATTCAGAAAATAATAATATTAATAAGAAGATATAGTTTCACAAAATGTTTATTAGTTTAAAATTTGCAATTATATGTTTTTTCTTTATATATCCTAAATAAATACATTAACAATTAATTTTTGTTTATTAAATTAATTAAAATAAAAAAAAATATAAAACTAAAATAACAAAAAAAAAAATAAAAATATATAAAAAAAAAACAACTAAGTTAATGTTTCAGGTTCTTTTAAATGATCTATTAATAAAATTCGTAAGCATGATTCAATAACACATTCACTAGTGTCTTTTATCATTTCGTTATGTTTTACAATTTTATCATTCATATATTTCATTAAATCAGTTGATGGCTTATGTAAAGTTAATTTGTTATTCTTAATATCCCATACAACATTTAATTTTAGGCGATCAGGATCAACAGATTTACTCTTTTTACTTTCTCTTATTTGTGGACGAAGGGAAACCTAAAATATAATATATTATTAATTGAAAATATATTTTAAAATATACTTACAGGAATTAAAACACGAAAAGATTTTTCATCTATCAAAAATGATGGTGAATATTGCACTGTTTGATCTGCATTTCTATGATCGTTACTTACTAAATCTAATGATAATTTATAATAATGATTTATTTTTGGTCTCATTTCTAATTGCATAAGAAGTGCTAAATTGTTAAATGACATTGGATAGGTTAATCTTAGTATATTAATAAATGAATAAACACCTTGTGGACAATTACCATTACTTAACATTTTTTCAAAATATTCTTGAGCAATTTGAATATCACTATCTGATGGTTTAAATGTTCCTTCATATTCAATTTTTGCCTTAATATCAAATGTATTTGGTTCTATATATACAGTAAAATGTATTTTGCATGGAATACTACCATTTATCATTGTAGCACCTTGGAAAGAAACTTTTATATAATATGATGTTCTTTGAAAATCATTAAAGCGTATATTACATCCTTTTGATATTGTTTTTTCTTTTGGTTGACTAAAAATAATTCTTAATTTGTCAAATGAACGTAAATTATATATATATTTTCCTAATATGCTATAATTTTTAAAAGTATTATTTATACTTGTTATTTTTTCAAAAATTTCTAATGGAATACGAAAAATTTTTCTTGATGTAACAAAATAATTATTTTTTTCTATTTGAGTCATATTAAATAATGATTTTGATATTAAATTTTCAACATAAAATTTAAGAAAATTTTCTAAACCTATTATTGCTGGTTCACCATATGAAGAATCTTTAAGATAAACATATTTTGTATTAAATACATATATACCAAGTGAGATCGTACCATTAGCAAGTTGAAATGAATGTTCATCTATAACAAATAATTCTAATTGAAATTGTTGATTATAAAAAACCATTTCTCTTGATACTTGTCCAAATGCTTCTGTTGATATAAGTCTTGGTTTAATAGATTTATATAAACATGTCAATCCATCACTTGTATTAATAAGATAATGAATAACATCTTTTAAAAAAAATTCTTTTCTTGTCATTTCATGAATATATGGTAATATTAAATTATGAACATTTATAAAATTACCATTATGAGATTCATAATTTTCTTTATTCCCTGTAACAAATGATTTAGATGAACCTAAACCAAATGACATTAAATATGTTTTTCTACTTGGTTTATATGTTAAAAACATTAATTGATCTCTATTTTTTCCATATGCAACAATTAATTTTTGAAAATTAAATATTTTAATATTACAAAATTTTCTATAATATTCATAATAATATTTTGAAAAATGTAAAACTTGTTTATATAACATTGAACATATTGCCATTTTTTCAATAAAATTAGTTGAAATAATATCTAATGATGCTGAAGTACATGCTGTTGAGGATGATGTTCTATTAGCTAATATAAAATTTCTTTTACCATAATTTTTTATTGATATATCTTCTACTAATGTATGATTATAAAAATCTGCTATTATAGGAATATTTTGTATATAAAATTCAAAAGGCCACAATAAATTTGCACGATTATCACAAAATACTGTTAATTTTTCAATATATTTTAATAATTCTAAATCTTTTGTATGTAATGTTGGGATACTATTAATTTTAAGTTTTATACAATCATTAGGTTTCATTAAATTTATTGGATCAAGTGAAACACCTTTCTTTTTAAAATCTTCTACTAATTTTAAATGTCTTACACTCATATCCATAACTAAAATAAGATTTTTTATTTCATTAGGTAAATGTATAACATTTGATATTTCTGATGAAATATTTCTTAAAAATTTAAATTTTTTACTATCATCTATTTCATTTTTTGATGAATCTTGATATTTTTCATTAAAAGGAAGTATAATTACTTCATTACAATTGTTTTTAAAAATAATATATTGTGATATTGAAACAGAATTGTTACAATTATTTGAAAATAAAAAAATACTATAGTAAGGAAGATCACGATGAAATTTTATACATATTTTGTTTTTTTCCTTATCTTTTAAAAATTCTTTTGCTTTTTTTGGTAAAACAGCTTCATTAACTATTAAATAATTTAAACCCATAATTTTTTTATATTTTTCCATTAGTAAATTGATTCTTATATTATTAATTATTCGTTGAAGTTCTTTTATATTTCCATTATTATTTAAAATATTATTTAAATTTAAAATATTTTCATCAGATTCACTAATATTACAAAAACAAAAATATTTTCCTGTAAAACGATTAACACCGAAAGATAAATGATCTTCTTCTATTAAATTACAATTATTTAATAAAGGAAATTTAATTGTTTCTAAAGAACATCCGGAAATATATGTACCGGATGTTGGATTAACTTTATCTAACTTTTTTTTTAATACCTCTAATTTTTCTCTTGCTCGTATAGTAGTTGTTGAACTGATTAATGTATTTAATGATAATCGACCTGTATTTGTATCCAATTGAGGCATATTATTTCTATATGGTGAATGATAAACACGTAATCCATGAAATGAAATAGATTTTGAATGAGTAATAATTAATTTATATTGAGAAGGTGATATTTTTTTATCATTATATTTGGGCCAGTAACTAATAACTAGTTTTCCATCTTCAATGTCATATTTTTCTATAATAAGTTTGCGATTGTATTGCTTTTGAATTAATTGTATAGCTTCACAATAAATAACATCTAATTGTATTGAAAGACAAAATTCGTGCATAAAATTATGCATTGTATTAATAGGATTTTTAGAATCATTCATTAATTTTTGTAAATGTTGATGAATATTATGAAGTTGAAGAGGGTGTACTAATTTAGTTCCATAACCAATATCATGTTGTTCAACAAGTATTGTTATATGTAATAATGTCCATTTTTCATTAACGTCTGCAGATAATAATGTTAATGTTATTTCATACTCTCCATTAACTTTTAATATTACAGTCCCATTTTTAATAATTAAATCTGTAATACCAACAGGAATTTTAGATGATATTAAAGAAAGTCTATTTTTTATTATTTGATTTATTTTTGATAAAACAATCTTTTGATCAATTTTTGATACAGGTGGTTCTGGAACAAATCTTTTCTAAAATAAATTTTAAAAAAAATAAAATAAAAATTTTAAAAAATTTTTAGTTATTTTACTTTTATTGCTAATGGAAGAATTTCAAAATATCCCCAAATATTATTGAGTGCTGATTGCATTTCAAAATATGGTAATCTAGCACCTGATAATTCAACTCTTGCTATGCCACATAATGCATCTGCAGTATCCCTAAATATTTGGCTTTGTTGATCTAAAAAATATTGTATTGGTGTACAAAGACGATATTTTTTAAAATATCTATACCACTTAACAAGTGCAAGTATTTTAGAAAAAAGATTCATTGCTACAAATGAAAATTCTACTAAAGATATTTTTTTACTTTGATCATATGCTTTAGGTATAAGTTCAGATAAAACAATTAATTCTTGTGAAACTTTGTGACTAGCAAGTTTTAATAATAAATCTAGTGATATCATTCCTGAATTATGTGATTGAGGAACAGGTGGTAAATAGGATAATATTTCTTCAAATTCCTCATCATCATTATTCTTATTCTTAGTAAAATCTTTTCCCAAACTCCAATTTTTTTTTATATCACCAGTCAATTTATCAGATGAATTATTGACAAACTCTTCTTTTTCATCTGAACTCGAATCATCAGAAAAGTTTGAGCCGTCACTCATAACTAAAAAAAATAAAAATTACAACAATATAGAATTATTAAAAATTAATATTAGTAAGAAAAAAATTAATTAATTAAAGAATACTATAAAGTGATATACATTTTAAATATGAGATACTACTTTCCAAATATACATCTATCCAACTGCTAATTTCGTTTTAGAATATAAAAGAGTAAAACACATATTATATTAAATATTTAAATTGCAAAATGATATGCATTATAAAGATTATAACAAAATAAAAATGTATCTATAACTATATATTTACAACTTTTAATTATTTATTCTCATTTTATATATATTTATTAGATTATTTTATCTATGAACACTATACACAACCTTTTAAAGTTAATTTTTTTTAAAATCACTTTACGAATAAATAAATTTAATTAAAAAAGAAATGAATTATAATTATAAATGTATTAGAATAATATTAATGATTTTAATATTAAAAACTAACTTTTTTTATAATTTTTTTTATATACGATAGAATTAACCCCTAAAAAGATAGTAGATATATTAATTCCACATAATATTATTTATCATTTGAAATAGAAAAATTTTGATATATATTTATATATAATTAATAAATTTTTATTAAAACACATAAATAATGTAATATTTTAATAAAAAATTTTTTTATTTCTTATAATATTATTTAATTTATGTATTATCTAATAGAAAAAAATTTATATTTCTGAAGTTATTATATGACAACGTAAAATTTACAATCATATAAAAGAAAGTGAAAAGAAATGGATAATTTTTATCTTTAAATACAAAGTATAATAATAAAAATATAATTGTTTTTATGTATTGTATTTGGTTAAATCAATAATTATTAGTTTATATCAGTATTATAATTAAAAAAAATATTTTTTAACAATATTTAAAAAAATTAAAACATTAAAAAAATTGTTATTAAATAAAATTTTTTATTTAAATGTTATATATCTATTATAACAAGATTGATATTTTTTTAAAATTATTATTATAAAAAATTTAACATTTATAAGTTAAGATGAATAATTAAAAAAAAATTTTAATTCTCAATAAATATTATAATAAATTTTCTTATTGTTAAAATTTATTAAAAAAAGAAGAATCAGTATATTTAATTTATATTGTTACAAGCTATAGAGTTGTTAAAAAATTTCTTTAACTTATCAACACTAGAAGAAGTTAAATCCCATGAAAATACATTTGATGGTTGTAATGGAGACAGGTCTGATTCCAAAATATTATTTCCTAAAATTATAAAATTTAATGTACCTTTACTTTTTAATATTTTAGTATCGATGACAGATTTATTTATCTCATTTTTATAAATTCTTGATATAAAAATATATGTTGACATTACCCAACCATTTGATATTGGTAACTTATTTAATCTTTGAATTAATAAATCAAAACTTGTCATTTTTCTTTGTTTTAATACATAGATATTCATCATAAATTCTTCAATAGTTCTAATTTCTCCAAAAGTATACCACCGGTTATATTTTATATCAAAAGTATCAATTGAGACTGTAGAATAATTTGTTATCAATGATGATATATTATTTTTTATTACATTTTTAAGAAAATTAAATTCACTTTTGTTAAGTGAATCACTATTTGTATCTATAGCAAATGTAAAATAATTTTTACAGTTATCAATTGGTTTAGACTCTTTTGTCGTTTGTATAGTATTAGTTGATGTTAGTTGGATTGAAGGTGTTACTGTAAATAATGGTGAATTTGTTGATTCACCAGAATTTTCACATATTTTATTTAAAATCCACAATACAATATCATTGTACATGTTTTTTCTAGAAGTATTTTTAGAATAAAATACATTTGAATCACCAACTAAAAAAGTTGCATTATTTTCATATTCTTTTTGAAAAATGATAGCAACTGACTTTATTTTTTGCAACTTTTCGTCTTTTATTTTTTGAAGAACTTCTTTCACAGATGATAAATCATTTAAATATGAATTAAAAAAAAATACAATTATGGGATAATTAGTATACACATCTTCATTTGCTAAAGATAAATGATTGTAAAATTGTTTAATAAGATTTAAATAAGAAATTTCACCATTACTTATTGAAAGTTTTAATATTTCTAAAATATACTTATTCAAAGTATTGCCATCGTTTGGTTGAATAATAGCAAAACTATTATTTAAACTTTTTTTCCCTTCACCTACAAAAGTTAGGAAAGATTCTTCTTGACTTTCAAAACTATTAAAAAAATAATTTTCAATAATATTTATTTGGTCAAAAATATTATTTCCAACATTATGTGATTTGTCACAAAAAAATAAAGCATAATGCTTAAAACATTCTTTAATATTGGTAGTATTAGAAAAATAATTAATGGATAATGTACATTGAAAAAGAAAACACAATACGAAATAATAAAACATTAACATTTATTATTAAAAATAAAGATACTTTGTAATGACTAAAATTTGTCAATACGTTTTTTTTTATACTAAAATACATTAACAATGATAAAAAATGTTTAAAAAAAACTTTTTGTCTTTAAAAATTTCTTTGATAAGATATAGATTGTCAGTAAAAATAGTATTATTAAACATATGATTATGTTTTTGTGAAAATAATGTGAAAAAGTAAATAAAAAGTGCAAATAAATTTTCTGATAAAAATTAAACTATTTTACTTTTCAAAAAATAAAAATCAGGATAGATAAGATTTTTTTCAAAACTAAACATTAAAAAAACAGTAATATTTTTATTTTACATAAAAAATATAGTGAAGCAGTCTTTTTTCAGTGTGTACAAATATTGATAAATTTTCAATTATTTGAAAGATATTTTTTGACTAATGCAGAAAATAAATTTTTTATTTTTAAAAATATTTTTATTTATATTAAAATATATAATAAAGATCGTTCAAAAATTTAGTTGAAATTTATTATTTCTATTACAAATATTTTTCTCTAAAAATTAATTTTTATTAAAAATTGTTTCTTTTAAGTAGTATTATTGAGATTATTTTTTCTAACATTACAAAAATTCATGCAATATTTTTATTTTTAACTAAGATTATGTCAATTTCTATGCTCAAATCAATAATAAATTTTAAGATTTCTTTATTTAGCAAGCTAAAGAATTTTTTAATTCATTGACTAATTTTTCTATTGAACATTGTTTAAAATTCCAATAAATAACATTTGAATAAGTCAATTTTTGGAGATCGTTTTCATCTACTTCAGTACCTATTAATACAAAAGTTAATGTACCTTTTTTTGTTAACGAATAACTATAATTGATTGATAGATTGATTTCTTCTATATTTTTATGAGACAAAAAAATGAATGTTGATAATTTTCCACCAGAAGTATTTTGAATATCTATCAGTTTCATTGTTGTACTTAAACTTGATTTATTACTTTGTTTAATATAATTTATGTCTTCACTAAATTCATATTTATTATGAATACTATTAAATAGAAAAAGTTTCTGATTTCTATCAAATGAAAATATTGATGTTTTTGAAAAATCAGTAATTATATTTGATACATTATTATAAATTATTTTTTTTTCAAAATTAAAATTATAATTACTTAAGGCTTGATCATATGTATCAATAGCAAATGTAATATATAAATCACAAATTGCAGTTGGTGTTGTAGTTATTGGTACTAAACTACTTTTACCACAATCCACACTACAATCTAATGCATTTCTAAAATAATTTACTAATTCATTAACATCACAATTAGAAAAATCTAAATGATACATAGATGTTGGATTTAATGATAAGAAATTACGCATTTGAGGTTTTGTACCAACAATTACAAAATTTAATGTACCAATAGAGGTTAAATATTTTGCTGCATTATATGATAAATCAATTTCAGTTTGATTAAAATTTGTTATAAAAACAAATGTATTTAATTTAGTATATGTTTGTAAATTAATATTTCTAACTAAATCATTTAACATCAAACTTAATCTCCATCCTGAATTTTGTTTAAGAGATTTTAATTTACTTTTAAAATCCACAATATCACTTATTGATCCAATTGGATAATTAATATTAGGATTTTCATTATATGAACTAATACCAGCATAGTCAAAATCTGTAACAATTGATGAGATATTATTTTCAATATAACCTATTAATTGATTATATGAATCAGAAGACAAAATATCTGAAGAAGTATCAATTGAGAACATAATATTACACAATTTTTGATTAGGATTACAATGTGTAGGTGTACATGTTTCTGAGCATGTTAAAGAATTACTAAAAAATTGAACAATTGGTTGAGTATCACAAGTACCAAGATCATATGTAATTATATTTGAATATTCTAATGGTTTTAAATCATCTTCCTTAATATCTGTTCCAAGAATAATGAAGTTTAATGATCCTATAGAATTAATATATTTAGAATAGTCTTTTGACAACAAAATTTCGTTTTCATCATATTTAGATATTAAAACATATGTTGATACTTTATAATTATTAGGTATTATAAGCATACTTATTTTTTGTAATAAATTACTTAATTTAAATCCAGGTGATTGTGTAATATTACCAATTGCCTTTATAAATTCGTTTTGTGATTCTAAAGTTCCATAATACCGGTCAAGATTTACATTTTCATTATAATCAAATATTGCAAGACGGCTAAAATCAGGAATAACATTTGAAATATTATATTGTAATAATTCCAATTCAGTTTTAAAAAATTGAGACTCTAATTCATCAGAGGATGAATCAACTCCCAGAATTACGTTACATTCTTTTTTTTTTATGCATGGTTTAGGTGTAGTTGTTGGTAAACAATTCTTTCTATCACACATTATTTGATTAGAAAAATAAATTAGTAAACTTTCAACATCACACTTTGCCAGATCAAATTCATAAACACTACTTGGATTTAATGGTTTTAAATCCACTTTTTTGACTCCTGTTCCTAATATTATAAAATTTAACGTTCCTTTATTTCTTAATTCTACTGCAAACGGTATTGATGATAGTATATCAGTAACATTTTCAGATAAAAAAATAAATGTTGAAAGTTTTTCACAACTTGGTACATTTAATGAATTTAAATTTTGAAGAAGTGATGTTAAATTAAATCCTGGTTTTTGAGTAAAACTTTCAAGTTCTGATATAAAGTCAATTTTTGAATTAAGTGATTGAAAATCTTTTTTATATGTTACATCATTATTATACCCTAAAAGTGCAACATTCCTAAAATCAGGTATAATATTTGAAATATTATTTTGTAAAATTTCTATTTCTATTTCAAAATAGTTAGGAGATAAAATGTCTGATGATAAATCTACACCAATAGCTATATTACAATCCAATGGTAAACTTTGTGGTGTTGTTAAACTTTCTACAGTAGTTGGTATATCTGTTGTTTTGCATATTGATGAATCAATAAATCCACAGCTTTGTGTTGATTTAATGAAATTTAAAATTACATTAATATTATTATTATCAATGTCAAATGTTAATATATTAGATGGTTGTAGTGCTGCTAAATAACTAGCCTTGATACGATTCCCAATAATAATAAAATTAATAGAACCTTTCTTTTTTATTTCATCTACCAATGGAATAGACTTTAAAATTTCATCAGGACAATATTCTGATATAAAAATATAAGTTGATATCTTCCCACAAAATGGTGGATTTAAAGAAGCAATATTTGTTAAAAGAAGACTTAAATTAGATCCTGAACCTGGAGAAATCATATTTAAGTTGTTTTGAAAATCATTTATATTATTCATACTATTAAAACTATATTCATTTTGTACATATCTATTATAAGATGCTAAGTAAGTATTTCTAAAATTAATAATTAACGATGAAATATTATTTTTAATTATATTAATTTCTTTAAAAAATTGATAAAGTGGTAATACATCAATTGATGAATCAACAGCAATTGCCATATTACATATTATTGGTGTTAATGTTGTCGTAGGTATTTGCAAAGTTCCATTGTTACTTGGATTATGAGGAGTAGTAGATGTTGTTGGTATTTTTTCACTTTTAGAAGGTTCATTTTTATTTTTTGTTAATTCTACAACAGCTACAACAATTAAAGCAGCCCCAACTAATAATATTACTGCTGCAACTCCTGCAATTATCAAACTTTTTTTTGAAGCAGATGGCATTATATAAAAGTTCTAAGTTATATTAAATATTACTTAAAATATTTAAAGGTTAAACAAGAAATAAAACTAAAAAAGTATTATTACTATATTATTCATTAAATATTATATAAAAAAAATTTTTTTTTCTTAAATATATAAATAATGACGTAAAGTTATTTGTATTCTTTGACATTAAACAATTTTTTTAATAAATTTTTAGTTTATTTAACGTTTTAGGAAAAATTTTATTACTATGCGTATATATTCATTTATTTTATTTGCTATTTCATTCATAAATATTTTGATACATACTTTTAAAATGAACTTTGAAATAAATTGATATTTGGATTTCATGTTTTAATATGAATAATACTTTTCTATCATTTACCAAAATCATTAAGAAATCATTTGATTAATAGGTGTGCTCAGAAACTATATCATAGGTTTGGTTAAAAAGGTGTGGATAATAAAAAAAAATTATAATATCTAAAGTTTTGAAAAGAACTAAAAATATTAGGAATGTTTGTTTATATAAAACAACAAATATATATTTATAAACATTTGTTTACCTTATTTATACGTAAAAAAATTGAAAAAATTATGTTTAATTTAATAAGTCATAATACAAACGAAATATATTAAAATATATTAAGTTTTTGAATTAAAAACTATTTATTAACAATTTAAAAAAAAGACTAAATATAAGTAAATTTTATTTTATTCGTAATTAAACAATAATTTTTAATATAGTAATAAAGATAATTTGTTGTTTATAAATAAAGTATTTTTTTTAGGAAAATCATAAAAATTGGTTATAAAAAAAATTTACGATTGGTCAGTTATTGCAGTGTAGAAGTATATTTTATTAAAGAAAAAAAGACAATTAATACAAAAAAGACAATTTTTTATAGTATTTATTACATCATAATATGTTTGATGTGGCAATTATTAATGTATAACTTAAAAAAAATTATATAAAAGTGATAAGAAGTAAAAAAAGAAGTTGTTTTATTTGTAAGGTGGTAAAAAAAATTGAAATTACAATATTTAACAATAAAAATACTTTAGTTTTTATTTTATATAGTTTATAAACTAAATAAAAAGTTATCTTTCATTTAATTTTTTTCAAAGTAAGTTATAATATTATTAAATGTTTTTAAAAAATTAATATTTAAAATGTTAATATCAATGTTAATTGAATGAAACAATTAATAAAAGTTTAAAAAAACGCTTTAAATTTAAAAAAAAAGTTTTTTTTTACAAAAATAGTAGTAGTACTTGTCAAATTACTGTTATTTTATTTATATTGAGTTTAATTTAATACAATTCAGTAATATTTTTATTAATTTTATTTACATAAATATTTTTATCATTTATTTTAAAAAAATAGATTTTGAAAATATATAATTAAAAAATTAACTACAAAATAATATAGAAAAATGTTCTTTTTTTCTTTAATCAAAAATGCATTATTTGAGAAAAAACTGTTTTTTGTGCATTATTATTATTAAATTAAACATTGAGTAACAAATGAAGTAACATTGATAAAAAAAATGAAATTTAATGATAGTTTATTTAAACCTTTTTTTTATTAACAAAATAAAGGAATGTAAACATTATTTAAAAAATAAAGATACTAATAACAAAATATTTATTAATAAATTGCATCAAAAACTATCTAATAATTATGTAGATTTTTTGAATATCAAAAGATAAAAATAATCAATCAAAACGCATTAGACTAAAAAAAAAATGTATTTACATTATCAAAAATAAAAATTAAAAAGTTTTAGTTTTTTATTAAAAAAATTTGTTACAAAAAGATTTAAATAGTAATAACATAAAATTAAAATTTATCAAAAATTTACTTTTTACAACAAATACATTCCTTAATAACAGTATATCTTCAAATTATTTTACAAATGCAACTTTTATATTGAAAATTATTTTCATATAACAATACCATATTCTTATCAAGGCTTTTTATTTATTATACTTTTTCAAAAAAAAATTGTGTATTGAATATTTTATTGTTTTGACTATTTAATAGAATACTATAAAATTTTAAATACACAAAGATGACAAATTCATTATTGTTAGCTTGAATTTTTATACCTATTTAGATACATTTACTTTTTAGTAATTAAATTATCACAAGAAGAAAACTGTTTGAAAATTTTTTTTTTAAAAATCATTATATATTCATTTTTTTTTAAATGTTTAACATAAAATTTTTAAAAGTTTTATATTTACTAAAAATTAAACAATCATAAATAAATTGTAACATAATCAAATTTATTCCATACATTAAAAAGTATCCATGGTTGATCTACAAAAAATAAATATGAAAATAAAATAATAAAAAAAAGTAGTTAAAATGTTTAAGAAATTTTTATTGTATAATGTTATAAAATAATTTTATAGTAATCCAAAAATATCTGTTATCAAATTAGAGTAGGTTATTATTTTTTTATTTTAAAATAAAATAGTTTTATGTAATATATAAAGTGTAAAAAAACACTTTAGCAGAAATTTGCTTGTGTGATAGCAAAATATACATTTTTTTTAATTGTTTGATTTTTTTTTATTAAAGTGAAAAATGAATGTACAAGTGATTTATCGTTATGATAAAAGGTTGAAAAAAATGCTCTTTGATAATATAATTTATGTTTGATATCAATTTTAACTATTCAACTTTGATTACTTTATTATTATTATATTCTGATAAAATATTTTTTTAATTAAAGTTAAACTTTTAAACAAATATTTTATTTCAGATTAAAAGGGTTGTTAAGTCTAATTTGTGTAAATAATTGTATTATTTAATTTTTTTGTTTTTATTTTATTTCGTTAACTTTTAGGAATTATCCAGAATAATTAAACAAGATGTTTATAACTTTTATTAATATCAAACATAGAAAAAAAAAATTAATTTTAGAAATTTAAAGGTAAAAACTAAAGAATTTAATGAGATCTTTTTCAATAAGAAAGAAGTAGTAATTTTAAAGTTTATTAAGATATTAGATTGTATGATAATAAGTTTCAGCGGTAGTGACCATAGCAATGATTAAAAATAATTTATTTTAAAAGTAATAAAAAATCACTAACTTAACATTTTAAAAACACTTTTTTTGGTTAACGTAAATTAATAAAGTCTAAAAAAATCATTTAAACAAATTTTCATCGTTATTACCTAATTCTTAGGTTGATCCAAATTTAATGTTGTTTTTTTTTTTTTTAAATTTAGACAAGACAATTTTTTACTATTTATTAAATAAATTTTTTATTTCTATTTTGTAAAATAAAGCTGATTTTTGTTTAAAAAAATTTGAAACTGCATTTACAATTTTATTGATATTTGAGAATTTTTCTCTGTTTAAAAATTGCTGCAGCTTTATAAAAAAAAGGTAGTTCAAATAAACAACGTCTAGAAAATAAGATAAATAAGGTAAAAATGTTTATTCTAAATTTTTTGTTTTATTCTAAATCTTTTTAGAAAAGCACAATCTAACATTGTCATATTGTAGAATTACATTATTATGGTAAATTGTTTAATAGTTTAAAACTTAAATGTGTATAAATATGTAAGAATTAATGAATAACTTACCCAACACAGAGAAAAAATTGTATCATTTGACGTCGCACTTTTTTTATAGTATGCAAAATAGAATATTTTACAGAAAAAATTGTTTAGAATTTTGCTTAATTAAGAAAAATTATCTTATTAAAAATCACAACAAAAAAATTAGAACTATAAAGTTTCAGAAGTTTATACACAAAGCAAAAAAAACTTTTTACTCTTTTCTTAATATATACCCAGCGCCCGGTAGATGGCTCTATCTGCGGCAGATGACCTTTCTGTAAATTTTCTTTATAAGACCTGTGGCAGATATTCTATCTGCTGCAAATGGCTATATGTGTATTATAACATATATTTTATTTATTTTTGAATTAAAAAAAAAAATTTTTTTTTCATCTGCCGCAGATAGAGCCATCCACCGGGCACTGGGTTTAAACAAGTTAAAAAATAAATTTTTTTATTAGTATTTAACAATTCTTTAACGATTATCAAATACTTTTGTTATTTAATTTGATCCATTTTAACACTTTAATTAGAAAAAAAATGGTTTTGTCAAAAATAAAAAATACCAAAATTTAACAATTTAATAATAATTAATAACTGAAATTTGTTGTTATAATCCTAATTTATTATTATTTATTAGATCAAATTGTGTTAAAATTGATTGAAGATTTTTTGTAGTGCTTTTACAATATTATTTATAAAAAGTCTAAATTATTTTAAAAATAATTTAACAACTTATTATTAATAAGTTTTGTTTTTCTTTCAATGTTATTAAAAAATTTACAAAATTAACAGACAAAATTTTACTTCACAAAAAAATAAGAAAAATATTTGTACTGTTACAAATCCTATATTTTTTTATCTCAACAATATTAATGTATGTATTTTGAAATAATTATTTTTTCCCATTTTTAGTCGTAGGTGCTGGAGTTGTTGTAGGTGTTGTTGAAGTTGTTGTTGGAGTTGTAGTTGTTGAGGCTGTTGTAGTTGTAGTTGTAGTTGTTGTTGTTTGTCTTTCTGCACGTTCTCTTGCAAAATTTTCTAAACGAGCTCTTTCATTTTGTATAAATGTTCTTCTTCTTTCTCTTGCTTTTTGTTCATTACCTCTTAAATAGGCTTTTTGTTTTTTTGCACGTTCTGCTCTTCTTGATTGTTGTTCTCGTTGTCTTATTCTTCTTTCTCGTCTTTCTCTTCTAAGTCCTTGTATCAATCTTCTTCTTTGACGTGGTCTTGCTTGTCTTTTCTGTCTTGAAGAAATACTAAACTTATTCTCATTTTTAAAATTTGTATTTAAAAGATTTTCATTATTTTTTTCCATTGGCAAATCATTTTGTTGAACCAATCTATAAGAAATTATTTTGTTGGAATCAGATTTTTCAAAATTTTCAGACAAAGTTATTTTACAAATAACTAAAATAAGAAACAAAATAGTGTTTTTAAAATAATACATAATTGTATTTAATTTTTTTGGTGATAAAATTTAAAACTACTACCTTATATAGTAATTATATTTGAAATTTTTTTGTTTTTATTTAAAAAAACTTATTAAAGATTATCTAAATATTTTATTTTATATAACCAATATTGTTTGATTTACAATTATTTTGAAGTATAAATTTTTTTGGTAGCAGCAGATAAATTTTTATACTATCTATTAGTATATAGCTTTAATATTTTTCAGTTAAATATTTGTAATAAAATTTTTTTTGTAAAAAAATTTCAATTGTTTTGTTTATTTGGAAAATTTGGTTTTATTTTTAAATTTAAAAAACATTTTGTCAAAATATTATATTTAATATATCTAGCAAAGTAAATTTGTAAATATCAAGATATATGACACATACAATAAACTTGCAAATTGTGCTAAAATTTAATATTCTGAAAAATCAACATTATATTATAAAATTAAATTTTAGATAAAAAATTACAAAAAAAACTATCGTAATTTTTTTCCGCATTAAATAATCTTAATGAAAATAATAAATTATAAATGATACTTTTTTAATAATATAATGAAAGATGTTTTTTTTATTACACACAGAAGAAAAACGATTATTTTCCATCCTACAAGCACATTTTTTGTCCGATGATCATTTTCCGTCAAATGAAAAAATTAAAAAACAAATTTTTCCTTAATTAAAAAAATTATCTTTTTGTTGTTAGATTGAGATGTAAATATAATAGAATTGGAAACATTTTAAATGTTTCATTTTTTACATTTGTTTGTATGAAAAACAATTTTTTAATGATATTAATATAATTTTTTAGGTGATTCGCTATCGAATAAAAAAAATTATAAAAAATATCGAATAGAAAAAAGTTATTGAAGTTTAAAAAAATGCGGTAATGGTTAAGGGTAACTCTATATATTCAATTTTGAATATTAGAAATGACAGGACAGAAAATGATCATTTTAGGACGATTTACGTTTTTAAGAGGATGGAAAATGATCGTTTTTTATTTGTGATGTATAATAGTGTGGTTTATAACTTTATCTAGGTATTTTTCACGTATTTGAAAACATTTTTTTTCCTTTTAAAAAACACTTTTTATCACCTTTTTAGAGTATCTTATTTTATGTATGCAATTTTTTTAAAAATAATTTTTACATTATCTAAAATTTTTGATAATTTCTATATAATTAGATAAAGATATCTGACAATCGTGACACGGTTGGTTAATATCTCTTCTTTAGATATTAGTTTGTTACCAAAAATTAATTTTAATAAATTAATTGTTTCTTAAGTTGTATGTTGAATCATTTACAAAACTGTTTTAGCGAACATATCTTGAAAAAAAAAAATTTTTTTTGATGTAATACCACAATATACAGTTACTTACTTAGTTTTTTAAGTATTAAAATTTAAAAATAGAAGAAACAATAAAAAATATTAATTTAAAGATTATCAAATTTAAAAATTTTTGAAATAAAATATTCTCTTAAAATTTTTTTAAAAGTTCTGTAATCCAGAATGACTATGTCATATTTGGCACGTCTACAATACTAGAAGTATAAATATAAGGAACGTTACAAAAGTACATCAAACTATTCAATCTAACTAATTTAGTCTAGTCAGTAAATCACATTCATTTGATTCAGTCTTATCAGTACTATCCAATCTTAGTCAAAATATAAGAATTTATCTTAACTGTCATAACATTATTATTATTAATCTTATTTATAAATATCTTTTATTAAATAAAACCTTTAAGTTAACTTATATTATTTATACTACATAACCGGTAGCTTTAACTGGCTCCCAAACAATTAACAAAGGTTACAGTTTCAGAATCAGTAAATTAATTTTTAAATTTTTCATTGCAATATTAAAATAAAGTTTTATTAAAAAATATTCCTCAACATCGATTTTAACTTTAATTAAATATAACTTTATAAATTTTAATATTTTTTTTTGAACACAATTAAAATAAAAATTAATCATTTTTAGAAACATTAAGATAAATATAATCTTGCTTCAAAATCTAAAAAAACTTTTTGATTGTTTAATTTAAAATGAAAATTGACCATCAAAAATATATTAAAAATTTTTCTTTATTATTATGTGATTTTAAGTAACTAACAAATATTTTCAAGATGTATTATCTACAATCAATCTTAAAAATATAAATACGATAAGCTTATAAAAACAATTTCAAGGATAATAAGATATATATAATCATACTATCTTAATTCAAGGGTAATTGATACTTGATTAAAAGTAAATTTTCAATTTAATATCTTTTTTTAAATAAATTAATAAATTTTAAATAGAAACAGAACAAGCTTTAAAATTATATACACAAAAAAATATCATTTTCCATTGTATAGAAAACTAATTCTTTAATTAGATATCATCTTTTTTTTTCTTAATTCTTAATTTTTACTTTTTTAAATAAATATTATAATTTTGAACAAGAAGAAAGTTAAACTTATACATATGAATTTAAATGTTGGTAAATAAAAAGTAATTACTTTTACTTTTAAATATATAAAAAAAATTTGTATTATTTTTAATCCCATGATTATTTTTAATTTTATCATAATTTATATATGTATAAATTATATATCTAAAGCTATTTTTCTTTAATATTAATAGATATTTTTTTCTTCAAATGTAAAAACATTTAAAATTAGTGCATTGTTATTTGTTACAAATAGTAATAATTATTATTATGATTATAAAAAGTTTTAAACACATACAGTTTATTAAATAAGATATCAATGAGTTGTTCAACGATAAAATCATGCCAGACATGAAAAATTTAATAAAATAATAACAGTATTTAAAGTAGAAAGAAATAGAAACAACCTAGACAACCTAAATTCTATAAGGAATAATAAAATATTATTAAATATTAAATAACATATTTATTTGATTTATTTATGTTTATATATTACTGATGAACAAAGTGTTTAATCTAATATCAGAATTTCAAACTACATTTTGGGAGTCTCTTAGAGATACTTTTTTTCAATTTAAAAGGGTTATAATTCTATGGTAATTCTTTTTCAATTTTTATTAAATAAATAAATATTTAACAAATAAAAGAAAAAAATTTTTTAATTTTTAAAATAATAAAATTTAGCATGTAATTAACAGTTAGTTTTTACAAGTTTAATAATAAAAATTATCTTACAAGCATATATATTTTTGATAATTAATTTGAATTATTGTTATTATGTTATAATTCTTATCAATTTTTTTAAATAAATAAAAAATTTATTTTTACTTTTATTAATTTGTTTGCAAATACAATGAATTACCCGGTGGTAAATCAAAAAATGATTAAATCAAAAATTAGTTTTTAAAGTATTTCATCCTAATTTTGATCATTGTATTTTGGTAACGGAATAGGATAATTAAACACTATGTAATCATTATAATACATTGATAAAAATAATTTATACATATAAGGATCTGATAATAGTTGATCCTTAAGTATATAAGGTAATTCTTTATAATTTGTTATATTATTTTTTTTTTCTTTTAATTTTATTTCAACAGGATCTGTTATATTTTTCTGTCCTTTCAAAATTACATCTTTTACGAATGTTATTTTATCCTTTTCAACATTTTGTTTTTCTAGCATATTAACAATAATTTTCTTATATTTATCTTTACCTTCTTTGTCTGATGTTGTTTTATATATCATAAATTTATCTTTGTATTCACCAAAATTACAAAACCAATTTTGAGGAAATGTATGTTGATCTTCATAACCAACCACTTTTTGTAGTGACTTAGAGTAAAGTACACTTCTTGTATATTGTTTTGTAAGATAGCATGACATATTTCTATTACAACCATAACACAATTCTGAACCAGGATAAAATAATCCTAATGGAAGTATACCTTTTTCTAAATAACATTTATCTATAAATGCACTAATAAATCTATCTAATGGTTCCCTAATAAAGACACTTAATTGCCAATTTTCTAAACTATTTTTACTACTACCAAAGATGTTACTAATAAAATTTTCCATATCACTAAAATCATTAATATGATGTGATGATGATACACCATTCATTTTCCAATCAAATTTTAAATATTTATCACTATCATACAGGTATGAAAATATTTTTGATGTTACTGTTGACATACATTTTGGCATTATACAACTTGCCATTTTATAATGTGGTGCTATCTAAATGAAGAAAAAATAATAGTATTTTATGATAATATTTCATAACTTACTATAACTTTTCTAACAAAGTCTTCTTGAATATTTTTAAATGCTTCTAAACATGGTTTATTTTTAGATAAACAATAATTAGACATAGATTGTATAGTATTGTTTATTAAAAAATCATTTTTAGGAAAATATTTAATAGCATTATCAATTGTATTAATATTATCAATAAAACTAATTCTTACAAAAAATGTTATTATATAAAAACAGATACTTATTATACCATATGTAGTAAATTTTTCTTTAGAATTTTCATTCTTATTATTATTAATATTTACAGACGAAGTTTCTTGATCAGACATGTTAACTAATAAATGAAGACTTTCATCAGTATACTTATACATATTTATTTCTTGGGCAGTCTGTTAACAAAATATTAATGTTATATAATTTATCAATTAGACAAATCTCTTCTTCTTTTACCTACTTTTAAAAATATTTAAATTTAAATTTCATTTTTATATATAATATAAATTTTCTATCACTGTTAATTTTTTCTTAGATTTATCTCTGTTAAAACGTTGGCAATTTCTTTTTGTATTCTTATTAACTTTTTATTTCTTTTTTACAATATATAAATAAATAAAAAGATTTCTAACATATATTCAAAAAAAGTAATTAAAACAAAAAGTTTTCTGATAAAAGATCAACAACAAAGGAATTATACACAAATTTTACCTTTTATCAAGATTTTTAATCCAGGTCTTTTAATATAAACATATTTTTCTTTTTTTTTTTATTAAAAACATAATAAAATAATATCTTATAATTGTATGTAACTAATTATTTTGCCAAAAAGATATTTTATCTTTTGAATAAGATAAAAAAAAACGTTTTTTTTTATTAAAACTAATTAACTAGTTTTAAAATTTTATTTAATTTTTGATCAACAGAGTAATATTTAATGTCTCATCGGAAATATATTAAATAACAAGTAATACATCAAATTTTTTTTTTGTTAAAAATACATCTATTTTATAAATTAGTCATGAAACTAATTATTATTTTTTTAACAACATTAAATACTTTCTAAAAATGATAATCTTTTATGAATATAAAAATATGGGTTAACAATTAATTTGATGTTCTTAATAATTTTAAAAACATTTTTTTTAGCTATTATGCATCATTTAAAATATATTTAATTTATTATCTTTAGACCGTAATTATTTTTTTTTTTAAATCTTTAAAAGATAAAATAAAATAATGAATCTATTACTTTACAATATAATTATATACATTTATAAAAAATTAATTAATCTTAAATTATAATTTAATTACTAATTAATTTTATAAATCATTATAGTAAAAACTTGTTGATATTCTATAAAATTTGAATTTTTTCAAAAATCTTTTATTACAATTATTTATCTATTATAACTAGTAGAGGGTTAAATCAAAAGCATTATTTTTTTTCAATTTAGCATTTTAATTTAATTAAAAAAGTCGTTACAACATTTATATTTTTTTAGTAATCCATGTAAATTACAGAAAGTATCTTTAAATTCTTAAAGATTACTATTATCTTTGTGATAGAGATATAATTATACTTTGTCTAGTATATGAAAAATTGAAATTATTTATAGATGAACCACTTCACAATTCAAGAGATGATTCTTTTAATTCTCTGAATTGACAAACTTTGATATTTATCAGAATTTTTAAAATTTCAATCTTTTTTTAATTAATAATTTATATAAATTAGGTTAGTTAACAAAAATTTTGTTAATAATGTTAATAATAAGTATGTAACTTTGATCAAATTATAAATTTTTTACAATAAATTTCAAAATCTATTTACTTTTTATTTTCGGTTTTTTTAAATGTGTTTTTACTTCTTACAATTATAACTGATATACAATAAATTAGGATATTATCTAAAATAGAAATTTATTTTTTTATTTTACTTCTGATGCTTATAATAAATTAATAAAATCATTTCCAAATTTTTGTAAAGCTTATTTTTATTTAATTTATACTTATAATTATTGTTATATTGCCTCATTTGTAACGCATATCATAATATAATCTATTAAAATAGATAAAAAATACATATATTAAAAAATTATTCTAAACATAAAATACTATTTAAAATATTTTTATTCTATATTTTTATTATAGAAAATAATTATATTTAGTATATTTTTGTGTATATACATTTTTTATGTATAATTTTATAACCTATATTATGGAAAAACAAAATATTAAGAATATTAAGTCAAATTTAAAATATGTTTACACAAACAAAAAGTTTTTACTTATTTTATTTAAAATAAATCATTAAAAAAATATACCTTTTAATTGCTAAAAATTAAGTAAATATTGGTTATAAACAATGACAAACATTTTTTCTTATTTATTATTTTTAAAATAATCCTAAAAAACAAAAAAATGTAGTAAAGATATTCAATTGTTTTAAATTTTAACAAATACAAAATTTTAAATTTATTACCAATCTTTTTTAAAAAAATTAAATTCTCATTTATAAAATTATTAAATATTTATTGTTTAATAAATTTAGACACTTTAAAATAAACAAAATTAAAGTTTAAAATTTATTCAAAGTTTGATTTTATAATTTATTCATATTTGTTTTATTATAATTAGTAAATTTTAAATATATAAAATATTTATTATATATTTCCTTTTATTTATTATTAATGATTAAACGATTTCATCGTAAATCAAATTTATTTATCTTACTTATAATATTTTTAATAATTTTTTTATTTGTATTAAAAAATAATACCACAAATAATTTATTAAAAAATGACAAAGTTATTTTTATTGGTGGTGTACCAAGATCAGGTACAACATTAATGAGAGCATTATTAGATTCTCATAGTAAAATTAGATGTGGTGGTGAAACAAGAGTTATTCCTCATATTTTAAGTATATTAACATTTTGGGAAAGAAAAAGTAGTAAAAAAATGTTAGATGAAGCTGGTGTTAGTAGGAATGTTCTTAATGATGCTATTGGAGCATTTATATCAGAAGTTATCACAAAACATGGTGATAAAGCTAATATTTATTGCAATAAAGATCCTTTTAATATGAAATATGGTGGTAGATTAAAAGAAATATTTCCAAATGCCAAATTTATTTTACTCCTTCGTGATGGTAGAGCTTCTGTTCATTCAATTATGAGTAGAAAAGTTCCTGTTGAAGGTTTTAGTTGGAATAATCAAACAAAATCATTAAAAGCATGGAATAATTTAATTGATCAAATGGTTTTAGAATGTACATATTTAGGTAAATATTCTTGTTTAATGGTTCATTATGAAAGATTAGTTATTTATCCTAGAGAAGAATTAATCAGAATTGTTCAATTTTTAGATATATCATGGGAAGAAAATTTATTACATCATGAAGAATTTATTGGTAGTGAGGTTAAATTAGTAAAAGGTGAATGGAGTACAGATCAAGTTAAAAAATCTATTAATCTTGATGCATTATATAAATGGAATAATTTTTTTAATTCTTCTATTATACAAAATATTAATAATATTGCCCCAATGATTAATAATCTTGGATATCCAATAAATACAACATATCCAAATTATACTGCTGTACAAAGAAGAGAATTATTAAAATAATTTGTATAATTAAATTTTATTATAGTTTTTATTTTTTTAAATACTGTATTTTATTACATTTTGCTTTCTTAATAAATACTTTACAATTCTTTTATAATTACTTTCATTTTCCTTCCACATTCATGCTGACACGCTATATCAGGACATTGAATAAACTTATCATACCATCCTTTCATATGAAATAAATGCCCTCCATGAAAACATTCAGGACAAGAAATATACAATCCTTGTACATATTTTTCACACACTCTACAAATATAATCTAAATAAACTTTACAATTATCACATTTTCTATCTTGCATTATAGCTTTATTACAATCATTACATGCTATTTTATATGAAGTACTCTAAAAAAAATATTATAATAATAATAATATTGAAATAAAAATAATATTTAATTACCTGAAGACTTAAAGATCGAACACTTTCTATAGGACATTTATTAATAAAATAAGCAGATTCTTTATAAAGTTGATATCTTCTCAATAATTCAATATAACTTAGAAACCATTTTTCAATTTGTTTTTTAGAAAATATATTTTTTGCAATATCACCCATAATAAGAATAATTGTACAAACAAATTGAATTTTTCCCATTTCAGCTTGTTCAACAACAATATTTTTAACAATATTACTTGAATCAATTGTTTTACTTTCTATACATTCAAAAAGATTTTCTATTTCTTCAATTTTATCATCAATAAATTTTTCTTTATTAGAAATTTTATCAATTTTAATTTCTTGAAAAACTCTTTCTTTTAAAATTTTATTAATATTTATACAATCTCTATTTTCATCATTCTCCAATAATGAAGGATCATATGGATCTATAATTTCATCTTTAATTGTAGTTATATCCCAAACTTTTGATTTAATTTCATCTTTCTTATATGCTTCTATTAATTCAGTATCATTTAATTCATAAAATGGATTTTCTTGAACTACTACTTGTTCATTATTTTTAATATCTTTTTTATATAATTTTAATAATTCTATATCTAAATCTATACCATATTTAGAATAAATATGATTATTAAATTCTTCATCTTCATCTTCACTATAAATTAAATTTGATTCTGAAGATAAATCTTCAGATGTTAAAAAATTATCTTCATTTAATGTAAATGTCTCTGAATTATTATCAATTTTTAAAAGTTTTAAAAATAAACTCATTTTTTTCCATAAATCAGCTGTTTTATCATCTCCTAACTCTGTACAAACATGATAATTATATTGACATGCTGTAAATTCACTATCATAATGCATTTGATATTTTTGAGCATATTCTATTAATAATGAAGTAGATAAATTAGGATCAACTTCAATATAAACACTTCCTTTTCTATCACGAACTTTTGGGAGATTATCTTTAACTTCATCTAATGTTTTCTTATTTTCTATAATTTTTTTATTTGTTATTAATTGTTCTTTATAATAACTTATTGAAATAGCTATATCATTATATGGTGATATAGATAAACCATTTAAATTTATATGTTTAAATATATGTTTTCCATCATTTAAATTATGCCTAACTATTAAACGATCTTTTCCACCACTAAATAATGTTATTTTTTTATTAGCTGGCCATGCAATATCACTAATTGTATTAGTATGTTCATGTAATGATAATAATGGTAATGATGGTCTTTCAAAATCCCAAACATGTATAATACCAAGTTCATTAGTATTATAAGAAGATGCAATTTTCCACATATTATTTTCACTGGGATTAAATGCAATTCTGTAAACAGGAAACATAGTTTCTATTTTTCCTATACATTTAACATTACTACTATTTTCCCATAATCGAATATATCTATCAATACCAGCAGTAGCAAATATATTTCTATTAAAAGGATGCGTAATAATATTATTAATAGTTCCTTGATGACCTGGTATAGTTTTAAGTGGTTTATTAGTTTTTCTTGAATCCCAAATACTAATCATTCCACTATCATCAACAGCATAAAAATTATGTGATAAATCTGGGCTAGTATCAAATTTAACATCACGAACTGGAGAGTATGAACCATTGTAAACTGCAGCAAATCCTTCACTACGAAGATCAATTAAACAACAGTTAGAATCTGTATATCCAGAAAGAAGAATTGTTTTGTCAAAATCATTAAAACAAATTTTTGTTGCTGTTGAAGTTGCTGTAGAAGCAAAAAGGCGATCTGTATATTTATTGTTTAAATCAAATACAGCTATTGTTCCATTAGGTACGATAGATGCAAGAAGACTATCTAAAAAAGATAAAAATAATTTTAATAAAATAACTAAAATAAAAAAAAATATATATTACCGTCAATTTTATTCCATGAAAGGGAAATACTATTAAACATGCTCATTTTATAATTCCTTCTATGTCTTACATCTCTCCACAATGTAAAACCACTATCTTCATTAAAATCATAAACTTTTAAAAGGCCTTCTTTTCCTCCAACAGCAATTTTAGTACAATCAGAATTAAGGCACATACTATCAATAGCATCGGCATTTTTTTTAATAATTTTTTTATACAAATATCTTTCATCACACATATCTTCAGTAGCCTCAATAGCTAATTCTTCATTATCAGAACCACTACTATTCATGATTATATCGTCATTTATTATATCAGAATCAATCATAATTATATATCATTAATGTTTAGTTGATGAAAAATATTGTTTTGTTTATTCTGTTGTTGGTAAAAAGCATATTCAACAAATATTTATATTTCAATATACAGGGTCACACAAAAGTCGTACACCACTTTTTAAAACTTTTTTCTACTTAATATTTTTTTATAATTTTTTTTTATCTGATAGAAAATTGTTAATACTATAACATATTTTAAGATCATTCTTAAGAAACTTTTTTAAATTAAACTAAAGATAAAAATATATTATGATATTTATATTAATTTTTACAGTAAAAAATTTCTATTTTTTACTATTTTTTTAGAATATCTTGCTTAGTGTATACAATTTCTTTTTTAATATTAATTTTAACATTTCTTAATGTTTTAAACTAATTTTTATAAATAAACCAATAATTTCTTTTGATGTAATACTGCACCATACAGTTACTTATTTAACTTTTTAAGTATTGAAATTAAAAAATCATAAAAAAAATTCATAAAAAAAATACTAAGTAGAAAAAAAGTTATTAAAGTTTTAAAAAGTGGTGTACGACTTTTGTGCGACTCTGTATACATCAAAGTTTTAAGTATAAATTTATTTATAGATTCATATTTTTACTTGTTTTAAATAATATTTTGTTATTTTAAAGTACAATTTTTTAGATTAAAAAGGTTTCTAATTTTTTATACACCTCTAATAATGCGATACTACATGAACAGTTGTGGATCTTTACAAATTGATTCAAAGTCAGGCCAAGCCACTTAATCATATTTTTATGTAAACATTATACAAAACGGTTAGAAAACCAAGACATAAACTATAGGTTCTAAAAATTAGGTAAAATAGTGTATTTTAAATAAACATTTTCTACTAATACCAAAAACAATAATCATTCTTCGAAAAAATTTCAAAAGGTTATAATTCTGCTTTAAACTGGAGTTCATAAACTAGTTTTATAAATTAAAGAAAGTAAATTATTTTTTTTCGAAATTTGGTATAAAGATAGAAAAAACATTAATTTTTTTTATTATAAATTAAAAAATAAAAGAAATTTTATTTTAAAAAAATTGCTTATTTGTAAAAAAAAATATGTTAAAATTAATTGAAGAAAGAATGATAGTTTCAGTTTGAAATCAGCATTCTTTTCATAACTAATGTTGACACTTTCCTATGAAATAGAAATGTACATGTTCTTCATCTTGAAATAGACAACTTTATTCAAAATTAAAGTTGGCTGTCTTCCTAAAATTGAGTTTGTCCAATTCCTCCCAATTGTTTATTTGATTTCCAGTTAGTAGAGACCATTCGAAAACCAAAATTCCAGTTAAAATTCTCAAAGAAGTTTGGGCCAAGTCAAGTTAACTCTAACCCAAGCTAAAAGTAAAATCTTTTAGAATTGAAGGGCCTACTTAATGGTGCCTCGCGCATGTTCCTGTTCTTCTACGCCCTCAAGACCGTTCTTACCCTTATACTGTCTCCTGTTTTTTGATCCCATAAAGAAGCTTCTCTGGAGAGTGAACGGGGAAACGGAGAACAGGTAGGAGAAAGGGAAAGGGATCAGGAGGAAGAAGGGTCGGAAGGGGAAGGGAAGGAAAAAGGAAGGGAGAAAGAAGAAAAAAGAAAGGGGAAAAAAAAAGGGGAAAAGGGGAGCACGAAAAAGGAGAAGGAAAAAGAAAACGCGAAGAAGAAGAGGGAAAAAAAGCACGAAAAAGAAGAGGGAAAGGAAAAAAACACGTAAATGAAGAGAAAAAGAATCCAAAAGGGCTTCAAGATTCTGATTTCTACCTGTAACTAATGATTATAAACCGACTATATTTTTTTTTTGGCATACCCTACTAAATTGGCATCATTCACTCATTTTGTTTATGCTTAATATGCCAAAAATGTATGTACATATACAAAAAAAAAACATTTTATAACATATATTAAAAATTATTTTTTAAATTAAGTATTAATTAGCTCCTCAATCTTCAAAATTATTTAGGTCCCAATGTAAAAAATCTCTTGTTTCATATTAATTTTCAAAAAAATAAATAATTGCTACCAATTTTAATAAAAAATAACCCTTTTTTGTCCGCTATTATGGATTTAGTGTAACATTATAAAACTAATTTGTTTTAAATTTTTGATAAAAATTATATTTATATAAAAGTTTTTAAAAAATAATTAAATTGGAATATTATAATGACAATTAATAAACTCAAATTAATAAATCTGGATATGATTTTTAAAGCAATTTATTGAAGTTAATCCTATTTTTCTAAAACATCTCCAATGTGAGATATGATAAAAAATATATTTAAAAGAAAGTTCTAAAAACGTATTCATAACTCATGTTGATGGAATCATAGAAGCATGAAATTTGTTGCCCTATACTTCTTTTAAGTTTGAAGATATACTTTATGTTGAAAAATTATCTCAATCTCCAATTGTTCTTGGGATATGATAACCACTATTTTTACCACGCACAACTTCTTACAACTTAAGAATATTAAGTGATATAAAAATATTTTACGATAGACTAAATAAGTAATTTGATTTTAAGTTGAATCCAGAAAACTACATGCTTTTATCACTATTTTTAACAGAGTTATAATCTAAATCATAGATGTCAAAAAAAATATTCATTGTTTTTTACTACTTCTTTAACTGGTCTGAAACTTACTATACTACAATGAAATAAACCTTATTCAATTTTTTACAAAAAAATACTTAAAACACATTTCTCCAGTCGATCGGACATTTGAGGTACAACTCAAAATCTTAACCTCTTATTTTTTATTCATAAATATGTAAACCTATTGAAGTTATGTATACTGGTCAAATGTTTCAGCTTGAGGGTTTCGTAAAAAGTTACAACAGCGATTCAAATTTCAAAAAATCGAATTTTTTAACTCTCTGGAAAATAAATATTTTTTAAAATAAATATTGTATCTAGGGGAAATCGGCCATGAAAAAACAAATGAGAATATTTAAAAGTATGTTGAAGGCATGTTGAAGATATGCTGAATATATGTTGAGTATATGTTGAAGGCGTGTTGAATATATGTTGAGTATATTTTGAAGGTATGTTGAGTACATGTTGAATACATGTTGAGTATATGTTGAAGGCATGTTGAAGGTATGTTGAGTATATGTTGAATGTATGTTGAGTATATGTTGAAGGTATGTTGAGTATATGTTGAAGGTATGTTGAGTATATGTTGAAGGCATGTTGAAGGTATGTTGAAGGTATGTTGAGTATATGTTAAAGGCACGTTGAAGGCATTTTGAATATATGTTGAATATACGGAGTCGCACAAAAGTCATACACCACTTTTTAAAACTTTTTTTCTACTTAATATTTTTTTATAATTTTTTTTTATCTGATAGAGAATTGTTAATAGTATAACGTATTATAAGATCATTCTTAAGGAACGTTTTCAAATTAAACTAAAGATCTAAATATATTATGATATTTATATAAATTTTTATAGTAAAAAACTTCTATTTTTTACTATTTTTTTAGAATATTTTGCTTTATGTATACAATTTCTTTTTTAATATTAATTTTAACATTACTTAATGATTTAAACTAATTTTTATAAATATACCAATAATTTCTTTTGATATAATACTGCATTATACAGTTACATATTTAACTTTTTAGGTATTGAAATTAAAAAATCAAAAAAAAAATATTTTTAAAAATTTTTTAGATATAGTCATTTTTTGAAAAAAAAAGTACTTACAAACTAATGAAAGATAAAAATTAAAATTATTTCAATAGTTTAATAACTGTATTTTTAAAAATATTTTAATAAAAAATTGAAAACTTTTTAAATGCTTTATTTTTCTTTACTTTTTAAAATAAAAAACAATTTATTATTGTTAACTATATATTTTTTTAATAATTATCTATCAGATAAAAAAAAATTCATAAAAAAATACTAAGTAGAAAAAAAGTTATTAAAGTTTTAAAAAGTGGTGTACGACTTTCGTGCTACCCTGTAGTTAATATCTGAAGATAAAGCAATTAATTTTTTCTTTAATTTAAATAATACTAAAAAATTTTATAACTTGTTATTTAATTATTAAAAAAAAAATAAAAAATTAAGTAAAAAATTTATTTTATACTATTTAAAATTAAAATATTAAGAAAATATATTCAAGATGTCAATCTCTATTATATTTTTGAAAATAATTGATAGAATATAAATTATTTTATAAATTATTATATTAAAATACATATTCAATTTTCATTATTTAAAAACATAAAAATTATCAGCTTACTTTAAATAAGTACTTTTATTATGAAATCTACCAATATATTTTTTTTGATTTAAAAAGCAACAAATTGTAAATATCATAGTACTATTTAAAATCAAATAAATTTTTATTTAGTAACAATAACAATCTGATTTAAAAATGATAATTTGAAATTTAGTACTATTGTAAAATTTATGTTAATTTAATTTAAAGAAAAATAATATTTTGATTTAAGATTAATTGAAACAAAAAATTACATAAGTATAGATAATTTAAAAAGGAATAAATATGCTCTTACTTCAAATAATATAAAATCACACACTATTTTGAATTTGACATCATTTATCGTTTTTGTAAAACGTATTAACACTTTATTTCATAAAACTTTCGGCTAGAAATTTTTTCACTGTGCCACTACAATATTTTTATTTTTCAAATGTATATTTTAGTTAATTTTTTTATTGTTATACTACTTTGATGATACCTGTATTCTTTTACAATTAATGGCAGTAAATTGAAAACTTTAAAAGAATCATGATTACTCAAAACAATAAAAATATTGTGAAAAACTAAATTTCAATCATAAAGTTACAAATAATTTTTGTAAAAACCACAAAGTTCTAATAATTAAAAGTTAATAGTACATTAGCAAAAAGAATTAAAGATTGTGTATAAAATAATGCAAAAGAAGGAAATATTTGGATGAGTTTAAATTCAAAGATACTTTAAATTTTGCTTTTACTGCTAGAGATAATCCTATTGATGTGTTGAATATTGGTACAGTGGAAATGAAAACTATGACAACGACAGACCAATATGGAGAGGTACAACAAAATATTTTATTCATTTTGATTTGAAAATTTGCAACTGATATGAGATGTGAATGGTTTGTGATAAAGAATATTGTATTTGTTGTAAATATTTTTCTATGGGAAATGTAAACAACCTAGAATTACTAAAGAAAATGTTTTAAAGCCATAAAATCAACTTGATATGCTTTTGTCACACAATTTTTTTTCAAAGTTTTTTTTTTGAATGTAGGAAATATTTTATAGGTTTTAATTTCATCTAAAAACTAATTATTTTGTAATTGTTTAAAAAATAACTAAAAACAATATATTAAAAACAATTTTTTTATTTAATGATCAGTTTAACTTTAGTTTATTTCTTCACAATTTTTTATTTTTTTTAAAAAAAAACTATAACAAACTAAATATTGTTTACTCACAAAACAATAAAACCACTTTGTATTTCTATTGATATAACATTAATAAAATTTAAAGATTTTTTTATGTTTGCATTGTATTAGTTCAATAAAAATATTTTATGTATAATTAGAATTAAAGTAATTACTTTCAATTAAAATATACAAAAAATTTAAATTTCTTTGTGTCATTGCTTAAATAAAATGTAGTTCGTTAAAAAAAAACAATATGATAACTCAGAAGAAAGTAGAAAAATTTGATTTTTTAGCTTGTTCAGTTTCTTCACCTTAATTTTAAAAATATGTGATTGAGCATTATTAGTAATGTGATTGAAAAAAATTCTTTTATTGACTTATTCAAAGTTTAAAACACTTATAACACTTATTTTTCTATTAATTTTTGCAGTTTATTGCAAATATAATTTTTAATAAATTTTTTGTTACAAATTTGAAAAACTTCCCTATGGTTTTAGTAAACAATAATCATGATAATTATTAAAATGCCATTGTTTTTATTGTTTCATTTTTATTTGTCACTAAACAAATATTTTAGAAATGTTGTACATAATTTATTTTTTATTACACAAAATATTTTTGTAAAAAAATAAATTATTTTTATCATATTAAGTTAAAAAAAAACTTTTTACATTGCAAACATTAGTCACCTGTAAGTCTACATTATTATATTATTTATTTTTTTTTTTGTTGATAGTTTAAAATTGATTTAAACAGTAATACAATTAATTTTAAATTTCATATAATATTTTAACGTTTATTTTAAAATTTCTTTCTATTTAAATCTTTAAATGTATTTTTTTTTATGTAATTTTTATCAGAACTCTCTTTATTCTTAAAACATATACTTTTGCTTTAAAATTTTCTAATTATCTCTGCGTGGTACATTTATAACTAATTTTGTATTAATTACAAAATTTATTTTCTAACAGTTTCAGTTGCAGTTTGAGCAAGTTTAAATTTATGTTAAGAAAATATATATAATTTGCTTTTTTATAATCTTTTTAAAAAGGAATAAAAACGTTAAATTAATTATTAAGTTGAATAGAGCTTATTTATTTTTTTTAAAAATATATACATAAAAAAAGATGTTCATTTTTTTAGCTACCAAATTATAAAAACAAATATTACTTAGAATGACATTTGCTTTAAAAGAATTTAATTGCTTTGAACTTTTTAAATAAATAATTTAATTTTTTTTAATCACAAAATTTTTATTAAATATAATAAATTTACTAGTTATGTTGTAATTTTAAAATAGTTATAACCATGGCAAATCTTTGTACATTTTTATAAATTTTGTAAATAATTTATGAACCCTTCTGTTCAAATAATTTTAAAATATGATTTAACCACAAAATCTTTTTTCTTTTAAAGTTTAATAAAATTGTAATAAAAAAAGTTTAAAATGTTGATTATTTTACAATTCTTCTGTTTACTCAATAAAAGTCTTCTAATTTTATAAAATAAAATAATTGAATAGTTTAAAAAGTTTAATTAGTAAATTAATTGTCTTCTATAAATAGAATTTACCCCATGATTGTATATTTGTGCAATTTTTAGATTAATCAAAAAAATATAATGCAAAGATGCTAATTTATTTTTTAATTACTTTTGAAAATTTGCTTTAAAATTTATTCAGTCTTAAAACTAAATTTAATGAAATAAATAATTTTACAAATACAACTGTGTTGACTTTTTAGTGGATTTAATTTATTATTTTTTTAAAAAAATAAAATACAGTCTATATTTATTTTAAAATAAAATTAATACCTATGTTATGGGATGACAAATTCAATAACTATAAAAAAGTAAAGAAAAAGTTTTTTTTAATTTAAAAAAAAAACTATAAACGATAAAATATGCATTTGTATGTTAAACTGGAAATAAACAAAAAAAATTTTTAAAAATATAATATATTGTATTGAAAAAACACATAAGTATATAATGTAAATAATAAAAAGTATGTAAAAAGCTTAGTAATAAAAACATTTCATTAAAAGAATTTAGAAAAAAACAATCATAATCATATTAAATGAAAACTCTTACCATAATAGTTAAAACCAATCTTAAAACCAAAAGAATTTTATGACGATAATGTGTTTTTTAGCACCAAATTTAATAATATAATTCCCTATGTTCAAGTAATGCAAAAAAAAGCTATATTTTTTGTTTTAATAAAAATTACTACCTTTTTATTATAAAAATAATAGAATAAATTAAAGTTATTATAATTTTTGCTTTTTTTTGTTATTGATAATTTTTCTCATTGACTAATCAGTTGAAGATTTATTTATAAACACTAATTGTTAAATTAATTTAAGTATAACAACTAATAAACATTATACATTAACGGTTTTTTATAACTGTAACATTTTAACATAACTTCTAAATTTTTTATTTATTTTTTTTTTGAAACAAAAACATTTATTTCTTAAACATTATAATACTTTCAATAATATAATTTGTAAAATTTTGACTTTTAAATGTGAACGTATTTATTATAAATAATCGTTTTTTATCAAATTTCTTAACATTTATTTTTAATATGAAAATAGCAATTATTTTAAACGATTTACATAGTTGTAAAATTAAAAAAATGACAAAACTTATAATTTAATAAAAAACAAAAAGTTAATTGAATCAAAGTTTATTTATTGAAACATTTGTTATTATAATCAAAAACACTGTCTATTTAAAATATGAAATAGTAATTTTTGTAACTTTTTAAATACTTTTTTTTAAAAATATTTTTAGGTTTGCTTTTTTTTTTCAAAGTTATGTTTTGCACCATAAAAGCATTTATTTAGCATAATTTTTAAAAATTTATGTGCATTTTAATATCTTTTTTGTATTTTTTTAATATCACTTAGCTATTGATTTACATTTATAATATCAATAAAAAGTAAATAGAATTAGGTAATTTTTTTTAATGTTTTAAAAATTTAGAATCTTAAAATAATTCTTTATTGTTTGTTTGCTTTTTTTGTATTAAAATATGTTTATTTGCAAAATATATTTATTTATATAAAAGTTAACTCTTAAGCTATTTTTATACTATGCAATTTTTATAAAATAAAATTTTTTTTCAAATTTTAATACACTTTATTTTTTTTTATTTAAATGTACTTTTTTAATAATTGAAGATACCAAAAGCAATATTATTGGTAATAATTTTCATATCATTATTCAGGGTTTATACACATAATTAAAAAAACCATTTGTCATGGTTACACTACATATACTACTATTGGACTAATTTATTTAATCACGCATGTTAATAATTTATTAGAACTAACTTTTAAAAGAAATATAATTTTCTTTTACAAATAAATTAATACAAAATTACTTTATAACAGAAAAAATATTTTATATATATTTTTTATATAAATTAATTTCTTTTTATTTTTTTCTTAGTGTTGTTTTAAAAATCTGATTTTTGAACATTGAAATTTTTTAATTAAAACTTTACAACTATTAATACAAATAACTATTATTTTATTATTATTTAGATATTAATTATTAAAAAAATTTTAAAAATTCTTTTTATGATAGAATAAATTTTATATTCTTCAATATTTTGTTGTTTGTAAAAAAATAAAATGTTATAATAAGTGCCATTTGGTGTTTTTTAATATTTTATAATAGTCTTTGAAAGACGAAAAATTTTAATGACAAAGAATATTTAAATAAAAATTGTTAAAAAATATTGTGATACTAAGAGTAATTTTTATTAATAATGATATAAATAATAATTTCTTTTGATTTTATCAATCATTACAGTAATTATTTGTTTATATCAATATATAATTTTTATTTAAAGAATTGTAATTGTAGAACTTGTACAATTTAGTTTTAAACTAAACTATAAATTTTAAAAAATAAAATTATCAAAAAAAGTCAGATCAAAAAACAAAAATAATAAATCAACTCAATTTGAAGAAGAAAATTTTTTTTTGAAAAAGAAAATTTATAGTTTTTTGTTAACATTTTTTTATATAACTAAATACTTAAGTTATTAAAACACATTTTTAAATATAACTCTAACAAAACATGATTATAAATTTTATATTGTGCTTTGATGATAATGTTTGAAGAACCATAAATTAATAACTGTTGTATAAAAATGTTTATTAATAAAAATTTTTATGAAGATAAGTAATTTAATGATGAAAATATTTTGAAGAAGATGCAAATAAATTTTATTTTATAATAAATTTAATATTTTTTATTATCCTTTGTTAACAATTTTTAACTAATTTTTTTCTAAATAGTAATTAAATTTTAAAAAATAATTTTATTAATAAAATTTCTAACTTTAAAAAAATATTTGAAATATTTAAATAAATATATTAAATATTTGTTTCAGTTGTATTTCAATAAGATTACTAAAACAATCGCTTACTAAGATAATTTTTCTGTATCAAAATTAAAAAAAAAAATTAAAATTTAAAGATGACAAAAAAGAAAGAAAATCTAAGAAATATAATATAATTTTTTTTTATTTACTAATTCTTTACTATTGATGTTTAAACAACTTTAATACAAAAATGTTTAAGAAAACGCCCTCAATTGAACAATATATCAAAAATGACAGAAGATCTTTATATTATAGTATAACTTTCTTTTTTCTTATCATTCAATGATAAAAGTACTAAAAAAGTAGTATGAAAAATGTATATATATATTTTTTTTCAAATAGGAGAAAAAATATTCTTTATATTTTAAAATACTAATTTAATTTAGTTTTTCAAACAATAGCTTTCATATATATATATTTTTTAACATGAAAATTTTCATAAACTATTTTTAAAATATTTATTGGGTTTATTTGTCATAACATTTTAAAAATATAGTAAAATAGATTTTAAAATTCTTTAAATTTCTTATTTTCTTCTATTTATTACAACATTTTTTTTATTATCCATTTTTGGTTCTTTTGTTGTTATCTTTTTGTCTCACTAAAACATATTTATCAATTTTGTTTATCTTATTTATATTGGTAAAGTTTTATCAAATGAAAATTTTATTGGAACCCATATGTTTTGAATTGACACATTTGTTTATTCCCTTATATGTTGCTTCTATTAATTTTAAATAATATAATACTTTTATTTTAATCTTTGTTCATATATGCCTATTTAATTTTATCATAGTAATTTTAGGCAAATATATTATATTAATTCATTGACAAAATATAAATTTTTATTATTTCTTACATTGAAATATTCAAAATGACAACAACTATTGTAGGAAAAGTAGCATATTCTGATAATGAACATGATGAAACAATTGACATGTTTCATTCAGAATCTATTTCTAATCAACTACCTTTTTCTACCATACAAAGTAATATGCCAAATGTGGTAAGTTATTAAAATATAACTAAATAATTTCATTTTTTTAGGTTAAAACAACAAATTGTCCTGTTGTGTTAATGATTGCTCCAGCAACTGTCATTTGTCAACAAAATAATAAGTTCTTTGGAAAGATGCTTGAAAAATTGACAATAAATGATGATAGTGAAAACTAATTAAAATATTAAAAACGCAAAAAAAAAAAATTTTTTTAATTTACCCGTAATGCTAAGTGCTTTGTTTTTTTAAATTTTCAATAAAATAAATTTGCTATTAATAAAAATAAAACTTTGATAAATCATGATAAATTATGATTAAAATATTGTTTTTGTAACATTTTCAATCCATGAAATATAACTACTGACAGATGTATATATTCCTGGACTATTTTTTTTACCACATCCTTCACCCCAGCTTACAATACCAGCAAGATAATAAATACCTTAAAATTTTTGTAATTTAATAATTATTTATAACCTTACCTTCATACATGCATACTAATGGTCCACCACTATCACCCTGACATGCATC
Source organism: Strongyloides stercoralis (assembly GCA_029582065.1). NCBI lineage: Eukaryota > Metazoa > Nematoda > Chromadorea > Rhabditida > Strongyloididae > Strongyloides > Strongyloides stercoralis. The sequence goes on from JARPTA010000002.1 coordinate 4,018,109, forward strand.
AATATTTCCTGATTTATAACCAGCACATATTGTATTATAATTTAACTGAATATCATAATTATTTACCTGACAACTATTTAAATTTAATATTGGTACAGTTGCAATTTGTAGAAATTGTGAATACTTTTCATTGCTATCATTATTAGAATCATCTATTCTACCAAAACCACTAATAACACATTGTTGACCTTCTTCAAATTTATAATCAATTGGAGGTAAACATATCGGTTTGATTGAATCTGTAAAATTAAATTTTTCTGATACTTTTATAATAGCAATATCGTTTTTAAAAATATCTTGATATGATGGATGTATAGTTATTTCTTCAATTTCAAATGTCTTTTCTTGAATTTCAACTATTTTATTGTTATAATCTCCTACCCTTATATATAAAGAGTTCTCTTCAATATCACTAAATTATTTTAATATAATTTTTTTAAAAATATTATAAAATTTTACCTAACACAATGTGCAGCTGTAAGTAGATAAAAATCAGAAATTATAACACAACCACAATGATGTGAGTCTGGATTTTTTAATCTTATTGTTGCCGTCCACGGTGATTCATTTGGTTTAATTGAACATCCACCAATAATTCTTGGGCAACGTAATTTAATTGCTGGAGATATATTTGGAAGGCGACCACATATGTCGTTACAACGAATTAAATTATTTTTTTCAATACAATTAAGGTTTTTATCTAAATAACATTCCCCTTTGTAACATATACTTCCTAACTTTAAACTTTTTTCTTTATCACCTATATATGGTCTTATAATAAAGTTAGGACAAATATTTTCTCTTATTGTTGTTGGAATACTACCAAGGCATAATGGTACATTTAATGAACCAAGATGTGCTATTAAAATTCCTTCTTCAAAATTTTTTGTCTTTAAATTTGGTATAAAATTAATTTTAAATGAGTTATAACAAAAATTTTCATCTTCATTGTCAAAACAGTCATTATTCTGATTACAAATACTATTTACATTTATACATTTTCCATTTAATTGACATTTTATACCATCACATTTATTCCATTTTTCTAAAATATTATTGATAGTTGTTTCAGAAAAAATTATATTTTTTTTTAAATATAATAATGATTTATTTTTTGAAATAATATTATTTTCATTATAGTCATTTCCATTTAAATTACTTAAGATACATGTATTATCTTCATAATTAAAAGAAAACGAATTACAATTTCCTTTATATGCTTCTAAACATTTTTTTGCACACTAAAAAAAAAGATTCATAAAATATTTTAAACGATTAAGTCTTTTCTTACAGATTGGTCATTAAAAATGTTACTCCATATAAAAGAAATATTTCTTATTATTTTATAATTACCAATTTTAATGAATGAATTTAACCAATTTTCACAATTATATTCATCCATCCCATTTTCACAATCTTTTTGATAATCACACCAAAATTCTTCTGGTATACATTGAATATTATTAGAATAATCATTAAAATTATCAAAAATATTACATGATAATGAACCTTGTTCACATATAATATCATTAAATTGACTATTTATATCAAATCTTATTTTATTATTAACTAAAGGTAAAGTTAAGTTACAAAGTGGAATTTGACATTCTTCATATTTATTTTCATCCACCAAACACCAAGCCTTTTTCTTTGTATATCCTAAGGGATTTCTACAATAATTATGATCCCAATACAATTGTTCATCAAATAAAATTCCTTGAGCAGAAAAAATATTATCATTCCACTTGAGGCATGTAATGTTATTTTTAGTTACTGATATATTACCAAAATATTGCCCATTTTCTAGTTGACATGTTAGAGCAATATTTTTCTCACATAATGGTAAGGCATTACTTATATTATTACAATCTACTGATAAAAATGTTTTATTTTTTGGTACAAATGATAAACATCTTCCATTATTACTTTCTATATTATATAAGGGTGATAAAATTCTTTGATCATCCCATTTCCAAATTCCTTTTTGATATATAGCAGAAGTAATAAATGTTGTCAAGTAATCTTTAAAAAAAATCATTTTTTACCATGAATTTTTTTTTAAAAACTTACAACTTTTAAAATCTATATTTAAATCATTTTCTGTAAAACTTATTAATGTTCCATTAAGATTTTTACAATAATTTTTAGCTTCATCAATATTTAAAATTTTTGGTACATCAAAATCATTAACCTCTGGAAGGTAGATAAATTTTCCTGGTGATGATTGAATCCAATTTGATTTACAATAATTAATAAATATTAAAAAATAAAATAATACTGTGTAGTGTGTTTTTGTAAAATGAAACATTAAAATTGAAAATTAAAAAATTAATTTATACTTCTGTATATTCATTATGTCTTTTTTACATTTCTCTACCTCATTTAAATTTATTTTATAGTAAATATTTAAAAACTAGTTTATCGGATCATTTTTATACTACTTTAAAATTACAAAAATAAATATTTCTAGTCAAAAATACTTTTAAAGAACCTTTTCATATTTAAATGTACTATATTGAAAAAAGATTATCCCTCTAATAAAGGAATTTTAATTTCTTTTTACTATATAATATGATGTTAGATATTTTATTTATAAGCAATTTTCAAAAAAAAAGTATTAAATAAATTTTTTTTTAATTGACTGTTTTAAAATTAAAGTTATAAAAAAAATTAAATGTATTTTTTTATTAATAAAAAAAACAGAAAATGATATAATTAATAGGGAAAAAAATTATAAAATGTTTGGACAAAGAAGTAATACAGTAAATTAAAGTATACATTTGATGAAATAAATAATTATTTTATAAAAGTTATATATATATATAGATATATATATAATTTTTTCATGATGTGTATTGTAGATACAGCATTCGTCATTTTAATAGTTTTAGAAGAAAAAAAATAGGTAGTGGATAATTGATATAGTCTTAGGTGTTGCCTATAACTGTCTACTTTTCAATACAATAAAAAATATATTTTATAAAATATTGATAATTAATAAAAAACATTCTACTCATACTATGACAATATTTGTGTAAATACAAAAAAAAATTATATATTTTTTTAATTTAAAAATTATAATAAAAAAAAAGTTAGTTATTAAAATATTTGTAAGCTGAGGGAAACATAAAGTTAAAAATGACTAATTTAGCTTTGCGGCCCTACGGATACATTAATTAAAATTTTTTTTTGCCACATGGCAAATTAATAATGGTTTAATGATTTTTAATAAAAAAAATTATTTTAATTTTCTTATCTTTAAAATATATAATGAGAAAATGAATAGTAACTCAAAAATATTTATAAGTATTGTTATAAATAATACAATAATTTTTGTTATTAATATGGCAAGCCATATAAACCAGAATTTAGCAGACCAAAAAATAATTTTTAATTGAAGGTATTAGAAATTATATAATTATTATGATATATAGTACAAAGCAATAGACACGAATATATGAGTTTAATGAAAGGGTACTAATTTTTGGGACTTGATGAGATGAAAAAATTATTAAAATTAAAAAAAAAAATTATATATACACATACATTTCTGTATACATATATAATATATAGAAAACATCAAATGTAATTATGTATATAGATCTACATGAAGTCTGGGTTTAGTCAACTCAAAATCTTTCTTTTTAAATTAAAATAATTAATTTTTCTTTTTTTTTGTTATTATTGTCTATTATTTAAACATAATCAGCTGGCTGCCAACCTAAACTTGAACTGGTGTCTGGACAACTAGGTGTTGTCACTGATTCTTTATCACTACGAACGGCTGATGTATATATAGCTGGAACACGCGCCAAATTCCCGTTTGTTCCTTGAGAACCCGACAATCCTGATACTTCAACTTCTTTATTTTCTTTTTTCTTTTTTATTTCTTCCTTAAAATAATTTTTATAGAAAAATTTTTTTAAAAAATTAATTTATTTACCTCCTCTTTTAATAATTCATTTTTTTGGATTATAAATGCTTCATCTGCTTTTTGATTTTCTCCACAATATGGAACATCTATTGAAGATATAACTGTTTTTTTTGAAGGATTATCAATTTTTGGTGTTGAATTTTTTCTTCCACCAGCTCCTTTATTTTGTGAGTTATTTGTTGCGATACCAGATCTGGTATGTGTTACTGTTGACTTTGTGTCTGAAAGTTTGTTACTTGGTTTTAATGAATTATTTTGACAATTATTTTGATCAGAATCTTTATTTCCTACAGCTTGGCTTGCTTTCCTACGAAATCGTGACATTATACTTTCTGATGATCCTTCAGAACGAGGATTTGAACTATTAGAACGGATAGCACTATGTTTATGACTTTTTCCATCATTATCTATTGGTTGAACATAAAATGCAACATCACCATGTTGATGAAAAGGTAAATTTTGATCTTTTTGTGACAAATTAGGTGAAGCATTTATATCCAATTTTTGCAAATCTTTTTTTGGCATTTGTTGTCTTTCTTGTAATTGTTGGTATGTCATAACAGTCAATTTTCTTGGTGGTATTGATCCAAGTTGTGTTCTTGGTGGTACTTGATCAACTCCACCACAAAAACAAATAGCTGTTTGCGTTGGATCTATCATATATTTGGCAAAAAGTGGACGAATAGCACTTCCTATTGTAAGACTATGCCTTGCTTTAACAATAACCACTCTTGCTGGTTGTGGTGGTGTACTAGATTTAACAGTAGCATTTGGTGATAAAAATTCAATTGTCACAAATACTACAGAAACTAATCTAACACATCTATTATGTAATGCATCAACAGCTTGCCTTGCCGGATCTATTGTACTTCCTGTTTGTGCATCAACAACTTCTGTGGAAAATTTATCCATCCCATAATTTGCAGCAATATTTGCTATCCATTTAGCTACAGATTCACGCTGCAAAAAAAAAACATTATATATAATTAATCAATAACTTTAATAAATATTAACTTACAGGATCTTTTAAACATATTTTTTCACTAGAACATCCATCATTACTTAATAATGTACAAAATTTATCAACTTCCTGTTTTTGCCTCAATGATCTTTGTAAGTCCGTTGAATCTTTTACCGATTCCGTAAACTATAAAAAATAAAACAAAAAGTTTAATTACATATAATAAAATAACTTTTTATTAAGAAATAAAAAATTATAAATAGTTGTAAATTAATTTTTAACTACCCTTTTAAATACTCTTGAGATTAACTATATAATTGGTTTTCTAAATATTATTAATAATCTACAAATATTATTTTACCCTAATTTATATACTCTTAAATTATTATTCATAAAATTTTTCCTATTATAAATTTATAATAATTTAATAAAATAAAAATTATTGTTATATTAAGTGTAAAAAAAATATTATTAACTTAAATTATTATTCTATCATTGAAAATTAAATTATTTGAGACAAAAAATAATAGTTTTAAAATATTAAATGAATTTCGTAGGTGTCAATACAATATATTAATTTTAAATAATCTAACGAGAATATTTAATAAGTAACAGCTGCTAGTATATGTAATAATAATGTATAATTTAAAAATATTATAATATGTTCATAAACTACTTTAACTTTCATAAAATTTGTAATTAATATTTGTAAATAAAAGAAAATAATTTATTTTCTTTATTTATATTTCTTTCCCTTATTTTTCTTACCTTCTTTGGATAGCTATCTAAAAATAAATAAATAAAATAATATTATTATTCAAATAAATAAGATTATAACATACCGGAAGAATCTTCTAAACCAAGTGCATCCTTATCCTCAGCTGATGCAACTCTTAAATACCTTGGCCAACAATCATACTTAAGAAGATGAAATATTTGATATTGTGCAACATCATATAAATCACAAGTAAATTTTCCAGCTAACACAGCATCTTTTATTGTCCTATTTGTTGAATTATCAATATTTACTGGTTCAGCACTATGTGTTATAAAATGGCGTTCAAAAATTTGTAAGCCAACAGCCTTCCTTCTCGTCAATTCTTCATCCGGTATTTTACGATATTCCTCAACAGCTAAATAAAAATTTAAATTTTCTACACAAAATTGTTGTTCTAGAAAGTTCTAAAAAAAAAATTAAAATAAAATAAATTATATATATGCAATATAAAATATAATAAAGTAATCAATTTATATTTAACATACTTGAAACGGCTTCCTTTTAGTATCACATTTCAAAATTTTTTCTAGATCACTTTCTTTTGAAGCTGTTAATAGTGTTGGCATTATACTCAAAAAAGATAAGTCTTTTTCCGTTTTTAAAGACGGTTTAGGTTTTTGTTGATTTTGTTGTTCGCTGTTTCCACTCTCCTGAGATGCAGTAAGATCCGCTTGGAAACATACAGAAGCTAAAAAAAATTATATTAAAAAAAAATGTTTAAAATTATTAGATAAAAAAAACTATATATATATATATTTATAAAATAAAATATAATAAATATATATATTGATGAATCTTGGTATGATGATGATAAATAATAATGATACGACATAACTAAAACTATCTTTATAATGTTTGTGTGCGCATTATCGGTTAAGCTCATGGATACTATTATATCTATCTTTTTTGGCCATTTTCAGTAAAATTATCATATATTGAATGATTTAATAGTGAAAAATATATATATATAAATAAATATATATATATATATAAATATGTATATATAATATATATTATAATTAATAATATTAAAAAAAAATTGTTTTAATAAATATAATGTATTATATACTTTTAATATAAAGTATTTTAAAAATAAAAACCATTTTGACTTTATTTAATGAGTACTTTTATTTTGAATGTCGTTATAAAACAATAGAATGCCACTTATTTACCATAATGGTGTATTAACAAACATTTAAAACTATGTAAACTTACAACTTCCTATGAATAATTTATGCAAAGGCACATTTGTGACCGTGAAGTTATCACAGAAAGCCGAATCTGATGTAAAAAAATTTTTTTCTTTAAAAAGTAAAGTATTATTTTGATGTTGAAAATTATCTTCTCCTGGATATGTTGAATTAATAGGGCCGGTTAATGATTTGACAAGGAGATTTGACTTATTGGTTCCCTAAAAAAAATTTATAAAATATATTAATATATTATATATATATTTATTCAATTAATAAATAAAAATTAATAATTTTAGATCAATTTTTATATTAAACGGAATAATATCATGAATTATATTATTATCATAATTTATGTACAATTTTAAATTGTATATTATAATAAATTTAAAAATTTTTAAATAATATAAATTATAATCTTTTTTATACTACATAATTTATAATATATTTTATCATTTAAACATGTGATTAAAAATTACTTTTTATAGTAGGATTATAATTTGATAAAATTTATAGTGATAAGTTTAATTTAAAAAAAAAAATTTTTTTTTTTAATAAAATTATGTGAATAATATTATATAGATGAAATATGCATTATAAACATTAAATGAGGGTGGAAGAGTACTATAAAATAAAAGGGGTAGAAAGTGGCATCGGGTGTTATTCAAAGGAGTCATGGTGGGCCGCGGTAACAAGCGTAGTAGATGCGGTTGATGAATTACACATTGTGGAAGAGACTGATAAGTGAAGAATAAATCTAAAGTGTATACAATATATGAAGAATATGTATAACTTTGGACTGCTATTTAGAAAAAGCTGATATATTTATACAAACGTAGTAAGGCTATACTGAACCTGCGGCTAGACTTTTTTACACTAGCTTCTTTTAACTATTTTATACCACACATATATAAATATAAATATATATATATATATATATACCCTGTATAGCTGTAACACCATAATATATTAAAAAAGAAAAAAAATTTATATTAGTTTTCATTTGATGTTGTTAGAAGTTGATTATATTATAAGAGTACGAATAAAAACATGAAAAGCAAAGTATTAAATATAAATATAAAAAAATTAAGCAAATATAATAGATAAAATTTTTATCGATAAAGTAATAAAAAAACTTTATTATTTTTGTCAAATTAGAAAAAAACTTTCTGATTTTTTTTTATATTTTTCTTATTTCTTATTATTTATAAAAAAAAAAAAGAAAAAGAAAGACTAATAGCTTTACAAAATCTATTGAAAAAAAAATTCATATATTATTATAAGTAAATAATAAAAAAAAAAGATTTTTTCATCTTTGAAAATTAAAAAGGACACGTAGTAACAAAAAATTACTATATGTAATTTAATAGATTTGTTAGTATTAATTGGCTTCTATCTTTTTTATATATATAAATTTTGTTTATTGTATGATAATTAAAAAGCTTTTTAGTAAAGTAGAAGCTTCTTTTTTTTTATATACAAATAATATTTTATCAAACAATATTTATTTATGTTCCAAAAAAAAAAGAAGAAAAAATATATATAAATGGATAAACATTATAATTTTATGCTATTTTATACTTAATTTACTTGTAATAATATGAACAAAAAAAGTAAGAATAAGAGTATGTATTTCAATTTATGAATTAAAAAATGAATAACACTTTTATTTATTTTGACTTTATTTAGAAAAAAAATTTTTTTTTTTAAAAAAATTAATTAGAACAAAGAAAAAAAAAAGATATATTGTAAAAATTTTTAAATTAATAAAAATTTATAGTTACACCTTGATGACTTATTTTATTTTAGTTTATTTTTAAATTTTATATATATTAAATATTTTTTTTATAATTATATTTCATTTATTTATTTATATAAATAATAGTAAAGTCAATAATGTTATAAATTAATAAAAATACAAAATGGCATACTTAATTGTATTTGATAAGTTAAAAAACAATAAAAAAAAATAATAATGCTTTATTTTATCTGTATTTGAAATGTCAGTGCGTCAAAAACAAATGAGTAAAATTATAAAATGACTAAATAAACAAGGTATATAAAGCCTTTAAAAGTCTTATGCGACTAATGATCATATTTAATTTTACCTTTTTTTTTGTTTTTTTGTATTCATAAAATGGAATTGATATCTATTCAATAAATTAAAAAGTACATAAAGAAGAGGTAAAAAAAAGAATAATAATTATCACATGAATCATATTTGCAAGTATTTTATAAAAAGCGTATTAAAGATTTATGACGAACGTAGAATATTGAAAATAGTGTAAGGATAAATATATATTTTAATGACGTCGGCTAAAAAATTTTGTTTAATATCAAAAGTTTTATATTAAATGGTAGAACTTTTAATAACATATGTGTATAATATGGAAAGAATGTTAACCCGATATTATCAACATTGTCACTTACATGGTTGACTCATTTATAATACATATTGAACCAGGCGTATATTTATATCAGATGAGGCAAAAAAATTTATATCTAGATATATATATATCTATCTACCACGAAGAATTTTTAAAATAAAAAAAATGCAATAAAAATGCTATCTAATAATATGTGAAATCTCAATAACACAGTGCTTTATTGAATTGAAAAATAAAAACGCTTCTAAAAAATTTAGAAAAATATTTCTCTAGTTAATAAACAAATAAATAACAAAAAAAAATTTACTATAAAGTTAAAATCTTAAAAATTAATTGAAATTACATAAATTGTTCTACTTAATAAAATAGCAAAATGTTAAAAAGGATAGCTTTTATTTCATTAAGTCAATACATATAAAATGTCTCATACTGGAGGATTTCATTTAATATTATTTTATGTCAATTTACATAACAATTTTTATTAAACTCAAATATTGTAAAAATATATATATTATATCATATTATGATCTATTCTACGTTTTTTTTTAACAAATATAAAATCCTTATTTAATATTTCAATTACTTAGGAATGAATTTTGATAGAAAAAAAATATATAATATAATAATAATAAGAAAAATGAATAGAATTAGAGAAAGTTGTTAAATTGTCATCATTTGATAAATAACATGTAATTATAAATAATTTTTTTTAACATCTATTTTTTTTTTAATTTAACCATACATAATAATTAATTGAAAAAAAAAATTTTTTTTAAGTATTTTATATTTAATTTTAAATTGTAATAATTTTTAATAAAAACTTTATTTTACCAATTAGATGTACTTTTTAACAACGAAACAACTTAAAAATTCAATCAAGCTTCATATGGTAGTACTTAAGATATATATACATATAAATATAAGAAAAGATGTTTATATTTATATAAGATTTATTTTTAAAATAGAGATATAAAAATTAAATAAAAAGATAGACAAAATTAATATAAGTTTGAAGTTAAGAAATATAAATTAAGAAAATATTAATAATAATAATAAATACAAGTATTTTATATGTTAAAAAAAATGTTTTAAGGACAGTTAAATAGTTAAATCTTAAATTATACAAAAAAAAATTTGTAAAAGTGATATTAAAAAATTTTAGTTATAAAACATGTTTATTAAAATTAACTTTAATAATAGATTGTATAAATTTTGTGTTATTTTTGTATACAGATGTAAAGAAGTTTTTAGTTTATTCTAAGAAAGTATAGTTCTCATAATAATTTCAAATTTGTCAAAAGCCCAATAATAATTAACATTATATTTTAAAACACTACTAAATAATAAATATGGTAGATGTTAATTATTGAAAGTAATCTTAAGTAATAAAAAAAGTTAAAATATAGTTAGAAGCCTTTTTAAGAATATTAAATTTAAATATGTAATTCCTTTAAAAAAAATGTATATTAAATATTTCCTTAAAATGAAAGATTTTTTTTTTATTAATTTATACAGTGGAAGTGAAACAAACTTATTAAACTCCCTTGACTATCTGTTACCTTTTTTTTATATATTAAAATGCAATCTTTATGTTAATCCTATAATTCGTTAAAAAAAAATCTTCCCTTAATACTTTGAAAATTAATTTAATATCACAAATATAGTTGATGAAGAATGAAGTGTATTAGAATAAAAAAATGTGCAAACAGATAAGGCGGATTCTGTTTCTATTAATTAATTTTAATTTAAAAAAGTAATTTATTTTTAGCTTTAAATAGTAATGACATTTAAAAAAGTTTTTATAATAAATAGGATCCCAAAAATATTTATTTGGCAAGAATTAACGGTAGTAATATTATAAAAATAATGAAAAAGATATACTTAAATTATATACATTATATACATAACCATATAAGTGTGTATGTAGGTATATATATTTATATTGAGTAAAATAATGATAAATACTAAGTGGATATTTGAGAAAAGAAAGCTGGAGTACCATAGAGGAAGGGGGTATAACAACACTTTAAGTTATACTATGCACATGCTTTAAGATATGTGATGGTTTTTAAAATAAAATATCTTTAAACCAAAGTAGGGGTTTTCAAAGGAGAAAATAAATAAAAATGTATAAAGATAAGGACACAAGCTTTTTAGATTAAATACATGACACTAGTTTAAAATTCTATCATTTTTATCAGTGTCCTTTTAACTACTAAATTTTAAATAGTCTTCGCGCACAAAAATCCTTCCAAATTGTTTTATATAATCATTTCTTTTATATATATACGTTGGTGGAATATTTTATATTATATCTATAAATTTATGCCTTTATCTTATACATATATATATACATGTATATTTCTTATACTTAATTTTAAAAAAATTTTTATATTTACGCTTATTTTTTTTTTTTCACAACAATATTTATATTATAAAAAAAATAAAAAAAAAGGTATCTACATTAAAAATTAAAGAAAATAAAAATAATATTAATTTCTAAATTATAAATAATAAAAAAAATAATTTTAAATGTTACAAAAATAAAAATTTAATAAAGTTTAGCAACAAAATTAAAAAAAAAAGACAGAATTAAATAAACAAAAAAAAATGCGTTAATATTAAATAGTATATATAGAAGGATAATATTTAATATCCACAAATGATTTATTATTTTTCTAACAGGTATACAATATAAAAAATGAAAATGATAAGACAGTATATATAAATATTTTTCTTTTAAAAAAAGCATTAAATATTATTTTAATTATTAATTATATAATTATAATATAAATATAAAAAAAAAACTTTTATAATTATTTAATTTTTTAAAACAATAATATGTAAAAAAAAATAACATATAAATTAATTGTATGACATAACATAGTATAACTTCCTTCTTAATTTTAAATAAAAACTATTAAAAATAATGATGTTAAACTTTTTAAAAATATATAAGCTATTAGTTAAAAATTGTTAAATTGTTTCAAAAGCACTTATAAGGGTTTAAGCTTTGCTACTTTATTAAAGTATTACACAAGAAAAAAAGAGTGAAAGTATGACTATAATTATTTTTTGCCATTCAACTGGATATTCTAAAATTATTTATCACCAACAATTTTTATATATAATTGACTTTTAAAATGGTCTATAGAGTATCATAAAGATAAAATCCTAGTTACAGTACACATACAATTATAATCATAATACTTTTTACATTTAATTTATTTTTGTCACAAAAATTTTTATCATATTTATTCTATTTATATATATTTTTTAAAATTATAAATTTAATAATTATTTTTTTTTATTTAGTAATATATTAATATTTATAACAAATACCAGTTAAAAAAATTATAATATTAAGAAAAAAATAAAAATTATATTATTTTAATATATTTTAAATAATATGTTTAATCATATATAAAAATTTAGTAGATAGTAATTAGTATTTATAATTAAATATTTAATAAAATGTAAAAAGTATTATTATATAATTTTATCTTCTAGCTACATTTACTTTTAAACATAAGTAAGTAGATTAATTTTAATAAATTTATATAAATATAAAAAAAAAAAATTTTTTTTTTAATATTAATGATAAAAACAATTAAAAGATTTTAAAGTGTAGTTAATATATATATATTTAACTATTATACTAATAAAAATGAATAGCCTTTTTAAAATTTACTTTTATGACAATAATAAGCTAAAGTGGGCGTTGATTGAGAAATATTTTAATGTATGTACATGGTACAAAAATTGAAAAGAATAGGATTTATGTATAACTAAGGATTGACTTTAATATTTATTCACTATTTGAAACTTTAAAAGCATGAGAATTTTTATCTTTTACAATTCTAATATTCACATCATTAAATACTCACATTCTGAACTTTTCTGTTCATATTGGCTTTTCATAAATTTATTCTTTTATCACACTATAATGTACTATGACTCTGGAAGTGAATATATTTAAAGAAGTAGATTAAACCTTGTTAGACACATTTGTTATATTTAAAACTTTTTCTTAAAATTTTTTAAATAATAATTTTTATATAAAATAAATATTAAGAAGTTGAAATTAAAAATGTGAGAAAAACAAATTATAATGTTTAATAAGATCATTTTTTTAACTAGTAATACATTTAAAGTTTATGTAATAATATTAGCTATTATAAAAAAAAATATATATATATATTTCTCATATAAATTAATAATAAAAATTTTTAAAAAAATAAAATTATTATTCTGTTAATAAAACAATTTTAATCTCACACTTTTTATATCAAACTACAAATCAACTAATAATAATAGAAGAATAGAATTTTTATTTAAAAAATAAAAAAAAAAACTAAAAATTGAATAAAAAATAAAATTTAAACTTTATTCATGCATAAAATATATTTTTATTAAGAAAAGAATTATAATAATTCTATAGAAAAATTTAATACAAGAAAAAATGCAAACAATTTTAATTTTAAAAGAAACAAAATATTAGTCTGAAATTGTATATTAAAATTAAAGTGTGAAATTTATTTTTAATAATGTTAAAAATTTATTTATCTTAAAATTTATGATAAAAGTGCAGAAAAATTTAAAAATACTATTATAATATAAATGTATTTTTTATAATATTTTTAGCATTTATTTTAGAAAAAAAATGAATATTTTTATAGAGAAAAACAAATAAGATAACAATTTTAAAAAGATAACGTTATATTTTATAATATACTTGTATCAATATTAATATTTAAAGTATTATGTTATGAAAGACTGATTTTATAAAATAAATAAAAATTATAATTATCAAATCTTCTTTTATGGTAATGACAATTATTTTAAAATTATACAAATGATAGTAGTGTATTATTAAAATTATTTAATAATTAATTTTACCAATGTCAAGGATGTAGAAAGTAATGAAAATTTTAATTTAATAATTAAAATTCTAATTAAATAGAAAACTTTAAGAAAAATTGTCATATTTTTATTAATTTTAGAAATTTTATTTAAAATTACAATATTATATTGATAATGTGTAAATAATGTAAATCATAATTATTTAAATAATCAAAATGTATTCATTAGAAAATATATGTATTTTACAATAACAAAAAAAATTACTTTTTTTTTAAACATTTTAAAATAATCTGTAATTCTGTAACTTATTATAATTAAGCTTTTAAAAAGAAAACTTTTACATAAATTATTATTTAATTTAAAGATTTATAAAAGTGAAATTTCTAACTTTTTTTTGTAGCAACAAAAAAGAAAGATAAAAATATATTAGTTAAATTAAACATAAATATTATAATATAAAGAGATTTTATAAGTAAAAGGCAAATTATTTTACAGATATCTTCTATACGATAATTTATCATATACAAAATAATGAAAAATTATTAAATTAATTATTAACTTAAAGAAACAACATATAGCAATTTTTTATTCTTTATTTAACTTTTTTTTTACGCAATTATATTTAAATTTTTTTATGTTTACTATTAAATATTAATTAATACTTTTGATTACTTAAATTTATCTTGTTTAAGTAAAAAAAAAAGAAAAACTATTAAAATAAAAATGTTTAAAATTTTAAAAGAAAAATAAATTATTTTTTACTATGTTATTTTAAATTTTATAATTAATACCTACCTGATCGTCAGTAGAAAATTTTTTGCTTCTGTTATCTTCATCAGAAAAAAATTTTAATTTTTCTGTAGAAGTTTGTTCATTTGACTTTTTGTTACTCTTTTTACGACCAAAGAAAAAATTTTTAAACCACATATTCTAAAAATAAATAAAAAAAATAAAATTATATTATAATTAAATAATATAAAATGTATTATTATAGTTAAACAACTATTATGTTTTAACATACAGGAATAGTCAATTTTGTTTCTGAAGATATTCCCTGAATAATTGAGTTTTCTTCAATAGATTGTATATCAACAAGAGACGATGTCTAAAAATAAAGGTATTAATTTAAAATAATGTTTCTAAGAAACAAATGTAAATTTTAATATAAATATAAAGGTATATTGAAATTAATTTCCTTATATTTTACCTTTATTGCTCCTCCCAAACATTTAGAGATATTTTTCATGCCTTTATTTGAATCATTCTCTCCTTCAATTTTATCATCAATTAATGTATTATCCTAAAAAAACCGATTTACAAATTATTAATTATTGTAAAAAAAAAAGTTATCAAAATGTATAATTCAACAAATATTACATATTATATAAAAAATATATCATAATTTCTTATAAAAAATATTTTTCTAATATATTACACATTACAAAAAAAAAATTATTTTACTTATCAAAAATACCTTAAGTGAAAAACTACTATTTTCATTTATTATTTCATCAGATTTATTAGTAATTCCCTCATATGATGCAAATAACTTTGTACCACTAAATTGAATTGAATTTTCATCATTCGAAGTTTTCTTAACAGAATTTCTTATCATATTACTATGATGGTAGGGGGATGCAGAAAAATTAGTAACTAAAGATAAATTATCATTCTTATTTTTTTTTGTACTTTTTTTATTATTTTGTGATGGTGTAGTTGTAAAAATATATTTTCCCTCAATAAGTGAACTAACAGAACTTGACAATCTTTTTAAAGTTGATTTAGAAGATATTTTTATAAAATTATTCTTTGAACAATGTGAAGAAATATTTTGTAAGTGATTTTGAAAATTTAAAACTTCCTTAAAGCTATTTTTTTTAATAGTTTCATTACTTAAGTTATCTTGAAACAATTTTTGACGCATTGCATAACATCTTCTGGAGTCACGTAGACGGTGTGTTCCATTTCTAGTAAAAGTTGACACCCCATACTTTGATCGTTCGTTTTCTGTTATATTTTCAACAGAAATAGAATAATATGGTTCATTCAATTTAGAAATATTTATTTTTGACTCTTCATTAACATCAATATATTTATTAGATTGATGTAATTCATTGTAATCTCCATCTTTATTATCAATTTCAACGAAATTTTCCTTTTTTACAATCAATTCTACTTGATGATGTTTTTCTTTATCAATTTCTTTTTTTATTCCATCCATTGATTATATTATATAAAACAACAAAGTATTAAATTTTCTTTCTTTTTTTTTGTAATATTATTAGTTCACCATCTAACTTTTTAATAGTTATAATTAAATACTTATAAAAGTTTTATACAAATAAAAGAAATGTTAGAAAGTATCCAAATTAGTACCCATTTACAGTAGAATCTTTTGCCAATAAAAAAAAAAGTTGTATTTTAAATGTCTTATAATTTTTATAATTACATATATAAATATGCAAATATATGTTGGCGCCAAAAAGTTTTTGCCACAATACAATAAAAAAGTTTTGAGTTAAAAAAATATGTAGTAAGATAGTTATAGATATAAAGTCTTTTTAATATTTTAAAAAAACTTATTTATTTATATTCTAAAAATATAATTAATTTCTTTTTTCAATTAAAAGTTTTTTTTGTAAAAGTACATAACAAATTATATATTAGTAATAAATGTCAAAAAAAAAAATGGTAAGAAACATGAAACAAATTAAATTAAAAAAAAAGCAATTTTTAATATTAATATAATAATAAATTTTCATACTTTTGAATGTAACCATTTTTTTCTAAGTAAAATTATTTTTTTATAAAATTTTTAATTATTGTTACTACACCTTTTTTTTTAATAATATATATAAAAGGTTTAATAGATTAAAATATAAGTAAAAATATTTTGAAAGAAAATTATCTAATAATTAAAAATAAAAAATCCTGATTTTGTAAAGACTTTTTATTGATAATAATAAAATGTCATAGAATATAGCATGATATGCTTTTTAAATAACAATAATAGTATGAAAAAATAAGTTACTAAAATAATAGTTACTTTTTTTTGTAAAGTATTTGGTTGAGATATTAAATATTAAAAATGAGCAAATTTTTTTGTTAAAAAAATAGTTATAATCATAAGCATTCATTAGAAATTTTTTTTTAGTTCCACAGCATATAAAGATATAATCTGTTCATTGTAAACATTTTTAAGCGATAAATATAAATGTTATATTCTAATAATCTATATTATTTATTTTCAAAACGGGAAAAAAAAGAAAAATGATAAAAAAAGAATATTTATAGAGTTTTTTTTTCTTTTTTTAATTAAAAAATATAAATTTTTTTTAATCAATTTATATAGAAATATATATTAATATTATTTATTACTATTATATGATAATTAATATTTTTAAAAGAAATAAAAAATTTTTATAAAAATATTATAAGCAAGACCTTGAATAAAAGGAAATATGTTATAAAAAAATAAATATTTATTGATAAGGACATTGAAATTTTTATTTAACAATATATTTATGAATGGAAACATAAATAAGCAAATGTTTAGATATTTAAACAAATGACAAAATATTTTTGATTTTTATAATAAAATGGTGAGTAAGATATATGTTATATTGTTATATGGACGATTATGTATTTATAAATATATATATTTTACTATAAAAAAATATAAGGTGAGAGAAATTTACATTTATTTTAATTATACACAAAATATAAAATAATAGATTTTTACTATATTTCTATTGTATACTCTTATAACATAATAAATCTATAACTATATCTATTATATACTTATAAAATATTTTTTTTGGCGGTAGATTGTAATTAATTAAAATGTAGTTATAACATATAGAATATAAATTTAACTTAAAGATTTTTTAAAAATAGGAAAAAAAGTTTTAAAATAATCTTTTCTATAATTTATTTTATTAAATAATCTAACATATTTGACATATAAATGTAAATCGTTTTTTTTTTCTAAAGATAGTCGTAAAGTTTTGGATAAATAAAATTATAGTGTAAAGTGTTTTTATGATCATATAATATTATAATAAAAGTACATTTTTAATATGTGATATTGAATATTTATGATGGAATAAAAAATATTTTTAAATAGTTAAAAAAAAAATCAAATGTTTAAAAAAAATATATGTTCATAAAGAAAATATGATGTAATAAAATAAAGTAATGTTTAAAAAATAATAGTCAACGATAGAAAAGGCCAAAGATAAAAATTTTTACAATAATGTTTTATCACGAGCCTATAAGACTAGGACATTATTTCAATTAACGTGTTTGTTAACTTTAACTCATTCTACCTCATCTTTTTAAATATAATTATTCATATATTTATATATTCAAATTGTCACCAGACTCTTTCTTATGTATTCGCACTGTTAGTAGCTGCAAATAGATCTTGTAAAATATAAAAGCTAGTTGATCAAATGATATATATTCGTTTAATATATTTTCATTTGCTACACAAAAAAAAAGAACAATAAGAACTTAGTCTCCACACTTTCTTATGTGATTTTATATGTGTAAGATTGTATAACATTAACCAAATAGAAAAATTTTAACAACCTTTAAACATATCGAAATTTGTTTTTATCTTTCTTTTATTCATTCTTCAAAAACATTTTAAAATATTTTATTTGTTAAAAGAAAATTATTTCTTAGAATATGTATATATATATATTATAATATATAAATGTAATAAAATATAATTTTTACAAATAACTTTTATTTTAAATTAATTATTACTAAGTTAAACATTTTTGCTTCATTAATTTTTTTTTAAATATAATTTTTACTAATTTATTATAATGAAAAATATAATAATAATTAATATTTTGATTATTGGTATATGAATATTGATTAATATTATTAAATATAAACATTTATTTTGAATTTTCTTATAATTTCATGAGTTTTTTATTTTTAAAAAAAATTTCAAAAAAAATATATATATATTGATGAATATAATTTGATAATGTAATATTATATTGGTTAATTAATATATCATGATTTTTGTTTCAATGATATATATAAAAATAATTTTTATCATTATTGTATTATTTTTTTGAAGATGAATAAGTTAAACGAAATGAGCCTACTTGTGTATTACTTTTTAACTTTTTTTTTTCCATCTCCTGTTGTTTTTCTTTTTCTATTTTTTCATTCATTTGCGATTTACGATTAGGCACTATCATACCTATCATATTAGGATCCATTGTTTCAGAACAATTACTACCAACACTAGAATCTGATAAACGTCTTGGTTTAACCATTATTGAAGCTTGTTGTGACATTTCTCCTCTTTGTTGTGGATTACTTTGTAATACTACTGATAAATGATCTACCAATCTTTTAAAACGTCTTAATGGTCCTGCTAATAATGTAAATTGTACTACATATGTTGGTGTTGAAGGATTATTAACATGCGGACTAAGTAAAATATCAACTTGCATTTTTATTCCTCTTGAGAATACCCCACCACCAACAGTTGGTCCACGCTTATATTCTACTTTAAATGAATTTTGCCCTATAACAGAGTGACTTAATTCATGAATTGTAAGAAATGTACGAATTAATTCAGCTTTAATACCATTTAATGATCTTCCATCAACTGGAACACATTGAACATCATCACGATCTTGACTCATATTTGATGTTAATGAACCAAACCAACTTTTTTTAACAAGATCTGCTGTATCTAATATTTGTGTATCCTCTGAATCTGATTCACATACATTTGAACCACTACTCATTTTTCTTCTATGGAATCTTGGTGTACCAAGGAATGAATTTTTAATATTATTTAATTTAGATCTCCATGGACCAGAGGATGATGATGTATTTGATACATTAGATGTTGCAGTAGAAAGGCTTGTTGTTGATGAATTGACAGATGTTGTACCACTTCCTTGTGGTACATTAATCATTGATGTTATCATATTTGAAGAATTTGTTGATGTAGATGATGATGAATGTGATGGATTATGTGGTGATGATGTTGTTACTTTTGTACTACTTGTAGATGTAATACTAATATTACTACTTCCTGAATTTCGTGTTTGTCTTGATGCTGTTGCAACAGTAATAGGATCAATTGGTTGAGTATGATAATGATAACCTGGTGATGCTCTATTACCATTACGTGATTTAATATCAGTATTTGTATATGTAGGTATATGACGATTATTTATTGTTTCTGGTTTAACTATATTTGTTCCTATACTATGAGTTGGATTACTAAATATATCACGAACAATAGTATTAGGTGAATTTGTAGGACTACCACCAAGTGATGAATGTCTTTGTCTTGTATATCTACCAAATGTTTTTCTTGGATTAATGGGTGAACCTTCACTTATTGAACCATATGGATATCTTGATGGTCTTGAAGTATCTGTTCTTTTTTTAGGTGGATCATGTGATGATATATTACCTCTTATTATAATTTCTGTATCATCTTCTTGTGCTGGGCGACGTCTTTTTCTATCAAGTAACAAAAAATATACCATTTTTTCTGTATTATGTTTTGGTGATAATAATGAATTAATAAGATTTTCTTTATTTTTAAAACAACCAAGACTATTCATATGTCTAAAAACATCAGGATCTATATTTTCTTCACTTGGTATTATATGTGTTTGTACAACTTGTGACATTGGTAATTCTAATTCTGGTTCACTTTTTGATGTACCAGCAACCCATGGATGTCTAAAGACATTTGCTAATGTAATACGTTTATTAGGATCAACTTCAATCATACTACGTAACAAATTTTGACAATCACTAGGAACAAAATGTGGAATATGAAAAACACCTTTTTTAACTTTTTCTAATAAATTTCTTAAATTATCATCATCAAATGGTAAAGCACCAACTAATAATGCATAAAGTATAACACCACAACTCCATACATCAGCACGCCTTCCATCATATTTATCACCACGTATAACTTCAGGACATGCATAATGAGGTGAACCACAACTTGTTTCTAACATAGATCCTTCAACTTGTAATGATGCCATACCAAAGTCGGCAACTTTTATATTATTTTTTTCATCAAGTAATAAATTTTCTGGTTTTAAATCTCTATGGCTAAATAAATAATGTAATAATAATGATTTTATCTTAGAAAAAAAGTTTTCTTTTTCAATAAATTTATATATATACATAAAGAGACATTACTTTAATGTCTTTTAAGGGAGTGATTAAAAATATAAATATTTTATAAATAAAATATATTATTTTATTTTATACTTACCAAATGTTATATGCATGACAAAAATCAAGAGCTGAAATAATTTGTCTAAAAAATTTTCTGGCCTCTTTAGCCATAAGACGTCCTTTTTTTACAAGATAATCAAAAAGTTCTCCACCAGATACATGTTCTAATAAAAGATAACTAAAATAATAATATTTAATTATATATTCTTTTTTACAGTATTAATGTATATATAATATTATTTGTTATTATATTTTAACATTAATTATGTTTTTTTTTAACAAATGAAAACTTACAGATATTTTTTATTTTCATAAACATCATATAAATGGAGAACATGAGGATGTTCAATTAATTTCATTATTGCAATTTCTCTTTCAACTTTTTGAAGAACACTTTCACTTAAACGTTCTTTATTAACAATTTTAACAGCAACTTTACGTCCAGTTATACAATGAATTCCCGTTTTAACCAAACCTAAAAATATTTATAATTATATTAAATATATATAAAAGAATAATAATAATAAAAAATTTTTCTTATAATTTTCATAATATTATTTAATAAATAATTTATTGTTAGTATTAAAATCTTACCAGTTTGTCCTTTTCCAAGTGTCTTTTCTAACTTATATGGACCACAATATTGGACTTGAGAACCAGAATTAATAGATGCAGCGAGATGGCTTATAACAGACTCAACATTACTAGATGAAGAATTATTACCATTTGTTTTAGTTGATGAATTTCCACATGTAATATTTCCAGTATTTGTAAAAGATGATGGAGTGCTCCCACATCCATTAGAATTATTTTTTTTTTCGTTATTATCACTTTTTGTTGGAGTAATCATAATAATATTTGAATTTATTGATGAAATAGTTGTATCAACAGAGGGATTCGAAGAATTGGTAGAACAACTCATTCGCTTATCCGATCTAGCCTTCTCTCCAGGCTCATCATTTAATGAAGAAAGGTGTTGATTAATTTTTGTGACAACTTCCTTAAAAGTGTCAAACATATATATAAAGTATGTATAATTACAGAAAACTGCCCCACTAAAAACTAACTAAATATATAGTTAGTTTTGTGTCACCAATAAGTATAATATTATATATATATATTATATATAAATATAGATAAATATTTTAAATTTAAGGAAAAAAAAAATAATAAAAATAAAATTGTAGTTTTCCGAAATAAATAAACTTGCAATTATTTTTAAAGGCCTTAGATAGATGAAAAATGATTTAAATTAGGCAGGTATCTAAAAATAAAATGAAAAAAATATAAGAATAAAGATTTTATTGAAATAAAAATTAAATTGTAAAAAGAATAATAATAATAATAATAATAATAATAAAGAAAAATAAATTTTAAGTTAATAATTATAAAGGGCAGACAAAATTATATAATAATAGAATAAATAAAATTTATTAGTTCAAGATAATTTATTTAACCTCAAGTAACTTTTAAAACCATATTAAAGATTTAGATAAGTTAACACACGTAAAGTTTTGAAAATAAAATGTAAACCCTATAAATATAAAAAAAAAAGCATTTTGGCAAATTAATGTGAAAAAGACCTAAAGTCTTTTTTCATTGTGGTTGATTGTTAAAAGAAGGTTATAAAATAGAAAAATGATATATTGAGAAGTTAAAAGTATCGAAATGCATTGAAAAAAATTTTTACGCTATATATTTTTAAAATTAAATAACAAAAATATTTATATTTTATAGTGAAGAGTAAAAATATTAGAAGACATAATTTAAATATTGTAGAAATATAGATATTCTCTAAAAATCTACAAATGTTTTCATGTAATATTTAATATTATAAATTGAATTTTAATTAAAACAATAATAAAATTGATAAATATTTTAAAATAAAGTATTAGAAAAAACCACATTATAATATTAATAACCTTATTAATAAATTACAATATCATGTCATTAAATATTAATTTAAATTTATATTAAAAATACAAAAATAAAAATATATTTTATGTTTTCTTTTCTATTACAATTATTATAATTTTTTATTTTTAAACTTTTTTTTGGAATTATGTGTTTATTTAAATGTTTTTAAAAGCAATTTTATCTTTATCTTTATTTTTATGGCAAAGATAACAAAATAAGCTTTATATTATAACATTAAATAATGTTCCATTTTAGATGACCAACATTGTACTATGGAAGAAAATATTACAAATTTAACTGTAATAGAGTTTTATAATAGAAAACGTTATATATATATGTTTATATATACATGACGAGTGAATGGGAACATTTGAGTTTGAAAAATATATAACGAGTGCTTTGATGAACCTAAAGTATTGTGAAAATATATAGATTAGAGTATTAAAAATAGTAATGTCCAATATATATACATAAAATAGACTAGGCTTGTATGAATGAAAAGGAAAATAGTCAAGTTACTATATGTGATAAAAAGTGACGAGAAAAGTATGGCATGTTAAGTAAATACATGAAAAATAAAGAAAGAATAAAAGATAAGCTGCTGGTAGATGGTGTTGTTGATAAAAATGAGATGAAAGCAAGTTGTTAAGACTCTTTTCCTATATATACACATAAATGTATATTTATATATATATATATATATTTTATATAATGAATAAATTTATTGACACTTAATTTATAAAAAAAAAAAAATTACCTATAGAAAAATTTCCTTAATTATAAAATGATTGTTCTTATAAATTTTTTAAAATTGATCTTAATTACATTAACAATAAAGACATTAAAAAAATAATAATTAAAATTGTTAAGAATTTATTATTATTCAAAATAATATTTTAAATTTTGTTTTAATAAAACATATTTTTTTTTTTATAAATTATAATATATTTATTTTGTAAAATACACTGTACTTAAAGATACTAACATATATAAATAGCAACTTATATGTATTTGTTATAATCATTAAAAAAAAATATTTATCAAGCAAAAAGATTATTGCATTAATTCACTAAAAACTTCCTATACAACAATGTTTACCAAATTCTGACAAATTTTAAAACACTTAAAAAAAAATTTATTAATTTTATTTGGTATACATAACTAAATTTAGAAACTTTTTTAGTGCACTTAAAAAATAATTAAGAATAGTCAAAAATTTTAATTATTAACACATAAGTATATTTAAAAAATAAAATTTCTAATCTTATATTTCTATTTTATTTTTAATTTATAAAAAAAAAATGGATAAATATGTTATAAAAAAAAAGACTATTTAAATGAAAGAAAAGAAAAAAATTTTTTTAATCTAATTCTATATAAAACTATAATAAATGAATTGATGGTTTATTTTTTTTCAAAAGATACAACACATCAATATTCAAATGAGTTCTTTGTTATTTTAATAAAGTAACAAATATGATAAAAAATTTTTTACAGTTTAAGCATGTACATAGATAAAATGGGATATATTTTACATTCAAAATTAAGAGTTATTGAGTAAAACAATAAAATAAAGTACAACATATGGTTTTATAATATTTTTAAAAGTATATTTTGACTTTAAAAACAAATAATTCATACTCCTTGAAATATATTTGATATATTGAAAATTGTAAGAATTTTATGAATACATTGAAATATTAAAATGATACATCAATGTGTTATGTACAACTGTATCTCAAAATAATAAAGATATATAGCATAAACTAAAAAGCTTTATATATATATATATATATATATATATATATATATATATAATTTGAATGAAGTTTTTCTTATATTATGTATAATTTTATGTTTTAATGGATTCAACATCATTTTAAATATCTAACAATAAAATAATTAATTATTAAAGATAAGAAAAAAACATTAAATAGATTTTTAAATACAGAAAAGAAATTTTACACTTATAAATGGTTTTTTTTTCAAAAAATATTAATAAATCTTTATAGTAATAGATAATTTTTTTATAAAAAAAAATTAAAATGTACTATTAAAAATTATATCTATTAAAATGATGTATATTATAAATAATAAGTTGATAATATGTAATTACTATTTATATGATGAAAAAATGTTCAAATACATTTTTATAATGGTAGTTAATGAATGTAGGGAATTAAAATATACATATAGTAATAAATATTAATACATTTAAATGATATGTTATCGATAATATTTTTAACATTTTATAAATAGTTTTCTAAAAAAAAAAATTTTAATTATAGAGAAAATGAATCAAATTGAAAAAAATGGAAAACTAAACATTTATCATTTCAAGAATGATATATATGGAATATGTTTACTAAAAAGAAATTTTTTTTATTTGTAGTCATTCATATGTCAATTAAATCTTTTTTGCCATTTAACAAATTTTTCTTTTTATAATATACATTTTTTTTTAAATTATTGTTAATTTTATATAAAAAAAAGTTTTTCCCGTATAATGTTTACACAATATTTCTTATTAAAATCTTGACACGCGAGTTACATATGATTAACTTGGAGATACGTCAATTTTGTTCAAAGGATGTAAGTTTTGACGTGTGCAAAAAAAAAATTCAAATAAATAATATTAATTTAAATAATTTTTTAATTTATTTATTTATCTTATTTTATAAATATTTTAACTTATTTTTTCCTCTTCTTTAATAAAATTCTATAGGATATTATATTATAATTTTGTTGATTTTTATGATTAATCACTTAAAAAGATAAAATAATTTTTTTTAATTTTATATATAGATGAATAAAACTTGAAAATAAAATTGATTTTTTAATAAATTGTTTCAAATTTATAACTTTATAAAAATGTAATTAAAAAATTTTTCATTTCTATTCAATTTTTTAATTAAAAAAATAAATATTAAATTTTTAATATTAATATTGAAAATTTTTTAAGTATTTATTTTAATAAATAGATTATTAATAGACTTTGCCATTATTTACGTCATGTTAATTTATTGTCTTACGATATATGAAGAAATGACATCGATTAAATCGTTCTACTTTAAATTACTTTAAAGTTTAATGAAAAAGACTATAATTGTTTTATTATTATTACAATTACTTTAATATATTTAAATATTGTTAAACTATAACAGATAAAAATATTTAACATTAAAACTTATTTCTTTTATATTAAATGTTAATTTTTATATGCAAATTATTTTTAGATTATACTATATATAATAAATAAAGAGATTTTTAATTAAATATTATAAATTTGGAGCAGATTATAATGGAGGCTAGTAATTATTTCTTTTTTTTTTCAATTTTTATAAAAAACAATTAATCTTTTTTTTACTTATTTTTAGTGTGGTGAAAGAAATTATAAAAAACAGAAAACTATTTGGAGTTTAATTTTTGATGAAAAAAAATTTGATAAAGATGATGTTGATTCAAAAAAAAAGCCCAGACTAATACATGTTATTATTGTTATTTTTTTAGAATATTTTAGTTGGGGACTTGTAACAATACCAGTAATTAATTTTATTGGAAGAAATTATCCTCAAGATAAATTTTTAATAAATGGATTATCATCAGGTGGTCGAGGAATTTTAGCTTTTATTTTTGCACCAATACTAGGAAAGATGACTGATATGTATGGGCGTAAAAAATTTCTTTTTCTTACCGTTTTATCTACATGCTTACCAATTCCATGCCTTCTTCATAATAGTCAATGGTATGTTACAATGTTTGTTGTAACAGGACTTACAGCAAATTCTTTTGCTGTTGCTAATGCTTATGCAGCTGATATTACAAGTTTATCTGATCGTCATACAGCTTATAGTATTATATCTTCAACATTTGGTGCATCATTTATGTTTTCACCTTTTTTAGGTGCAGCTATTACTAATACATATGGAGATCATATAGCAATCTTACTTGTAATTATATTTTATTTATATTAATGTTAAAAAAATTTTTTTTAGGCTACAATTCTTGTAATTATTAATTTATTATATATAACATTTATTTTTCCTGAATCATTATCACCATTAATTATTAAAAATGAAAATTTGAATGATGAAACGTTTTGGCTAGTTATTAATGAATTTTTTTCTCTAAGAAAAATGTGGGCTGATGAGTATACATTTAAAATATCAATGATTATATTTCTTTCAAATGTTCCTGAAGCTGGTCAAATATCTTGTTTCTTCATATTTTTAAGAGCAATTGTTGGGATGTCGCAAAATGAAGTAGGAAGTTTTATTGCATATGTTGGATTACTTACAGTCTTTTCACAATTATATATCTTTAAATATTTAATTTATTCAGTTGGTATAAAAGGAACACTTGCTTTTGGTTTGATAACACAATGTATACAATTATTTTTTTATAGTTTTTGTACAAATATTTATCTTATTTATTTCTTTGGTATATTTCTTTCATTAAGTCAAATGGTATATCCATCTATTGCATCAGCAGTTAGTTTATCATATAGTAATGAAGAACAAGGATCAGCGCAAGCATTAATTAATGGACTTCGTGGTTTATGTAGTGGTATTGGTCCAGTTTTATTTGGTTTTATTTTTCAATTATTTAATTTTGATGTTCATAGTGATATAGATTCATCAATAAATATTAATGGTGCTATATTTCCACCACCTAATATAAGAGTTAATCCATTAGTAGGACATGTTCTTACACCAAATAAAAATAATACTGATATTGAAAAAAGTTCTCAATTTTTAGTAAGTATTATATAAAATTATATTTATTTCTTATTTTTTTTAGAGAGTAATGCCTGGACCACCATTTGCATTGGGATCAATTTTAGTTTTTATTGCATTCTTTTTTTTAGTTGCTATTAAAAAAATTAAAATGTCAAATAAAAAAGGTCATAGTTTATTTACTGAAGGAACAAATAATGAAGATTCTGCTCCTTTAACTGAATATGTTGATATGGATTAAAATTAAGAATACAAAACAATAAAAAAATTTTAAATAAACCTGATTGAAAAATGCGGGTAATAAGATTTTTCGTGTATTTTAAATCTACTTCTCAATAAGCCTTAAAGAAAAACTTTAAAAACATAATTTTAAAAGTATTTTTGCAAACAGAACAATGATTTTTTAAATTTCATAATTTTTATTTTTTTAAAAAAAAACTTTGATATACTAAATTTTTATTATTAAAATGTAAAGTAAAAATTTTTAACAAAAAAAAATTTTCTTTTTTGGGAAATTGTTTGTTATTGCAAAGACAAAAAAATATTAGGAAATAATTTTTTTATAAATAAATTATTATTATTTAATTATATTTAGGTTGAAGAACCATTTTTAGTTGGTTTTTCAATAAAGCCTTTTTTATGTTGATTTGTATAACGATAATCAAAAAGTAATTCATCACCTTTAGTTATATTTTTTGTAGCATAAAGACCGATCCTATGATTACCATTAACAATCATAACTTTGGCAGCACAATTTGGATTATCACTTGAGTGATTAATAAATCTGGCAGAATTTCCATAATTTAAAGCATCTATATGTTCTTCTTCATTAAGTACAAAAAGGTAACTTGATTTTTTGGCATCACATATTCTACCACGTCTTTCAGCTTCTTCATTTGATATAACTTCACCTTTATACTCAATGATAAATTCACCTTTTAATATATTTTCACCAGCAAATGCACCATTTCCTGCAATAGGTGATTGCTTAATATATATATTTTTAGAAAGATTTCTTTGAATAAAACAATTTTGGCAACTTTTACAATCTTTTTTTTTAATACTATCAAATGAACAATAATCACATGTCATTGGAAGGCATTCCCATCCTAAAATAAAACATGGGCATCTAGTTGTACTACAATCACCAGCTTTACAATGACATCCAGTAAATTTTGTTTTACAATTTGGTGGGCATCCACAAGCATTATAACATATATGTTTATTTATTGCACATGGACATTTATTTTCTTTTGTACATGGTCCAGTATGACAACAAGGATTATAAATTACCATATTATTTACAGTACCATCTTTTTTTAAATAACTTGAAATATTTTTATAAAATTTTTTATATGGTATAGGACTTTCTTGATCTTTCGTTAAAACAAAATATTCTTTACATGGTGTATTTTGTAAATTTTTTTCAATATACTTTGCAACTTTAAAACATTCAATATTTATTTTACTAAATTCAATTATATCACTTGTGATAAGACAAGGTTTATTACCAAATAAAATATATAATTCTTGTATTTTTGATGAGGTTAATGAAGTAAAGTCATCCTCTTTATAAGTATATCTTTTCATATTTGTTTGAAGAAGCCAACATAATTTACTACATGGTCTTGGATTTTCTAATTTTACTTTATTTTCATGTATATATCCATGTGGAATTCCTTTTATTGTTGTTATATTACAATTACATCCTGATAATAATTGACATCTAGGACACATATTAAAATTTTCAAAAACATTTGATGTTTTTTTGGTCATTTCAAATTCATATGATTTAAGATCAATTTTTAATGCTGGTAATGGACCTATTGAAGGATATATATAAACTAAATTTTGTAATATTTCATCGTGTGATTTTTCAGGAAAAATTTTGGCTAAATTTTCAATACCTTTTATAATAATTTCAGGAGTAAATTTACGTTCAAAAATATCATCTTCTTTTCCTCTTACACCTTCAGGAAATAAATCTTCAAGTTTCTCTTCATCTTTATTATTTATTGATTCTTCACTTTCTTTAATAATTGCATTACATACATAATCATAATATGGTTTATCTTCTGTTTTAAAATTACCTGACGTTGTAATATAACATTTTGATTTATTAGGAATAAAATTATTAAATGGTATTGTTGGTACATTAATAACTTTAGATACTTCTGATGATATTGTTTTACCATTATCTTTCATTGTATCAAATTTTTGTACCAATACATTACAATTACCTAATTTATTTTCATCATCAATAATGTTTGGGCATTTAATTTTTTCACCTGTATTAAGTTTAAAATCCATTTTTTTCCATTCAGTAGTTTTATTAATATGTATTTCTTTATTACTATCTTTGTCTTCTGTTTCTTTAGAAATTTTAAAAATATTTTTATTTTTTAAAATATTAAGAGATTCTTTTTCATGTTCATCAAAAATTTGTTCCATAACTTTTATAGCTGCACAGCATAATGGAATATCAGCAAAATTAGCAAATTCTGATTCTTTTAAATATTGATATACATTATCCTCAATATTAATATTATTTTGAACTGATAAAGAGGATAATGTTGTAGGGGTTTTTATAAAAACATTACTATCACAATGATACTTTTGAGATATACTTTTTTTTTCTGATTTTATGTTTTTTTGCCGCCCCATTACAATAAACAGCTGAAATAAAAAAAACCACCATAATATTAAAAATATATATATAATTTATGTAATAAAATTTTATTTCAAAAAATAAGTATAGATTGTAAAACAACAAAAATAAAAATAATTGATTTGATATGTAAACAAATAAAGAATAAGGTATTATAATAGTGTACATAAAAATGTTAATAAGCAGTAAAAACAAATCTTAAATGGAGAAATTGGACAAAAGTAACTTTTTTTTTTAATAGCTTGGTATAATATATACTTTTAATAAAAAATTAATAATAAAAAATTAATGATCATTAGATAAGTAATATAAAAAGAATTTTATTATTCCTATTATAATATATAAATTATAAAAATAATTAATCATATATATGAATGATAAAAATTCATAGCAACATTAAATCATAAAAAGTAAGAAATTTTATGTATTCATTTGTTATAAAAGTACCAATATAATTTTCTTACACTTTTTAAATAAATGTATGTATTTCAAAAATAATAAATTGATAAAAAAAAGATTTATTGCGAATAATTTATAATATTTTTAGAATATAAAAATATAAATTTTATTATAATATAATTCATTTTTGGCTGAATATTTAATGTTAAATATAAAATTATAAGTCATGAATCTATACAAATTGTTAAAATTAATCATGGTATTTAGAAATGTTTTGTTTTTTTATTAAAAGAAATTTTTTTTCAAAAAAAAATTTAAAGACATCATATAAAATAGATTGAAAATAAATATTTTTTAAATTTACGTTTATCAAATTTTTTGGTATTAATTTTTATGTAAAAGATACTATTTAAAATAATAAATATAATTTTACAATGAATATTTTTACTGAATTTTTTAATAATCAAACTAATGCTATTATTGGTTTAGTTATTTTTGGTGTTTTATTAATTTTTCTTATAATTCTACTTTCTCTTTGTTTAATATTTTACTTTAAATATACTAAATATAGTAAAGAAATTAAACAAATAGCTTTACCTAATGGTTTAGTTATTATAGACGATTCAAAAGAAGTTATAAAAAAACAAAAAGAAGAAGAGAAAAGAAGAAAATTAGAAGAAAAACAGAAGAAAAAAGAAGAAAAACAAATAATAAATCTTAGTAATGGTATATCATTATATAGTCATGATCCTCGTGCAGTAAAAGCATCAAACGTTGCTTCTGTCTGCTATTATCAATATCCAGAACATAAAAAGTATAATGAAAGGTTTTCAAAATTACATAATTCAAATTATAAGCATACATATGCTATTGAACCTAGTTATAAAAGTAGATATTATTAAATAAATAAAAATAGTTATATATATTTATTCCTAAAAATGTAAACTTTTTTTTATAAAATTTTATTAAAATCAGTAAATTATTAATTTAATATTTTGAAATTTTTTTTATTGTAATTATCAGGTAATATAATATTACTATCTGATTAAAATGATACAATTAAATAACTATTTTAAATAATAGCTTACTTAGTTACTTAGTTATTAAGTTTATTCTAATAAAAGGCATCTAACCAAGTAAAGAAATAAAATATATTTAAATTATTTTATATAAACATTTATCATAAAAGGTATTTGGTTTTAAATAATGTAAAAAAATAGCAAAATTAATATTAAAATATACAATAATTTTTAACAATAATATTCTATTATATGTGATAAATAAAGAAAATAAAGTAAAAACAAAATTATATAAAAAAGTTTTATTCTAGAAAACAAGTAAAAGTACCATGTCAATATGTTTATGCGCAAGTTATTTATAATATAAACAAAAAAGAAAATTCCATAAAGAAATTTAATAAAATTGATTATATTAAAAAAGTAAGTTAATGTTGTCTATATTTAATTAATATAAATAAATAAAATAAGGAAAATTAAATATGTATAAACTACTATATAAAAAATTTTATTTAAATAAAAAGTTTAAAATAAATTTATATTTTATAAAATAAATTTTCAATATGTATAATTCATACATTTTAATATTAATATTAAAGGATTATAATATTAATATAAAAGAATAATTTTATACAAATAACAGAATAAAATCTAATAAAGATTATTATTTATATAGTGGTTTACTAAACAACAAGATATTATAAATATATATTGTAAAATCTTTAATATTTTCATAATTATTTGCCATTTAGCGTAATAATTTTAGTATTGTTGAAAGAAATTTTCAATTTGTTTTATAATACTAGATTTCTAAAGTTATTTTATTTTATATTAAAAAAGTAATAAATTAAATAGTTTTAAAATAATAACTACTTTATTTTAATAAATAAAAATGTATTCAAAAAGAATACAAATACATATATGTATAAATTATAAAAATACAAACTATTTCTATCAATTTAATCTAATTATAAAATTGTAAAAATAAAACACAACAATTTTGTTGCTATTATTATTATAAAAAAAAGGAAAAAACAATTTTTTTTAACAATAAAATTATTAATAATTCCATTTATTAAAAATTTTTTTATTAATTTTTATTTCAAGTTATTTAAAATATTTATGTTTTTAGTAAAAATAAAAAAAAAATTTAATAAATAAGTAAATGATGTATATAATAAATATGACTTTTAAAATTATTCATTAAAAATTGATTCAATAAGAATTTTCATGTTATTTAATACATTTTAAAATAAAATTTTATAGTGAAAAATTGTTTAATTTATTTTTAAAGTAATTTATAAAAATTAAATCTATGAAGATTCATTATATAATATTAATTTATGAAGTTTGTTTTCAAGATGTTTGATTACTACCAATTTTTTATTGCTTTGATAAAAGTTTGTTTTAAGACAAAATAAAACAATTATTTATTTAAAAATGAATGAAGAATATAAATAAGTTAAATTAAAATATTAATTTATTTAACGAATTTTTAATGAAGTGAATAATAATTAAAATAAAAAAAAATTGAATATAATTATATAAATAAAAAAATATAGTCATTGAATATATACAAAATTAACAGTAACATATAGCCATTCAATAAAAAAAAAATAAAAGTTTTATTATAATATAAAGTTTATTTTTGTATAAATATTATATTAACAGTAGTTAAAACAACTTTTAAATTAATTTTGTAAGAAATCAATACAGTTTAAATGATCTAAGATTAAAAAAATTGAGGAATAACATTTTTTTTTATAAAAAATTTAAGTTTTTTTTTATTACTATTTTTAACATAATATTTTTATATATAGTTTACTTATAAAATAAAGATAATTAAATGACGTATAAATAAAAAAATTAATATATCATTTTAAAAATAAAATGTGTAAAGCACTTGGAAAAATGGATATATTCTTTTTCGAATAATGTTTTAACGTTTATTAAAAAAAAATTATAATATTTAATATTTTTTCATAGTAGATATTAACATATATTGATTTAAACTTACAACGAAAACAAAATATTTTAATACAAATTTTGTACTTTTTTAAAAGTATTCTAAAAAATTAAACAAATAATATAATTTTTCTATCAAAAAAAGATTCAACATATTAGTTTTTTTTTTAAATAAAAATTGTTTAAATTAATCATTTAAATAATCAACATGATATATAAATCTTAGCATTTTTTTTGACATATAACAGTAAAAAAAAAATTTTCTATTAAAATTAAAAAAAGAAAGCATTTTTGTCACTAATTCTACAAAAAAAAATTTAAGCAAAAATATGTTCATTTAGTTTTTATTATTCTATATAAATTCATTTAGTATATATATAATTTTATAAAATGATGTTGCTTTATTTATTTCATTAGATAACTACTCTGACAATCAAAAAACTATTCTATAATTTATAATAAATAAATTTTATTCATCGACTTTAAAAAAATGATTTTGTTAAAATTTTTTTTATTAGTTAATTTTAAAATATATTATTTTAGCAAGATTAAATTTTAAAAATTTTCATTTAATATGATAATTTATTAGCAAAAAAACGTAAGAATTGTTTTTAAAATAAATAGCTATTTAATACAGGAAACAAATTTTTAATAAATAGTATTCATTATTCTTAGTAGAGAAAATATTTTTGTTTCTATGTTTGTAATATAAATATATAATTTTAATAAATATATAAAAATATTAAATTTATTAAAATATTTATTTTTTATCTTTTTATTTTTTTTATTAATAAAACAGTTGATTAACTTTTGGTGTATTTTTTTTAGATAATTTTAGATGATGATTGACGTAAAAGTAAAAGAAGAATCTATAGATTTGAGTTAAAATTTCTAAAACACATTTTTGTTATATCGTGATTAATATTTTAATTAGACATAATTTCTAATTAAATAAATACTAACTTCTGGTAAAATTTTAACTATACTTAAATATAAAAATAATTGTATTCATATATGTATGACAAATAGTCAGATATAAATAGCTTTGATATAATTTACCTTTCAAAATCTATTGATAAAAAACTTGCTTTAATTTTAGTAATATAAATGTGTTGACAATTATACATTATGAATAACTAAAAATTTTTTTCATGTATTGATACTTTAACCATTTACAAGAATGATACTTTTTGATTAAAAGTATTATATTACATACATTCAAATATTTAAACATATATTTTTAAAAAAATGTTATTTATTCAACAAAATTTTTTTTATAATTTTATTATACTTAATATTTAGTAAAGTATCTATCATAATTGTTATTCAGAATACAGATATAAAATATTTTTTTGTAGATTTATCAAATAAAAAATGTTAACAAAAGCATCATCAAGTAAATAATACTGTGAAAGTTTTATATTAAGATAATAAAAAAAAAATTAATATTGATTAAATAAATTATCTATTCAGAAATAACATTTTTTAATTTAAAATATTTTTCTTTATTTCATTTATTAACTATAAAATAATTTTTATATTAAATAATTAATGTATATAACTATATAGGTTAATGTTTAATTAATAAAAAAAAGTTGTTTTATAGTAAAAATTAATAAATAGAATAATCTAAAAGTAAATTTACATATCAAATATAAATAATTAAAAAAGTCAGACATAATCGTTATTAATTATTATAAAAAGATAAAATTTAAATTAAAAAATAAAGCAAATATTTCTAACTTTAAATTTGTTTAATTGAAAAAATGCCTTTTAATTAATTGATATTAAAATGAAAATTTTTTTTAACCAAAAAAAACTAATGGTATTTTGCAGTGTCATTAATTATAGAAAAGAAATAAAAATATTAATATATTAAAACAATTACAATATTAAATTTTAAAGTAAGAAAAAGAAATTGGATAAAAATAAGTTACAATTTAAAATGTTGTTTAATTAAACTAGGTTAATTTTTTTTTGTAGCAATAAAAAAAACAATTTTTAACCATTGTAAAAGTTGCTAAAAATATCTATAAATTAATTTTACTTAAAAGTTTTTTTCTTAAAATTTATTTCTTTTTGCATAAAACTTTAATAATATATAAAATATATTTACTATTGACAAATATTAAAAAAAATTAATGTTAAAATGTATATTTTTGTAAAAAAGCATATTTTTTTTTAATTTAGATATTAGAACGATGATAATTTATTATTCTACGTTTACTTCAAGTAATGTTAAATATTTTTTCACTCAAATAACAAATTTGTTAGGCACATATTTAACTAACGCTCTCTTTTTTTATATTTAAAATAAATTATCTTCAATTTTTTTAAATTGTATTTTATCTAAATAAAAAAAAAATAACTTAAAAATTATGTAAATTATAATATAATTTAAAAAGCTTTAAAATTTCTTGTTAAATAAAAAGGATATTTTTAAATTAAATACCTTTAAATTAATATAATTTTGTTGTACTACTAAATTTTAAGTAAAATTGGCTTTATAAATTGTTTTTAAATAATTATTTTTAAACATTATAGTCATTTTTATTAAAATTAATAAAAAATATTACCTAATAATTTTTCTTAATATTTTAAAAAAGATACTTTGAAAATTAAATTATTTATAATGCTTTTTAATATAAAAATAACAACAAAAAGTTATATTTTGAACATTTTACTAATAGTTTTCTTAAGAAACAGTTATTATTTTATTTTTTCAATAAATATAATTCAATTTTAGAACGGCCTTTAAAAATAAAAATATTTATACATATATACGTATATAATAATTAATTTAATAAAATTTCAAAACCTATATTTTAAAACAATAAAATTAACCTATGTTGTACATAAAAAAAATTTATTACCTTTATTTTATTGGAAATAAATTTAAGGGTATACGAAAAAAGTTTTGTATAACAAAAGTTTTAATAAAATTATCTACGTTAATTACTATTATAAAATAAAATAATAAAAAAGAATAAATAATAAATTTAAAATAGTATAATAAAAAAAATATTTAAAAAAAAAGCTAAAAGTTGTATTAAATTTTGTAAATATTACTGAAAAATGACAAATATTTTTATAATGAATAAAAAATTTATTTCTTAAGCATTATTAGCTAAACTAAGGAAAATATTTTTATGTTTATATTTAGAAAATATTTTGACAATAATTTTAAGAAAATTTTATATTTTTATCAATGAAAAATTACTACACTTAGAATAAATAACTGAATTTTAAAAAATTGTCATAATAATTGTTATATATTTTAAATATTTTATTTTCAAAATTATTATTTATTACTTATTTTGTAAATAATATGTCATTTTATTTTTTTTTATCTTTTTGAGTTTCAATTTTATAATGTTTTTATTATTATAGTTAGTATTTTGTAGTTTAAGCTTTAAATGTAGATTTATTAAAATATTTTGTATTGTTTACCTCTTTATTAAGAAATTAAAAGTCATAGTTTTATAAAGAAAAAAAAATTTTTTTTACATCAATTTATATATGCTTAAAAAATAACAAAACATTCTAAAAATTTGCTAATTTATTAAAAAGTTAATGTTTTCTATTTTTAATTATTTACGATTTTAATTAAATAACACTAAACGTTAAAATTTTATTTTAGTTAAGTATCTACAAACAACCCTTTGATAGTTGAATTGAAATATTTTGTTTTTTAATATAATTGTATTATAAATTTTATTTTAGCTATACAATCTTAAACTTTTAATTTTTATTAATCATATTAAATATAATTGATAAAATTATTGATATTATTTAACTATTTTTAGAAATAATTTTTACTACTACAATGTTTAAAATTTATAAAATACATAAATGTTTTTTTTTAATAGTTCAATAAAAAATTGCTTAGTAATTTTTATAACAATATTTATTGAATAATATATTCGTCGTTTTTTTAAAAGTTGTATAAGTCAATTTTTCTATATATTAAAATATTTAAAGGTTTGCATTTGAATCAATTTAAAAATATTGGCAAACGTTAATCTATTCGGGTGACGTTTTTAATGGTTTAAGATTATAAATATAACAGAAAAGATTTTGTTAGTTAAAAATAAGATTATACACTTTGAATAATAACAATTATAAAAATCAAAAGTACAGTTTGAATTCTTTTGATAAATTTATGAAAAAAATATACTTCAATGAAGATGTGATTATCAATATAAAAAGAGGATAATTACATCCCACTTAAATCACCATTTACTCATTTTCTTTTTAAAGTGAACTTATACTACTTTTAAAGAAACGACTTATATATTACAACAATTGACAATAAATTTTATCAAAAAAATATAAAAAATAATCGTGATATTTAGTCAATTTAAACAATATTTTTATTCGTTGAATTTAAATAAAATTATAATTTAGAACGGTTTTATATTTTAAACATATAGTAAATGCTAAATTCAGATAGAAATAAATTTCAAAAATTTGTATTATTATAAAAAATTCATCATTATTCTTTATAAATTTTTATAAACAGATGCTTATAAAATTGTTTTATTATTTTGTATTAATCCAGTTTTTTATAATTTTTGTTTTTATGTAGATCTTAATTTTACAATTATTTTTTTGATATATCAAGAAATCAATTTTATGATTCGAATTAAATTTAAAGAATACAAATTTTTTTCTATTTATTTTAAATATTAGCCATTCAAGTTAGCTTTAATTTATATATCACTTTAAAAGTCAATTGGATATATAAATAATTGATAAATAACAGTATAACCTTTATTTAAAGTGTTGGTATTTTATTTGAATAACATACAGTCAATCTTTATATATTTTTATTAACCTATCTTTTAAGATAAAGTTAATTGTTTATTGAAGCAAACACTTATTAATGCTAATATTATAAAATCTTTTCTTAGATATAATTGAAAAATATATATTTTTACTTTAACTAATTTATTTAGATAATATTATATTAAATATGGACATTACCGTAAAATTTTATTATTATATAATGAATTGTTATTCACTATTTAATTTGGTATAAAATATTTATTTTATCAATAAACTAAATTAGAATCAAATAAATCAGGTAAGTTTAAATTTTTTTTCATTCCTGCATGAATAATTGATTGTTATAACTTTTTTTTCCTTAAATATATATGTCATAAATTATGAAATATTTCTATATCTGTCTTTTAAAATTTATAATATTAAAAAGAAATTGTCATTAATTATTTATAAAAATTAATAAATTATCATATTTTAAAAATTTAGTTTTGCGAAAAACATCGAAGAAATATTTAGTAATAAAGCCTTATTTTAATAACAAAACAATAAACTTTAAATTGAGAAAAACAGAAAAAACTCAAAAACTACTACAACATAATGTAAATATTAGTAGTGAGACAACATCTGAAATAACAACAAAATCTGAAATATCAATTGAAAATAAGATTTTTGAAAGTGAAAAAAGTTCTTCTAGTTTATCAAATATAAAATCAACAACAAATAGTCTTAAAAGTACATCTACAAATAAAAAACAAGATGAAGTAAATTATGAACCTTTTAATAATAAAGAAAAGTTTATTGAAAAAGAAAAATTTTGTAAAAATAAGGTTTCGAAAGATTTTGTATTGAGAAATGAAAACATAAATAATGAGAAAATAGATAAAACATATAAAATATATAAATGTTATGAAAAAATTACAAAAATGTTACCATCAATGTCAAGAATAAGTAAACAGTCTATTAAACAAAATATTTCTTTGTTAGATAAACCATCAACTAAAGAAAAACATTTGTTAAAAAATAAAGTTAAGGATTTAAATAAAGTTGATATGAATGTTAATACATCAAAAATTTTAGAAGTATCAAATACTTCTGTTCGTCAAATTCATAATAATATAACTAAAAAGTATCAAATAAAAAATAAAAGCTGTGAAATAGTAAAAAAATCAAAAAATAACAAGCCAATTGAAATTAAAGATAACAATGACTTAACAGATTCAATTAAAGTTAATGACTATGATATTAATAATGAGTTAGCAAGAAACGTTGCATTATCAGTTGGAATGAAAGATTTAACAAAAACTTCTAAAAACAATAAAAGTTTATCTTCTAATGAAAAAGAAATTGATAACATTAATTTAACAAAACCTGTAAAATCATTAATAGGAAAAATGAAAAAAACAAATATTAATTTAAATGATGAAAAATTGACACAAAATAAAGAAGTTAAACCAAATTTTATTATTAAAAATCAAGAATATAAATTACAATTAGGAAGTAAAATAATAATAAAACAACAATTAATAGCTAATCCAGAACCAAATATAGAAATTAAAATTAATGATCAAAATTTGGAAACAAATGAAAATGTTAAAATTTTAATTGAAAAAGAAAACAGTAATTATTTTATAATTGTTATAATAGAAAAATTTGATATTCATTTAAACGGTATATTTTTATTTACAGCTTCAAATGTTTTAGGAAATGATAAAAGTACTGTTAAAGTAAAAGTTAAAACTAATAAAAATGATAATTTATCAAAGTTAGAAATACCATATTTTGATAATACAGAGGAAAAATATGTTAAAGAAGGTGAAAAATTAGAACTTTTTTATATTATTAAAACATATGATTTAGTAGAAATTCAGATGTTTAAAGATAATTTACCATATACATATTCTAATGTTTGTTTTAAATATCTAGATGTTTAAAATTTAATTTTTAGTTTAATATTGAAAAAAAAGACAACAAATATGTAGCATCAATTAAATTTAATAAAATAGCTTTGTCTGACGGTGGTGAATATATTTGTAGAACTATAACTAAAAATGGGCAAACTAACATAAAAACTGTAATATATGTAGAAAAAATTGGTAATATTTAGTATTTAATATTTATATATAATATAATTTATTTATTTTATTTAGATATACAACAACAAAGTCAATTAATATTAAACGATAAAGTTCAAAAAAGAAAAAAATCAATTCCAAAAGCGTTAAAAATTCCTTACAAAATAAATTCTTTATATGGAGAACCAAGTACAAAAGTTTCAACTGTTGAAATTACAGCTAACATAGAAAAGAAAATTAATTTTGAGAATAGTGTTCATATATGTTTGAATCAAACAAGATCATTGTCTTCAACTATTAAATTAAAAATTCCTAAATTATTATAAAACAGAAATATCATTTGAAAATGTTTTTAAATGAAAATTTTTTTCGATAAACAAACTCTATTCATATAACTTTTACAAAATTATAAGTTTTAAATTATTTATATTTTAAGAAAAAGTAATAAATATTTTTTTAATTAATAATTTTAAATATAAAAATATTAAATTTAATAAAAAAAAAACGTTTTTGAGAATAATAATAAGAAACAAAAAAAGAATAATATAATTATTGTTGAAAAAAATTCCTATTGAAAAACAAATTAATAAACAGTGTTAGACAAAAAGTTAACTAGTACTGATTATTAATTATAAATATAATTAAAAATTACTTTATTTAAAAAGTAGATAATGCGTTTATCGGGAATCGAACCCGAATCGGCTGCTTGGAAGGCGGCCATGCTGACCATTACACCATAAACGCTGGAAAAGTGCCATTCTTAAAATTTTATGCCGAGTGTTTATTTATTTTCTTTCTAATATTTATAACCACAAATATAACAATAAAACGTAAAAAGTTTAAAAAAAATTTTCAATTTTTAATTACAAATCTTAATTTATGTTAGAAAAATAAAAACGATTCTTAGAAAAACAATAATTGTCAACAACTGTTGTTTTCTTAACATATTTTAGATTAAAAATTATTATATTTTTATTGTCATTAATAATTATTAAATTTTTGTTCAAAAAAATTATATTTAAAATTATAATCTTAATTTTTTTTGAATTTTTAATAAAAATTTCAATATTTTTTGGTTTATTTTAACTAGTTAAAATAGATTTCTAATATAATAGTAAAATGTTAGAAATAAATTATTTTTAAAAGTTTGTTTTCTTTCTGTTGAAACCTCGTGCTCAAAAGACGTTTATGTATTCATTTGTGTAACTTTAAATGTTTGTGTCATATTCATGTTTATTATTACCATTTACTTCTACTAATTTATATTTTTATTACCCTAATTGCGTTTATTCTTTTAAACAAAGTCTTAAGCCACTATAATAATCTTTATTATTTTACTAGATTTTAAATTATTTAAAATATCATATTAATCAAAAATAACTTTTATAATTAGTAAAAATCTTGATTATAATTTTTTTTTTAAATAGGACGAGAAATAATTGGTTTTTCTTTATGTATATAATGCAACTTTTTTTATACTTATATGATGTTATTTATCATGATTATATTATTATTAAATTGATTTTAATTTTAAACTTTAAATTTATATAGGATAAAATAAAACTTCTGAAAGAATGCAATTAATATGGTAACATAAAAAAGTAGAATGTTAAAGGAAAATTATTATTTTACAAAATTATTTATGCAGCATAACAAAATTGTTTTGGTAAAAATTTTTATTAAAATAACAACATTTTGAAAAAGTAAAAATAAAATTAATTTTTTAATTATTAAAAATAAAACATGTTATTAAATATTGTAAAACAAAGTTAATTTAAATTTTAAATTCAATAATAGATTAA
Organism: Strongyloides stercoralis; assembly: GCA_029582065.1. Lineage (NCBI taxonomy): Eukaryota > Metazoa > Nematoda > Chromadorea > Rhabditida > Strongyloididae > Strongyloides > Strongyloides stercoralis. Next base: position 4,060,830 of record JARPTA010000002.1, read on the forward strand.
AAATTTTTAAACTACAAAATGTTTAAAAAAACATGCTACTCTATTTTATACAATATATTAAATATTATCAAAAATTTATAAAAAAAATAAGTTTATTAAAAATAATTATTTTATTTACTTTTAGTTTTAATAATATTTGGCTTAAATAATGGTTTTTCTTCCAGCTTTTGTTCGCTTTTTCCTTTTAATAGATCTATATTTAAAAAATAAAACGTATAATGCTGAAACAAGTGCGTATATAATAACAAAAAAGGTTATAGTATTTGTAGTTGGTTCTGTAAACCAATAATATTTTTCATCATAAAAAAATATTAAAACTACAACACAATACAAAAATGGCCAGAACAAAAATATAAATGGAAGCAAGGCATTAGCAATATGATTTTTTAACTCAATTACATAGTCATTCTTAATCGATGTTTGTTTATTATGTTCCTGCAATTGACAAATAAATTTTATCATTGTTTTAATAATTATAAAATAATGTATTCCAGAAGCAATAATAGGAAATGCAACAAATAATATAAATATAAAAAGTAAATAATCTTTTGCTCCTCCATAAGTTATAATTGCATGATATTCTTTAAGGTATAGCTTCATAGTTTTGTCAGAAGTATACCATAAATTTATTCCTTCCTCCCTTGATAATAAAGAAAAATTTAAAATAAAAAAAGCGACAGAACTATTAATTATAAAAATTATGAAATTAATATTTTGTATAAGAGTATTATCGTAAAATCCTACTTTTCTACACATTATGTTATATTGTCCATTGAATGCATATACTACTGCAAAAAGTTCAAAGAGGATTAGCAATATGATTAAACTCTAAAAAAATAATAAAATTAAAATTTATAAAACATACAAGTGAAATACTACAACCGTAATCACCTAAATATCTTATAATTCCATAACAAATTATTGTTTTTCTTGGAAGCAATGTACGAATTTCACCAATTACAAAACAAAGCAAATTCATAAAAATATGAAATGTTCTTACAACAGCTAAAAATCTAGCATACGAACTTTTAGTTTTTTTCCATTCTTTTAGTAACATAAAAGCCACAAAAATTTGAACAAATAAAGTGAATAAACCTAAAATCGTCATATAACGACAATAAGCTTCATTTGGACATGAAGAAAATACTGTTTTTGTAAATAAATACATAAAAAAATGTAGAAAAACTTTAAGTATTAATAAAGTTTTATTAAAACATATTAAAATTAGCTTTTTCATAAATTATATTTATTTATTTAATTTTTTATACACAATTTTGTTAAAAATAAAATGTGCATATTAATCCCACTAACTTTTTATCATTTGTTTTAATTTTAGAAGTAATATAAAGACTATTTTTTTTAAGTGAAAATACAATAAAAAAGTAGAATTTTTAAATTTAAGGTGCTTAATAATGCAATTATACATATGCTGTAAACAGATGAAAAAAATTTATACATTTCTAATTATGATTTTTGAAATTTTTCTAATTTAACTTATATAAATTTTATTAAAATTTAAAAAAATTTAAACATCAAAAAAAAACATTGCTTTTTTTTAATTTGTTGTAGAGGTTTTTTTAATAAACTTAATATATATTATATTTTAATTTTTTACTTTTAAAGAAAAACATTTTAAACATAATTACACGCATTATTTTCTTATCTTCTAAAGTAACACAGAAAAAAGATCATTTTTAATTTATAAAAAAAGTATAAATCGTTTAAAAAAATATCATTTTTTATTACTATTTTTAAAATATTTATGTTAAAATAATAAAGATTTTAAATTATTAACAATAAAAATATCCATCAAAAATAAATTTTTCTAATTAAGGAAAAATTTGAATATATTTTTTTTTCAAACAGAAAATGATTGTTTTTTTATGTGGATAACTTCAATTGTCTAGAATTATTTATAATTAATTGGGTTATTTAAAACAATCTAGCTATTTTTTTACTTCAATATCTTTAAAAAAATTAGTTTAAAATTTTATTTTAATAATATTTATAGATTTTTAAAAAACACTTACAATCATTTTTAAAAATATGTTAATATACGTTTGTGAACTGATATTAAAAATATATTACTTTTAATTTTTCTATTGTCAAAGAGAACTAGTAAAAATAAATTTTATTTTAGATATCAAATGCTATGCAATAATCTCTGTGAAAATAACATCAATTTAAAAAAATAAATATATTTATTAAACATTATATTTACATATAATTATTTGCTAATTTCCATTGTGTTATTATAAAAAAATATTTTTGTAAAAGTATGAAATAATATAATATCATAAAAAAATAATATGTTATATTGTTTTTTTCCCACTTAATTTTTTATTTTTTTTTTGATATAATGTATTTTGCTTGTTTTTTATAGTGAAACATTTTTATTAATGGTAGTTTTAAATTATAATAAATTTAATTGATGCAAGTAAAGTGTTTGTAAATGAAACTTGTGTCTTTAAATAAAGAAGTTGACCTAAAATAAAATATAAATCATAATAAAAGTTAACAGGTTATATATTTTCAAGATTACTATTATTCAAAGTTTTTTAATGAATTGACTAATTTTTTTATTTTTTTATGCTACGTTATTACACAATCTAACTTTAATTTTATATTTTAATTGATTTTCGTAGCAGAATAAGAATATTATTTATTTCTTTTTATTTTTCATTTTCTTTTGTTATTTAAAATTACTTTCGTTATAAGAAATTTTACTTATTTTTGGAAAAATGTGTTGATTTGATGAAAATAAATTACTTTTAAAAAATAACTCATTAAATTTCTTGCTTAATAATATTTTTAACTAAAGTAATATATCATTTCTATTAGAAATATATTAATCGTTGCGATTCTAGAATTTTCTATCAATTTGATTTACTTCTGTTATTTTTTAAAATGTTTTGATTTTTATGACGTGGAAATTGTTTTTAATATATTTATTTTTGAATTTTTTTGTTGATTTTTAAATGAGCATTACTTATTATTAATAAATGAACTTAAATAATATTTATATATATAGCTAAAAATTAATTTTTCTAACAATTATAGACCAATGTATTTACTTTACGCTTTGATACTCATTAATTTTATATTTGTGAGTACAAACCAAGATTCTTTTTCAAATTATGATGAAGTTGGATTATCAATATTAATACCTCCTCGAAGTAAAGAATGTTTTTATCAACGTGTTTTGGACCAAAAGCACAAATATGTTGAATTTAGTTATCAAGTAATTAGTGGAGGTGATTTAGATGTTGATGTTAAAATTAATGGACCTCATGGTGAAGAAATAGTTTCAGATGTAAAGCAAAGCGATGGTACTCATAAGATTGATGTTTTATCTGAAAAGCGTGGTTATGGGGATTATTCAATATGTATTGATAATTCATTTAGTTATCAAACTTCCAAATTAGTATGTTCTAATGTTTTAAAATATAAGAAAAATATTTTTAGGTTTATGTTGAAGTTTATTTACTTGATCATGAAGGGAGATATGGTGAGATGAACAAATTGTCAAACAATGCATTTTCTTCAATGAATGATAAAATTTCTAACTTTGATATTACTTCACAGAATATTAAAGAAAAATTAAATATTATTCAACAAGATCAACAACACCTTCGTATTGTTGAAGCTAGAGATAGATCATTAATGGAAGCAAATTTTGAAAGAATTAACTTGTGGAGTATGTTAGCAACAACTGTAATGGTTATAACATCAATTATACAAGTTTTTACTGTGCGTGCTTTATTTAATTCTGGTGGTATAGTTGCAAAAGTCTTCGAATTTTTGGATCGTTAAGCATAAAAATTTAGAAATTATAAATTATTAACAAATTAAAATATACATTAATAAAATACATTTGTTATTATTATATTATTATAAAAATGGTTATTTTATTTTAAAAAATAAAAATTATTCTAAGGACAACTATGTTAAACAATTTTTTTAGACTTATTATAAATATACAACATAAAATAATATCAAAAATAATATTAAATAGAAAAAATTGTTACGTTTTTTTCCTTTTATTCTTTTCGTATTATTTTTTTGTTATTAAATCTTTTTTGTATAAACTTTTTTAAAAATAAAGTACTATTAAAAACAAAAAAAAATTTAAACTATAACATATTTTTAAATACATATTGTTTGTGTTTTATTTTTGTTGCTTTTAAAAACAAAATTTTTTTTTAATATAAAAGTTTGTTATAATTTAATTTATATTTAAAATTGTTTTATCAAATTTTTTATTATTATTTTAAAATCAGATTTATTTAAAATTTTTATAAACCTGCCAGTTAATCACAAAATAATTAACAAACTGCCAATTTTTAGATGTTGGTTAGATACTTAGGATTGGAAGACATATTCACAGTATATTAAAAGAGAAACTGAAACAATAGAAAATTATTGAATTCTAGAAAAAAGGAAATAAACTAATAAATGCTACTAAATAAATATATATTTTTTTGTTTTATTGTAATTATATTATATTATTAAATATAGTTTCAGTCAGAACTAAATGTCTAAATAACATTTTGAAAAAATTTTTGAAGCTTTCTTTTGAGTTTATAAATAATTACACTCGCTATCAATTATTTGTTGTATTTAAATGGTTTTAAAAATTAAAGAACAATTTATATTAACATTAAATTAATTAATATGAAAATATTAAAAAAAAATTGATATGAAAAATATTTATTATTTACTTAAGATTTAATTAAACAAATATACAAAGTGGTACAAAAGAAACAACGATTTGAAATCATTTTAAGTTGATTATTTAAATATCTTTCAAAAATTAAAAAAAAAGTGATAAAAATCATATATAAATGTTAAGTTTTTTATGTGAAAAATTATTTTTTTATTTATAGTTAAACAATTTCATTTAATTAAATGAATAAATTTTGATTTTTTGATATAAAATGATAATAAATTAAACTAATAATTAATTAAAGTAAAGCATTGCCGTTTTCAGTTTTTTAATTATTGAATGAAAATTTTTAAATTATTGTCTTACAATAATTTTCCAACTTAAATAATTGTTTTTTAAAAAAGAAAAACAAAAAGAACTAAAATATGAAATTATTTATTTTAGTATTAATTGTAATATTAAATACAATTAAAAGTATTTAGTCATATTAAATTTAAAAGTAAAATTTTTCTTAAAAAATAAATAAACATTTTGCTTAAATATTTTTTTTTAAGCCACATCTTCTGGTCTTATACAAATACACAAGTTAGTGATGTCTCTTAAAAAACTATCAATATTCCTTTCACACAAACCAATTCTGCCTCGTCTTCTACAGAGAACCCTGCAATTTCTAGCTTCACAATATTTTTCCTTTTTTACAACATTATTATCAGAATCTGATGCATCGCTAGTCTTAATATTTATAGTGATTGCTAAAATAACAATAATAAAAATATATTTCATTCTAAAAAAATGACTATATTTTTAAAAATAAAAATAAATTTTTTTATAGAAAAAATTAATGAATAAATTTAATATATTTTAATATTTAATAATAGACAATAAATTTTTTTTTAGATAAATCTTTTTTGTTAAAATCATAAATCATATTCTTTTTAATAAAAATTAATGAGAAATATACTTTTTAAATGCATATAAAAATAGGAAACATATTAATAAATATTTTAATTTATGGTTTTGTTTTAAATTTATAATAGTGCATTAATTTATTCTATTTTAAAATAAAATATTCTTTTTTTTTTATTAAATTTTTCAATTCTTATAATCATAAACATTTGTATACATTTTTATATTAGTAGATTATACTTATTTTATACATTAAATCCCAAGAATTGTTTATCCTTTTATAAATAGTTTTGAAAACAGTTCATTTTTAAAAAATTTAATGATTAAAATTTTATGTTTTAAAATATTTGATCGAAATTTTATAAAAACAATCAAAATAGTTATATTAATAAAGTAATTTTTAGATATTATTAACTATATAGATTAAAAGACAGATATAATAAATAAAAAAAGTTGTTTAAACATTAGAAAATCTTTTTATTACACAATAACTAATAATATTAATATCTAACGTTTGTCTTTTAAATTTCTATTAGGATATGAAGATCAACGCTTGATACAATACTAGTGTAGCTTGATATTGTGTTATAAATATTATCTGACTTTACTTGAGTTGTAAGAATTTGATAGCTCTATTTTTAAGTTATTTATCTTAAAAAACAATAACTTTTTTGATAAATCTTTTTTAATTTTTTTAAAGTTTTTAAAAGTTACTTGATTAAATATAGAAAATAAAAAAGAATCTTTGAAAAACGTTTTAAAATTTTTTTATTGAATAATAAACTGAATTGCTTGCTATAATATGTATTTATTAATGTTTAAATACATATTTATTCTTTATTTTTAGTAAATAAATAGCTTAAAAAAATGTTTATTATATTGATAACAAAAATTTTATGATAATATTTTATGAAAAATATTAGATCCTGTCTAATATCTTTAATAAATCAACTGTAAACTATATTTACACTTGGATACAATAGTTTGAAATTTGTTTGTAATTCTATTATTATTTAAATATTGTTTTTTAACTAAATATTTGTTTATATCATATGAAATTTTTATATACATATATTTGTTTATTTTTTGTTACCATTTTTTTAACATAAAGTTTGAATATCTTTTTGCTTAGTAACAAAGTTTGATTTTTATAATTTAATATAAATAAAATAAAAATTTTTAGCATATTATTAAGATTACTATAATATTCAATTTATATTTTTAATATTTCTAATATTATTAAATGATATTTAATTGTAAAAATATATCAACAAAGAAAATATTCTTCAATTAATATTACAGCAAAAATAATCTAAAATTAATGTAAAAAAATGTTAAACAAATACTAAATTTTACAATCATTGAAAAAACAAAGTAAAATTAAAAAAATATAGTACTAAATAGTTAATAACAGTTTTATAATAAACAATATTATGAATCATTAAAAAATGACTTTAATTAACCTTATTTTAATTTTTTATTTGCTTGTTCAATATTATATTTTATAACAAATAATTATTTAATTGTCTTTTAAATTTGCAAATATGTTTTATTTTTTTTAATTTTTTAAAAAAAATCTAATATTTTAGTAAATTTACAATATAAATATTAAATAATATTTAAAGTCAATTAAATTTTTATAAAAATTTAAAGTTTTTACTTTTTTACAATAAAAAAACGTCTTATTTATGGAAGTTAAAAGTATTTTACTATTGTTTATTTTTTGTGCTGGTTGTTATTCTGTATGTTATTAAAAAATTTTTGTTAAGAAAATTTTTTTTATAATATAATTATAACATTTTCTATTTTTTGTTTTTCAAAAATTTACAAAAATATTTTAGCGATAAACTTTATCAATTAAATTTTTATCTATATTCTAACTTTTATAAAAATATTTAATTAAAAAAAATTTTTTAATATTTTTGTGGACAATTTATTTTACGTAAAGATGACTAAAAAATGCTATTTAATATAGTTTTAAATTAATAATTAAATTAAATTGTTTTTTAAGCTTTAATTAAAACATCTTTAGTAATAACTATTATTTTTTTAAATAATTTTTTTAAAATTAAAATTAAATTTAAAGTAAAAAACAATCGCAAAAAAAAACATTTATTTATACGAAAACACAAACAATTCCATAAAAATAGTGTGAAATAAAGGGTTTAGTGTTTTATAATTTTGTGTTTTGAAAAAATAAAACTATTTTAATTATAAATATTTAATTCTAATTTTAACAAAATAAGTTTAATAAAAGTTTTTTTGACGTACAAGGTTATGTATTCTTAAATTTTAACATTTTTGATAAATTTTATCAAGATTAATTAAAATACTTAGTACTACTTTTAAGTATTAACAAAAAAAATAATTTTTGAGTATTACTTTTCTTAATTATAGTAATATTGAAAAAAAATGTTTTTATTAAAATTTTATATAAATATAATAATATTTTATAATTGCATCTTAGTAAATAGATAAAATTTTAGTTATCTCTAATTAACGGTACAATTCCTAAAGAAGATCAAGAAAATTTTGAAATAACCAAAGAAACAATTGAAATAGTTAATAAAATAGAAAATGTAATAGTAAACAAAAATAACAAATATCAAAATAGAAAAGCAAGAAAAAGGAATCAAAAAAGAAAGTTATCAAAAATTTCAAATAAAAATGCAATAGTAAAAGCAATAGAAAATTCAGGAATGTTTGAAGGAGATATTATGCTTAATCATAAACAAGCACTAGATATTGTTAATAATCTTAAAAATCAAGCAGAAAAAGAAGGAATTAATATTCCAGATCAGGTTGATAAATCAATAACTAGAATGAAAAGAAAAATAGATGGTGATATAAAGTATAATTGGACATTTCCAATTAAATATTTTGTTGAAAAAAATGTAAATAGTACCGTTGTTGATCGTGCTTTACATTTACTTGAATTAGAGTCATGCGTAAGATTTAATAGAACTGATAAAATATTAAATGATACTCAAGGATTACGATATTATTTTGGACCTGGTTGTTTTAGTTATGTTGGAAAAATGTACAAAAGTAAGATGCAAGATGTTAGTCTTGGAGAACATTGTGATACAATTGGAACTGTTCAACATGAAACATTACATGCTTTAGGATTTGATCATGAGCAATGTAGATATGATAGAGATGAGCATTTAGATATTTTTTTTAATAATGTTGAAAAAGGTAGTGAAAATAATTTTATAAAACTTGAAAAAAATAAAGCAATAACATTTGGTATACCTTATGATTATGGATCTGTTATGCAGTATACTTACACATCATTTAGTCAAAATGATAATGTTACAATGTTACCAAAAAAGCCATTTTATAATGAGACATTAGGACTTGATGAAAAGGCTTCTTTTTTAGATATTAAATTACTAAACAATTTTTATTGTAGTGATATATGTCTAAATAAATTAAAATGTGAAAACGGAGGTTATCAAGATCCTAATGATTGTTCAAAATGTAAATGTGTTGAAGGGTTTGAAGGGTTACTTTGTGATGAAATGCCAAAACCAACACCAATATGTAAGTATGCTCATTTTGAGGTTTTAGAAAAGCAACAAACATTAACATTGTTAGGAGAAAAAAATTGTGTTTATCATTTTTTAGCAGAAGAAGGTACAAAAATTGTATTACATGTAGAGAAAGCCAGATTTATGCCAAGGACTTATCCTGCATGCAGTCTAAAAAATAGTCTTGAAATAAAATATTTAGATGATAAAACTGTTACTGGAGCTGTTATTTGTGGGGGAAAAGTTAATTTACATGTTAAATCAATAAATCACCATTTAATGTTATATTACAGAAGTTCAGAAGATGATAATGGTGCTGTAATTTCATTTAGATCTGTTAAAAAATCTTTTCTATTAAAAGAAAAAATAAGCAAGAAAAAAGTATAAAATTTTTTTTTTAAATTGTAGTAAAAAAATAATTTAATTAAATGTAAAAATTTCTTCAATATTGATAAAGTTTTGAATAATTTTAATTATATTTTATATTTACACATTGTAAAATCTAAAAATAATAATTTTACTTTAATTAATTTTTAAAAATATACATGTATTATTATTATATAGATTTGTTTAATAGACCATCAGAAATTAAAAGTTTTGTAACTTTTTTTTGTTTCCAATCGTTTTAAAAAATTTTTTTGATTTTAAAGTAAAGTGTTAAAAATTTAGCCAAATGTAAATTTTTTTTTATTACAAAAGTTTGTTTAAAAATAATCTTAAAATAATGAATACGTAATGATCAATCAAGAATATCGCGACCCACAGCCTTGATGCCAGAGTGGTTAATGGGACAGATTCGAAATCTGTTGGGCTTTGCCCGCATAGGTTCAAATCCTATTCAAGGCGAAAAGCACTATATATTAGTGATATGCGTTGCGTTTTTGTAAACCTAAAAAATAGTTTTTTGTGTTTTAATTTTTCTGCAAATAACAAACGTAGTTTTACATGTAAAATTGAAAAATAAAAAAAATTATAATTAATTAACTAGACTTATTATTTAATAACATAATAAAATAAAATAATTTTATAAAATTGTTATAACACGATTTAATATTTTATTTATTTTTCTTAATTAATAACCATTATTTATTTATTAAACTCTTTTAAAATTTTTTTACCATTTTTTTAAAATTGTTTTATCATTTAATATTAATTTTTATTTTTTTATTATTAGGTAAGTTTAATAAAATTTGTTCCATTCTTAATAATAAACTTTTTTATGATACATTGTTACAGTAATAAGTTTTATAATTTTGTAAAGTTTCTCAATTAATAATTAGTTTTTTTTAAAAATATCTGATTTTTCAATACATTGTATTTTTTAACGTTACCTTGTCTAAAATAAAATAAAGGAATCCTTGTTATATAAAATTAAATAAAAACGTTGTATTAAAAAATATCATGTATTAATTTTGTTCTAAATTTAATAATCTCAATGATTAAATATAAAAGTCATTAGAACTAGTGTTTATTTTTATTTTAATTTTGTTTTATGCTTATCACAAACATTTGCTTTATCAAATACTATTATTAAAATTTTTTCAGAAATATTTCTATAAAATAATAAGATTTAAAATTGATTTTTTAGTGTTTAAAAACTTATTAGCATTTATATAATTAACGTATTAAACAATTAAAAAAACTGAATTATATAAAATGATGGTTATGTATACTAAAATGATTCTTTATACTTAAACAAACTATATAATTAATAAACATATTTTGTTTTATTATTTTTTTATTTTTACTAATAAATAATTTTTTATCAATTGTTGTATTCATATTTTAATACTTGGTGTAAAAAATAAAATTAGTTTTCTATATTCCTAAAGTTATTTCGCTTGGTTTTTTTCAGATTATTATATAGATATAGAAACATTGCCACTACTGTTTCACAAAAAAATAACTTTGTTCAAAGTAGTTGAAAAAAAATCTACATTCTGTATTTTGTTATTCTTTTGGCTAAACAATTTTAATGATCACATTTTAAATAATAAGTAGTTAATACAAATTTTGAATATATATTTTATCTTAAAAGAAAAAAGAATAATTGAAATAATCATTTAAATCATTTTTTCTAATTAGTTACTTTTTTTATTTTTTACTTTTAGATAGCCAGTATTTTATACACTAAATATACAGTTATTAAACTTATGTAGTTAATAAAATACACTATGTATGTATTTATTTGTAACTATATTTATTATTTTATTAAATTTTAAAACCAACAAATATATAAATTAAAGAAAATTTTCAATTTATAGTTTAATAATTTATATAATTTTTATTTTATATCAATTAAAAATTAAAATACACTATTTTAAATATTTTTAATGGAAATTAGAGTCTTTTGTTTTTGTTAAAACAAATTTGTCTCTTATTAATCTTCTATTTTTATGCTTTCCATAACTTGATCCTGAAAGAGGAATAGAAGGATCCAAAAATTCTCTTGTACAGTTGTCTGAATAACAACAACATAAAGAAGTTATCCAAACTTCTTCACTACCACTGTCTAAATCAACATTTATATAATAGGTATCATAGCAATATGATGAATTTGAAGATTCTGCTAACTGTATTAAAAAAAATGTTATAAAACAAAGAAAAATAAATAAACATACAGCACAATAACTTTGAAAATAAGTAATATTGACTTCTGGAGCATATTTTGTTGCAATCATTTTTGGTAATGTCCAACACGATGACATATAACCTTCGAAAAGATATGGATCAGTTACATTTGACCATAAATATCCACAACCATCACAACCATCAAGAATATTATCTGGTTGTTTAGCTTCAAATCCTTGTAAACTGTAATCATAAACATTATCACATTTTAAGGAGAAGATTGGTAAAGTCAAAAACAAAGTTAGTCCAATAACTTGAAAAATATTTTTTTTAGAAATCATATTAATAAAAATAATGGTTAATTAAAAAATGAAATTTTATTTATATTATTATTTTATCTAATCTAAATATAATGAAAACGTTATTTATTGATAAGAATAAAGTTTAAATTAACATTTAATTGGTATTTTTTGTATACTAAAAATATATAATAGGTGATAAATAATTACCATTCATTATTATTGTAATATTTTACTACTTTACTTTTTAAATAATAAACATATGTGAGTATTTAAAACAACGTTGACTTTATCAATTAAAATAAATTTTTTTGTATGACATCATTATTATGATAATGAAAAGGTGATTATAAATAAAAGTTACATTATCCCTCATTTAAAAATTAAAAATTTACAAATTCATACTTATCAAAATTTAATTATAATCATTTTAAGTATTATTTAATAATTTAAAAGAAATTATATTTAATGTGATAAGTTACTGGTGTTTTTATTATTTATGTAAAAATTTATATCTACCATGTAATCATATTTCAATTATTTATGATGTCAATATTTATAAAGGTTGTATTCTCTGCTTGAAACGCTCGAATGTGATAAGTTATAAAATTAAACTTTCTTTTTTGATATAACTATCTATTATTTTATTAGCATGACTATAGGTATGTATGAATCTGAATTAAAAAAGAAATTTAACTCAATGAGTATGAAATTAATCTAAACAAAAATTTTTTAAATTTGATTATTATTTTTTTGAATAAAGCAAAAAATGAGTGTTTTATTTTGGTACATATATTAAATTTTTTATGATGAATATACTATTAATCAATTGATCTTAATTTTTAAGTTAAAACTTATGTAGAATAAAATAGATATTAAAAGACAATGAATTCCTATACTTAAAAATCTGATTTTTTGAACAATGTTATTTTTAGAAAATTTTTTTTTCTATACAAAATATTATACTGAATAATCAAATTATAAATTATTGAAAAAGTAGCAAAACTGAAAAAGATATAATGAATTTGAAGAAAAAATAATTTGAAACGTATAATTTTTAAACAATTAGTAAAATGGTCAAAAAATATTACTAAACTATAACAAATAACTTTTTTTTAAAAAAAATGATATCACTCTGATACTTTAAGACATAAACAGATAACATATTTTAGTTTTTTTTTCATAATTTTAAAAAGTTAAATTTGTTAATTTTTTTGATAATTTTAAAATTTTTGAAACAATATAGTTAATATGATAACATAAAAAAAGTAGAGATGTTTAAGCAAAAAATTTTTATTTTACAAAATTACTTATACAGCATAACAAAATTGTTTTGGTAAAAAAGTTTATTAAAATAATATTATTTTGAAAAAGTAAAAATAAAATTATTTTTTTAAATATTAAAAATTAAATATGTTATTAAATGCTATATAATAAAGATAATATAATTTTTGAATTTAGTAATAGATTAAAAACTTTTTAAACTACAAAATGTTTAAAAGATCATATTACTACTTTTTATTTAATGTGAAAAATGTTATTAAAAAATATATTTACTAAAAATAATTATTTTTTTAAAGTTAAATTTTTTATTTTTTTCTAATTTTTAACTAGAATTTGCATATCATTAATAAATATTAAATTTAATTTTAAACAAATTTATAAAAAAATAAGTTATTGAAAATATTTATTTTATGTACTTCTAGTTTTCATAATATTTGGCTTAAATAATGTATTCTTTCTAATTTTTATTCGCTTTTTCCTTTTAATAGATCTATATTTAAAAAATATAACGTATGATGCTGAAACAAGTGCATATATAATAACAAAAAAGGTTATAGTATTTGTAGTTGGTTCTGTAAACCAATAATATTTTTCATCATAAAAAAATATTAAAACTATAACACAATACAAAAATGGCCAAAACAGAAATATAAATGGAAGCAAGGCATTAGCAATATGATTTTTTAACTCAATTACATAGTCATTCTTAATCGATGTTTGTTTATTATGTTCCTGCAATTGACGAATAAATTTTATCATTGTTTTAATAATTATAAAATAATGTATTCCAGAAGTAATAATAGGAAATGCAACGAATAATATAAATATAAAAAGTAAATAATCTTTTGCTCCTCCATAAGTTATAATTGCATGATATTCTTTAAGGTATAGCTGCATAGTTTTGTCAGAAGTATACCATAAATTTATTCCTTCCTCCCTTGATAATAAAGAAAAATTTAAAATAAAAAAAGCGACAAAACTATTAATTAGAAAAATTATGAAATTAATATTTTGTATAAGAGTATTATCGTAAAATCCTACTTTTCTACACATTATGTTATATTGTCCATTGAATGCATATACTACTGCAAAAAGTTCAAAGAGGATAAGCAATATAATTAAACTCTAAAAAAATAATAAAATTAAAATTTATAAAACATACAAGTGAAATACTACAACCGTAATCACCTAAATATCTTATAATTCCATAACAAATTATTGTTTTTCTTGGAAGCAATGTACGAATTTCACCAATTACAAAACAAAGCAAATTCATAAAAATATGACATGTTCTTACAACAGCTAAAAATCTGGTATACGAACTCTTAGTTGTTTTCCACTTTTTTAATAACATAACAGCGACAAAAATTTGAACAAATAAAGTGAATAAACCTAAAATCGTCATATAACGGCAATAATCTTCATTTGGACATGAAGAAAATACTGTTTTTGTAAATAAATACATAATAAAATGTAGGAAAATTTATAAGTATTAATAAAGTTTTATTAAAACATATTGAAATTAGCTTTTTCTTAAATTATATTTGTTTATTTAATTTTTTATACACAATTTTGTTAAAAATAAAATGTGCATATTAATCTCATTAACTTTTTATTATTTTATAAATTTCAGAAGTATACAAAAACTAATTCTATCTTAAAATTTGAAATACAATAAAAAAGTAGAATTTTTAAATTGTAGGTGCTTAGTAATGCAATTATACATATGTTGTAAACAGATGAAAAATAATTTATGCTATAATATTTATGAATTTTGAGGAAATTTAAAATAATAAATGACAACAAAATTAATTTTTTAAATGTATTTTGAATTTTTTTAATAAACTCAATATATATTACATAGCAATATTTTACTTTTAAAAAAGAATATTAAAAACATAATCACATTTATTATTTTTTATCGTTTTAAGGAAAGCTATTTTTATTAGTGTACAGAAGGAAAAACCAATCATTTTCCATCTTCTTAAAAGCATAAAGTGTTCTAAATAAATTATTTTCTATCATGGATTTCTTAATATTCTTTTTTTAATAATAATGATTTCAACATATTAATAATATAAGATGTAAAAAAAAATAAGTTTTTACTTGATAAGAAAAAATTTGAATATATTTTTTATCTCGTATAACGAAAAACAATCTTTTTTTTTGTGACTATTATAATTAACTTTGTTTAAATTTAAAAATAATTTAATTATAGTATATTGAATGTTTTTAAAATAAATCCTATTGACCGTTTATTACTTTTTTAAAAAACAATAGAAAACACATTCATAATATCAATATTAATTTGCATCTGTCATAAATATTACTTCTTAGAATGTTATCATATTTAACCAATACTTTTGCCATAACAATATTTTTTTTCAGTACTTTTCCGTTTTGGTAATACCATTTAAAATTTGCAAAAAAAATGCAACTTTAAATTAAAACAATTTATTATTAATATTTAAAATAACATTAATTTTTTAATAACTATTGCACAATTTTTTAATTGCTTCAGATGGGTAAAATACTGCTAGATTGCATAATATCTGAACAAAAGCTTTCTCGTTAATATAAACATTGTGTCGTATAAACTCCACTAAATACATATTTAGCAAATTTATGAATCCCCTTTTGTTTTCATACTTCTATTTGGTACATCCTTAAATCTTTGTTATTGTATAGGTAAAAGCTCAAATTCAGGGTCTACAAATTTGTATTTGTAGTTAACTTAAAAACGTTGGAAGCATTGTGCCTCAAATTTACTAGTCTCACAAAGTTCCAACTTTTTGAATATATAATGATAGCAATTAGATTATTTTGCATAAAAACAGTTAAAGTCTAGTGGCCTTACAAAAACGGAAAAGTACCAAAAAATTTAATTTAATTTAATTTACTAATAAATTTTTTGAATTCAGTTTAAACATTGACAATACTTATCAAAATATTAAGTGTAACGAAACACAAAAATTTATTTTTAAAAATAAGAAAATTTTAAATGTTGAATTTTACGATACCGGTAGTAATTGATTTAAAAAAATTGCTAAAATACCGTAAATAACAAAAATATATGTTTTTTTATTTTTAGAACATTAAAAATTCAATAATTAATTTATTAAATATAAATTGTTATTTACATTAAAATAAAAAACCTTGTTTAACAATTTTCTTCTAATTATCTTCCATTAAAGCAATCAAAAAAAAAAGTCTAATGTCCCCATGAAACATAGAACATAAATTCATAATATTTAAATAAAAATTAAATTTTAAATGGGAGAAAAATAAATTAAAATAGAAAACCTTAAAACTTATTAATAAAAAAAAATTTCCTTTTAAAAAAAAGTACCATTTAAATGCTTAAGAGCGCAAACTTTTAAGAAAAAAATAGAATAAAAAGTATAATTAGAATTACTTTTTTTGTCATTTTGTTAAAATATGTTAAATAAAATGCATTAATTTTTATATTTTATTTTTTTTTTGTATTCTAAAGTTCTAACGCCAATAATTTACAAAACGTTTTTATTTAAAATATAAAAAAAAGAAAATTTTAATTTAAATGGTACGGTATTAATCATTGTGAATACACACCAAATAAAGTTTCCAACTAAATAATTGATAATTACAAATCATAAGTATAATAAAATAATTTATTATAAATTTTTTATTTTTTTGTTTTAAACATTAAATATTAATAAATGAAAATGACTAATTTTAAATCAAATTTCCTTCTTTTGGAATTTAGGTTCTACATTGAAACACAATGTGATAAAATATTCAAAAGTATGCAGATTGGGAAAGAAAGAATAAGAAGTAGAATGAAACTTAAGAACATGTTTGAAATTAAATTTTTTTGATAATATAAAAAAAATTAAGTAAAAACAATTAGTTTAACAAAAATTTTTATGATTTTTTTACTAAACAATAAAATATTTCTAAAATCTCATCAATTATGTAAAAACCAATTTTAAAGCATATTTTTTTTACAACAAAAATAAGTTAAACAACTAATAAATTATTTAGATTTATAAAAAACACTAAATAACACTATAATTATTATTTGTTTTTTATACATAAATACATTATTTATATAATTTATTAAATTACATAAAAAATATTCTTGTTAAAACATTAATAAACATTCTAAAATTGTAATAATTTTTGAAATATTTTAAATGCTATTACTTTCAAGTTTAAATAAAAAGATTAAGAATCGGTCAGCAAGCCCCATTGGCGCAGTTGGTTAGCGCGTGGTACTTATAAGTTATGCTTTACTAAGCAATGCCAAGGTCACCAGTTCGAGCCTGGTATGGGGCAGAACCTTTTTGTTGGTTAACTTTACAGTTTATCTTAAGTAATACTGTTACAAGGTAAATAATTGTAACTTTTATTTTATTTTATCAATTCTAATAATTTTTTTTATTAAAATGAGAAACGTCGTAAATTTTGCTGTGTATAATTTTTTTGCAGCGTAAAAATTTGCTCAAAAAAAAAAATGACAAAAAAAGTGTTTAAATTGTCTACCTTCTTAGTTTGAACACAAATTTAATTTTTTTTAATAGCTAAAAAATGTTTTTTTAAAAATTTTTTTTAAGTATGTTTTAAACAATTTTTGAAAACTTCTACGCAATGTCAATTCAATATAACATTTTCTAGTTATTTTTTTTTTTAAAATAGAAGTTTTGTGGACTTATTTTGACATATTACTTTCTAACAGTTACTCGAAATAAATAGAGAGGATCTTTCTCAAACCGATTAGAGTAAAGAAATAAAGCACATTTTGCAATTGTGACATTTTACAATAATTACTAAATTAAAATAAGTTTCTTTAGAAAAGATAAACTTCTTTAAATAGTTAAAATTAATCATTAAACTTTAATTTCATTTATACAGAACTGGCGTCATTTAAGGTAATAGTGCTTTTTAAAATGTTTTACCAATTTAAATTTTTTATTGTTATACTCAAGATCCGCAAACGGCTGTCAGATTCTTAACTTCAAAATTCTTCTTTTTACATTAAATTGCTAAACAGAGTAAAGTTTTATTTTATTGTATGACGCGATAGATTTTTTACAATATTTGTTTGTAATAAATAATTAAAAGTAGGTATAAATTTAAACAATATCAAAATTTTATATTTAAATTTTACTAACAGAACTTTTCAAATCGTTATTTATGACTTTTTTGACTGCCACCTAAACTTTTTACAATTATGCAATGTTTTTTTTCGACACAAACGATAAACGTTTTTGTCTCATAAAATTATAGCTACTTTAAAAAAGGTTTTAAACTCATTTTCAGTGTTTTTTATTAGGTATGATTCATTAAAACAAACAGTGTTTAACTTAATTATTTATACACAAAGTGGTATAATGCATACGATTAAGTAAAACATTCGTGAACCACTCTGTATACTATAATAAGACTATTCTTCTTTACTTCGTTATTTCACATAACTTAGAGCAAAAAATCATCAACAACAAATTCTGTTAGAAATTTCTTTTTCGTTACTACACAAGTTAAGCCTATTTTAAGAAACTTGTAGAAAATCGTAGACTTTTCCTTTACTAAAAAGTTTGGCATTACTTAAGCATATTTAAGTCTTGAAAATTTATTGATACGTAATAAAGTTATTGTAAAAACAAAACTTACAACGTTTGTTTTCTTCAGTAAAAAAAATTTTTTGTTATTTTGTTAAAACCAAAAAAAATTATATTTATTTGCGTTTTCAGGGTGTAATTAAAGACAACCTAAAAAAAAATAAAAGTTTGTTTAACTAACGGTAAATTTTTTAATTTAAAAAAATTTATTAATCTAATAGCTATTATTTTAACCTTTGTTGATAGCTTAAAAAATAATAAAAAGTAATCATTTTAAGATAAGAGAATCTCGGCCTTTCGCAAGCAGCGTGGCGCAGTGGAAGCGTGCTGGGCCCATAACCCAGAGGTCGGTGGATCGAAACCACTCGCTGCTATCCTTTTGGAGTTGTTTCATATTATATTATTGTTATTTAAAGAAATTATAGTGTTTTTAAAAAAAATTAGAAAAACTAACTTGGTAAACATTAATAACTTTTAATTTATCTAATATAAAGTTTTCCATAATAAATTTTATTAATTTTCTTTTAATAAATACATAAATTCAAAAAATAAAATATTGGTTTCAATTAAAAATAGTAGTTATAAAAAATTTTTTTAAGTTTAAAACAATTTGAACAAAATTTTTTTTTCTAACATTATATCGAAAAACTATAAGATAATAGAACATTTCTTTTGTTAAAAAAACTGTATACTACTAGATATAAATTAATACTACCTTGAACCTTTATTCAAAGCAATAATATACTTTTAAACTACTGAAAATTTCAAATTTGTAATTATTAACCTTAAAAAACAAAAGAACAAAGTATAAATAAAATCAAATGATAAAAAAAGTATATAATTTTAATAATCTACTTTCTACAATAATGAGGATTTTCATACAACATTAAAATTTATACTTTAAAAGCATAACAAAATTAAAAGTGTTGTTACCAATTATAAGTTAAGATTCATTTTTTTTAAAGTTTTAAATAATATGTGAATAATTTTTCAAAAAGAATTAAACACTTCAAAAAATTTTTTATAATTATTTTAAAATAATATTTAAAAGTTATCATTTTATTAAATGATACTACTTAAATTACAGTTTAAGTTAAGATTTTTGGTATATTTCTCACCAGTGTGATAAGGCGAGCCCGCTGACCGTCGGGGATATAGCTCAGTGGTAGAGCATGTGACTGCAGATCATATGGTCCCCGGTTCAATCCCGGGTGTCCCCTAACTTTTTGCCTTTTTAGCAAATTAAATCAAAACATTTTTTAAACTTTCAAAATTATATTTGTTAAATTAATTTACCAAACCTTTTAAAACGCACTTTATTGATAAATTAACTTTAATTTTAAAATTTTTTTATACATAAAAAAAACTTATTATACTCTTAAATATTTTTTTCAAGATAATGAAATGATTTTTTTGTTAAACATGCAAACCCTTCAATATGTTAAAGGAAAAACTTTTTGTGAACCTAATAGTGCATAAAGTAATAAGCTAATAATTAAAATTGGAACAGTCTATTTAACAATGTTTAAACTTAACATTATCAAAAAAATATTATATTTTTAAATTAAAATTTTTTTTAGAAGTATTATGTAAATTACAGTTTAAGTTAAGATTTTTTAGTATATTTCTCACCAGTGCGATAAAGTGAGCGCGCTGACCATCGGGGATATAGCTCAGTGGTAGAGCATGTGACTGCAGATCATATGGTCCCCGGTTCAATCCCGGGTGTCCCCTTGCCTTTTGCCTTTTCAGCAAATTCAATCAAAATTTTTTCTAAGCTTGCAAAAAAACATTTGTTTCTATTTTATATAACTTTTTAGAATACATTTTATTGACAGCTTTAATTTTAGTTAAAATTTTTTTACAGAAAATGATAAAACCGTTTATTAAAATTGATGTAAAATGGAAGGCTTTTATTTTTAAAAGTGAGACTTAAAAATTTTTTATTAATATTAACTAAATTATATAATTAAAACACAATTTGTTAATAATGAAAAATTATAATATCCGAGATCGTCAGTGTTTCTTGTTTCACCATCCTCCTCAACAATTCTATAAAGGTATTAGAACTCTTGTCTGAAATCGGCTCTACAAAGCATTCTTTAGTTTCGTGGTAAATTCCCTTTAAACACCACTTTTGTGCCAATATTCTCACACAATATTTTTTTCTCCGCGTAAAGAGAATTTTATCAATCTTTACGATGAGCAAAATATTTTTACGTTTCTTTTGGCGTCTACTACTAAGAATGATATACAGGGTGTCCACGTTAAATCTTCCTGATGAACTATACATGTAAACCTATTTTTGTTGTAGGACCTTTAATATGTACTAGTAGTTAAATTTAGTATATAACTAAATTTTTATATGTGTTAGAATAGTGTGTACAAAATTTAATTTATCAGGAAGATTTAACGTAGACACCTTGTATATAAGTTACAAAACCTATTATTTTTTTATAATATTTTTACAATACACTAATAATTATAAAATTAAAATAATATTAATAATTATCTAAAACTTCCCCTCTTTTTGAGATGTTACAATCGAAACTAAATAATAGTAACATCAATGTATAGATCCTGACTAAAACCCTTTAATTATATAATTAGAAATATTATTAAATATTATACAATAAAAGTATATAAAAAAAGATAATGATATATAAAGCAAAACTAATGGTTTATATATATTTTAAATAAGATATCATTCATTTTTATTATTTTATTTTAATGGTGAACCCTTTTTCTTCAATTATACTTTGACATTTTTCTTCTATAAAAAGGCATACCTCTCTGAGATAACTGCTCTAAATCACAACGGTGTTATAGTTCATTTTCAGTTCCCTCTCACAAAATACCACGAAGCCATCTCATAAGACCAGTAATATATAATAAAATTGCTGTTTTTAAAAGTATTATAGTACCTTCAAACTACGTTTCTATTCTAATACCTATATTCTTTCTACATTCCTTAGCATATCATATCTACCTTTTTTCTTTTTCTACTTGCAATTTTATTTCATGTTTATTTGAACGTACTTTACTTGTAGGTAACAGCTCATGTTCTTGAAAAAATTTTATTGTTTTTTCTTTATCAGGAATAGTTGCAGAAAGTTTCAAGAAGTTGATTTTAGAAGAATTATTAAGAATTTTAGTAGTAAAATATTAATTATAATATTAAATTTCAATTACTTTTTTTAATTTGCCTTAATTTTTTTTTATTTTATAAGATGTTGATTATACTTTAACAGTATAATATTTTTTATGTAAAAAATTTTTAATTATCAATTGAACTTTATTAATTAAATTTGGGGGGGACAAAACTGAAAAATACCAAATTTTTTTCATTAGAAAAAATTTAAAAACGGTATATTAGCATCTTATCCTTTTTTAACATCAACTTTGTTTGTTGATATAAATTTTATAAAATATTAAAAAAGTATTAGTGTTAGTAATTATCAGAGAAACTGCGGCGAGATGGCCGAGCGGTCTAAGGCGTCAGTTTAAGGCACTGATATCTTCGGATGCGTGGGTTCGAATCCCACTCTCGTCAATCTTTTTAGTTTAAGAACAACAAGTAGTTTTTCTACGTTTTCAAATATTAACTTTTATGAAGTAAATTTATATTAAGTAAATTATATTTCAATCTCTTTTCTTATTAAAATCTAAAAAATATACTAGTATCTTGTTATTTTTTAAGTTTTATTTATATCTTTTGAAATAATATGATAACCTTTTATAAGATATTGTTATCCTTAAAAAAACGTTTTTTATGAATAATAGGAAATACTTTATAAGTTGCTTTTTTACTTTACAAATTTTTATTTTGTTAAAATAATAAAATACAAAAACTCTAAAGTAATTCTATTTTTTGTTTTTTTTTTGGATTTAATAAAAAAAAAATGATAAATATTATTAAAACACATTTTAGGACTCCTTTAAACACTTTTTCAAAATTTTGTACATAAAAATTTTTGACCTTCTTTTTTATAAATAAATAAACCTTTTAGAGTTTGTGTATATTAGTAAAATATTTCGGCTTGAAAGTTTTATATAAAGCTACGACAATAGCTTGAACTTTAAAAGAATAATTTTTAAAACTCTATGGAAAATAAATATTTTTAAACTAAATATTGTATCTAGAATTAATTAACTATATGTAATAAAGAAAGAGAATATTTACATATTTGTAAAATTACACCTTTATTATTTTTTTCACTTTTTCCTTGTTTTCTGTTGATATGAGGTCAAAAATCAAAAAAAAACTCATGTTTGCACTATGCTCATAGATTTCTGATTAAATCTTACATTTAAAATAAGCAATATTTAAATTTTAAATTATGAGGGTAAAAAAGTTTTGATGTAAACTATAGATCACATTCCAATTAAAATGTCATTATTACCTTGTTTTTTAAATTTAATTTTTTTTAAAGTGTGAACAATGGTAAATCTAACATATAGTTTATTATACTATTACAAAAAAAAATATTTTTATTGAAAAAAAGGTATAACGACATTTTTAATTGGAGTATGATCCATATTTTACATCAAAATTTGTTTACCTTTCAAATTAAAAATTTTAGTTTTAACCAAAATAGATGTAAAATTAGATAAAAAATTCAATGAGCCTAGTTCAATCTTGCGCTTTTTGAATTTCTGGTTTTACATGACAAAAAATAAAAAAAAGCAAAAAAATAATAAAAACGTAATTTTGGAAATTTTCAAGTATTCTTATTCGTTTTTTTCATAGTTTATTACTTTTAAATACAATATTTATTTAAAGAAATATTTATTTTTTAAAGAGTTATAAAAATCAATTTTTTGAAGTTTAAATCATTGTCGTAGCTTCATATGAAACTTTCAAGCCCAAATATTTTACTAATATACGCAACTCTAAAAGGTATATTTATTCATAAAAAAATTAGAGGTCAAAAATTTCCATGTACATCAAATGTTTAATCGACTGGCAAAATGCGTTTTAAAAAAATACTTTTTTTTTAATCACAACTATATTATATTATGTAAAATAAAATTTATTTGTTTATATATATATTTTTTATATTTTAGCTTAAAAATAAAATTTTATGAAGTAGAATTTCTTTAATGGAATTATTTTTTTTGTATTACACAAATGAATTTAACTATAACAAATGTTTAAATTTATTAATAATATATTTTTGTACTTTTTATACAAACAAATTTTTTTTACTTGATGATGTAAATTTTACTTTAAATGATAAACTAACACTATTCAACATTTGAATTTTTTTAATAAAAAAATTATTATATAAAAAAGTAGAAAAAAATGATTATTTTACAATTTAAAGTTTTTGAATTTAAACAAAAATAAACATTTTTTTGTACTTTTATTTATTTTAATTTAGTATATTAAATAACTCATTATGAATTATTTTAAAAAATATATAGTTATCACATATACCACAATTTCCGATGGTAAAATTTTTTTTATTTCACAATATTTTAATTACAAGTATTCTTTTATTTTTCGTATCAAATGGTTACAAAGTTCAAGATAATTTTCTTGTCTATAAAAATAACTATGATTTAAATAATGCAAGTTGTAGATTAAATATTTTTGACTATTTTTTTAGGAAAACCATATAAGAATTGAAAGAGCACCAAAAGGAAAGGAAAAAAAAGGAAGCAAAAAAGAAGAAAATAATGAAAATGAAACTAATAATTATGGTAAAATGCCATATTATAACTATAGAAGTGGTTTTCCTGGAAAAAGACCACCAAATTATTATCAAGGTAACTATAAAGGTTACGCATATGGACCATATTATGATTATGGTGAACAGTATAGATCACAAGATAAACCTAATAAAAACAAAAAAGAAGAAAATAATGTGAACAAATCTGATAAAAAGAAAAATGAAGAAAATGGTGGAAAGAAAAAGGAAGAAAAAGAAAAGGATAAACAAAAACAAAAAGAAATGGAAAAACAAAAAGAGAAGGAAAAAGAAAAGGAAAAACAAAAAGAAAAAGAAAAACAAAAGAAAAAACAAAAAGAAATAGAAAAACAAAAACAAAAAGAAATGGAAAAACAAAAAGAAAAGGAAAAACAAAACCAAAAAGAAAAAGAAAAAGAAAAAGAAAAAAAAAGAGAAAAAGAAAAGGAAAAACAAAAAGAAAAGGAGAAGGAAAACAAAAACAAATCATCCAAAGATTCTGGAAAAAAATCCAAAAAAACAGACACAAAATCAAAAGATTCTGATAAATCAAGTGCAACATCAAATGAAACTTCTAAAGAAACTAAAAATAACAAAACAACTCCTAAAAAAACTGAAGAAAAAACAACCAAAAAACAAACATCTAAAGCATCAACAACCAAAGCAGTTACTACTATTAGTATATCTGAATTCACGTTGCATTTTTAAAATTAATTGATTTTTTTTATTTTAGGGCCAATATTAAGACAAACCACAATCAGAAATGGTAAATAGATTTCGCAAATTAAAAAAAAATATAAATTATTTTTAGGTCATAATAATAATGGAGGAAATAATTTTAATAAACCAATGTATCCTGGAAACAATCAAAGACCTAACACGCAGTATGATTATTATGATGACAATAGATTTAACGGACAATATCAATATGGTTCAAATTATTATGATCAACCACAAAATCCTGGGAATGACCAGTACTACTCTAATCCTAATGGCGGTGGTCAAGATTATTATGAAAACCGTGGAGATGAATACTATGATGATAATGAAAATGATAATAGCGAGTCTTATGAAGATGAATATTCAGAATCTACAGAGGAAGAATCTAGTGAAGAAGAATTAGACTTTTTTGATAGATATTGTAGACTAGTGGAACGTGTTCTTGACGAATGTTAGTTTATATGTATTCAAATTACAACAATAATTTTAATATTTTAGGGGGCATAAAGAAAGGACATATATATTTAGCAAATATGTACTTTGATGCTTTTATTAAAGCAATTTTTGGTTAATAAAAAAAAAGTAAAAATTTTAACAAAAATTTAAATAAAAAAAAACTTCATTTATTCAATGTTTATGATTATTTTAAATTTTAAAAAAATGTTTACTAAAAGTACTTTATTTAAATTGTAGTTTTTTTTTACTAACAACACATTATCAAACATGATATCACTGCTTATCAGTTACAGTTTGTTTATTTTATTGAATTGAGTAATCGAAAAAAATTGTTTTTAATTAAAGTATTATAAATTTCCAATTTTTTTTTTAAATTACATTAAAGTTTTTATTTTTACCATTGATAAGTGAAATATTTTTTTTATTTTTGTTTTAAATACTTTTTTATATATTTACTTATAAAGTAAAAAATTTTTATTTGATATAATATTTTTTTTGCAACAATTTTGATATAGTAAAAAAACAAAAAAAAATGCTTTATTTGTGCTAAAATTATTTAAATAACAATATTAATTTTGGTACTTTTCCGTTTTATCCCCCAAATTAAATGCAGCATTGTAACGTAGTTATATTATTTTTTTTTTAAATTAATTATTAGATATTATGCCTTAACCTGTTTTTAACAAAATAGAATAAAAAAACAAAAAAAAAACTTTTGTTTTTTTAATTAAAAAAAAATAAAACTTTTTAGTGTCTGTTAAAATAGCATAAAAACGCTATTTTTTTTAGTTTTTTTTACAATATTAAATTGGAAATGTAACCTTCTAACATATATTTAGATGTTCCATTTTGCCTTCTGCTTCTCGCTTTCACTAATATACAAACCTTCCAATGTTCTGGATATTAGAACTTATCCGTAAACCCACAAAATTACATATGTTATTCACTTTCAAGTATTCTTCTCCAACTCCTTCTAACAAAATTCCATCGAAGACGTTTCAACGGACTAGTAATATATAAATAAAATTCCCGTTTTGAAGATATTTTGATACTTTCAAACCATGTTTTTATTCTAATGCCTATCTCCTTTCTACATTCTTTAACATAACACATCCTCCTACTTTGCTTTCTTACTTGCAATTTCATTTCATGTCTATTGGAACATACCTTACTTATAGGTAACAATTCATGTTTTTAAAGGAATTTAATTATTTTTTCTTTATCAGGAATAGTTGCAGCAAATCTCAAAGAGTTCATTTTAACAAAATAGTTAGGAATTGTATTAATAAAAGATAAATTATAATATAAAACTTCAACTATCTTTAAATTTGTTTTAGTTTTTTTTTTAATTTGGATGCATGTAAAAAATAATCATTTTTTCACTTATTACTGATGAAAAATTATAATTTTTTTTTTAATTAATAAGATTTCAATTGTACTTTGACAGTACACTAATTTTTATGTAAAAATTTTTAATTATTAACTCCATTTTATTAATTTAATTTGAGGGGGATAAAACGGTAAAATTACCTTAATTTTTATTAATTTCGTCACGAATTATATTTATTTTCTAAAATAAAATAAATTAATAACCATAATAAAATGTTAACTAAACGATTTATCAATTATTAATTTTTTTACTAGTGAAAATTATGTTTTTTTTAATTCTATTAAAAAATAAAAAAAATATTTTTTTAATTATGATATACAAATTCTTATTTAACTACACAAAAAAACTATAATTTAAAAGAGCAGTTTTAAAAAATAAATGTAAATTTTTGATAAATTTTTTACTATTTATTTCTTTAATTATTTTAATATTATATCTATTAAAAGGTATTTTTTAATTTTAAAAAGAAAGGTTTTATTTTTATAATCTTATTTTAACAACTATATAATTTTTATACTAGAAGATAAGAAAGATAAAAGAAAATATTTGATAAAAGCTGTAGTAAATTATTCATTAAAAAGTATTAAAACTATACCTTCGTGATAATTATTTTTTTAATAAATTTTATATTAATATTTCTATCACAAAAATTCTTGAAAAATATTATCAACAATGAAATCGCTGATAAGAACTATTTTAAAATTAATTTAAAACAATGATTATATCATTTTTTAATAAAAATGGTTTACTTAAACTTTTTCGTTTTTTTGGTTTTATTTTTTTCTATAAATGGATACAAAATTTTATTGTATAATCCTAAAATGGGGCATTCACATATAAATTTCATGAGCCAAATGACAAAACTTTTAATAAATGCAGGACATGATGTAACTGTTTTATCATCAAATATTGATGATACATTAAAAGATCCATATTATCTTCCTGGTAAAATTTATTATACAGAACCAAGTCCAATTTCAGTAAATATAACAAAAAGTCAAATGGTAGTTAAAGATATGTGGAAATCAACAAAAGATGTATCTGGTCAAAATAAAGTATGTTAATGTAAACTTAATAGTGATAAAATTTTTTAGGTTTTTAATAATTTTATTCTGGGATTAAGAAGTCAAGGGTTGTCTTTAATAGAAAATAAAGAACTAGAAAAATTTGTAAAATTACAAAAATTTGATGCTGCAATAGCTGAAGGCATGTATACCTATATGTTTGGTTTGTTTAAACTATGGAATATAGAAACAACAATAGTAGCAACATCTACAGCTTTGTTAGATTCATTTTATCCAATGTTTGGTATACCATTTCCTACTTCTTATGTTCCTTCAGTAGTTGTTGGATATAGTGATAGAATGACATATAAGGAAAGAGCAATAAATCTTTTAACTTTTTTATATTTATTTCATTTATCAGATTTTAATTCAAAGTTTGCAACATTGGAAGATGTATTTGATGAAAAATATGGAGTCGGTTTTTATGATTCAAAAAAAATTTTAACAAATGCATCTTTTGTTTTAATTAATTCAAATCCACTATTAGATATTCCAACACCTAAAAGTCCTAAAATGATAGAAATATCAGGTATAGGTATTCCAAAACCAAAACCTCTTTCTAAAGAATTTGATGAAATATTAAATAGAAGAAATAAAACTATTTTTATATCGTTTGGATCAGTAGCTAAAAGTATGTATATGGAACAAAAAATGAAAGATGAAATTTTAAAAACGATTAAAAGTTTTCCTGACATAACATTTATATGGAAATATGAAACACCAGAAGACGGACATGGTAAAGGTATTGATAATTTAGTACTTAGTAAATGGGTACCACAAAATGATTTATTAAATGATGATAGATTAACACTTTTTATAACACATGGAGGAATGGGAAGTACAACAGAAGTTGCTTTTAGTAATGTCCCAGCATTAGCAGTTCCTGTATTTGGTAATATAATTTTTTAAAAAATTTTTTTTAATGTTAATTTTAGGTGATCAAATGAGAAATGCTAAATTACTTGAAAGATTAGAAAGAGGATTAGCTATTGAAAAAGAAATTCTTTTGAATTCCAATAAATTAAGAGAAAAAATTATAGAAATGTTGAGTAACAAAAAATATAAAATTAATTCAATTAAAACAGCAGAAATGTTACGCAACAGACCTATATCATCTGAAGAATTGTTAATAAAACATGTCGAATTTGCTTGTAAATTCGGACAACTTCCACGATTAGATTTAGCTTCTAAAGATATGGGTGTAATAGAATACTATAATATTGATATTATTGTTCCTTTTATTGTTGTGTGTATAACTATTGTTTGTGTTTTTTTCAAAATTCTTTTTATTATTTTTTCAAAGTTATTTTTTAAAAAGGAGAAAAAAGATTAAACTATTTTATTACAACAATAAATATATTATTAGTTTATAATCATTTATAAAATGTTGCTGTTGTAAATAAAAAAAGTTTTTTTTTAAACTATAAGGTATTATTAAAAAAAAGAGATTATTTACACACCTTCAGATATTTATTAAAATATCAATATATAAATATAAAAAAATTAGCATTGTTTTATTTATTTTTCTTTTAATAATTCATCTCATTTAATTTTTTATTTACCTTTTAATTTTACAAAGCAAATGTAATTTATTTTTAAACAAAATAATAACATATAATAAAAAATGGATTTTGTATAGTAATTACAAACGATATGCACAAAAGTTGAAAAAAATAAGGTTTCAAAATTTTTCCCCAAATAAAATTTATTTTAAAGAAAGATTATAATTGTTGTTTAGTGGAATTGTTACGGACTAATTGAATGAAACTTTTTTGAACTAGCCTAAAACAATAACCTTATACAAATAATTTTTCTGAATTACTAAAAATTCACAACAAACATTGTTATTTGAAACTGTTGCTAATCAATAAAAAAGTCTTGTGTTAGTTTATGAAAACACATAACTTTGTTATAATTATTATTGTTCAGAAGCTGAATGGTTTAGAATATAAAACTTTTTCTTATTTTCTTTATTCATAAATTTTATTTCCAACTGACTACCATTTTTTCAAGTTTAAAAATGTTTTTAAAAAAAATTCTCAAAAAATTATAGCATTAAAATTGCTATCATATTTTTAACGATTCTGAAAACTAAAGTTTTTAGTGAAATAAAATCAACAAATTTGTAAAAATCTCTTAATAGTGTATACATTTTTGTAAATCTTACTTTTTTAAAAATATTTTTTTTAGTTTTGAGTTTTTATATATTTCACATTTATGCGTAAAAAACATTATTGTTAAGGTATCATAATACATTGAAATTACAAAAAAATTGTAGATGAAATAATTTATGAAAATAATAATTTAATATTTGTAAAATTCTTTGACATTGATAAAATGTTGCTATTGTATTCTATTTTTATAATATTAACAGAACTTAAGCATTTAGTATAATACCGGTAGCTATTAATCTTTTTTAGATAATAAATTTTTTAACCAATTAACAAAGCCAATTTTTTTTATAAATAGTTATTAGGTATATTTTTTTTATTAAGGTAATTTTTAATATTTAAAAATTATTTAAATGTTTTAATTTAAAAAACAGTACTTAGTAAATAAAACTTTTATTCATTATAACAAAATAAATAAAAATGAAATATTTTAAAAAGTTTTATACATATAAAAAATACTTTGTAAACAATTTTGTTAAAATTTTTTTAACAAAAAAAAGTTTAATATTTGTTTAACTTATAATTTTCTAGTAAAATTTTATCTATGTTTAAAATATATATAATTAGTAGTTTTCATAGTTTAATTTGAAAAAAGTATTAAAATTTTATTTAAATAAACATTATAAGCAATATTTTTTTAAATAAATATTTAATTTTTTTACTAAAGTAGTGTAAATATTAATAGTAGTCAAAATTAGGTTTAAATTAGTAAAAAGTGTACAATAATTTATAAAAAAAAAGTTATTGCCAAATAAGTATGGATTACACTAAATTAAATAAAGTAAAATTTTCTATTTAAATTGAAAGTAAAAATAAATATTAACTTATAATATTGGTATTATAAAAATAAAAAGAATTATTTAAATTCAAACGTTTAAAATATTAATAATAAAATTATAAAGAAATTTTTACAAATTATTATTAAAAAATACTATGAATAAAATTTGTTTATTTATAATTTTAATTATATTTTTAACTGAAGCTATATGTGTCCAGTTTTCTGAATCTATAAGAAACAAACGTCAATTTTATCAATACTATTATTTCCCATATACAGATAATTGTTTTAACGTTATTTACAATCCGATGTATTCTTATTAAAATGTTTCATGGAAATAGCAAAAAATATTTTCATGTTTAAATATAATATACAGTAAGGATATTACCTATTCACACTATTTATGTCAGTCAAAACAAAGAAGAAGAAGTCGTCAATTTAAAAATTATATAAATAATTTATTTTAACACAAAAAACATTTTTACAATTTTCATATATATTTTAATTGTATTATTTTAGAGAAAAAAATAAAAATTTAACTATACGTTAGAAACATTTTTATAGCAAAACACTATATATAAAAAGATAAGACTAATTTATTTAAGAAAACACACATATTAAATATTCACAATTAAAATTAATAATTTGAATTTATGCTTCAATTTTAAAAAAATAAAAATTTTTTATAAAAATGTATTTATTTAATAAATCTTTATAAATTACTTTTAATTTCATTCAAAAATTTTTTTTAATTTTTTAAATTATATATTTAATTAATGTGTTTTCAAGCCTTATTATTTGTTTATTTTTAACATTATATTTTTTTAACTTATAAAGTATTTATGAAATGACTAAAAAGATAGATACAATTTTTTTTAAATAAAATTTTAATTTTTTTAATAAAAAATAATTTACATAGTTTTCATTTTAGTTTGATATGTTATAACCTTATTTCGACACTTTATTATCTTATTTTAACACTTTAAACTACAAAAAAAATTTAATATAAATAATAAATTGATAAATTATTAACGAGTTAACCAATTTAAAATTTAAAATCACAAAGAAAAAAAAACAATAATTTCAGTCTTTTCAAAAATATTAATTGTCTTAAAAACATCATTTTTTGTTCTGTTGTCTTTATATTCAAAATTGAATATACATAATTTTTTTCTCATATAACAATATTTTTTGTGTTATAATTATGATTTGCATTAAATTAAGTTTAAAGCTGTTAAATGATAGTAATTATAATGGTATAAATATGCATTCGTTAATCAATTAAAAAACAAAAATTTTAATTACTAGTTATTTTTAAAGAAAATAGATATTTTTTTACATTGTTCTGAAATTAATACAGTAGAATTCGTAATGATGTCCACGGTTATGAGTGTAGCGGTTTTGGGTATCAATATAAAAGATATAAGTGACAATGTTACAGATAGTAAGGTAAAGTAAATGTTTATTAATGGTAATGTATAAAATAACAATAAATGAGTGTAATAATGTGATATCTTTGGATATTTTACTCACAGTGTTTATGTAAATAAATATTGGGGTTGGATAAAAGATTAACACGGGTAGGAGTTATGGTATTTGCCATGAGTAAATGCCCCTTTTCCGATAAACGAAGAAGATATCGCGTTCGATATAACTTAAAAAATACTACGAATATAAAAAATTACTTTCTTATATATGATCAATCTCCTTCTACGTATAAAACTAATGCCGGCGTTCCGCCCGGCATTACAAATTTCGGCTTTTTTTCGGCAGCAAACTTTCATATTTTGCTTTAGTATATAGTAAAAAATATTTTGAACATTCAATATTAAAAGTAACGCAAAAGTAAAAAATTTGATTTTTATGTCAAAATAACTTAACACCGAAGTTTTTATTATTTTAATTCTTTTCAATGGACAATTTTAAATTTATACTTTTTTTTATTTATTGTATAAACTAACAATTATATAAAATAATAAACACAAGCCAGTAATTTTACTAAATCTCTAGAAAAAGTGTAATTTTTCATTTAATAATAATTAATTAAAACCTTGTTTAATAATTAGAATAATAAGTTCTATAAAGAGTAATAAAATAAGCAATTGTAAAACATGTCTTTATTAAAAAATTTTTTCTATTTATACCTTACTTTTATTATCTATTTTAAAAAAATAAAAATTATTTGTCCCAAAAAGGTATTGAACTACATACAGTAAAACAATAATCATTTTCTGTTTTTTCAAAAACGTAAATTGTTATTTAAACATACTTTTCCATCATGTTTCATCTAGTATTAATTTTTTAATTGATAAAATTTTTAAAGTATTATAAATATAATTTTTATTCAAAGTAATTTTAATAATTAATCAAAAATTTGCTTACTATTTTTTTAATAAGATTAAAAATAATTCTTGGACAAAAAATGTGCTTATAATACGGAAAAGGAATGTTTTTATGTGTGTATTTATCTTTTAAGACTAATTTAGAAAAGATTTTATTAATGAAGCGTATGTTTTTTTAATTAAAAAACAGTTATTTTTAAAAAAATGATTAGAAAATTATAAAAATTAAAACGCAAAATATAATCAACACCAAAATTAAAATAAACAAATACATTAAAATCATGTTTTTAAATACTTTTCCACACGATGATATAACAGTGAACTTAATATTTTTTTAATCTCAATTCTTTTTGAACTATTGTTAAATATAAAATATTTATAATTTATAAATAGAAAATTAAAAAATAAAAGTAAATTCATAAAGTTAATTTCATATAATTCCTTCAAATTTGTTTAGCTTGTGATTTATTTAAATTTTTATCTTTAAAACTTTTTAAAAAATTATGAAAAAAATATGATAACAATACGTGATTTTATTATATTCAAAAAATAAGTAACAAAAAATATTTTTCGACCGGTAAAACTAACTGATATTCTATTTTTTCTTTGTAACTATAGTATTTTCATTCTGTATGATTCGTTATGTCTGGGTTTATTCAATTGTTAATCTTTATATATTATTATGTTATTCTGTAACTTCATTGGTTTACAATAGTAAATATAAAATAGAAAATATAATGAAAAATTGAACATATTTATAATCAGTAATGATATTACACTATACGATTTAATATTAGAACAACTTTTAATTTGTTATTGAAGCTTTGAAAAAAAATTATATTAATTATAACAGTTGCATAGGTAGATGGCATAAAAAGGGTTGATATAATAGAAATTAGATTAGCTCAAAAAAAATTGATAATTTAAATAATGTTTTGAGAAATTATACAGATATACTTTTTAACTTATTTCCTAATAAAATTATTATTTCTTTTTTTTTAAATAAATTTTCTAGAAAGTTTTTTACTACTGATAAATTATCTTCTACTTTATATTACACACAAAAAAAATTCTATCATTTTGTTCCTCATCTCATCATTTTGTTTTTCAATTTAATAAAATATGTAAAAAACAAAATTATTAATATTTTATAAGTTTTTCGTTATTGTTTAAAAATGTTATTAAAATGAACTACCTAAGCTACAAAAACAATGAATGATCAAAATATAAAAATATAAAATACTGTCATTAATTTCTTGTAAAAAGTTTTAGCTAGAAGATGACATATTTATCATATTCAGAAATTAGTTATATAAAATAAAAAATTAAATTTTTATGATTTCAATAGAAACAAAAGAAATGTAAAAAAATTATTTAAAAAAACATTTTTAAAGAAAATTTTAGTAAATTTTGAAATTGGCTCCTGGTTTCTTAACTAAGGTCATTTTCTTTTATTTAGTCTTCTTTTATTTTTTTTACAAATTTTTATATTGGTTTTTCGATTTCCTAAGTCGATAACTAACCTATGAAAATGATAATTATGTTATCTTGCTGCTAAAACTTTTTACAAGAAGTTAGTAATAATAATTTTATAATTTTATATTTTGATCAGTCATTGTTTTTGTCGTTTAGGTAGTTCATTTTTTAAACATTAGTAAAAATATTAAAAAATTTTAAAAATTTTTGTTTTTTACATATTTTATAAAAATAGGGAACAAAATGATTAAAAAAGGAACAAAATGGAAAAAATTTAATATTTACATATTATTTTGGAGAAAAAAATGATGGAATTTTTTTTGTGTGCACTACAAATTCATAATAATTATTACACAAATATTTTTAAAAAATGTATAGTAACAAACATTAGAATTAAACAAAAAGTTTTATATTTACTATAATTTTTAAAATTTTATATATAACAAAAGAATAAAAGCAAAAAATAAATTTTATTTGTTCATATTTTTGAAATATTTTTTTTATTAAAAAAACAAAAATTTATATAAAAACAATTTATTCAACATAATATTATAAATTTTTAGATGAATTTTTGTTGCTATCTTCTTTTTTTTTTTAACCTAATTTTATACACAAATCTTGTAAAATCAAGGTTAAGACATATAAAGGTTACGCATAAAAATGGTGTTAAAACATATGTTGTTAATCGACAACAATTTGGAACTTTAAAAGACGCTTATAAATATAGTAAAATAAAAAGTAATACTTTAAAAAAAGCAAGACCTCTTAAAAGACTAGTAAAAAAACCAATTAAAAGTCCAGGATTAAGATTAAGAAAAAAACCAATGAAAAAAATTACAAAGCTATTAATATCTAGAAAAAATAATAAAAATGCTAGAGAAAAAACTTTTGGAGGTATTGAACCTGTTGTAAAAACACCTAAATCATTAGTAACTGTAAGTCCAATAATAAAACCGTCAAGTAAATTGATAAAAAAAATTACAAATGAATCAATTTCTACAAAAACTAGTGAAAATATTACAGCAACAACTACTAGTACAATTAAACCCACTGCAACAACGTCTACATCAACTGAATCACCAACAACAACTGCATCAACGACTACATCAACTAAATCACCAACAACTACTACAACGACTGCAACAACGTCAACATCAACTGAATCACCAACAACAACTACAACAACTACTACAACAACTGTAACAGAAGATGTAGATGCCCAAAGATTAGCTAAAGTAAGTATTTTATAGTAAAAATTATATATTTTGTTTAAGCTTTATAATAGTATAAATAATTTACGTAAAAAATATAATGTTCCATCATTAATAATTGATAGAACTTTTCAAGAGGCTGCTAAAACTTGTGTATTAAAATTTGAAAAAGATAAAAAACAATGGGAGAGTAAGAATGAAAAAATCGGATTAAATTTTGGTTCTAATGCTTGGAATCCTGATGACGCTGTTGATTATTGGGAAAGTACTAAAAAAAATTATAATTACGACAACCCAGTTTGTAATCCAAATAACCGAGAATTTGTTAGTATGGTTTGGAAATCTGCAACTGATATTGGATGTGGCCTTGGTCCTGGACCTAATTATCGTATTTGTTGTATATTCTTTCCAATTGGAAATTTCAGTGACCAGAAAACTTTAAAGGACAATGTTTTGAAACCTTAAAACTAATATGATATTCTTTTTTACATAAGTATTTTTAAAAAGTAGATTATTTTTTTACAAAAAAAGTTTTTTCAATAGATTTTAAATTTACATAGAATTAATTAATGTATAACTACTAAAAAAACTAATTCAAAGAAAAATATTTAAAAAAAAACTTTTTAATAATGATCAGTTGTACTAAAGTATATTGTTTTACAGTTTTCTTTTTAAAAAAATTGCTTTGTTTTTTTTTATTTTTTTAGTTTACATTACATTTTTTCCAATAAAAATATTTCATATAGAATTTGAATTTTTATTAATTATTTTTAAAAATTCTTTTCATATAAAAAAGGAACAGCAAAAAATTTAAGCATCAAATTAAATATATTCATTATGTAATCTTTGCGAATTGTTTTGGATTCTGTTAAAGCTCACGGTCATTTGATATTACAATATAAGTTAACTTAAAAGTTTTATGGGATAAAAAAAATAATAGTAAATAAAGATTAATAATAATAATAATGTTATGTTTCAATGAATAAAAATATTAGTTTTATTAGAAGCAGTAATAGTCGTACTAGGTATTTTAAGCAATATATAAAAATATAAGATGTTTTTTTTTATGTATTTTCTTTCTATTTATAATTCTGGTATTTTTTAAGCGTGTTAAGTATGACATAGACATTCTACAGGGTGGTTTTTTTAAAACGCAAGTAGACAAAATTTAGAATTAAAGGATCCGTTTAAGAAAATTAAAAAAATAATGATGCGCCAAAAAAAAAAAATTTAATGCGCTAACAAAAATATTTGATTTTTTAATTAGCAAAAAGCAAAAAAAAAAAAATTTTTTTTAGTATTCCTCTAGAAAATGTTATCGACTATCAAACGCCCTTAAAATTTTTATCAATTTCATAAAAAAAAATCTAAAATCAAGTAATTTTTACTTTTATTTTAGTAAAATCTTGACTGCTACGTAGTGGTCAATTTATTACTAATTATGTAAAAAAACCGCGAAACAGGGGATTTTTTTTATTAATTATTACTTGAGCCCAATTTGTTTACTTGCGTTTTAAAAAAACCACCCTGTAGTTTACAACTAGATATTTTTAAGTTATGATAAATATTAATTAAAGTTCAAAATTATTTTTTTTTAAATTTCTTTTAATTTCTGTGAAAGTGTTTTAAAGCAATTTTACTTTAAAAATTTAATAAATACCCCACCATTGATAAAAAAATATTTTTATAACAACACTTTATTACATTAATTTATTATGCGATTGAATAATTTTACTTATTCTTTACTAAATAACTGAAAAAAAAACAAATTATTCACAAAAACTTTTAGCTATAACAAAACAAAAAAAAGATATTTAGAACTTGTATATTTTTAAGACATAAAATTAAAAAGTAGTATAAACATATGTTAAAATTTATTTAAATTATATTTTAAAATTAAGAAATGAAGTATATATTTTCATATCTCAAAAATTAATTTTTGTTTAAAACGGTAAATATTACTTTTTATTAAAATTAAACTAACAAACAATCTTTTGTAATAAATTTTTTATTTTTTAGAAATAAATGATTTTTTTAAATAATATAAAAAAAATTTTAAAAAATAGATTAATTTGACTTTATTTGTTATGCTATCTGATCACAAAATTATTTTAAAATTCATTATATCACAAACATAAATTGAAGAAAATTTTAATTTTTATAATATTCACTTTTCTTCATGTTTTATTATAATTAATATTTTTTTTTAAATAAATTAGTATTATTAATATTTTTTTTTTAAATTTTTTAATAAATTTTACTTCATTTATTTGTATACTTATAAAAATCGACCTTATTTATTTAAGTTATTTTTCATTTTCTGTGTTAAAAAATTTTCTACATAAATGTTAGATTTTTTAATTTATCAAATGACAAACTTATTTGACTCTAATTTTTTTGGCATTTAGGTGACAACCTACACCATCCCATGTGGTCTAGTGGTTAGGATTCGTGGTTTTCACCCACGCGGCCCGGGTCCGATTCCCGGCATGGGAATTTCTTTTGATATATTTGCTTTCTAACTTTTTGTTTTTAATATTATTTATTTTACAAATAATATTTTATCATAATACCTAACGTTTGAGTAGAAAAATATTTGAATATAAATCAAAAAAGACTAGCAAAAATACAGACTGTTTTATCTAAATATTCTTCTTTATAAACTCATAAAACTTTTTCATTTTTTTACCTTTTTTATGTAATTTTTTTTGCTGCATTATATGCTTTTGAAAAAATTCTAATCTTATACTTAAATTTTTTATATTTCCATAAAAAAAAATTATAAAAAAAATTAACATGAGTACTCTCATTTTCTACACTTTTTTTAAAATGTGTTTTATAATTTTTTAACTTTAAACTAAAAATAACTTTAATTAAAATTATTTTAATTATGTAATTTAAAATTTGTTATATTTATTATATTAATACCTGTTTTTTGTGTTTTTACTGTTTTTTTTATTTGTTATAAAATTTTAAACATTTTTCTTTATTTTAAAAGAAATGTATAAAAAATGTCAAAAAATAAAAAAATTACAAAAGTTTTAAATAAAAGAGATCTAAATAAAACTTTTTGTATAAAAAAACAATAAAAATAAAGCCCTCCAGGGGCTCGAACCCCTGACCGTTAGATTAAAAGTCTAACGCTCTACCAACTGAGCTAGGAAGGCTACAATGACTTACAGCATACATTTCATATTTTTAACCTTATTTTTTACTAATTAAATCAATATTTATTAAATTTTTTAATCATAACAACTAATCTTAAATATTTGATAAATTGTAAAATGAAAAATAAACAATATTTATTAATTGTTTTAAAAAAATAAAAAAAAACTTTAACATTTTTTTACTAATCTTATATTTTAAAATAATATAATTAATGTAAAACACGATAATTAAATATATAATAATTTTTCTATATCTAAATAAGTAAAAATAGTCTTTACAAATTAGATAAATTTAAATAAATTACTAAAAATTTGTAAAAAAAATTTTATTTTAAAAATTAAATAACAACTTTTGTTTCATTAATATACTAATAATATGTTTATAAAAGTTTTTTTGAATTATAAAACTATAATTATTCGTATTATGTTAAAATTATTTAAAGTTTATATTTTTCAAAATAAACAATATAATATGTATAAAATTTTTTAAAAAATTTAGTATTAAATATTTTTTTTATTTTATATAAAAATTCTTATAAAACAGAAAAAATTTAAAAATGTTTTAAATATAAATATAATAAAATTTGCGAAAAAACGGCTCAATGGTCTAGTGGTATGATTTTCGCTTAGGGTGCGAGAGGTCCCGGTTTCGATCACCGGTTGAGCCCTTTTTGGTCCCTTTTTTATGTAAACTTTCAACTTTTTTTTATGCATTTTTACAATTTTGACTTCTTATGCAACTTTAATATCAAGATGTAAAATGACTCTTTAATTAACAAACAAATTTAAAACGATATTTTTAAAATTTAAAATTTTAATTCTTATTTATTATTAATTTTTAAAAAAAATTGTTTACAAATAAAAATTGTCCTTTTTATATTTTAATACAAAAAATTAAAAACAAATTTAACTTGTAAAAATATATCAAAAAGGTTAAAAATACATTAAAAAATTTTAAATCTTAAAAATTTTTTTTATTTATTTGTTGCTAAAAGGTTAAAAATTATTTCAATCAATTTTAAAAAGGAAAATTTACAATTTAATTCAATAACATATAAAAACAATATTATACACTTATTTATTTAATACGTATAATATTTTTACTATTTTAATGTTTTTATTGGTATTGGTTTTTTTGTTGTAAAAAAATTTTTCTAACTTTTATATTTTTATTAAACAACTACAAAATTAAATTGTTAAATATCAAAAAGCTTAATCTTGATTGTGGTAAAAAAAAACTATATTTAATAATTTATTTATTATTAAATTAAGGTAGTGTTTTTTAACACAATATGACTCAATGACATAACACCCCTTATTCATTTTTAATAAAAAGATGGAAATAATTATAGCATAAATTGTTTAAAAAAATAAAATTATATTTAATATTTTAAAACTTTGCTTTTTTAATAAAAAAAATAAATTATTTTTTTTTATTTTCAATTAAACTTCCTATAAGATTAAAAATAATTATAAATTTTAAAAATAATATTTTTCTTAGAAATTAATAAAAAATAAATTTATTAAAAAAAAACAAACAAATTATTTACTTTTGTATTTATAGTCATATATTTTTTTATTATATTATTTACTTTTTTAATGTTTTTAACAAGCTGATGTAACGAATATAGTATTAAAACTCTAATAAATTTTAAATAATAGAAATTTTAAAATTAATAATATATAATAACATTATAAAAATATTTTTTGTGTAGTGATTTATAAAATTTATAATCTTAAAAAAAGTTATATTAAAAAAAAAATTATATGATATTAATATTAATGTTATATCAATTGATATTGCATAATAAATATATTAAAATAATTAACATCCTCCAAAATAAAACCTTTTCTTTTATTATATGAATGTATGTATTTTAATATTTAAGTTAGTAATTGTCAATATTTAATTTAATTAGACAATAGTTTATGTATATTAATAGTTGATTTTATTGGTAAATAAGTATTAAATAAAAATGAATTAATCATTTAATTAAAATTACCATGATATTAAAAATAGTTTAGATTATATACTTATATTTTATAAAATTAGACCATAATGTTGTTTAAACTCATAATAATTTTTTTTGTTTTAAACATTAAATAACTTTGGTAATAAAATTAATGACCACTATTTCTTTTTTAAACTTGTATTTAAATATAATTAAATTTTACTTATTCTATAGTATTAAAATTTTTTTTTTTATACATGTTTACCTTATATTTTTTAGTAAAAGTATAAATTTAAAAATATTAAATTATTAAAAGAAGTAATTTATTTTTAAATAAGAATATGAATAACAATTTAAAAGTATTTTACAATATTATACAAAAAGATGATTTAAATATTTTTATTTAAAACAATATTAAAATAAATTATTAATAATTTTTATTTAAAAAGAAAAGTAATAAGATTAATTATGTTAATTTTTACGTAAAATACAAAAAGGTGGGCTCAACCGGTGATCGAAACCGGGGCCTCTCGCACCCAAAGCGAGAATCATACCACTAGACCATTGAGCCGTGATAACAACCTATTTAGGTCAAAAATTTTTTTATTTTAACAACTTGTTTAAAAAATTTAATTAAGATAATAAAATTAATTATATTAATTAACGTATAATATAAAAAGATGGGCTCAACCGGTGATCGAAACCGGGGCCTCTCGCACCCAAAGCGAGAATCATACCACTAGACCATTGAGCCGTGATAACAACCTATTTAGGTCAAAAATTTTTTTATTTTAACAACTTGTTTAAAAAATTTAATTAAGATAATAAAATTAATTATATTAATTAACGTATAATATAAAAAGATGGGCTCAACCGGTGATCGAAACCGGGGCCTCTCGCACCCAAAGCGAGAATCATACCACTAGACCATTGAGCCATGATAACAACCTATTTAGGTCAAAAATTTTTTTATTTTAACAACTTGTTTAAAAAATTTAATTAAGATAATAAAATTAACTATATTAATTAACGTATAATATAAAAAGATGGGCTCAACCGGTGATCGAAACCGGGGCCTCTCGCACCCAAAGCGAGAATCATACCACTAGACCATTGAGCCATGGTAATAAACCACTTACAACAAAAGAATTTTTTTTTAAAACAATTTATTGTGAAATTTATAAAGAAAATTAAGTGAAATAGTTATTTATATTAAAAAAATTTCTTTAAATATAATTAATATATGAAATATTTTATAATTATAAATATTTTTTTTTATTTTGATTAAAAAATAACATATTGTTAATTTTCATTATAAAGATATCAAGTAAATATTGTAAAATATTCTTCTTAAATTAAAAAAAAAGAGAATAAAAATGTTTTTAGTTTATTTATATTTTTGCTTTATTTAATTTAATTAAAAACACAAAGCTAGTAAAAAATAAAAATATTTATTGCATACAATTTTTAATAATATTCAGTTTTTTTTTAAAATACTTTTTTAATTTAATACATAAAAAGTTCTTTCATTCAAATAATTAAATTAATAATTAAATTTGTAAAAATTATAAAGAAACATATAAAAATAATGAAAAGAAGTTAAATTGTTTTTTTAAATTTTATAAAAGAATAAAAAATTTTCTGTTAATTTTTTTTTTTATAAAAAAAATTAAAAAAATATATATTTTTATAAAAACAACTAAAATTTTAAATTTATTATATGTTTAAATTTTTAAATATTTCTTTTTAATTAGAGTAACAAAAGAAATTTCTTGGAGAAACCCCATTAACACTGTTGCTTAGTACGTAGTATCTATTAATTATGTTTTATAAAGCAATGCCAAGTTTATCAGTTTGAGTTTGGTATGAATCATATTATATTTCTTTTTTAACTTTTTTTTTTATTAAAAATATTAATTCAATAATTATATTACTTTAAAAATTTTATAAATATATTTCTCTTATTTTAAATATTAAATAGTATTACTAAATTCATAAGTTTCATTATTTCAACTTTAAATTTTAATATAAATTAAAATAAATAATTTTTAAAAATTATATAAAATACTAGTTAGTTAAATTAAAATCCACCTTCTAATGGTCGTATGGTGTAGTCGGTTATCACGTCTGCTTTACACGCAGAAGGTCGCCGATTCGAGTTCGGCTACGATCATATTTTTATTATATATTTTAAAAAAAAAATTAATTTTTAATTTTATATTAGAAAGAAAAAGGATGATTTCGGGCGGATTCGAACCGCCGACCTTCTGTGTGTTAGACAGATGTGATAACCGACTACACCACGAAATCTTGTTCTACCAACAATAATTCATAAATTAATAATTTTAATAAACAAATATTTATTATAATAAATATTAAACATAAACTTAAAATATTGACATATGATATAATAACATATATATTTTATATTTTTTCTGACAAATTATTAAAAAAAAGTATAGTTTTTTAAAACTAAAATAAATAATAAAATTTATTTTAAAAATAACCTTTATTTTTATTTAAAAAAATTGTTTTGACATATTTATAAACTTCTTTTTTTGTATAAAAATGTAAAAAAAAAAAAATAAAGTTTTGATTGTAATTCATATAAAAATTTTTCAAAAATTAAGATAAAATTTGATTATAAAAAAGTTATTTTACAGAATTCAATAAAGAAATATTTAGGATATACTTTTTTTGTAATTAATTCAAATTTTTTTATTATTATATTTTAATAGATCTTATTTTTATTAAACATTTTATGTAATACATTATCAAAAAGTTTTGATAAATAATCACTGTTTTTTTTTTATAAATAGTAATATTACAATATTAATTTATTTTTGAATTATTTTATATAAAAATTGTTAATAAAAAGTTTAAATTTCTAATATTATATTTTATAACATTCATTTATAATTACTTTGTTCCAAAACCTCGCCGTTTTAGCTCAGTGGCAGAGTGTCCCTCTCGTAAAGGGAAAGTCACAGGTTCAAACCCTGTATGCGGCATTATTTTCGTATTTTACAATGTAAAAATTTTTAAAAAATTATTAAAATTATACATATTATATTAAAACAACAAAAAATAATTCTTTAATATAATCAAGAAATGTATTGGTTATTTAAATCATTTTAATTTTTTAAATAGATTTTTTTTTATTGTAATTTTATTAATTTATTGGTATATACTAATCTTTATTTTTAATTGTAAGAAAACTTTTTTATATTTAACAAAAATAATATAGATAGTTTATAAATTAATAATTAAAATTAATTAAACTAAATTTAAATTTTGTTATTAGTTTTTTTCTTAATTTTTTATTATTGAGTTGGTTTTTATTGTAAAAATTGCAATATTAAATTTTATTTAT
Organism: Strongyloides stercoralis; assembly: GCA_029582065.1. Taxonomy (NCBI): domain Eukaryota; kingdom Metazoa; phylum Nematoda; class Chromadorea; order Rhabditida; family Strongyloididae; genus Strongyloides; species Strongyloides stercoralis. Next base: position 4,105,482 of record JARPTA010000002.1, read on the forward strand.
AATTATTAAATAGTTTCAAAACTATTAAATCAATATGTTTAATTATTATATTAATTATTTAGATTTAAATCCAAATAGAATAAAAAAACAAAAAAATATAATAAATATAATAAAAAAACAATTTATAACTGTTTTTTAGAAAATATTTTTACCTTCTCATTTATAATAAAGAAAACATTTATATATAATAATATTAGATTTTATATTAAATAAATTTAGTAGTTAATTACAAATTTAATTTAAAATAAACTAATAAAACAAATTTTAATTGGTAAATAATTTTAAAAATGATTTTTATTTTATTTATTAATATTTTCTATAATGTATTTTTGTTATTTTTATTATTATATTTATTAACACAATTTTTTTAATACTTTGGAAATTTAGAATATTAAATGGTACCAAAGTCATCCCATATGGTCTAGTGGTTAGGATTCGTGGCTCTCACCCACGCGGCCCGGGTTCGATTCCCGGTATGGGAAGTCCTTTTGCTATTATTTTTTTTAAAAATATATTATTCTAAACAATTTTTCACATTAACTACTAAATAAAGGTTATTAATAAAATAATTAAAAAAACTTTATAAAAAAGAGTATTCCCTTGATTATAAATCTAATTAATTGATAAATGTAGCAAAATTTTAAAGTTTTATCAATCGATTTTTTGAATCATTCTTAATAAAATATAACAATACGCATGTTATAAAATAATCTAAAATTTTTTTTTTTTAAATAGTCAATTGTATTAGAATATCTTTTAATTTTTAATTTATTTTATTAATTTAAATGTTTGCCAATTTTTAAAAAAATTTTAATAAATATCTTTTAATGCAGACTAAAAAAACGGTTATTAATAATCATTATGGATAATAACAAAGATTGTTGTAGAAAATCTACTTTTTCTTTCAGATTTGAATATCATTTGCAAACAATTTCTACTATGGTTTTTATTTAATAATTGTTAATACCAATTGAATATTCTCTAATATCTTCATCTTCAAAGTTGTAGTTTTTCTTAAAATTTTCAAACTATTTATGTATTTATCTTTTAAAAGTATAATCTCTTTGTTTTGTCATATTAAAATAAACTTTATCTAATTTCTAGCAAAGTTTTAATTTATGTTGTAAAACGTAATTTTTATTTTAATAATTTTTTATTTTAGACTAAATATATTAAATTTTTTTATATTGAAAATTTATTGATATGTTATCATAAAAATAATTCAAAGAAAATAAATGTATAATTTTATTATAAATATATTTAAAAACTAAACAGTAGTTAGTATCTTTGTAAAATATTTTGAAATTACTATCAAATTAGAAAAAAAAATACTAAAAATGATTTTAAAGGTTTTTAAGCGTACCAAATTTAAAAAAACCTTAAAAAGAACTCTCTGGCGGGGAATCGAACCCCGGTCTCGCACGTGACAGGCGCGGATACTCACCACTATACTACCAGAGATGCTTCAAAACGTTTCTGAATCAATCAAGTTTTGAAATATTAACAATATTCATTCTAATATATTAGATTATTATATAATGTATTACATTTTTTTTTTAATTTTAAACAACAAATTAAACAATCCTATAATCTTTCCTACTATTTATAATTTTATATCATTGTTTCTTTAGGTAATTGACTCCATTTTGTAAAAAATTTGACAAATATATACTTGAAAAAATTATTGAGTAAATTTTTCAAATTCTTTATAATTTTAAAGTTAACAAAATGATTATGGTTAGAAAATAATTAAAAAAAAATAAAAATCAAGAAATGTAAGGATCTAAAAAATATAAAAAATTCAAAAGAACCTTCAAATCAAACATTTTGGGAATCGTTTTGGTAAATTTTTGTTGTGTGGGGTTTGATGTTGTTGCGCAGTAGGATAAATTTGTTATGTTAATTATATTTTTTTTTTGCTGAATAGCTTTATTTAATTAATAAAAATGAACTTTATAAAATTTTCATTGATTGTCTGATTTTTTTCAAGTATTTCTTATTTCAGTAAAACTTTTTTATCTAATTAAACGTAAAATATAAGTTTAAAATTGTTTTTACTAAAGTTGGATAACTAGTTGATGTTGAAAATGCCATTAAAGTTGAATTTATTATTATTCAAACTTTAAAAACAAGTATTAAACAATTCTTAAAAACATAGTTTTTTTTATAAGCTATGCAATTTTTCAAAATAGTTTTAGTGGCTTTTTTTTGGCATAATTCAAAAAAAAAAAGAATATATTTAAAATGTTGTTTTTTGTCAACATAGTACTCCAATTTTAAGGTGAAAAATTAAATAATTTTAATTTTTTTTAAAAATAAATAATAATTTTTATAAAAAATTTTAAGTCTAATTGTAGAAACTATAAGGAAAATATAATTACAAAAAAAAAGCAAAAAGTTATGCAATGATTTAATAATTTCATCTTAAATTTTAAAGGATATTTAATTTAAAAAAAATAAATAAATAAAAAAATAAATACATAATTTTAAGTTTAAATATTTCATAATATTTATATAAATACATAGTAAAAATATTTTATTTTAATGAAAAATATTTGTGATTAAAATATACAAAAAAAAAAAAAAAAACAAACAAATATATATTATTAATAATAATTATTTCTCTTTTTTTTTTTTTTTAAATTAAAATTGTCGCCATTCGTAAACAGACAATCTATGATTATTTTCATTTTCATTAATTATCATTTCAACAACATCTTGATGAAGCCAGGCTTTTTTAAATTTTGAATATAGGTGTTCACTAAAGAATAACCTATTACCACGTTTATTACCACCATCCTGTTCACCATATTTATCAACATATGGGCCACTATAATGAGCACCACGATTTTTTGTTGTTACAGCTTCAATTATACATTCCCTCATTCTAAGGAAAAGTCCATTTTGACCGGTACATGTTTGCATATGTAAATTACCAGCACCTATTTCTTCATTTTTGCTTATTTTTGTTTGACAACAAATAGATTGTGTACAAAGAATTTTTCCACAAATTAAACATAATGAAGGATTTGATGAGACACTATCAATTCTTAATGATGATGGACATTTAAATTTAGATGCTTCTACTATAATTTCAATAAAATCTTTTGGTAAATCAATTAATTTATTTATTTTAATTGGTTGTTTAACATAAATTTGATTTTCTAATCCATTTGTTTTATTTGGTAATTGTTTTCCCCACATTTCATAAAGTGGTAATATACCTTCAACAGAAAATAATTTTTCAAGTGATGATGGTAAACCCATATATCTTAATAATGGAGATAATTGATCAAAACCAGGATCTTTTAAAACTTCTGGTGGTGGTACTAATGTTAACATACGATAAAATATTGCTAATGGTCTAAGATATCCTAAAATTCCTTTTATAATATTTTTTTTAACTTTTGAATAATTTTTTTCAATATTTTTAATAAATTGTTCATTATCTTTACCTATAGCATTAACTATTTCCATTATTTTAAAATATGTTTCATCTTGTGAAGCCATATCTATATCATATGTTTCATTATCATCAAATGTAGCTAATATTTGAAATATATGAGCATATAAAATTAATTGTATAACATTTAATTCATCTTGACTACCATCAATAACTAAATTAAAATTATCTTCAGTATATCTATCATGAAGATAAACCTCTCCTTTTATTGATGTATGTCCAATAACCATAAGAAGATCAAATGCTAATGTAAGACAATCTATATTTAATAAACTATCTTGTTTTTTTATTCTATTAGCAACTTTAGCTGATAATGTTTCTTGTCCAATATCTTTAAAAAATGATGTTGTAATATTACTAAAAAGTTTATTACTATGTTCTGGTGATTTAATTTCACGATTTCTTTGATTATTACTATCTTCTGATGATATAGAATTAGCTCTTTGCATTAATGATACATGAAATTTAGATAAAACAGGAAATGGTGATATTGTTTTATCTTCTTTATTATTTTTATTTCCATCATTATTATTATTAAATGGATATAATAATGGTTGAAGAAGTATTGTTGCTAAACTTCTACAATTAATACTTGATATAAAATTAGAACTTGCTGTTGCCATTCTAGTTAAACATTTTAATGATTCTCTTTGTCTAAAATTTAATGCACCAAATAAAGGTTTATTTTCTTCTTCTAAAATAGCTGCTACTTGTCTTAATATAAAAACACATGTATGCCAAATATTACAAACTTTTAAATATTTTTGACATTGATCTTTAGATGTTGATGAATCTTTTTTAAAATCAGCCATTTCATTAATAAAATTATATATCATTTCTGTATCTCTCATTATTCTTGGAATATAATCTTTTTTATTTTTATAAAAATATGCTTTTTTCATATGTTTAATACTATAAAGAAGATTTTTAGGTGATACTGTATCAAAAAAAGAAGAATCAATTGAACCTGTATTTGTTGATGAACGAAGACCATCATTACTTGCAGTATTTGATAATGATTCTCCAATTTCAGCATTTATTGAAAGAGAAGCTTCAGAAACAAATTTGGGAGCTGGTGTTGATGAAAGATTATTATCAATAAATGGTTCATCACCTTGTTTAGCTAAATCTAATAAACTTCTTTCAGAATGTGATCTTTTTCTAGAATGTCCTTTAAATTGTTGTTGTTGTTTAACTATTGTATTATTTTGTATTTGTTTTAATGGACCTTCAACAGCTGTTCTATATTTTAATAACCATGTACTAAAATCTTCATTTTTATTTAATATAGTATGTAATGAAACTTTTTTAGTACCACTAAAATCTTGATGTGGAATATATGGTATAGCACAATTACTTATTCTTTTACATAATGGACATAAATATTCACCATTATCAATATCAATAATTCTAGTATTATGAGTATTTGTCATTCTTGGATTATTTCTTGATTTATATGATTCTTGAAAATTTTTAAAACATTGATAATGTATTGTATGACCACATGTCATAATAGCTAATGATTCTGGTATACATGCATCAACAAATACATCTAAATTATTATTATTTTTTAAATTAATATAATCTTTTTGTGTAAAAAGAAAACTTTTATATGCAAATGCACAACATACAAAACCTGTTTTACCAAATTTTAAATTTCCAGTATCTTGACATAAAATACATAAACTTTGTTTTTTTTCAATAGGTAAAATTTCTGATTTATTAATACCTAAACATATTGGAAAACCTTTATCATTTATTATTTCACCTGTTTCTTCATCATCATCCATTACAGATAAAAGTCTTGGACTTTTTGATAAATTTATATTTTTATCTTCTTCTTTAGAATTTTCATTTATAGTAGAATTTTTCATAAAATTAGATGCTTTATTCATCATTTTTTTCATTGCTTGTTCTCTAAGTCTTTTAGCTTTTTCAGCTCTTTTATTTGCTTTATCAATTTCATTTTTTGAATCTTTATTTTCATTAATTTTTTCTTTAATAATTTCTTTACCAGAATACCATGCTAAAATTTCTTCATATTTTTGTATAGTATATGTTATCATATCACAACAATTAATTGATGGTGATGCTGTTAAAGTATTTTTTAATAATTTTAATATTCCATAATTTTCACTTATATTTATATAATCATAAATATCAGGTTTATTATATTTTTTTTGTTCATTTAATGCTAAACATATAGTATAACATATACGATTAACTAAACCTTCAGAACTAAAACGACTTTTACTAATAAATCTTTCTAATATAGCTTTTTGAAGTGATACAAAAATTGTACATTTAAGAAGATTTGGTACATTTTTATAAAAATCATCAAATTCTGGTAAATTATGTGGTGGACAACATCTTAATTCAAGATCTAAATTTTTTCTATTTTCTTTTTGTATTTGTTCTGCTTTAGATGATTCTGATTTATTATAATGATAAAAATATTGTGAAAATAATGGTTTAATTTCATCTTTTAATGTAAATATTCCAGGTACAGATTTTTCTGGATGAGAATATGTAGCAACATTTTTTAAACAATTTTGAAGTAATTCTTCTGTAAAATCACCCCAATTAGTTATTTTTTCAATTTTTGAAAATGGTAATGGATTTATTGATAACATATGTATTATTTCTCTTTCTAAAATATCTTGTAATGTTACTTTACCAACACCTTTAACATATCTTTCACAAACAAGATAAATTATTAAATTTAACATTTCTTCAGCAAGACCAGTTAAATGTTTTGATGAATCTTCTAATAATGGTGATTGATTAGGTAATATTTGATTATTATGACCAAATACAGTTTCCATTCTAAAATCTGTTCCAACAATTGTTGTTCTTAAAAGTCTTGTTCTATTATTTGATATACGTGTAATAGTATCATCATTATTAATATTATTAATATTATTATCATTTATTAAAAATGCTTCATGATTTGCTTTTAATATTTCATAATCAAAATCTAAATTAGCCCAATTATGAAGACCATATTTATGAATCATTCTAATAAGAAATTGATCAGGATCTGTTAATGCAGCTGTTGCTTGAAGTAAAATAATATCTCTATCAAACATTTCACCACGACAATTAGCTGAATTATAATTATGACATTGATTAACAACACCAAAACCATTTTTTCTCCACATACCTAATGTTACTTGATTAAGAAATATAATACATCTTAATGCTGATTCAGACATAATAGCTAAATCTAAATGCATACGATATGGTGATGGTTCCCATTCAAGTCTAATACCAGAAGCATTTGTTTTTATATCTTTTAAAAATATATTATTATTTGCTGTAAATAATGCAGCAAACATTCTCCATATTGGTTGATGAATTGAAATAGGTTTACAATTAATATCAAAATCAATACAAGATGCTGTAATACCATTTATTGTAATTTCTTTTTTTTGCGATAATAAATCTGGATGTTTACTAATTAAATCTTTTATTTTATCATATACTCTTTTAAAAACTTCTTTATATACTTCAAAATCAGATATTGCCCAATCAATAACAAGTGGAATAATATTTTGAAGAAATAATTGAAGATAAAATGCTGTTTCCCATTCCATTTCCCATACTTGATGTTCACCATAATGTTTACGTGCTTGATTCATATCTTGAATATATCCAAGAAATTTAAGTAAATCATCAACACCATGAAGAAAACCATTTTTTAATTCAGATGTCCATTCATTAGGAGAAGGAACAGATTGTAATAAATATTGTACATCAACAAGAATAGTTGATAATCTTTTAACATAAAAAGGATGTTTACCATATGATCCATCTTGAAAATCATAAACATCTAATAATTGATTATATTTAGATTTTTTTAAATAAAAATTCATTAATTTAATTATTGTTTGCATACATATACCAAAAGCATTATCATTAGCTATAATTGCTTTAGCAACAGTTGGTACAGTAAAATATTGAACTGTTAATGATAATATTGATGCTGATTGATGATGATCATCTAAACAATAATCTTTTAATATTTTTTTATAATTTGATATAAATAATTTTGAAAATTGTATTTTATAATCAAGACGTTGTACTAATGCTGTCATAATAAATGATTGTGTTGTTAAACGTACAGCTTTCCACCATTTAATATTATATTTTATCATAAGTGCTATAATTATATCACCATTATCTTTTTTTCTTCCACTACATCTTTCACGTGCTAATTCTGCTTCTGTTTTAGGTATTTGTTCACGAGGTTTAGTTAAAATATCAAAAAAATTTTGAACATCATCAGTAATAGATTCAATTATTCTTAAATTTTCAACTTTATCATTATTTATATTTATTGGTTCTATATCATCATCTTCATCAGATTTATTTTCTATATCTTTATTTATTATTGATGGTAAAAATAAATTATCAATAGTATTATCAGGATTACAATATCTATTTAAACATATATCTGCAACAATACTTTGAAGTGGTGTAAAAATTGTCATTTGTTTATTTAACCATTTTAATAAAAAAAATGCAAAATCTTGTACAGCAACAGTTATTGAACTAAGAACTTTAACTTCTAATGGTCCTTCTTTTTTACCTTTATTTGTTGGATTTTCTCTATTAGTTCTTTTTGTAATTATTTGTCTTACTTTTTCACAATCACTTTTTGCTCCAATTTTAACAGCAGCACGACCTTCTTTATCAATTATTGTAGCAATTTTACATGCTGTTTCATCATTAACATTTATAGCATTTACTAATGCTTTTATAACAACATCATATGTATGTGTTTCATCATTATATAATATAGCTTGAAAATTATTTTGTATTTTAGATTTTCCTGATAAATTTAAAAAATTAGATAATTTTTCATCACCATCAGATACTAATACAGAAATAGAATATAATATAACACTAAGAGTAAGTTGTTTAAGACGAGATTCTATTTGCGGCGGTATTTTAATTATTAATGATTGTGATTCCATACTATTTTCTATATAATTTGGTTGATGATTATTACATGCAAAACAATTTTTCCATGCTTCTGGATCACCACAATCACAATATCCTCCACCAATAGAAACAGAAACTTTATGATTATGATTACAATGTTCAGAATTTTCAAAACATTCTTTACATAAAACACATGTACCATCAGCTTCACAATCTTTACAATGGTATGTTAATTCACCATTTTCAAAACGTTTTCCACAAATTTGTCCTTTACCATCATTTTCAATATTACAACCATATTTATTAGCAAGATGTTGTAATGAACATCCTCGATCTTCATCATCTTTATAATCATTTGATTTTATTTCTTCTCCTATATATAATGAAGCTATTGGTCTAATTAATTCATCATCTAAAAAATAAAATTAAAAAAATTAAATAATAATTTAATATATTTATTATTAAATTATAAATAATAAATAGATATTTTTAATATAAATCTCATATGACTGGTCTTTGATATTTAAATATTATTAAAAAAAAATTTAAAAAAAAAAAAAAAAAACATACAAACTCTAGCTTCATTTATATTAGAAATCCATGGATTATCAGTTTTTTCAACAAAAACTTTAGGACAAGTTTCTGTCCAATGTTCATAAAGTAATTTTGTTGCCAAAATCCAATCTTCATCTTTACCCGCTTTTAAAATACGGTCAATCATTTGAATAAAAAAATAAAAATTATAAATATGTATATCTATATACAAAATCTAAAAAAAAAAATATATAATAAAAAAATAAGTAATATTACTTTTATTTTAAAAATAAAAAAAAATATTAATATTTTAAAATAAATAAATAAATAAAATTATATTATTTAAAATAGAATAGTGTAAAATTGTAGTATTAGAAGAATAAAACAAAAATATATTTATACATCATTCGAAAAAAAAATCAATAAAATATTGATAATGTTTATATTATTATAAATTAAAGATATATATATATATATATATATATATATATATATTTATAAGTAAGAGAAGGAGAAAGGTCAAACATTCATAAAATATTATATTTCTAGAATTAATAAAAAAAAAAAAAAAAAAGAAAAAGAAAAAGAAAAATTTTAATAAAATATTTGTTAATAATAATAATAAAATTTAAAATATAAATCGATAGTTAAAAATGATGAAAAGAAAGAAGAAAAATATATATATATATAACTAGAATGATATATAATAGATAGAAAAATTATTATCATTTAAAAGAAAAAGTGTTACTTAGTTTAGGTTAAAGTTAAATTAACACAGACAAATAGAAAAAGAATTAATGTAGGTATAAAAGTAAAGTATTCTCTTTAATAACGTAAAATATTTCTTCATATTTGACATAATACCTCTAATTAGATGTTTGTTTAATTGTCATCAAAACTATTGTACAATGTAGTAATTGTATTTTCTCCATTATTGATGCATTTTAAAATGTTCTTAATAGTTATTTTTACTAAATGGTCTTATTTTGCCTAAGAAAATATGAAATAGCTTTTTATCTATGTTTATTTAAAAAGTATATTGACAGTAAAGTGAAAAAATGTTTTTATTAGTATTTACAATTACTTACGAAGTAATTTGGTAAAATATTAATGATTGTAAACAAAAAGATTACAATTATATCAAAGTAATATACAAAAAAAATTGTGTTTTTTTTTATATAACAATAAAATTATTTTTCCTCACAAACAAAAATAAATATACTATTAAGATACACAAAAAATAAATATAACTTGTGATTGGAAAGAAATTTTTAAAAAAAATTAGAGATTTTTTAAAGATTATTTTTAATATATCATATTATCACACCAATATTTATTATATTAAAAAAGTCATAATAAATAGAATGTTAAAAATTTTCCATTAAAAAATATTTTTTAAGTATATGCTTTTATAAATTAAAAAAAAATTGTATTTTTTTAAAAATATTAGTATTATGATAGGTATAGCTAAAATTTACTTTAAATATTTTTTGAAAATAATTTTTTGTTACATGATTATAAAGAATTTTTTTTGTTCAAATAAAATATTATTGTAAAATCATATAATAATAAAAATTTGTATAATTCTATTAAAGAAATTGTATGACTTTGCAAAAAATTTGGATTATTTAATTTATTTTGTGTTTTGATGTACTTTTTTATTTAGTAACAAACAAGTTATTAGTAGAATTAAAAACACTTTTTTAAACAATATAAATTATGATAAAACTATTAAAATATTTATCATGTAATTTTAAAGTTTAAAATCAATTAAAAATAAAGAATTATATTTTGAATAAATTAATATCTTAAATTGTTATTATTTTTAAAAAATATTTTAAAAATCTGTTTTAAATTTTGTGAATTAAAATATTTTCTTTTAATTATTAGTTAAATTTCTTACTAAAAACATACTTTAACAATAATATTTTTCAAAGATAAAGAGTTACTTTATTCATAGAAGTAATTTTATTGAAAAAAAATATTTTTTTTGCGCAGATAATATAAAATTTTATTCTGCTAGAATTTTTCTTTAAAATTATTGCTAATAATAGTAAAAATTAAAAATAAGAGTCTTTTAAAAATTTTATTTTATTATTTTTACGAATTATAAAAAAAGTGATTTTAAATGAAAAGTTTTAGAATATTTTATTCAATATCAGCGATAATAATTTTATATTTCTATTTTAGCGTGAAAATTGTTGTGGAAATTAATGTTTGATCAAATAAAAAATTATTAACATATATGCGGTGTTTATTTATTAATTAATACGTAAATAGTTTAAATACGAGATAAGGAAGCTTTTAAAAAAGATTAAAATATTAATATATTTGAAATTTATGAAAAAATTCAATGAATATACTTTAAATATAACATTATTATATTTTTTTTATTATATAAATATTTAATATGGTTTTAATAATTAAAAAAAAGCTACATTTTTATTAATTAATAAAATTTTTTATGATAACTTTAAAAAACCAAAAATTTAAAGTTAAAAAACACTATAATAACAATACTGTGTAGAAATAAAATAATATGATATTTTAAATATTATTTTAAAATCTTTTAATATTTATTTTTTTAATATTATTTTAAAATTAAAATTATGATAAATTACTCATAATTAAATATTATCTTTTATAATCACTTTAAAAAATTTCGATTGTATTTCTAAAAAATATAATTAGTTTTATTTACAAACATATACATTAAAAAGATAACTAAAAAAAAGAATAAAATAATATAAAAAAATTTTAATAAATTTTACTTTTTTTTTATCATGAGTCAAGAGAAATAGTTGAGTAAGCATGCTTAATAAGAACTCTTTGATATATAAAAAAAACTAATAAGCCATTTATAGCATTAAGAATACAATAAAACCATGATACAATAGTAAATTTCTTAACTATTTTTTTATCTTTTTCATGAATAACATTAAGGCAACCATTAGTATGAAGGAAAAAAGATACCGGAACTCCAGGAGGGATTGGCACGTTTCCATGACATATATCGGTAGAGATAGGATAAGTTGAATTAAAAGAACATATATTAAGAATAGTTAAACATTCTTCAGTATAAAGTTGGTTATCATTTTTAAATGGTTGGGAAAGAATTGGTTGTTTTGTGGGTATTTGTGGAATTTTTGTTAAGCAATGAATTGAAAATAGTTGTTCGCAGGAAGGACAACATGATAATGGCCTCCTTTTTCTGTGAAAATAAGATTGTTGTTTTTTAAACCATTGTATTGAAATATAATCTATTTCTGATGCAACACCACAACATGAATACTGCTGCTGATAAGAATTCCAGGCACTTGTTACTGACTTATATCTTTTATCACCATACTTTAAGGATAATGTTTTTATTAGTTTATTTTTGGTGTCTTCGGATGACAACTAAAAGATAATATATTTTAAGTACGCTATAAAAATAGGAAACTTACATTAATACTTGTAAAAAGACAATAACAACCAATGCCTCCACTAATAAGAGACATCAATAAACAGGCAAAAATGTATATTTGTAAAAGTTTTTTATCTAATGTTATTACAGAAAAGAAACCAAAAACAACAAAAATAAAAATAGAAAAAGCTAATGTAATAAAGATAATAGATGTTAAAACGATAGTATTATCATTTTTCATGATACTCGTTGGGTACTCATTAACAAAATAGTCAATAGAAAAACCTATTAAAAATAGACTTGATAAAAAAATAAAAAAATTAAAACTAGTAAAAATAAATTTAAGTCTATTCAGTCTTCTGTTTCTTTTTTTGAAACCATTCATATTTGGCAAATAAAATATTACAGATTATAAATATATGTAATAAAAATAAAAAAAGGTATTAAAGATTAGAATTAATTTTAAATTTATCATCATTATCATTTATATATTGATCAGGATACTTATAATAAAAATGTAAACAAATAAAGTAACAAGAAAGTTAATATATGAGATATAAATTTCTCTTACACTTTTTAATAATAAAATAATGTAATTTTAAGTATGTAGTTTGTTATATAAAAAGTAAATACGGAAGCTATGCTTCTTAATATTTTTTAAAGTTATAATTTTATATTTTCAAGTGCAAAGAAACTTAATATTTCAAATTTAATTTTTTTTAATTTTGCTATTTTATTTTTATACTTTACATTAAATGATAACCATAAATGATAAAAAATATTTTAATTATATAGTATGAATATACCATATAGTTAAAAAGCAAATTTTGTTGTACTACATTAATTTTAAAAAAGTATTTAATAATAAAAAAAATTCTTAATTTTAAAATATTTGCTTTATTATATGAATAATGGGATTACTGATATGACAGTAGTAATTAAGTTTTATTTGTAATTTTATTTAATAAAATTTTTAAATCATTCTTCTCCAAATGAACCATATTGTTGGCTTTGAGAGTCTCCATCTTCTGGGAATGATGGTAAGTCACCATCATTACCTTCTGATCCTTTAAAACCTCCTGGACCTCTAAATCCACCGCGTCCACCTGGTCCACCACGACCTCCTGGACCTCCTGGACCTCCACGTCCACCACGTCCACCTGGACCTCCACGACCTCCTGGTCCTCTTGGTGGACGAGGTAAGATTTTTCTAAGTTCATCTCTAATTTCTTGAGTTGTTCCATCTAGAATACTTTTTATTTGTTCACGTTCTTCTTTGTAGCTAATATTTTGATTTTCTTTAACAGCCTCTATTTGATCGAAAATAGCCTTAGCATCAGTAGTCAAATTAGCAGCAGCTTTAGTAATATTAGCTTTAAATTCTGTTTCAAATTTGGTACGATTAGCTTTAAATTCATTGTAAATATCTTGAACTGTAGAGTTTTGTTTACTAGCCCATGCATCTTCTTCTTGTTGAACATCAGCTTTAGTAAGATTATCATTTCTTCTAATATCCAAAAATTCTTTAACATCAGTTTTATTAAGCCCTTTAAGGAAAGGCAATGGTGGAGGTCCACGGTGCCCTCTTCCACCTGGTCCACCATGACCACCACGTTTACCGAAAACTTCGGATTGGGAAAACAAAACAATTACAGCAATAAAAATAAGTTTATAAACGAAATTCATTATCTTAAAAGATGTATTATTATAAAAATAATATTTGTTAACTGATAACTGATATTCTAACAAAAATTGTCTTTAAATAGTAGTAAAATTGTCGTTGATCTATGTGTAATATAGCTTTGCAGAGGGGCGTTATTTATTAAGGTGATAAACAAATTAAATAACGAATATGAGTTAAAATATTTATTTTTATATGATTAGGTCAACTTTATTTCGGATAGTTGATTTACTTTTTATTTAGAATTTAAAAAACCAATTTTTTAAACGATAACAGGTGTGCTAATAAAATTTAACCGTGAGAAAGAGATAAATTATAAAAAATTTTTAATTTTATGATAAAAATTAAATTTTATTTGTTTACAAAGTGATAAAATATTGAATTTATAATTTTTTTTACTATGACTCATATTTAATCAACTTTTTTTCATATTTTTTTATTATAAGATAATCCTTTTTACAAAAGGATTATGCATTTTGTAACTTGATGTTGATTATGGTAGGTTTGATGACAACCAACTATTGTCTTATCCATTAAAGGTACAATATACTAATATTTTTTTTTTATAAAAAAGAATTCCACTATTTATTATTTGTTTAAGTATTTAATATTTATTCTGACAATTAAGATCAAAGCACTACCATTATTTAAAAAATTCTTTTGTTAATTTATATTTTTTGATGCGTAAAAATATGTACCATTTTTCATTTGTTGATAAAAAAAATTAAGAATTGTTGCTGATGTTTTAAAGAATTATGTAAATGATAATGTTTTTTTTACCAATATAATAAAAGTGCAAATATAAGTTAGAATTGCATTATAAAAAATTTTACCATTATTAATGGTTTTTAGATTTGTATTTATTTATACAATTCCTCAATGTAGCAACATTATTATTTTAATAGGTATAAAATAAAATATAAGCTTCTTTTTTGTATTTTTAATGAGTAATACAATATTTTATAATAATATTTTATACCATTTTGTTTTGTGATTTTAAGGGAAATAGTTGTTATTAACAAAATTAAAGTGTAATTTAAAAACTAAATACCCCATTTATTTACACACAATTTATTTACTCCATATCGTTAAATACAAGTAATATTTTTAGAAATAAAATATTAAAATGAAAAAAAATTATTGCCTTAAAAATTGTTTGTTATATTATTAATGAAAAATTAACTTTTTTATTTTCTTTAATCATTTATGTTTTTAACTATTTAAACATAAAAAAATTACGAAAAATAATAAATAAAAAAAAATCTTTGATCTTAATTTGTTTTTTAAACAACAAAATTTATGCAAAATAAAATTTTTTTAGCTTTAATATATTAATTTTTGAAATTAAATTTTTTTAATTTAAAAGAAAATGTTTGATTTTTATAGATATATAGTTATAATATAAATTATTAAGTGTAAACTTTTTTTGCTCAAATCATTTAGTTTTTTGATATTTTTTATTAAAATATGAAACATTCTAATAAAGAGTATTTTAAGACCTTGAAACATTTGATACACATAAATTAATAACAGTTATTGATAGAATATTATTTTTATTATATTGTTATTAAAAAATAAAAGCTAAAAAAATTCCAGTTAAATAAATCCTGAGAAAAAAAGCATTTAAAACGATTCAAAAAATTATATAATACATTAAAAAAGTTTATTTTTGTAAAATAATAATATCATATGTTAGGTTTTAAAACAAATATCTTATTAAAATACAGTATTCTATTAAAAAATACAATTGTTTTGATTTAAATTTATTAACGCAACAATACTTAAACAAGAAATTTTTACAAAAATTTTGATTTTTTTGATCATATGATTATGGCTTATAAAAAAAATAATAAAAATCTATATTTTAAAATAATTTTTGATTCTTACATGAATGATAATAATTCTTTTAAAAAAATATTTAAATTTTTAAAAAGTTCTAGTAAAAAACAATATAGATAGTGTTGTAGACGGCAACTTCATTTAAATAAATGACTTTTTTTTTGAAAATAACAACATTAAAATCTTTAGTTAATCAATCGTCTAAAATTATTAAAAAAATATGCAGATAAAAAAACATTTTTTGACAAATTTTTAGTATCTTAAAAAATACTCAATAACCTTTTTTAGTAAAAAGTTTATGAAAAAAATTTTTTATCAATTTAAGTATGTGAAAAGATTAATAACAATTTTTAAAGACAATGATTATGGCAAAAAAGCATAGGAATTTATTTGAAAATAAATGGGATGTTTTAATATCACAGTAAGTAGAATTTAAATTAGATTAACATGCTAATAAATGTATTGTAAACCAAAAATGATATCTTTTTTCAAAATAATCTCTTTAAAGGAATGTTTAAATCAAATAATGAACAAAACTTACTTGTTTTTGCAAAAAAGTCAAATGCAAACGAGAAAACAAAACTATTCAAATTTGTCCTGATTTTCCAACTAACTCAATGATTCTATTGAAGAAAAATGAACTACTAGATAGATTGTAAAAGGACTTTTTGCACTATTCTTTAAAGAAAACCATTAAATTTTAGGTGATATAAAAAGTGTTTATCACTTTTTTTAAATAGTCTTAAAAACTAAAAAATATATGACCATA
The DNA here is from genome assembly GCA_029582065.1 of Strongyloides stercoralis. Classification (NCBI taxonomy): domain Eukaryota; kingdom Metazoa; phylum Nematoda; class Chromadorea; order Rhabditida; family Strongyloididae; genus Strongyloides; species Strongyloides stercoralis. The sequence goes on from JARPTA010000002.1 coordinate 4,122,121, forward strand.
CTAATTCAACTTGGCCAAATCTCGTATGTTAAAATGGTATTACAATTTAAAATAATTTGCTTTCAGCAATAGTAAGTGCTAAAACTTAACAAAATAATATTTAATTATTAAATAAGTTTTATATAAATGAGTTTAATAAATGTTGATGCTGTAAATACGTTAGTAGAAAGTGTATTTTTTAAAACTAAAACTAATAAGTGTTGATCTAATAAAGATTAGATACCCTACTCAAGATAGATGTTAGGTAGCAAAAATAAGAATCTAATTCAAAGTAGATACAAAAATTTGTTTGAAATAAAGACATAAAGAAATCAAAAACAAATTTATTTTATTTGAAAACGTGTTGGTTGATATAATTGTTTAACTCCATATTTCAAAATTCATAATCCCGTAATGCTCAAGTTAATAATAAAAATATGTATTATTTAATTGGAGACAAAAAAATAAAGTTTTTAAAATTATTAAAAATTTTTCAACTACAAAAATTCTATGATATTATTTTTGCAATTTACGTTTAGAAAAGATAAATGACAATACTGTATCTAAGTTGGTATTTTATTAAATATAAAATGCATGATAAAAATTTAAAACCTTTTTCTTTTTATGTTAAAACGTTACGAAGGCTAAAATCAATTACTGTAGGTATAGAAAAATTTAGTGGTAGTGTTAAGTATAAAAAATCCATAAATATTCATTTTAAAGAAAATTTACTTTGATGACTATGAAAAGATTTTAAATGTACTTTAAAAATTAAAAAATTGTTTAAAATGTATCCTAAGAAAGTGATTTACTAGAAGTTACAACAATTAAAACGTACTTTGAAGTACGATTAACCAATTGATTAACCAATTATTCATTAAAAATGGTAACTTATAGTTATTTTTGATGAATACAAATAAAAAAGAGCAAATAATGCATATAATATTGTGATTTGTAGAGCTAGACTCTGAAACAGAATGGTTTTCTTCTAACATTTCTTAAATTTCAACTTAAAAAGATTAATCTAATGAAAGAAATCAAAACTCGTCAACATACAAAAAGTTTAACCAAAAGAACTCAATTTAATATTAGGTATTAAAAAATAAAAAAATGTTTTTGAAAAAATAGACAAAATTATATATATTTAAAAAAAGATCTTGTTGTCTAGCATTCCACTGTATTATGAATTTACAAAAGCACAAAAACTACATGTTGAAACCACAAAGATGTAACAAAAACTGAAAATCAGATACATACAATGAAAGATATATATTATAGTAGAAAATTTTTTATGACAAGCAACATTTGCCAAGTTGTATCTAATCACTTTTATGTGTCTAATAAAATTTAGCCGGAAACCTTGAGATCAATAAAAAAAATCCATTTAGGTTATTTCTATTTTAAATTAAACCATAATGTTTGTTTAAAAAAATGTTATAAAGAAAAGGAATAACGTCAGTAATGTTTTTGTGTACTCAAGTTACGACTACTTGTTTCTAGAATATATCCAAGCGTTTAGATTATTGAAAGTGTATTTAAGCAGAAAAAAGATCAATCTTTAAAATAAAATAAATTCGACAATGTAAAACAATAAAAAAAAAAGAATAAAAATAACTTCGAAAAATACTTCAACATTTAATTTACAGAATATAATGTAACATCAAAAACAAAGGTTGAACTTTAGTGCATTTGATACAAAAAAAATTTGCTTGTTACCTATATTGAATATAAGTATTTCAAACTAAGAATACAGAATTTCTTTTTTAGTACTACAAACATTTATAATTTTGACAAAATCAGCAAATCTGGAATACCTGAAAGAATATTTAAGTTGTTTTGATTAAGAAAGATAAGTACTATGACAGACAACAATATTAGAACCAAAAATACTTATGTTTCTTATTCAATTCAACAATTCATTGAGAAGTACAATCCAAATTCAAAAATATACTTAGATGACAAAAAAAAGAAACTTACAAAATGAAAGTGAAAAAGTAAATTGTTAATTAATTATAAAACTTGAAGTAAAGAAATTTACTATAGACTCTAAAAACAATACAAACGTGTATGATGACAAAGTATAAAACACACTTGAATCTGAAAACATAATAAGTTTACCTCAAACCTGTTAAGAATAAATAGTATTCCTTATGATATCAACTACACATATTGATAATATGAAAAATAAATCATTAAAATCACTGATTTCAAAGAAAACATATTTAAAAAACTTATGAAAAATAAAACAATAAATTAAATAGGATGATTTGCAGTATGATATCCGCGCGAGAAAAAATATTGGAGAATAGTATTTCTATATAAAGAATTAATCATGCTATTTAACTGTAATCAAAAATTTGACTGAAATAATAATTTTATATTTTTAATTTTAAACAATATTTAACCTATATTTTTTTTATTTTTAAAATACAATTATCTTGAATAAGTAAGTTTAACACCATTTAGAAATTTTTAAGTAATTTTTTTACGTAGAAATTATATTTATCAATTCATTTTTTTCTATTTAAAAACTTTTTATGTGAAGCGTTATTTTTTGTTAGTTTTTGTTTTATCTAGAACGTCATCGAAAAAATATTTAAAATTTTGGTTTTTCAATTATTATATATAAATTTTAAAAATTTGGTTTATTAAAAAGAAAAAAAATTAAGTTTTATTCAAAATTTTAATAATATATTTCTTAAAAATTAATATTTTTTTAGAAGTAGCTTAAAATTTTGAATAAATGTTTTTGTTTAGTATATAAATTAATTTTTTTTTTTAAATAAATGAGTTGTTAAAAAAATAATCTATGTTTTAACAACACGATACGAGTGAGTTGCGTGCAGGCATCTAATTAGAGGTATTATGTCAAATATGAAGAAATATTTTACGTTATTAAAGAGAATACTTTACTTTTATACCTACATTAATTCTTTTTCTATTTGTCTGTGTTAATTTAACTTTAACCTAAACTAAGTAACACTTTTTCTTTTAAATGATAATAATTTTTCTATCTATTATATATCATTCTAGTTATATATATATATATTTTTCTTCTTTCTTTTCATCATTTTTAACTATCGATTTATATTTTAAATTTTATTATTATTATTAACAAATATTTTATTAAAATTTTTCTTTTTCTTTTTCTTTTTTTTTTTTTTTTTTATTAATTCTAGAAATATAATATTTTATGAATGTTTGACCTTTCTCCTTCTCTTACTTATAAATATATATATATATATATATATATATATATATCTTTAATTTATAATAATATAAACATTATCAATATTTTATTGATTTTTTTTTCGAATGATGTATAAATATATTTTTGTTTTATTCTTCTAATACTACAATTTTACACTATTCTATTTTAAATAATATAATTTTATTTATTTATTTATTTTAAAATATTAATATTTTTTTTTATTTTTAAAATAAAAGTAATATTACTTATTTTTTTATTATATATTTTTTTTTTTAGATTTTGTATATAGATATACATATTTATAATTTTTATTTTTTTATTCAAATGATTGACCGTATTTTAAAAGCGGGTAAAGATGAAGATTGGATTTTGGCAACAAAATTACTTTATGAACATTGGACAGAAACTTGTCCTAAAGTTTTTGTTGAAAAAACTGATAATCCATGGATTTCTAATATAAATGAAGCTAGAGTTTGTATGTTTTTTTTTTTTTTTTTTTTAAATTTTTTTTTTAATAATATTTAAATATCAAAGACCAGTCATATGAGATTTATATTAAAAATATCTATTTATTATTTATAATTTAATAATAAATATATTAAATTATTATTTAATTTTTTTAATTTTATTTTTTAGATGATGAATTAATTAGACCAATAGCTTCATTATATATAGGAGAAGAAATAAAATCAAATGATTATAAAGATGATGAAGATCGAGGATGTTCATTACAACATCTTGCTAATAAATATGGTTGTAATATTGAAAATGATGGTAAAGGACAAATTTGTGGAAAACGTTTTGAAAATGGTGAATTAACATACCATTGTAAAGATTGTGAAGCTGATGGTACATGTGTTTTATGTAAAGAATGTTTTGAAAATTCTGAACATTGTAATCATAATCATAAAGTTTCTGTTTCTATTGGTGGAGGATATTGTGATTGTGGTGATCCAGAAGCATGGAAAAATTGTTTTGCATGTAATAATCATCAACCAAATTATATAGAAAATAGTATGGAATCACAATCATTAATAATTAAAATACCGCCGCAAATAGAATCTCGTCTTAAACAACTTACTCTTAGTGTTATATTATATTCTATTTCTGTATTAGTATCTGATGGTGATGAAAAATTATCTAATTTTTTAAATTTATCAGGAAAATCTAAAATACAAAATAATTTTCAAGCTATATTATATAATGATGAAACACATACATATGATGTTGTTATAAAAGCATTAGTAAATGCTATAAATGTTAATGATGAAACAGCATGTAAAATTGCTACAATAATTGATAAAGAAGGTCGTGCTGCTGTTAAAATTGGAGCAAAAAGTGATTGTGAAAAAGTAAGACAAATAATTACAAAAAGAACTAATAGAGAAAATCCAACAAATAAAGGTAAAAAAGAAGGACCATTAGAAGTTAAAGTTCTTAGTTCAATAACTGTTGCTGTACAAGATTTTGCATTTTTTTTATTAAAATGGTTAAATAAACAAATGACAATTTTTACACCACTTCAAAGTATTGTTGCAGATATATGTTTAAATAGATATTGTAATCCTGATAATACTATTGATAATTTATTTTTACCATCAATAATAAATAAAGATATAGAAAATAAATCTGATGAAGATGATGATATAGAACCAATAAATATAAATAATGATAAAGTTGAAAATTTAAGAATAATTGAATCTATTACTGATGATGTTCAAAATTTTTTTGATATTTTAACTAAACCTCGTGAACAAATACCTAAAACAGAAGCAGAATTAGCACGTGAAAGATGTAGTGGAAGAAAAAAAGATAATGGTGATATAATTATAGCACTTATGATAAAATATAATATTAAATGGTGGAAAGCTGTACGTTTAACAACACAATCATTTATTATGACAGCATTAGTACAACGTCTTGATTATAAAATACAATTTTCAAAATTATTTATATCAAATTATAAAAAAATATTAAAAGATTATTGTTTAGATGATCATCATCAATCAGCATCAATATTATCATTAACAGTTCAATATTTTACTGTACCAACTGTTGCTAAAGCAATTATAGCTAATGATAATGCTTTTGGTATATGTATGCAAACAATAATTAAATTAATGAATTTTTATTTAAAAAAATCTAAATATAATCAATTATTAGATGTTTATGATTTTCAAGATGGATCATATGGTAAACATCCTTTTTATGTTAAAAGATTATCAACTATTCTTGTTGATGTACAATATTTATTACAATCTGTTCCTTCTCCTAATGAATGGACATCTGAATTAAAAAATGGTTTTCTTCATGGTGTTGATGATTTACTTAAATTTCTTGGATATATTCAAGATATGAATCAAGCACGTAAACATTATGGTGAACATCAAGTATGGGAAATGGAATGGGAAACAGCATTTTATCTTCAATTATTTCTTCAAAATATTATTCCACTTGTTATTGATTGGGCAATATCTGATTTTGAAGTATATAAAGAAGTTTTTAAAAGAGTATATGATAAAATAAAAGATTTAATTAGTAAACATCCAGATTTATTATCGCAAAAAAAAGAAATTACAATAAATGGTATTACAGCATCTTGTATTGATTTTGATATTAATTGTAAACCTATTTCAATTCATCAACCAATATGGAGAATGTTTGCTGCATTATTTACAGCAAATAATAATATATTTTTAAAAGATATAAAAACAAATGCTTCTGGTATTAGACTTGAATGGGAACCATCACCATATCGTATGCATTTAGATTTAGCTATTATGTCTGAATCAGCATTAAGATGTATTATATTTCTTAATCAAGTAACATTAGGTATGTGGAGAAAAAATGGTTTTGGTGTTGTTAATCAATGTCATAATTATAATTCAGCTAATTGTCGTGGTGAAATGTTTGATAGAGATATTATTTTACTTCAAGCAACAGCTGCATTAACAGATCCTGATCAATTTCTTATTAGAATGATTCATAAATATGGTCTTCATAATTGGGCTAATTTAGATTTTGATTATGAAATATTAAAAGCAAATCATGAAGCATTTTTAATAAATGATAATAATATTAATAATATTAATAATGATGATACTATTACACGTATATCAAATAATAGAACAAGACTTTTAAGAACAACAATTGTTGGAACAGATTTTAGAATGGAAACTGTATTTGGTCATAATAATCAAATATTACCTAATCAATCACCATTATTAGAAGATTCATCAAAACATTTAACTGGTCTTGCTGAAGAAATGTTAAATTTAATAATTTATCTTGTTTGTGAAAGATATGTTAAAGGTGTTGGTAAAGTAACATTACAAGATATTTTAGAAAGAGAAATAATACATATGTTATCAATAAATCCATTACCATTTTCAAAAATTGAAAAAATAACTAATTGGGGTGATTTTACAGAAGAATTACTTCAAAATTGTTTAAAAAATGTTGCTACATATTCTCATCCAGAAAAATCTGTACCTGGAATATTTACATTAAAAGATGAAATTAAACCATTATTTTCACAATATTTTTATCATTATAATAAATCAGAATCATCTAAAGCAGAACAAATACAAAAAGAAAATAGAAAAAATTTAGATCTTGAATTAAGATGTTGTCCACCACATAATTTACCAGAATTTGATGATTTTTATAAAAATGTACCAAATCTTCTTAAATGTACAATTTTTGTATCACTTCAAAAAGCTATATTAGAAAGATTTATTAGTAAAAGTCGTTTTAGTTCTGAAGGTTTAGTTAATCGTATATGTTATACTATATGTTTAGCATTAAATGAACAAAAAAAATATAATAAACCTGATATTTATGATTATATAAATATAAGTGAAAATTATGGAATATTAAAATTATTAAAAAATACTTTAACAGCATCACCATCAATTAATTGTTGTGATATGATAACATATACTATACAAAAATATGAAGAAATTTTAGCATGGTATTCTGGTAAAGAAATTATTAAAGAAAAAATTAATGAAAATAAAGATTCAAAAAATGAAATTGATAAAGCAAATAAAAGAGCTGAAAAAGCTAAAAGACTTAGAGAACAAGCAATGAAAAAAATGATGAATAAAGCATCTAATTTTATGAAAAATTCTACTATAAATGAAAATTCTAAAGAAGAAGATAAAAATATAAATTTATCAAAAAGTCCAAGACTTTTATCTGTAATGGATGATGATGAAGAAACAGGTGAAATAATAAATGATAAAGGTTTTCCAATATGTTTAGGTATTAATAAATCAGAAATTTTACCTATTGAAAAAAAACAAAGTTTATGTATTTTATGTCAAGATACTGGAAATTTAAAATTTGGTAAAACAGGTTTTGTATGTTGTGCATTTGCATATAAAAGTTTTCTTTTTACACAAAAAGATTATATTAATTTAAAAAATAATAATAATTTAGATGTATTTGTTGATGCATGTATACCAGAATCATTAGCTATTATGACATGTGGTCATACAATACATTATCAATGTTTTAAAAATTTTCAAGAATCATATAAATCAAGAAATAATCCAAGAATGACAAATACTCATAATACTAGAATTATTGATATTGATAATGGTGAATATTTATGTCCATTATGTAAAAGAATAAGTAATTGTGCTATACCATATATTCCACATCAAGATTTTAGTGGTACTAAAAAAGTTTCATTACATACTATATTAAATAAAAATGAAGATTTTAGTACATGGTTATTAAAATATAGAACAGCTGTTGAAGGTCCATTAAAACAAATACAAAATAATACAATAGTTAAACAACAACAACAATTTAAAGGACATTCTAGAAAAAGATCACATTCTGAAAGAAGTTTATTAGATTTAGCTAAACAAGGTGATGAACCATTTATTGATAATAATCTTTCATCAACACCAGCTCCCAAATTTGTTTCTGAAGCTTCTCTTTCAATAAATGCTGAAATTGGAGAATCATTATCAAATACTGCAAGTAATGATGGTCTTCGTTCATCAACAAATACAGGTTCAATTGATTCTTCTTTTTTTGATACAGTATCACCTAAAAATCTTCTTTATAGTATTAAACATATGAAAAAAGCATATTTTTATAAAAATAAAAAAGATTATATTCCAAGAATAATGAGAGATACAGAAATGATATATAATTTTATTAATGAAATGGCTGATTTTAAAAAAGATTCATCAACATCTAAAGATCAATGTCAAAAATATTTAAAAGTTTGTAATATTTGGCATACATGTGTTTTTATATTAAGACAAGTAGCAGCTATTTTAGAAGAAGAAAATAAACCTTTATTTGGTGCATTAAATTTTAGACAAAGAGAATCATTAAAATGTTTAACTAGAATGGCAACAGCAAGTTCTAATTTTATATCAAGTATTAATTGTAGAAGTTTAGCAACAATACTTCTTCAACCATTATTATATCCATTTAATAATAATAATGATGGAAATAAAAATAATAAAGAAGATAAAACAATATCACCATTTCCTGTTTTATCTAAATTTCATGTATCATTAATGCAAAGAGCTAATTCTATATCATCAGAAGATAGTAATAATCAAAGAAATCGTGAAATTAAATCACCAGAACATAGTAATAAACTTTTTAGTAATATTACAACATCATTTTTTAAAGATATTGGACAAGAAACATTATCAGCTAAAGTTGCTAATAGAATAAAAAAACAAGATAGTTTATTAAATATAGATTGTCTTACATTAGCATTTGATCTTCTTATGGTTATTGGACATACATCAATAAAAGGAGAGGTTTATCTTCATGATAGATATACTGAAGATAATTTTAATTTAGTTATTGATGGTAGTCAAGATGAATTAAATGTTATACAATTAATTTTATATGCTCATATATTTCAAATATTAGCTACATTTGATGATAATGAAACATATGATATAGATATGGCTTCACAAGATGAAACATATTTTAAAATAATGGAAATAGTTAATGCTATAGGTAAAGATAATGAACAATTTATTAAAAATATTGAAAAAAATTATTCAAAAGTTAAAAAAAATATTATAAAAGGAATTTTAGGATATCTTAGACCATTAGCAATATTTTATCGTATGTTAACATTAGTACCACCACCAGAAGTTTTAAAAGATCCTGGTTTTGATCAATTATCTCCATTATTAAGATATATGGGTTTACCATCATCACTTGAAAAATTATTTTCTGTTGAAGGTATATTACCACTTTATGAAATGTGGGGAAAACAATTACCAAATAAAACAAATGGATTAGAAAATCAAATTTATGTTAAACAACCAATTAAAATAAATAAATTAATTGATTTACCAAAAGATTTTATTGAAATTATAGTAGAAGCATCTAAATTTAAATGTCCATCATCATTAAGAATTGATAGTGTCTCATCAAATCCTTCATTATGTTTAATTTGTGGAAAAATTCTTTGTACACAATCTATTTGTTGTCAAACAAAAATAAGCAAAAATGAAGAAATGTGCTGGTAAACAAAAATAAGCAAAAATGATGCAAAATAGGTGCTACCGGTCAAAATGGACTTTTCCTTAGAATGCAGGGAATGTATAATTGAACCGGTCTGTAACAACAAAAAATCGTGGTGCTCATTAATAGGGAATGGCCCATATGTTGAAGCTGTAATGGTGAACAGGATGGTGGTAATAATCGTGGTGCGTGGTAATAGGTTATTCTTTAGTGAACACCTATATTCAAATATTTAAAAAAGCCTGGCTTCATCAAGATGTTGTTGAAATGATAATTAATGAAAATGAAAATAATCATAGATTGTCTGTTTACGAATGGCGACAATTTTAATTTAAAAAAAAAAAAGAGAAATAATTATTATTAATAATATATATTTGTTTGTTTTTTTTTTTTTGTATATTTTAATCACAAATATTTTTCATTAAAATAAAATATTTTTACTATGTATTTATATAAATATTATGAAATATTTAAACTTAAAATTATGTATTTATTTTTTTATTTATTTATTTTTTTTAAATTAAATATCCTTTAAAATTTAAGATGAAATTATTAAATCATTGCATAACTTTTTGCTTTTTTTTTGTAATTATATTTTCCTTATAGTTTCTACAATTAGACTTAAAATTTTTTATAAAAATTATTATTTATTTTTAAAAAAAATTAAAATTATTTAATTTTTCACCTTAAAATTGGAGTACTATGTTGACAAAAAACAACATTTTAAATATATTCTTTTTTTTTTTGAATTATGCCAAAAAAAAGCCACTAAAACTATTTTGAAAAATTGCATAGCTTATAAAAAAAACTATGTTTTTAAGAATTGTTTAATACTTGTTTTTAAAGTTTGAATAATAATAAATTCAACTTTAATGGCATTTTCAACATCAACTAGTTATCCAACTTTAGTAAAAACAATTTTAAACTTATATTTTACGTTTAATTAGATAAAAAAGTTTTACTGAAATAAGAAATACTTGAAAAAAATCAGACAATCAATGAAAATTTTATAAAGTTCATTTTTATTAATTAAATAAAGCTATTCAGCAAAAAAAAAATATAATTAACATAACAAATTTATCCTACTGCGCAACAACATCAAACCCCACACAACAAAAATTTACCAAAACGATTCCCAAAATGTTTGATTTGAAGGTTCTTTTGAATTTTTTATATTTTTTAGATCCTTACATTTCTTGATTTTTATTTTTTTTTAATTATTTTCTAACCATAATCATTTTGTTAACTTTAAAATTATAAAGAATTTGAAAAATTTACTCAATAATTTTTTCAAGTATATATTTGTCAAATTTTTTACAAAATGGAGTCAATTACCTAAAGAAACAATGATATAAAATTATAAATAGTAGGAAAGATTATAGGATTGTTTAATTTGTTGTTTAAAATTAAAAAAAAATGTAATACATTATATAATAATCTAATATATTAGAATGAATATTGTTAATATTTCAAAACTTGATTGATTCAGAAACGTTTTGAAGCATCTCTGGTAGTATAGTGGTGAGTATCCGCGCCTGTCACGTGCGAGACCGGGGTTCGATTCCCCGCCAGAGAGTTCTTTTTAAGGTTTTTTTAAATTTGGTACGCTTAAAAACCTTTAAAATCATTTTTAGTATTTTTTTTCTAATTTGATAGTAATTTCAAAATATTTTACAAAGATACTAACTACTGTTTAGTTTTTAAATATATTTATAATAAAATTATACATTTATTTTCTTTGAATTATTTTTATGATAACATATCAATAAATTTTCAATATAAAAAAATTTAATATATTTAGTCTAAAATAAAAAATTATTAAAATAAAAATTACGTTTTACAACATAAATTAAAACTTTGCTAGAAATTAGATAAAGTTTATTTTAATATGACAAAACAAAGAGATTATACTTTTAAAAGATAAATACATAAATAGTTTGAAAATTTTAAGAAAAACTACAACTTTGAAGATGAAGATATTAGAGAATATTCAATTGGTATTAACAATTATTAAATAAAAACCATAGTAGAAATTGTTTGCAAATGATATTCAAATCTGAAAGAAAAAGTAGATTTTCTACAACAATCTTTGTTATTATCCATAATGATTATTAATAACCGTTTTTTTAGTCTGCATTAAAAGATATTTATTAAAATTTTTTTAAAAATTGGCAAACATTTAAATTAATAAAATAAATTAAAAATTAAAAGATATTCTAATACAATTGACTATTTAAAAAAAAATTTTAGATTATTTTATAACATGCGTATTGTTATATTTTATTAAGAATGATTCAAAAAATCGATTGATAAAACTTTAAAATTTTGCTACATTTATCAATTAATTAGATTTATAATCAAGGGAATACTCTTTTTTATAAAGTTTTTTTAATTATTTTATTAATAACCTTTATTTAGTAGTTAATGTGAAAAATTGTTTAGAATAATATATTTTTAAAAAAAATAATAGCAAAAGGACTTCCCATACCGGGAATCGAACCCGGGCCGCGTGGGTGAGAGCCACGAATCCTAACCACTAGACCATATGGGATGACTTTGGTACCATTTAATATTCTAAATTTCCAAAGTATTAAAAAAATTGTGTTAATAAATATAATAATAAAAATAACAAAAATACATTATAGAAAATATTAATAAATAAAATAAAAATCATTTTTAAAATTATTTACCAATTAAAATTTGTTTTATTAGTTTATTTTAAATTAAATTTGTAATTAACTACTAAATTTATTTAATATAAAATCTAATATTATTATATATAAATGTTTTCTTTATTATAAATGAGAAGGTAAAAATATTTTCTAAAAAACAGTTATAAATTGTTTTTTTATTATATTTATTATATTTTTTTGTTTTTTTATTCTATTTGGATTTAAATCTAAATAATTAATATAATAATTAAACATATTGATTTAATAGTTTTGAAACTATTTAATAATTATAAATAAAATTTAATATTGCAATTTTTACAATAAAAACCAACTCAATAATAAAAAATTAAGAAAAAAACTAATAACAAAATTTAAATTTAGTTTAATTAATTTTAATTATTAATTTATAAACTATCTATATTATTTTTGTTAAATATAAAAAAGTTTTCTTACAATTAAAAATAAAGATTAGTATATACCAATAAATTAATAAAATTACAATAAAAAAAAATCTATTTAAAAAATTAAAATGATTTAAATAACCAATACATTTCTTGATTATATTAAAGAATTATTTTTTGTTGTTTTAATATAATATGTATAATTTTAATAATTTTTTAAAAATTTTTACATTGTAAAATACGAAAATAATGCCGCATACAGGGTTTGAACCTGTGACTTTCCCTTTACGAGAGGGACACTCTGCCACTGAGCTAAAACGGCGAGGTTTTGGAACAAAGTAATTATAAATGAATGTTATAAAATATAATATTAGAAATTTAAACTTTTTATTAACAATTTTTATATAAAATAATTCAAAAATAAATTAATATTGTAATATTACTATTTATAAAAAAAAAACAGTGATTATTTATCAAAACTTTTTGATAATGTATTACATAAAATGTTTAATAAAAATAAGATCTATTAAAATATAATAATAAAAAAATTTGAATTAATTACAAAAAAAGTATATCCTAAATATTTCTTTATTGAATTCTGTAAAATAACTTTTTTATAATCAAATTTTATCTTAATTTTTGAAAAATTTTTATATGAATTACAATCAAAACTTTATTTTTTTTTTTTTACATTTTTATACAAAAAAAGAAGTTTATAAATATGTCAAAACAATTTTTTTAAATAAAAATAAAGGTTATTTTTAAAATAAATTTTATTATTTATTTTAGTTTTAAAAAACTATACTTTTTTTTAATAATTTGTCAGAAAAAATATAAAATATATATGTTATTATATCATATGTCAATATTTTAAGTTTATGTTTAATATTTATTATAATAAATATTTGTTTATTAAAATTATTAATTTATGAATTATTGTTGGTAGAACAAGATTTCGTGGTGTAGTCGGTTATCACATCTGTCTAACACACAGAAGGTCGGCGGTTCGAATCCGCCCGAAATCATCCTTTTTCTTTCTAATATAAAATTAAAAATTAATTTTTTTTTTTTTTAAAATATATAATAAAAATATGATCGTAGCCGAACTCGAATCGGCGACCTTCTGCGTGTAAAGCAGACGTGATAACCGACTACACCATACGACCATTAGAAGGTGGATTTTAATTTAACTAACTAGTATTTTATATAATTTTTAAAAATTATTTATTTTAATTTATATTAAAATTTAAAGTTGAAATAATGAAACTTATGAATTTAGTAATACTATTTAATATTTAAAATAAGAGAAATATATTTATAAAATTTTTAAAGTAATATAATTATTGAATTAATATTTTTAATAAAAAAAAAAGTTAAAAAAGAAATATAATATGATTCATACCAAACTCAAACTGATAAACTTGGCATTGCTTTATAAAACATAATTAATAGATACTACGTACTAAGCAACAGTGTTAATGGGGTTTCTCCAAGAAATTTCTTTTGTTACTCTAATTAAAAAGAAATATTTAAAAATTTAAACATATAATAAATTTAAAATTTTAGTTGTTTTTATAAAAATATATATTTTTTTAATTTTTTTTATAAAAAAAAAAATTAACAGAAAATTTTTTATTCTTTTATAAAATTTAAAAAAACAATTTAACTTCTTTTCATTATTTTTATATGTTTCTTTATAATTTTTACAAATTTAATTATTAATTTAATTATTTGAATGAAAGAACTTTTTATGTATTAAATTAAAAAAGTATTTTAAAAAAAAACTGAATATTATTAAAAATTGTATGCAATAAATATTTTTATTTTTTACTAGCTTTGTGTTTTTAATTAAATTAAATAAAGCAAAAATATAAATAAACTAAAAACATTTTTATTCTCTTTTTTTTTAATTTAAGAAGAATATTTTACAATATTTACTTGATATCTTTATAATGAAAATTAACAATATGTTATTTTTTAATCAAAATAAAAAAAAATATTTATAATTATAAAATATTTCATATATTAATTATATTTAAAGAAATTTTTTTAATATAAATAACTATTTCACTTAATTTTCTTTATAAATTTCACAATAAATTGTTTTAAAAAAAAATTCTTTTGTTGTAAGTGGTTTATTACCATGGCTCAATGGTCTAGTGGTATGATTCTCGCTTTGGGTGCGAGAGGCCCCGGTTTCGATCACCGGTTGAGCCCATCTTTTTATATTATACGTTAATTAATATAGTTAATTTTATTATCTTAATTAAATTTTTTAAACAAGTTGTTAAAATAAAAAAATTTTTGACCTAAATAGGTTGTTATCATGGCTCAATGGTCTAGTGGTATGATTCTCGCTTTGGGTGCGAGAGGCCCCGGTTTCGATCACCGGTTGAGCCCATCTTTTTATATTATACGTTAATTAATATAATTAATTTTATTATCTTAATTAAATTTTTTAAACAAGTTGTTAAAATAAAAAAATTTTTGACCTAAATAGGTTGTTATCACGGCTCAATGGTCTAGTGGTATGATTCTCGCTTTGGGTGCGAGAGGCCCCGGTTTCGATCACCGGTTGAGCCCATCTTTTTATATTATACGTTAATTAATATAATTAATTTTATTATCTTAATTAAATTTTTTAAACAAGTTGTTAAAATAAAAAAATTTTTGACCTAAATAGGTTGTTATCACGGCTCAATGGTCTAGTGGTATGATTCTCGCTTTGGGTGCGAGAGGCCCCGGTTTCGATCACCGGTTGAGCCCACCTTTTTGTATTTTACGTAAAAATTAACATAATTAATCTTATTACTTTTCTTTTTAAATAAAAATTATTAATAATTTATTTTAATATTGTTTTAAATAAAAATATTTAAATCATCTTTTTGTATAATATTGTAAAATACTTTTAAATTGTTATTCATATTCTTATTTAAAAATAAATTACTTCTTTTAATAATTTAATATTTTTAAATTTATACTTTTACTAAAAAATATAAGGTAAACA
Source organism: Strongyloides stercoralis (assembly GCA_029582065.1). Lineage (NCBI taxonomy): Eukaryota > Metazoa > Nematoda > Chromadorea > Rhabditida > Strongyloididae > Strongyloides > Strongyloides stercoralis. The sequence continues at coordinate 4,137,910 of JARPTA010000002.1, forward strand.
TGTATAAAAAAAAAAATTTTAATACTATAGAATAAGTAAAATTTAATTATATTTAAATACAAGTTTAAAAAAGAAATAGTGGTCATTAATTTTATTACCAAAGTTATTTAATGTTTAAAACAAAAAAAATTATTATGAGTTTAAACAACATTATGGTCTAATTTTATAAAATATAAGTATATAATCTAAACTATTTTTAATATCATGGTAATTTTAATTAAATGATTAATTCATTTTTTTATTTAATACTTATTTACCAATAAAATCAACTATTAATATACATAAACTATTGTCTAATTAAATTAAATATTGACAATTACTAACTTAAATATTAAAATACATACATTCATATAATAAAAGAAAAGGTTTTATTTTGGAGGATGTTAATTATTTTAATATATTTATTATGCAATATCAATTGATATAACATTAATATTAATATCATATAATTTTTTTTTTAATATAACTTTTTTTAAGATTATAAATTTTATAAATCACTACACAAAAAATATTTTTATAATGTTATTATATATTATTAATTTTAAAATTTCTATTATTTAAAATTTATTAGAGTTTTAATACTATATTCGTTACATCAGCTTGTTAAAAACATTAAAAAAGTAAATAATATAATAAAAAAATATATGACTATAAATACAAAAGTAAATAATTTGTTTGTTTTTTTTTAATAAATTTATTTTTTATTAATTTCTAAGAAAAATATTATTTTTAAAATTTATAATTATTTTTAATCTTATAGGAAGTTTAATTGAAAATAAAAAAAAATAATTTATTTTTTTTTTATTAAAAAAGCAAAGTTTTAAAATATTAAATATAATTTTATTTTTTTAAACAATTTATGCTATAATTATTTCCATCTTTTTATTAAAAATGAATAAGGGGTGTTATGTCATTGAGTCATATTGTGTTAAAAAACACTACCTTAATTTAATAATAAATAAATTATTAAATATAGTTTTTTTTTACCACAATCAAGATTAAGCTTTTTGATATTTAACAATTTAATTTTGTAGTTGTTTAATAAAAATATAAAAGTTAGAAAAATTTTTTTACAACAAAAAAACCAATACCAATAAAAACATTAAAATAGTAAAAATATTATACGTATTAAATAAATAAGTGTATAATATTGTTTTTATATGTTATTGAATTAAATTGTAAATTTTCCTTTTTAAAATTGATTGAAATAATTTTTAACCTTTTAGCAACAAATAAATAAAAAAAATTTTTAAGATTTAAAATTTTTTAATGTATTTTTAACCTTTTTGATATATTTTTACAAGTTAAATTTGTTTTTAATTTTTTGTATTAAAATATAAAAAGGACAATTTTTATTTGTAAACAATTTTTTTTAAAAATTAATAATAAATAAGAATTAAAATTTTAAATTTTAAAAATATCGTTTTAAATTTGTTTGTTAATTAAAGAGTCATTTTACATCTTGATATTAAAGTTGCATAAGAAGTCAAAATTGTAAAAATGCATAAAAAAAAGTTGAAAGTTTACATAAAAAAGGGACCAAAAAGGGCTCAACCGGTGATCGAAACCGGGACCTCTCGCACCCTAAGCGAAAATCATACCACTAGACCATTGAGCCGTTTTTTCGCAAATTTTATTATATTTATATTTAAAACATTTTTAAATTTTTTCTGTTTTATAAGAATTTTTATATAAAATAAAAAAAATATTTAATACTAAATTTTTTAAAAATTTTATACATATTATATTGTTTATTTTGAAAAATATAAACTTTAAATAATTTTAACATAATACGAATAATTATAGTTTTATAATTCAAAAAAACTTTTATAAACATATTATTAGTATATTAATGAAACAAAAGTTGTTATTTAATTTTTAAAATAAAATTTTTTTTACAAATTTTTAGTAATTTATTTAAATTTATCTAATTTGTAAAGACTATTTTTACTTATTTAGATATAGAAAAATTATTATATATTTAATTATCGTGTTTTACATTAATTATATTATTTTAAAATATAAGATTAGTAAAAAAATGTTAAAGTTTTTTTTTATTTTTTTAAAACAATTAATAAATATTGTTTATTTTTCATTTTACAATTTATCAAATATTTAAGATTAGTTGTTATGATTAAAAAATTTAATAAATATTGATTTAATTAGTAAAAAATAAGGTTAAAAATATGAAATGTATGCTGTAAGTCATTGTAGCCTTCCTAGCTCAGTTGGTAGAGCGTTAGACTTTTAATCTAACGGTCAGGGGTTCGAGCCCCCTGGAGGGCTTTATTTTTATTGTTTTTTTATACAAAAAGTTTTATTTAGATCTCTTTTATTTAAAACTTTTGTAATTTTTTTATTTTTTGACATTTTTTATACATTTCTTTTAAAATAAAGAAAAATGTTTAAAATTTTATAACAAATAAAAAAAACAGTAAAAACACAAAAAACAGGTATTAATATAATAAATATAACAAATTTTAAATTACATAATTAAAATAATTTTAATTAAAGTTATTTTTAGTTTAAAGTTAAAAAATTATAAAACACATTTTAAAAAAAGTGTAGAAAATGAGAGTACTCATGTTAATTTTTTTTATAATTTTTTTTTATGGAAATATAAAAAATTTAAGTATAAGATTAGAATTTTTTCAAAAGCATATAATGCAGCAAAAAAAATTACATAAAAAAGGTAAAAAAATGAAAAAGTTTTATGAGTTTATAAAGAAGAATATTTAGATAAAACAGTCTGTATTTTTGCTAGTCTTTTTTGATTTATATTCAAATATTTTTCTACTCAAACGTTAGGTATTATGATAAAATATTATTTGTAAAATAAATAATATTAAAAACAAAAAGTTAGAAAGCAAATATATCAAAAGAAATTCCCATGCCGGGAATCGGACCCGGGCCGCGTGGGTGAAAACCACGAATCCTAACCACTAGACCACATGGGATGGTGTAGGTTGTCACCTAAATGCCAAAAAAATTAGAGTCAAATAAGTTTGTCATTTGATAAATTAAAAAATCTAACATTTATGTAGAAAATTTTTTAACACAGAAAATGAAAAATAACTTAAATAAATAAGGTCGATTTTTATAAGTATACAAATAAATGAAGTAAAATTTATTAAAAAATTTAAAAAAAAAATATTAATAATACTAATTTATTTAAAAAAAAATATTAATTATAATAAAACATGAAGAAAAGTGAATATTATAAAAATTAAAATTTTCTTCAATTTATGTTTGTGATATAATGAATTTTAAAATAATTTTGTGATCAGATAGCATAACAAATAAAGTCAAATTAATCTATTTTTTAAAATTTTTTTTATATTATTTAAAAAAATCATTTATTTCTAAAAAATAAAAAATTTATTACAAAAGATTGTTTGTTAGTTTAATTTTAATAAAAAGTAATATTTACCGTTTTAAACAAAAATTAATTTTTGAGATATGAAAATATATACTTCATTTCTTAATTTTAAAATATAATTTAAATAAATTTTAACATATGTTTATACTACTTTTTAATTTTATGTCTTAAAAATATACAAGTTCTAAATATCTTTTTTTTGTTTTGTTATAGCTAAAAGTTTTTGTGAATAATTTGTTTTTTTTTCAGTTATTTAGTAAAGAATAAGTAAAATTATTCAATCGCATAATAAATTAATGTAATAAAGTGTTGTTATAAAAATATTTTTTTATCAATGGTGGGGTATTTATTAAATTTTTAAAGTAAAATTGCTTTAAAACACTTTCACAGAAATTAAAAGAAATTTAAAAAAAAATAATTTTGAACTTTAATTAATATTTATCATAACTTAAAAATATCTAGTTGTAAACTACAGGGTGGTTTTTTTAAAACGCAAGTAAACAAATTGGGCTCAAGTAATAATTAATAAAAAAAATCCCCTGTTTCGCGGTTTTTTTACATAATTAGTAATAAATTGACCACTACGTAGCAGTCAAGATTTTACTAAAATAAAAGTAAAAATTACTTGATTTTAGATTTTTTTTTATGAAATTGATAAAAATTTTAAGGGCGTTTGATAGTCGATAACATTTTCTAGAGGAATACTAAAAAAAATTTTTTTTTTTGCTTTTTGCTAATTAAAAAATCAAATATTTTTGTTAGCGCATTAAATTTTTTTTTTTTGGCGCATCATTATTTTTTTAATTTTCTTAAACGGATCCTTTAATTCTAAATTTTGTCTACTTGCGTTTTAAAAAAACCACCCTGTAGAATGTCTATGTCATACTTAACACGCTTAAAAAATACCAGAATTATAAATAGAAAGAAAATACATAAAAAAAAACATCTTATATTTTTATATATTGCTTAAAATACCTAGTACGACTATTACTGCTTCTAATAAAACTAATATTTTTATTCATTGAAACATAACATTATTATTATTATTAATCTTTATTTACTATTATTTTTTTTATCCCATAAAACTTTTAAGTTAACTTATATTGTAATATCAAATGACCGTGAGCTTTAACAGAATCCAAAACAATTCGCAAAGATTACATAATGAATATATTTAATTTGATGCTTAAATTTTTTGCTGTTCCTTTTTTATATGAAAAGAATTTTTAAAAATAATTAATAAAAATTCAAATTCTATATGAAATATTTTTATTGGAAAAAATGTAATGTAAACTAAAAAAATAAAAAAAAACAAAGCAATTTTTTTAAAAAGAAAACTGTAAAACAATATACTTTAGTACAACTGATCATTATTAAAAAGTTTTTTTTTAAATATTTTTCTTTGAATTAGTTTTTTTAGTAGTTATACATTAATTAATTCTATGTAAATTTAAAATCTATTGAAAAAACTTTTTTTGTAAAAAAATAATCTACTTTTTAAAAATACTTATGTAAAAAAGAATATCATATTAGTTTTAAGGTTTCAAAACATTGTCCTTTAAAGTTTTCTGGTCACTGAAATTTCCAATTGGAAAGAATATACAACAAATACGATAATTAGGTCCAGGACCAAGGCCACATCCAATATCAGTTGCAGATTTCCAAACCATACTAACAAATTCTCGGTTATTTGGATTACAAACTGGGTTGTCGTAATTATAATTTTTTTTAGTACTTTCCCAATAATCAACAGCGTCATCAGGATTCCAAGCATTAGAACCAAAATTTAATCCGATTTTTTCATTCTTACTCTCCCATTGTTTTTTATCTTTTTCAAATTTTAATACACAAGTTTTAGCAGCCTCTTGAAAAGTTCTATCAATTATTAATGATGGAACATTATATTTTTTACGTAAATTATTTATACTATTATAAAGCTTAAACAAAATATATAATTTTTACTATAAAATACTTACTTTAGCTAATCTTTGGGCATCTACATCTTCTGTTACAGTTGTTGTAGTAGTTGTTGTAGTTGTTGTTGGTGATTCAGTTGATGTTGACGTTGTTGCAGTCGTTGTAGTAGTTGTTGGTGATTTAGTTGATGTAGTCGTTGATGCAGTCGTTGTAGTTGTTGTTGGTGATTCAGTTGATGTAGTCGTTGTTGCTGTCGTTGTAGTTGTTGTTGGTGATTCAGTTGATGTAGTCGTTGTTGCTGTCGTTGTAGTTGTTGTTGGTGATTCAGTTGATGTAGTCGTTGTTGCTGTCGTTGTAGTTGTTGTTGGTGTTTGAGTTGATGTAGTCGTTGCTACAGTTGTTGTAGTAGTTGTTGGTGATTGAGCTGATGTAGTCGTTGCTACAGTAGATTTAATTGTACTAGTAGTTGTTTCTGTAATATTCTTACTAGTCGTTGTAGAAGTTGATATTTTTGTAGTGGGTTTACTTGTTGTTTTTATTATTGGACTTACAGTTACTAATGGTACAACGGTTTTTTTTATTTTTACATCTGTTGTAGTTGTTTTTGGTAAGTGCGTTGGTTTAGAAGTTGTTACAATAGGTTTGATTGTTCTAACAGTTGTTTTTCTACTATTTATTTTAGTTATTTTAGTCATTGGACGTTTTGTAATTTTTCTTTTTGGTTTTCTTGTTATTTTTTTTATTGGACTTTTAGTTACCAATGGTTTGGTGGTTTTTTTTACTTTTACAATTGTTGTAGTTGTTTTTTTACTAGTTTTTTCTAACTTTGGTTTTTTTGTAATTTTTTTTATTTTTTTTCTTGTTGGTTTTGTTTTTACACATTCTATTTGTGTTAAAATTGGTATTCCTTTTGGGCTTCTTAAAAACGTAGTTTCTTTAAACATTTTGCTATTTCTTTTCATATATTTTTGAGCGGCTACAAGGGTTTTAAATCGTTTTCCATTAACAACATATATGTTAATACCATTTTTATATATGAATTTTATACAACATAATGTTGATTCCACTTGATTTTTGAATAAAAAAAAGTATACAATAAAAAAAAGATAGTAACATAAATTCATTTTAAAATTAATAATATAATGTTGAATAAGTTACTTTTATATAATGTTTTAATTGTTTAAATAAAAACAATATTTAAAAAATTATAGACAAATCAAATTGATCTTTTGTTTTTATTCAATTTTTATAAAAAAAAGTTTTAAGAATTTTAGTCAACATAAAAAAGTTTTTATTTAATTTGAATGTTTGTTATTAAATATTTTTGTAAAAGTTATTGTTAATTTATAGTAATATCAAATAAAAAATAATTTATTGATAAAGAAAGCCCTACTAGAAAATTTTTTTCTTAGAACAAGAAATGCAAATTTTATTGTAAATTCAGTCAAAAAAATATTTGAAAAATTTTTTTTAATTTTGTAAAATTGATCATTTATACGTGTATTTATTATAATTATTATTGCATAGTTTTTTTTCAAAACATGCATAACAGATTAAAAGCTGTTCTAATATTAAAGTGCTATATTTAATATCTCCTATTTTACATTGACACGTGAGTAGGATAAAAAGTGTTCTGTTTGAAAAAATAATAATGTTAACATTTTTATACATTAAAACTGTAGTTTTCACTTTTTTGCTTAAAAAAACATAAAAAAAGCAATTATTGTTTTTGTAATTATAGGTTTATAAAGTCACGCAAAAGTTGCATCCAATTTTTTTAAAATTAAGTAATTTTTTTTACTTTGTATTTTTTTATGAATTTTTTTTAAATAATAAAGAATCATCTAGAAATAATTTTATAAAAATTGTCTATTAATACTGGCGATTAAATCCTCCTTTTTTATCAGTCCAAATTTAACAACAGTTTCATTTAATTAATTTATTTATCACTCCAAAATAAAATTTTACAATTAAGCTTTCACAAATATAATTCAAATACACAATACACATAAAATATCAAAAATCTCAAAACCAAATATCTCAAAATTCTCCAAAATATCTAAAACACAAAAATTTCCAAAAACTTTAGATGAAAAGCTATTAAAAATTTTATGATATAAAATCTTACCTTAGCTAAGGTTATCTTAACTTATTAACTTATTATATTAAAGTTTCTCTATCCAGACTTTCAAAACCTCTAAAATTAAAGAAATATAAAATAGGCAAAATACGTGACAATTAATAAAAACTATAACTTATTAAAGTAATAAAAAAAACTAAGACATATAGGTATTTATATAACTTTTTTTTGATATCTTTGACCCTAAAGTTCTAAGATAATTTTGGAATAATCTTACTAATGTGCTGTTATTATAATAATTTTTTTTCTTAATTTTATAAATTTCTTTATTTGTTATAAAAATTTAAAAAAAATAATAATAATTGTGCTATAATAAATAATATTTTGTAAAATTTTTCTAACTATTAATTTAAAAAATTAGTAAATGAAAATTCTAAGTTAGATGAAATATTTTCATTAAAAAAATAAAATTCAAAATAAGAAATTTCTTTAATTCTACATTAATAAAAATATAAAATAATGTTATATTTTAAAAACAAACAAAATTAAATTTATCTTATATTTTTTTTTAAAAGAAAATTGTGAAGCAACAAATTATAGTATAACTAACTGCTACATAAAAAGGTTTTTTATTTTTTTGCTTTAAATTACTTTTTCTGTAAATGATACAGTAATTAATTTTATGTAAATATATAACTTATCGAATAATTTTTTACTTGCAAAATAAAGAAAATCACCTTTTAAAAATACTTATGTAAAAAAGAATATCATATTAGTTTTAAGGTCTCAAAACATTGTCCCTTAAAGTTTTCTCGTCACTGCAATTTCCCATTGGAAAGAATATACAACAAATACGATAATTAGGTTCAGGACCAAGGCCACATCCAATATCAGTTGCAGATTTCCAAACCATACTAACAAATTCTCGGTTATTTGGATTACAAACTGGGTTGTCGTAATTATAATTGTTTTTTTTACTATGCCAATAATCAACAGCGTCATTAGGATCCCAAGCATTAGAACCATAATTTAATGCGATTTTTGGATTCTTATTCTCCCATTGTTTATTATCTTTTTCAAAATCTAATACACAAATTTTAGCACTCTCTTGAAAACTTCTATCAATTATTAATGCTGGAACATTATACTTTTTACGATAATTATTTATACTATTATAAAGCTTAAAAAAATTAATATTTTTTTATAAAATACCTACTTTAGCTAATCTTTGGGTATCTACATCTTCTGTTACAGTTGTTGTAGTAGTTGTTGGTGATTCAGTTGATGTAGTCGTTGTTGCAGTCGTTGTAGTAGTTGTTGGTGATTCAGTTGATGTGGTCGTCGTTACAGTCGTTGTAGTAGTTGTTGGTGATTCAGTTGATGTAGACGTTGCTACGGTAGATTTAATTGTACTAGTAGTTGTTTCTGTAATATTTTTACTAGTTGATGTAGAAGTTGATTCTTTTGTAGTGGGTTTACTTGTTGATATTATTGGACTTACAGTTACTAATGGTACAACAGTTTTGTTAACCTCTATATGTGTTGTAATTGTTGTTGATGATTGAGTTGTTCTAGACGTTGTTACGGTGGATTTAATTGTTCCAATGGTTGTTCTTTTAGTATGTTTACTAGTTCTACTAAAAGTTGGAAGTTTTGTAATTTTTTCTTTTGGTTTATTTGTTGTTTTTATTATTGGACTTACAGTTACTAATGGTACAACGGTTTTGTTAATTTTTACAATTTTTGTGGTTTTTTTTGGTAAGCGAGTTGGTTTAGACGTTATTACACTAGGTTTGGTTATTATAACAGTTGTTTTTCTACTATATTTTTTAGTTCTTTTAGAAATTGGCCGTTGTGTAGTTTTTCTTCTTGGTTTTCTTGTTATTTTTTTTATTGGACTTTTAGTTACTGATGGATTAATAGTTTTATCTTTTTTTACAATTTTTGTGATTGTTTTTTTACTAGTTTTTTCTAACATTGGTTTTTTTGTAATTTTTTTTATTGGTTTTCTTGTTGGTTTTGTTTTTACACATTCTATTTGTGTTATGATTGGTATTCCTCTTGGGCTTCTTAAAAACGTAATTTCTTTAAACATTTTGCTATTTCTTTTCATATATTTTTGAGCGGCTAAAAGGGTTTTAAATCGTTTTCCATTAACAACATATATTTTAGTACCACTTTTATAAATGAATTTTATACGACATAATGTCGATTCCACTTGATTTGTGAATAAAAAAAAGTTTACAATAAAAAAAAGATAGCAACATAAATTCATTTTAAAATTAATAATATAATGTTGAATAAATTACTTTTTTATAATGTTTCAATTGTTTAAATAAAAACAATATTTAAAAAATTATAGACAAATCAAATTGATATTTTGTTTTTATTCAATTTTTATAAAAAAAATTTTAAGAATTTTAGTCAACATAAAAAAGTTTTTATTTAATTTGAATGTTTGTTATTAAATATTTTTGTAAAAGTTATTGTTAATTTATAGTAATATCAAATAAAAAATAATTTATTGATAAAGAAAGCCCTACTAGAAAATTTTTTTCTTAGAACAAGAAATGCAAATTTTATTGTAAATTCAGTCAAAAAAATATTTGAAAAATTTTTTTTAATTCTGTAAAATTGATCATTTATACGTGTATTTATTATAATTATTATTGCATAGTTTTTTTTCAAAACATGCATAACAGATTAAAAGCTGTTCTAATATTGAAGTGCTATATTTAATATCTTCTATTTTACATTAACACGTGAGTGGGATAAAAAATGTTCTGCTTGAAATAATAATAAAGTTAATAGTTTTATACATTAAAATTGTGGCTTTCACTTTTTTGCTTTAAAAAACATAATAAAAAGCAATAGTTGGTTTTGTAAATATAGGTTTATAAAGTCACGCAAAAGTCGCATCCCAATTTTTTAAAAATTAAGTAATTTTTTTTACTTTGTATTTTTTTTTATGAATTTTTTTTAAATAATAAAGAATCATCTAGAAGTAATTTTATAAAAATTGATTATTAATACTAGCGATTTAATTCTCCTTTGTTTTTTTATCAGTCCAAATTTAACAACAATTTTATTTATTTGTTTATTTATCACTCCAAAATAAAATTTTACAATTAAGCTTAGTAAATTTATAAGAGATTGGCGTATACTTCTATAAAATAAATCCAAACAGCTTATCACAAATTTTATTATCAATAACACAATAAAACACGTAAACCCCTAAAATGTACAAAAATACGTTGACATATATAAAAAAAAGCATTACAAAGACAATTTAGATTAATAAAATGACTTAGATTGTGAAATATCTAGGTATTTATACTACTTAATCAGCAGATACAAAGTTCCAACTCATACTATATTTCACTGCTTTTACAAATATCACGCAATACACACAAAATATCAAAAATCTCAAAACCCAATATCTCAAAATTTTCCAAAATATCCAAAAACACAAAAATTTCCAAAAATCTTATATGAGAAACTATTAAAAATTTTATGATATAAAATCTTACCTTAGCTAAGGTTATCTTAACTTATTAACTTATTATATTAAAGTTTCTCTATCCACCCTTTCAAAACCCCTAAAATTAAGAAATATAAAATAGGCAAAATACGTGACAATTGATAAAAACTATAACTTATTAAAATAATAAAAAAAACTAAGACATATAGGTATTTATATAACTTTTTTTTGATATCTTTGATCCTAAAGTTCTAAGATTATTTTGGAATAATCTTACTTATGTGCTGTTCTTTTAATAATTTTTTTTTTAATTTTATAAATTTCTTTATTTGTTATAAAAATTTAAAAAATAATAGTAATTTTGTTACAAAAAATAATGCTTCGTAAAATTTTTCTAACTATAAAATAAACAAAAATAAATTAAAATTTTAAGTATTAATAAAATATTTTTATTAAAAAAATACAATTTAAACTAAAAAATTTCTTTAATTTTACATTAATAAAAATATAAAGTAATGTTATATTTTAAAAGCAAACAAAATTAAATTTGTTTTATATTTTTTTTTTTAAAGAAAATTGTGAAGCAACAAATTATAGTTTAACTAATTGCTACACAAAACATTTTTTTAAATTTTTTGGTTTAAATTACTTTTTCTGTAATAATACAGTAATTAATTTTATGTAAATATATAACTTATCAAATAATTTTTTACTTGCAAAATAAAGAAAATCACTTTGTAAAAATAATAATGTAAAAAAGAATACCATATTAGTTTTAAGGTCTCAAAACATTGTCCCTTAAACTTTTCTCGTCATTTAAATTTCCTATTGGATAGAATATACAACAAATGTGATAATTAGGTCCAGGACCAAGGCCACATCCAATATCAGTTGCAGATTTCCAAACCATAGCAACAAATTCTTGGTTATTTGGATTACAAACTGGGTTGTCGTAATTATAATTTTTTTTAGTACTTTCCCAATAATCAACAGCGTCATCAGGGTTCCAAGCATTAGAAGCATAATTTAATGCATATTTTGGAGCTCCACCATCCTTTTGTTTATTATTTTTTTCAAAAAGTGATACACAAAGTTTAGCACTCCCTTGCAAACTTCTATCAATTTTTAATGATGGAACATTATATTTTTTACGATAATTATTTATACTATTATAAAGCTTAAAAAAATTAATATTTATTATAAAATACTTACTTTAGCTAATCTTTCGATATATTCATATACATTTACAGTCGTTGTAGTTGTTGTTGGTGATTGAGTTGATGTAGTCGTTGTTACTGTCGTTGTAGTTGTTGTTGGTGTTTGAGTTGATGTAGTCGTTGTTACTGTCGTTGTAGTTGTTGTTGGTAATTCAGTTGATGTAGTCGTTGTTGCTGTTGTTGTAGTTGTTGTTGGTGATTGAGTTGATGTAGTCGTTGTTGCTGTCGTTGTAGTTGTTGTTGGTGTTTGAGTTGATGTAGTCGTTGCTACAGTAGATTTAATTGTACTAGTAGTTGTTTTTGTAATATTTTCACTAGTTGTTGTAGAAGTTGATACTTTTGTAGTGGGTTTACTTGTTGATATTATTGGACTTACAGTTACTAACGGTACGGCAGTTTTGTTAACTTCTACAACTGTTGTAGTTGTTTCTTTAATATTATCACTAGTCGTTGTAGAAGTTGATTCTTTTGTAATTTTTTTTATTGATTTACTTGCCGGTTTTATTATTGGATTTACAGTTACTAATGAGTTAGGTGTTATTACAACAGGTTCAATAATTCCAATAGTTTTTTCTCTAGCATTTTTATTATTTCTTCTAGATATTGATAGCTTTGTAAATTTTTTTATTGGTTTTTTTGTTAGTCTTAATATTGGACTTTTAATTGGTTTTTTTATTAGTCTTCTTGGAGGTTTTGTTTTTTTTTTAATGTTACTTTTTATTTTACTATATTTATAAGCGTCTTTAAAGGTTCCAAATCGTTGTCGATTAACAACATATGTTTTAACACCATTTTTATGCGTAACCTTTATATGTCTTAACCTTGATTTTACAAGATTTGTGAATAAAATTAGGCTAAAAATAAAAAAAAGATAGCAGCAAAAATTCATTTAAAAATTAATAATATTATGTTTAATAAATTGTTTTTATATAAATTTTTGTTTTTTTAATAAAAAAAATATTTCAAAAATATGAACAAATAAAATTTATTTTTTGTTTTTATTCTTTTGTTATATATAAAATTTTAAAAGTTATAGTCAATATAAAAATTTTTTTGTTTAATTTTAATGTTTGTTATTAAATATTTTTTAAAAATATTTGTGTAATAATTATTATGAATTTGTAGTAATATAAAGTAGAAGATAATTTATCAGTAGTAAAAAACTTTCTAGAAAATTTATTTAAAAAAAAAAGAAATAATAATTTTACTAGGAAATTAGTTAAAAAGTATATCTGAATAATTTTTCAAAACATTATGTAAATGATCAATATTTTTTTGAGCTTATCTAATTTCTACTATATCAACCTTTTTTATGCCATCTAGTTATGCAACTGTTATAATTATTATAGTTTTTTTTTTTTCAAAGCTTCAATAACAAATTAAAAGCTGTTCTAATATTAAATTGTATAGTGTAATATCATTACTGATTATAAATATGTTCAATTTTTCATTATATTTTCTATTTTATCTTTACTATTGTAAACCAATGAAGTTACAGAATAACATAATATTAGGGGTACCCAAAAGTAATGTAATTTTTTTGCACAGAATTTTTGATGACTCTTATCAGTTGATCTCTTATGCAAAATTTGTGAAAAATATTTTCGAAAGTGTAAATGACTTCTTAAATTTTATTCTGTACAAAAATTTATTTTTCTACTAACCATGGAAGTAATAGCAAGCATAAAACAAAAAAGATGCATTCACAACATTACATGCTGTATAAGTTTCAAAACTTTAACAATACTATAACAGCTACAAAAAATATTTGCGATACCTACAAAGAACCCTTTAATGTTTGCGAATGCACAAATATGGTTTTTTAACTTTAAATCAAGTAATTTGGACCTTGTTCAAAAAGGGTATTATCGCTAAATAATGATGTTTTGTTTGAAGCAGTTGAAGTCGATTCCTGTCAAACAGTTAAATAACAGTCGTAAAGGCTTAATTCAATCTAGTCAACAGTTTAAAAACTTTTAAAACAATCACCATATCAAAAGTTGCAAAAAAAACAATATTGCTTTTGGGTACCCCTAATATTACTTATTTTTATTGTTCTACTTGTATCTTTAAATGACAAATAAAATGCTTAAAATTTTATTCGTGCTAAATAATAAAGATGGTGCCAAGAAGCACATTATTTTTTTTTTAATTAAAAAACAATTTAATGCTAAATTAGAAAAAAAAATCTTTAAAAAAAATTTATAAAAAAATTAAAAAACATTTACATACTTAATGATTTTGATTGAATTAGTATAATAATAAATAAAAAATAAACTACTTTTTATTATTATTCTAAAGTTTAATAATAAAATAATATTAATTTAATATCAAATCAAATTTGATTAGAAATTAAAAATTATATAAAAATATTTTTTTATATATTGAATTATTTTGTCAGTAGTGAATTTTACTGTTACTTAATGAGTATATGTAAAAATTAATAAAAATAAAAAATTACTTATTTCAACATTTTTATTTCAAATATAACTAATTATAAATAACTATTTATAAGTACAACTTGTGCTTATTTTTTATTTAAATTATAAATAATTTATATATTTATATATACACAACAAAATTTTTCATAAAAACCCAGACCATCTTATCAATTTTTGGACTGCCTTGATATTCTTCAGAGTACCTTGTCGTTATTCAAACTTCCTTGTTCTTTCTATAAAAATTAAAATAAAGAAAAAAATTATACAAATTTTAATTTAATAACGTCTAATAAAATAAATTAATTTAGTTAAAGCAAAACTTTTTTTTGGAAAAATTATAAAAAGCTATTTAATTATTAGCAAAACGTAATATATTAAAATGGAAAAAAAAACTTTTTTTTACTTATTCTAACTAAAACATAATTTTATTAATTAAAAAAATAATGCTATATTTATAAAACAAAAATTATAAAGTATAAAAACTATTTTATTACGTATTTATGTGATCCGAATTTTATCAAATTTCGACCACAAAATTATGAAAAAAACGTTTATGTGTAAATGTATAACATTTTTTAATAATGTATTTTTTTTTAAATTGTTTTATTTGAGTACAAATTTATTAAAATTTCAAAAATTAAAAAATAAACCTATTTCGTTATATTAACTATTTAAAACTTATATTTTAATTAATTAGATATTAATTAAAAATAAACTATTTAAATTATTAAAATAGTTTATAATTTAAAAAAATAAAAAATTGAATCTGTTTTATTAATTAAATGTTAAAAAAATAATTTATATTTTTATTAAAATACTTGGTTATCAAAAGACAAAATTATTAACAAAATTAAATATTTTACGAAAGTCCAATAAAACCAGTTTATATTTAAAGATTTGTATAAGTTATATCAGTCGTTGCTAATGATGTCGCTAGAGAAGATGTTTCTTCATACAATTTGTCACGTAATAACCACATTGCTTTGATAATATCGGTTTCATAAGATCGTTTATTAGTAGAATCTGAACGTATAAAATTAAATGGATTAAATTTAGAACCCGAAATTGTTCTTGCTTTAACTGATTTGTTACATTTACTTATTGTGTTTTGACGACATTTTCCATGTAATGTTTCTAGGTACTGTTTATAAGTGTCTGAATGCAAAGCTCTTTTTACATGAACTGATTTAACAGAAGGTGATATAAAAATTGTCTCTGGTTGCTTTGGAGCAAGGACAACAGAACGTCCAGGGTCAATATTTGGATTTGTTGACGGTGTAACATAAGCAATTGTTGAAGGTACAATAGATTTTTGAGATACAGTTGTTGTGAATGTAGACGGTGAAGTTTGATAAGTATGAACTATATTTTGATTTATAGATGAAATTGGTTGCTGATGAACTTGAAGCATTTGAACGGGTGTACCATTTTGATTTTGTCCTAAAACAACAGTTTGCTGTCCTTGACCGTTTACTGGAAGCAAAACTGTATTACCATTCATTTTAGTTTGAACAAATTGTTGAGCAGAATGTGAAGAACCAGTAGTTGAAATATAACCATTTTGTGTAGGTTGGTTTTTAGAAGTACAATTTTGGGTAGTTCCATTTTGCATTGTTTTTAAAGATGCTTGAATATTATTATTAATCAAAGTTGGTTTTTGAAGTTGGTTACTTGGTAAAGTCTTAGCATTGAAACGTTCTGTAGAAGGTACTCCTTGAGGGTGGTGTTTAAATATACCTCCTTGTGCAAAAGGTTTTGTAAGTACACCTCCAGTATATACAAGACATGGTCCATTCTTGGTAATATCTTCATGTTCATAAACAAAAAAGTTTTTTCCTCTTTGATTTGGATACATTGCCTTTGCTGCATTTGCAAGATGTTTTTCTTTTATATGACGAAAAAGTCTTGGAATTGATGGGAAAGGTTTTCCTTCTTTTTTGTATTTTAAACAACTGTGCCATAAGCATGCATTTGTAACATCACCATTTAATAATTTTATTGGAGATTTTGTATGAACAATACGTAAATGTTCAATTAATCCATCAATACAATCAAATTGATAATCACAAGTATCCCATCTACATGGAAAAATTTTTATTTGTCCAGGTTGAAGAGCTTTGCAATTTTGTACATCTTCAACTTCTTGTTTAGCTCTTTCAGAAGCAATATAAGATGCTCTTACCTCGTATTGCTTTTTTTCGGTATCTGTCAATTTTTTCCATTCAGCACCAACCATACGTGAAATTTCGCCGAATCCAACAGTTGGATTGTCAATCATTACACGTTTTCTTACTTCAGCAGAAAATAATATATATCCCGATTTAGATTTTGCATTTAATTTTGGTTGTTGTGATAACCATAAAGGATCTTTACATCTTTCTTTAGTCTCATCATCAATTTCAATATGATCAAGATCAGATGTATCATTAAGATTCTCAATAAAATCATTTAAATCTGGAACATCAGCAGGTAATGTTGTATCAGTTTTCATAATTAACGGTGATAATTCTTTTTCCATAATTATATGATTTTTTAACAGTAATATTTCATCATCAATGACGGAAGCCGCCAAATTATATGTCTAAAATTAATAAAAAAAAATTTATTAATAAATTTATTTAAAATTATATAATTTTCATTTTTAAAATTTTGATCACTATTTTATAATTTATAAAAATAAAAAAAAATTTTAATATTATAATTTAAAAATATTATCATTACTAAAATAAAAAAATAACATAGAAATTTTTGCAAATGTTTAGTAAGTAGATTTACAAAAACATCAATTTATTTAATTTTTAAAAAAAATTTTAATTATAAAAAAATATAAACATAAGCTGCCAAGTAGTTACTATTAAAAGAATTAACAAAGGCGCCAGAAGAAACATGGTAAAATCAAAAAACTATTAGCCGGCTTTATTATACCCTAGTGCTTTAGATAAAAAATAGCAGCCAGTTGGATTTTAAAAACATAACTTTAACATTCATTAATAGGTGCTAGCAAAGTAAGCAGATGAAAGAAATGATCATAGTCGCAGTAACAGTACTACAGCTAATAAAATATTTATTTAATAATACTAAAGAAAGCAGTTAGTACAGACATATATATTACAATTGTAGGGATTCTCATGCTGTCTGTTAATAGTACACACTTGCTGTCTAACTAAAGATATGTACATACACTAAATGTCAATTCTAATTCATTACTATATCGACATAAATAATGACATAATGCAAGCAGATTTCATATCAAAACAACATAGTTGTCTAATTATTATGCTCTCTTACGATCGATCGTTTAAATAGCATTAAATTTATAACAAAAAGCTGTTGTCAAAGTGAATGTTAAAAACTAAGTGTATGCCTATTTTTCTAGTCAATTATATCTTTTACACTTAAAATACAATTTTCTAGTGGCTTAGTACACTATTTAGAAAGACCATTATATATTATAAAAATATAATTCGTTATTATCGCGCAGAAAAGATTGTTAAGTTACACTATATGATATGTAATAAAAATGTTTTATATATATAGAAAAAGTAGTAATTACATAAGAAAGTTTAATATGTAATTATATTAATTAATAGAAAATATTATTTATAATAAAGTTTAATTTTAGTAAAAAAATATTTATTCATAAAACTTACCTTTAATTTCTTTATTTGTCTAGAAAACTCAAGATTCATTGGTTTTGATTTTATACCAAATTCATCATTTAATCCTATAATTTTTCCTTGTAATTTACCAACATTTGCTCTTAATGAACAATATCCTTCTGTTTTATCATATCCTTTTACTTTGTATTCACAAATAAATACATCACATTCTGGAATTTCAGTTTTCCTTTCTGTTTCATATTGTTTTAAAGTTAAGATAGAACATTTGTTTTGAATATTATCACAATCAACAACCATATCTTTTTGATCAACTGCAAAAACTTCGTTAACATAAAATAATCTTGATTCATCATGAGTAACTTCTATTGGCCGTGCAAACCAAGATCCTGAAAAATATGCTTTTCCTTCACTTGTTTTCCATAATTTATCTATTCGCATTACATCACAGTATGCCTTCTTGTCGTTAAAAACAAGAACACCATCACCAAGTTTTAACCAGAATTTACCATGTTGCATTATTTCATAACATTGAAATGTAATTCCTTCATTATTTATTTCACTATTCATGATCGCTGTTTGAGAAGTTGAAATAACTTCTTCATATTTTGGGTGTAATATTTCATCTGAATCATTAAGATTTCCAATTTTTTTTATATTTTTGAAAATACTTTCTTTATCCCCTTCTTTTGTTAGATTTTTTATCAAAGTAATTTCATTTTCACCATCATTATCTTTTTGTTCATTTTCACCTTTTGTTGTTCTTTTTTTTCTTCCAGTTGCATTAATTTCATCTGTAAGTTGTCTATCAGTAAAAAAACGAGCAGAAGAAATTAATGAATTTTTTATAGCATCATCTCTTTGACTTATAAAATGAGTTTGTAAAGTCACTGTATCTTCGTAAATTGTATCTTCAGGTGTTGCAAGTTTTCTAGCAACAGAAAATAAATAAAATACATCTTCTTGAAATCTATCAAGTCGTCTATATCTTCGGTTTTCAACATTTTTTTTTATTTGATCTAATGTGAATGGCCAATATTCTTGAATAATTTCATGTTGTTCTAATAATAATGGAATTCTCAATAAAGATTCTGATACTTTTTTTCCATTATTACTTATCAATGATAAAAGTTCATCTATTAACCGTTGTAAAATTTTTTGAACTTCATATTGTACTGATGGAACGTGAGATTTTATATCAAAGTTTTTTTTTTCATGCATAATAAATTTTAGTAATGTAAATGCATCACCATAAATTTGACTTTCAGGATCATTAAAAGTACAGGCGTTTGAAAACACTAAAATCATGTCATTTAAAAGTGCGTAAATATTTGAGTATGATCGATTTAACAATTTTTGACGTATTTTTTCTAAATCCATTGGCTTTTTAATCTCTTCATAATATTCGGGATACTCAAGTTTAGTTGGAAGTTTATTAAAATTATACGATAAAATACGATTTACAGGAGCCTTATAATCAACTATTGTGTTAAAAAATTCATACATTTGTGCTTGATCTTTAGTCAATTCATTTGAAATTTTTAGCATCATTTCATATTTATCAGTTATTACAAATTCATTATTTTTAGAGAAATTTTTTAAAACTTTAGGAGATGGAGGAAAAGATGATTCATCAGAATATAAAGATAGACTATCTCTATTAATTTTCTTTTTTCTTTGTTCTTTAAAAAATTGAGGTGACAATAAAGGTTCCAAAGGGGCTATTTCATTTATAAATTCAAACACTTTTGCTTTTAAAAATTGCGCATCATTAAAGATAAAATGACCAGGTGGATTTATAATCATAGCATTGTCAAAAACTAAAATGAGATCATTTTGAAATTCTGTTGATGATAAATAACATCGATCTTCTAATTTCTTTTTTACAGTAATCATATCCATAGGATTTTTAATAATTGAAAAATATTGTTCATAGTGTTCTTTTGAAGGAAGTTGCATAAATGGATTTATAATTCGTCTATTATCAATATAAATTTCACATAATCTATTCCAAATATTTGTTAATCTTAAGATATATATTGTCCATCTTTCATCAACTGATTTACGTCCCTTTTTTCCTGCAATTGGTGTAAATCCAGGAATATTTCCATATTTGCTTTGACGAGCTACTTGAACAGTATTTGAAATATCACTTTCTTCGTCTAATAATTCCTTTTTAACTTTTTTGTCAATACAAAGCTTTTTATTTGTTTCTGATAGTACAATATTTCTTTTATCAATTTCATTTTTAAGTATTTTTTCTAAAGCAACTGCATCTTTATAAATAACAGATGATTCAATGTTAAATTTTTTTGCATTTGAACAAATTAACATAAAATCAAAAATTAATTCTTCAATTTTTGTGTACATGCCTTTTTTTAATTTATTATTAATAGCATATAATGACATTGGTTGTTCAATTTCTTCATAATATTCAGGGTATTGACTTTTCAAAGGTAACTCAAAAAAAAAGTTACAAAGATATTCTTTATTCTTTTTTTTTTGTTGTTTTAAAAACCAATAAAATTTAAAAAGTTCATTATCTTCACTTTCATTTACTTCATCATCTTCATCTTCAGTTAGAAAAACTTCATCATCACTTAATGTAGCATTTGCTAATGAATTAACTTCAGCTTTTGCTTCATCTATAACGCTTTTGTTTGCTCTTCTTTTTAGTTTATTAATCTCATCTTTTCTTTTTTTGACAAATTCATAAATTGTGACAGCGTCTTTACCTATTTCAGAGCGTAAACCATTAAATTTTTTTGCATTTGAAACAAGTAATTCAATATCCTTTTCAAATTCATTCCAATCATTATATTCATTTTTTAAAACCTTACATGCAATAGTTTTGAGATCAATAGGGTTTTTAATAATTTTGTAGTATTCAGGAAATTCATCTTTACTTTCTAATACTTTAAAAACAGGAGCTATCATACGCCCACTTTCATCACTCAAATTAACAATTCCTTTTAAAATTATTTCTAATTTCCAGGTATCAAATAATTCTGTTTTTAATTCATTTTCAATAGGCATAGTATTTCCGTTTATTTTAATTTCAGTTACTGGAGAAAAATTATTTAATGGTCCAGTATTTTCTTTTGTACGCTCAACATCAACTAAAAATTTTTCTTTTTCTGATTTGTAAAATAAATTAAGATCAGAAGCTGCTTTAAAAATTTTATTATCATTATGACAACAATTTATATTACATTCAATTACATTTTCAATATCTTGACATAAATCAACTACTTTTGTATATTCACCAGATTGTAATTTTTCTTGTATAATAAAAAAATCATGCGGAGAATTTATTTTTTTTAAATATTCAGAACAGTTATTTTTTAATTGTATTTTGTATAAAATGTCGTAAGGGCATGTTTTATCAATTGTCTCATATGACATGATACTTTGAAAAAGATTTTGACATAATATAAACTAAAAAATATATTATATAAAAATATTTTTAAATTAGTACCTCTAAATTTTCTTCCTCTACTTTGGTTTTTTTATTTGATTGTAAATTACTTATTAAAGAATTGGGTAATGGTCGTTTTCTATCGGCAACAAGTAAAGTTTTGCTTGCTATGGCATCAATACTCATTTTAAAATTAGTGCACTTAATAGCCAAAAATGGACAAATAAAATTAGTAAAAAAAAATAGTGATTTTTAAAGCTAAAATTATTAAATAAATTTTAATTAATTATTTAATAAATAGTCTATTTATCTATAGAAAAATTAAAAATACAAAAGAAAACTATTAAAATATTACTAAATACAATAAGGACAAATTTAATGCATAAATTGGTCACTCATTGATCAATTTTTTTAAATGTAACTAACTGCAATTTTACAATGACCATTAAAAAGGCGCCAAAAATTAAATTGAGGTCAAAATTTAAATAAATTAAAAATTATGAGTTAACACATGCCGAAAAGTAAAATGGACAAGTTGGAATAAGATTTATATATAAAGTTGCCATTTTAATTTAAATATTTCCTTTAAATAAACAATATCCCAAAGGACCAAATATTTTTCATTGATAACATACAATTTTTTAAACAATAACATTTTGTTTAGCATATCTTAAGATATAACTAGTTCTTAATAATAATCATAAAATAAGCTAAAATATTCAAAAATATTATTTTATTTTATATTATCGTGTTAAAAAAAGTATTACAACATTCATATAGTTATAATATGTATATCTACACCCTCTGTTCCAAAAAATAACCGGAATGGCTTTATAAAAAAGAATTTAGCTATAAAAATTAAAAAAATATTTTTTTATTTATTTCAAGTAATTTTCCTCAATAGAAATACAACAAAAAAACCGTTTTAAAAATTCATAAAATGACTTTTTTATGTCATTTTTTGTGATACTCTTTAGGATGACGGTCGTTGAAGATTTAATGCTCTCAATCAAGTTGAAACGCTTTCTTTTTTTTTCAAAATGTAATTTAGGAAGTAGGAAACAGTCGCAGGGAGCCAAATCAAGTAAAAATAAAGAATGGTTAAATAAAAAAATCTGACTTTTGGTCAAATAATCAGTGATGTTTGATGACCGACAAGATGTTGTATTATCTGAGTAATTGCGAATTGCTTTGTTCTTGATATTCAAGACGAATACGGGCTTTTAAACATTTTAATATACCTAGATAATACTCAACATTAACCTTTATACCACTTAGAACAATTTCTTTCTGAATAATGCCTTTTGAATCGTAGAAACGAATGAGCATTATTTTAATTTTTGACTTTTTCAAACGACATTTTTTTAACAAAAAATTATTTCTATAAGCTATTTAAAGCATTTGGAATGTTTCGGTAGCAGATTTACTAATTTTAACACAGAATTGAATGATACTTTTTTGCTCTTAATTCATCCTCCGACCGACGTAGAAAAATGATCATAGTTTAATGTAAAATATATCTGCTCCAAGTAGAAAAATGAATAAATGAAACAAGCATTTGATAAATGAAGGTTGATACTCAACAAAACAACTAATGACCTACCGATAACGCCATTAGTTTTTGTAAAATAAAGCCATTCCGGTTATTTTTGGGACAGAAGGTGTATAAAATAGCAAGCTAAAATTTAAATTATTATTAAAAATAACTATAAATATAGACTAGACATTTATTTCTTTAAAAGTTTATTTTTTATTTTTGTTATTAACATGTTTAAAATTAAAATGTTTTGAACATAAAAAATAGTTTGACGTAAAACAAACATTTATAAAAATAAACAATTTTTCTTGTTTTTTTTATTTTTAACAAACGTTTTTTTTTTTTCACAATGCTTTTAATTGAACATATATATATTGTTCTATTTTTTTATTGTTATATATTATTTTTAAATAAAGTCAAATTTATAGAAAAAAAAAACTTTTCAAATAAAAAAGATAATTTATATTTAAAACATAAAAAATGTGATTTTATGATAAAATCATTTTAAAACAAATTAATAACATTTATTAGAATATTATGAAAAATAGATTAATAAGCTTGTAAATAAAAGCTATAATTTAATAAAGATATAATATCTTATTTTTTATATTAGAACAGTAGTTATATTAATGTTTGTATTCAGAAATATAACTAATAAACAGAAAAACTTTATTTAAAAAAATAATAAATATACACTAGTTTTTATTAATATTATAAAGAAAAATAGCTTAAAAGTTGTTTTAAACTGTTATTGCTTATAAAAAAAGATTAATTTTAACAAAAAGCTATTAATAAAAATAATAGCGCAAAAATTTTTAAAACATTTATTAGCATTATATAGATAAGTTTTAATTAAATTAAAACTTTATCTAGTTAGACGTTTTGTAATAATAATATGAAAATCAGATTCTTTATTTATAAATAAATATTAGCGTTTTTTTTTGTTAATTTAATCAAATTATGTAGATATGTTTGTACAGTCTCTTAAATACTTTTTTTTTAAAATAAGTATAGTACGGTAAACGTCTATAAAAAAACATAATTTTTAAAGATTAAAAAATTTTTCAATTTCAATTAAAAAAGAATATTTAGATGGTACATTAAATTTATATAAAATTATTGTAATAAATTTCTTAGAATAAGTAATAATTTCTATAATTTCTTTAAAAATATTGTAAAATTAATAACTATTTACATGATAATCTTTTTTAAAACAATATAATTATATATATTCATTTAGTATCACTATTAATCTAAACCTGGTTATTTCTATAGACTGTAGTAAATATTAAAATTTAGCTTTATAATCAAGATAATAATTTTTTTAACTGTAAATTATTATTATATAATTTTATTAAAATTAGTCAGCAACGATATGTCAAAGTATAATATATTTTTATTAAAAATAAAATTTATTGTAATTGTAAAAATAACTTTTTTAATAATTATATATTTTTTTTAAATACTACGATAACTGTTGTTAAAGTTAATTTAATGCATTATCAAAATTTGAAGTTTACTTTAATATTTTTAAATTTATAAAAAAGGTTATAATTACTTTAAAAAACAATAAATAATAAGTTGTATTGACATTATAATATTTAGCAAAGCTTTTTTTTATATAAATTAGTAAAAAATTAAATAATTTACAATATTTTTTAATACATTTTTAAAATATAAAATAAAATTTTTTTTATTTAAGATATTACTATTAATTATCAGAAAATGAATTTAAGTATAAAATTATATAAATTTAGTTAAAAAAATATCTCATACGTGTAAAAGAAAATGTTGTCTAAGTTTTGATACTATAACTTTTTTAATGTTTTAAAATATAGTCATTTAAAAAAAAACTGTATACTTTTTAAGATGTAAACATATGTTATCTATAAATTCATATACCCTTTGAAAAAAAAATCTGTTCTTTAAATATCAAAATTACACTACTAATTCAGATTGCTTAGTTTGGTAATAAAAAAAGTTTTTAGAATTATAATAAAATATTTATTTTTCTAAGAAAGAAAATTAAAGTGAAAACATAATTAAAACTTGTATTAATTAAAAAATTTTATTTTAAAATTTATTATAATAAAATAACTAAAAAAATGCTTTTTTGAAAGATGAAAATTATTTGTATTTTTAAATCATAAGATAAGTTTTTAATTTTTCTATCCATTTTTGATTATTTTTAAAATGTAAGATTGAATCGTGGTCTCCGTCAATTAAAATAATTTTTATACTATTTGAATAACTTAGCCAACCATTATCAATACAAGAACGAACGTACTTATCTAATGGCTCAATTTTTATAGAATGTTTCAATGACGATGAACCTAAACTTTTTGCTTTAAGTAAAATAAGTTGCATAGAAGTTTTTTCATTAAAAGTAATAACATGTTCTTTAAGCATTTTTGCTAGGATTAATGATTTTCTTATCATTTCTTTATTGTTTGGTATAATTGCAAACTTTTCTTTTATATAGTTTTCTACAATATTTAAATCTAGTTTATTTATTCTAAGTGCCCATGAATCTAACATAATAACATTTTTTTGTAATTTACATAGTTTTTTAAAATTCTTTTCTAATATTAAATATACTTCTCTTGCTAAAATACCGCCAAGTGAATGTCCCATTAAAAATATGTTTTTATTGCTATCAATAGCAATATATTTTGCATAATATTGTGCTAAATTTAATAAACTACAATTTTCCAACTCTCCATTGTATTCAAAACCTCGTATTTCATAATTAAAAAATTGTATCATATTATAAAACGGATACAAAGTACCACCAATAGCATAAAATACATATATAATTGTATCTGAATCACTATTTTCTTTAATTATTTTTACAGGATTATCAAGTAAGGAAATACATTTATTTATTATAATTTCTTCCATTCTACCAAATGTCGGTTGTTGATATAATTCATTGACACTGACAGAAATTTTAAACTCTTCTTCAATATTTTTTCTTAATTTTATTAAACTTAATGAATTTCCTCCCTCTATAAAAAAATTAGAATCTTTTGTTAAATTTTTGATTGGAAAAATATCATACCAAAGTGTTGTTAGTTTCGAATTCATATTTACTAATAAATGTGGATTTTTATTATCTGTAAAAAAACTTAAAAGTTTTTGTTTATCTATTTTTCCGTTAGTTGTTATAGGAAAATTTTTAGTAGTAATTATTTTATTAACAAATTTATCTATTTTTTGAATATTTTTATCACTTTTTATAAAAGCTACCAATGAATCTTTAATTTTTAATACTACAATGTTGTCATTAAAATATATTTGCTTTAAAGAATTTTCTATATACTTAATATTAACTCTTGCTCCTTTTATTTTAACAAAATCATCGTTAATTCTTCCATAATATTTAATATCATTATTTTTCTTTCTTAATCCTATGTCTCCACTCCAATATTTATCAATTTTATTTTTACTTCCTAAATAACTTCGACATACACAATATCCTTCAATAACTATTTCTCCAAAATAATATGATTCTCTATAAAAAGTTTTATTTTTAAGCTTAACTATAGTATTTTTTATTTCTTTTCCTATATTATTTCCATTAAAAGGATTCTTTTTTTCAGTTACCCAAATTGTTGTTTCTGTAGGACCATAAATTTGAACAATAAAAATATTTCGCCGTCTACATTTTTCGATTTGTTTAGTTGATGGAGTTTCACCTCCAACAATTAAATATTTTAATTGTTTTTTACCCATATTTTCAAGTTTATTTAAATCTTCATTAGACAAGTTATTAAAAACAGCTGAACTTAAAAGAATATGACTTATGTTACTATTGAAATCTATATCATTCACAGGTTGATTAATGTTTCTAATAATTATAAGTTCTGAATTCATCATTAAACTCATAAAAATATTAAATATTGACATGTCAAAGGTATATCTAATTGAATCAAGAAAATAACAATCTTGGTTAATAAATAAACTTTTTGTTGTAGAAAACAAAAAATTTATAACACTTTTTTGATCAACTAAAACACCTTTACGTTTACCTGTAGTTCCTGAAGTATATAAACAATACAGTAAATCATTATTTTTGTTTCGATTTCTATACTTTAAACAGCTTTTTATTTTGATATTACATAAAGTATTAGATTGTATCACAAAAATATTTCCATCAATATTTTCATTAATATTTTCATTAAAAGGAACATAACCTGAAGATGTTAAAATAATAGAAAGTATAAATTCTACTGATAAATTTTTATAATTAATTCCTAGCAAAAAATCTGGTCCAAGAATTTCCCCAGTCTTTAAAAAATAATCATTTTCAATTATAAATGATTTTTGTAAACAACGTTCAAAAACATTTTTAGATTTTTCAAATGAAAACATTTGTTTTCTAATCAATTCTTGAATTGATGTACTAGGAATATTAAAGCATTCCTGTTTTACTCTTTTTCTAGTAAATTTTTCTATAGTTAATTCTTTCAAAATAATTAAATAATCTTTTATGACACTTTTGATATAATTAGTGGAATATTTTTTTTCATTAAAATCAACAGTAACTTGAAGATTATTATTTACTTCATCAATAGTCATACTAAAATCAAAAATTGTATTTCTTGAAATTTGTTTGACTTTGGTCTTTTTTATATCTCTCAAATTTACTACTGGATAATCTAATTCATGACGGTAGTTAAAAAAAACTTCAAACAATGGATGATTTGAGGTAGATCGTGGTAAGTTTAATTTTGAAACTATTTTGTTAAATGGAACATTTTCATATAATTTAGCTTTTATAAATTGTGAATGGACATATTTTAATATTTCATTAATGTTTCCTTTTAACTTTTTTAGCATTTCTCTTTCAATTATTAATAGAATATTGTTTAGAAAACAGCCAATAATATTTTTTTGATAATTTTTACTTCTTCCCGAAACAGGAACACCAATATATAAATAGTTGTCGTCAAAATTTTCATTCCAACATTCTACTAATATAATAAATCCTGTAAGTAAAAAAATAAATTTTGTCAATCCTTTTTCAATTGATATTTCTTTAATTTTTGAAAATAAATTGGTAGGAATGTTAAATTTTAAACAATTGTGTTTTTTATTAATTATTCCTTCATGAGAAAATAATTGTGTTGGTTTCATAACATTAAATAAAAAGTTGTGGTTATTTAAATATTCCTTAACCTTTGATTTTGTATTTTCGTTTTTAGTAAATTTCCAAATTTCATCATGTGGTAATACAATGTAATTAGAATCAATTTTATTGTTATTCCATAACATTTCAAAATATTTTGCAAAAATAGACATAGACCAGCCATCTGTCATAATATGTTGTTGATTTATAACAATTATTAAATCATTATTTTTTTTAAAAATTTTTAATCTCATTGGACAGCCTTCATTATAATCAAAATGTACTCTTAATTCTTCTTTAATTAAATTTTTTTTCCAATTTGAAGTTTTTAAATAATAAAAAGACTCTGTTAGTGATAGTAAATGAATTTTAAACGACTCTGTTAAAAATTTACTTCTTAAACCTGGTTGAAACTTAATAATTTTATGTAATGTTTCAATAAACTTTTTTTTAAAGCAAACACTATCAAATAATTTGATTGTGAAAACAATATTGTATTTTTCATTATCATTAATTTCTTTTAGTAACATCATACTTTTTTGAGCCCAATTCATATCTAACTCAAATGAATATTTTTTTTCTTTTAATGTAATAGAAGTTTTGTCATTTTTTAATAATTTTTTTAATGCTTTTACAATAGCCATAAAGCTAGAATTTTCATAAATCATATCAAGAGTAAAATTTTCATGAAGTTTCCAAATAAAATGTAGAATAGATAAACTATTTCCACCAGCCTCAAAAAATGTTATTTCATCGTTTTTTGGATATGATCCCAGTACATCTTTCCATACTTCTCTGACCCTCTCTTTTAACAAACTTATATTAGATGTATTTTCTACGAAGATATCTTTAGAAAAATTATTTTTAACTAATTGTTGATTGTGACTTACAATTTGACGAATAATCTCTGGATTATGTTTAGAAATACAAACAATACCTTTTTGATTAGAACGGAAAATAATTTTTAATTTTTCTTCTAACTCCGCTTGTTGAATACCATTTTCTTTAAATAATTCATGAAAATCATCTTTTTCTTCATGTTTCCCTTTGAAAAACATTGAATCTTTATCAAGAACAGGTGGTAATTGAAGTGAAATAATGCTATCAAAAGCTGAATTAAATGTTTTATTTAATGTTGGAATTGATAAACTAAGAATATCAAAAAATATATTACTACCAGCATAATATTCTTCGTTTAAAATACCAAGCATTGAACTTAAAGATGAAATTAAAACTATTCTGTTAGCTTTTAAAGAACGACCATTTAAATAATCAGCAATATTTTTAATACCTTTATATTTGACATCTAAAATATCTTCTTCTGGTTGATGATGTGGATGAAGACCACAACAAAATACAATATTGTCAATAGATTCTCCTGAAGAAATTACTGAATTTAAAAAGTTTGTTACATCATCTTTTACTCTAACATCAACATTAAAACTTGTGCTACAAGTAAAAATTGATGTTTTAGGAAATATATTTCTAATAATTTTGTAAACTAATTTTCCAATACAGCCATTAGCACCAAAAATTATAACAGATTGAGGATTATATAAAAATGTTTCTATATATTTTAATTTTTTGTACTTTAATACACTAGGTTTGTTTTTTTGTAATGATGTGTAAGCAAATGTGTTGCTATATTTTGAAATAAAATTATTATTTTTTTGTTTATTTAAAGATATTTGAATTGAAATTGTAGGATTAAGGCATTGAATTTCTGATAACAAAGCACACATTAATATAGATTGCTTATTTAATTTTTCTACTGTAAATGATATATTAATATTATTCATTTTAGCCCATTCATATTTTGACTGTTTTATTTTTACATAATCAAATTCAGATAGAACAATTACATCAGAATTTGATGAATTATTATTATCCTCAATTTCAAATGTCATTTTCCAAAAATTAAATGTAGAAAAAGTGAAATCAATAAAATAATCAGCTATTGAATCAAGATCATAATTTCCAGAAAAGTTTATATTGTTATATCCTTCACACCAAAGTCTACCAATAGATTCTATTAAAATGTTACGTTTTTCTTTTAAATTAGCTGCTTTTCCTTGTATAGTATTTAATAATAAAAATTTTTCGTTACTAATTATATTTCCTAAAATTCCTTGTGGTCCAATTTCAAAAATAGTATTTATAGAAGTAATTTCTTTTAACATTTTTAAAGATAAATCTAATCTAACAGGATTTCTAGCATGTTCTAAAAAATATGTCGTAGACAATGGTTTATCAGAGCCAATAAATTTTCCATTAACATTAGAAATGACATTTTTTTTAGAAATATTATCATTATTAATAAAATTGGAATTATTAAGAACTACTTTAAATTTATCTAGTATACTATTAATCATACTAGTATGAAAACCATGTCGTGTTCTTAAATTTTTAAATTCAAAATTGCAATCTAATAAAAGATTTTTAAGTTTATCAGTATTTTCTTTTTTTCCAACTACGCAGCAAATTTGTGCATTTAGAATAGCACTAATTTCAATGTCATTTTCACTTATTAATTTATTAGCTTTCAATTCATTTAATTTATCAATAAAATTTATACCTTTTACAGCTAACATAACAGCTTCCTCTGTACTTTCCATTAATTTTCCCCTATTTTTTAAAATGTCTAATGTTTCTTTTGTTTTTAGCCATCCTGAAGCAACTAAAGCAGTATATTCACCAAGAGAATGCCCAAAATAAATATTGCATGAGATGCCAAATTTTAATAAACAATTAATTAAACATTGTGATATTAAAAATAAACCTAATTGAGCATTTAATGTAGAATGTATTTCTTCCATAAAGCATTGATCAAAAATATTTATACCAAATTTTGTTGCAATTTTATCTACTTCTTCTTTAAATTCATTCATATTTAAAAGTTCTTCACCCATATATTTATATTCAACCCCTTGAGGACAACAATAAAAAGCAATATTTGATGAATTTAAAGATTTTTCTGTATAATAAAAGTTATAATTTTTATTTTTAAGATATTTCATAAGTGAAGAAAAATCATTTCCAACAAGATAACATCTCCAAGGAAGATTTAAATTTTGTTCTAGTATTGTTTTCCAAATAGGTAAAAAATTTATTTCTAAATTTTCTTTCTCTATTAATGTATGAAAATGATCAAGTTTTTCTATTAATTCATATTTTGTTGGTGCAGAAAATGGAAAAATTAATGGTGTTTTATTATAACTAATTTCTTTTGTTTTTTGATTAATTTTTAACCTTTCTTTTGTATTACTTAAAATAAGTGATCCATTTGAACCACCAATTCCAAAACTATTAACTAATGCATGTTTTATATATTGTGGATATATAAAATTTTCGCAATGAAGTTGAATTGGTATTTGTTGATGTTTCATCATTTCAATAACTTTAATAATAGATGCCATTCCACTAGCAGCAAAACAATGTCCAATATTAGCTTTGACAGATCCTTTAGCAACACGATATATTTTATTTTCTCCAAAAACTTTTTTTAAAGCTTTTAACTCAATTTTGTCACCTAAAACTGTTCCTGTACAATGACATTCAATATAATCAATTTCATCATTCGTTAAATTTGATTTAATTATTGCATTTCTAATAACTGTTTCTTGACCTTTGACTGTTGGAGCCAAAAAATTTGATTTATTTTTACCATCATTATTTATAGATATACCATTAATAACAGCATGTATCTCATCTCCATCATTAAAAGCATTTTCTAATAATTTTAAAATTAATATACCACAACCACTTCCTCTAATAATTCCTGTTGCATTACTACAAAAAGGACGACAATGTGGTTCACTAGCCATCATCAATCCAGGTGCATATTCATGTCCAATTTCTGAAGGTGATTGAAGTGAAACACAACCAACTACCATTATATCTGCTTCGTTTTGTAAAAGTATATTAATAGCCTGTTTTATAGCAATTATAGATGAAGAACAAGCACTGTAAACATTAAACGCAGGTCCAGTAAAATTATATAAATATGCAGTCCATAAACTGATAAAATCTTTTTGATTTTGATTAAATAAGTTTAATAAATTTCCATATATTTCATTATTATTAATATTTTTAAGTGGTGTTGAAGGTTCAGCTGAAGCAATAATACCAATTTTTGAGTTTTTAATATCAATATTACAAGATTTAAGAGCTTTTCCTACTTGATGTACAAAATGTTTTATTTGAGGATCTAATTTAATAACAGTCTCATGAGGTAAATCTAAAAATGTTTCATTAAATGAATCATAATTTGGTATTACACCTCCATAAGGTACAAAATTTTTTTTCTTATATTTGATGTCATATCTTTTTTCAAAACATTCTTTACCATTTATTAAATTATTAAAATATTCATTACAATTTTTAGATCCTGAAAATGTTCCACTGTATCCAATAATAGCAATTTTTTCTGAGGATTTTTCTCTATCAAAATATTTTTCATTAACACGATTTTCAATTAATTTAACAAGTTCTGTTGTATTAGAATATTCAAAAAGTTCTTCAATATTTATTTTAATTTCAAATGTTTTTTCTATTTGTTCTCTCATTGTTTCTAACATAATACTATCAAAACCCAATAACATAAATCCTTTGTCTTCATCAATATTTTCAAAACCAGTAATATTTTTTATTATTTGTAAAAAGTGCTCTTTAACATCTTTTTTTGATAATTTAAAACCACCATTATTTTTAATATTAATTTTTTCTTTTATTTTAAACAAACCAAATCTTCCAGAAATATCATTATCAACAAATATTTTAATTTCATTTACAACATTTTGAATATTTAACATTTCCCAATCACTATTTTCAATTTGTTTTCTAATTTTATCCATTCCTTCAATATTTTTATATAACATTCCTGTTCCTTTTATAGGACCAAGATCAAAAATTAAACATTGTATTTTTCTTGATATATCATTAAAATAATCTAAACATTTTTCACTCATTGAATCATTTGCTAAAGCATAATTACTTTGACCAACAGAACCATATATAGCTGCTACTGATGATAAAACAATAACTGTTTGAACACTTAAACATTCTTTAATATTTTTAAAAAGATTATCTAAACCTTTTACTTTTGGTAATAAAACTTTTTCAAAATCATCACTTGATAAATTATCAATCATTCCATTTTTAACAATTCCAGCTGTATGAATAATACAATCAATATCAGGATTCAAATTAAATATACTTTTTACTAATTCTAAATCTTCAATATTTCCTTGTATATAATATTGACTTGGTGATAATTTTCTATTTAATGGACCTTGTGAAAGTAATAAAGCTTCATGATATTTAAATTGATTTAATATTTCTCTTGCTACGCCACCATTACCACCTGTTATGAATATTTTTTTATATATTTTTGTTGTTGTTATATTAATATTAATTTTATCATTTACAATCTCTTTACTATATAATTTGTTTGATTTTGTTATTAAAATAGTCTTGTTTTCTGTATTTTTTGTAAATAAATTATTAATATTAAAATTTTTTAAAATGCTCTTGTCTTCCAATATAAAAAGTCTATATTTAAATAATTTTTTTTCTTTTTCTATTGATTTTAACATACCATGAAGACCATTATTTTGAGATGTTGTTATATAATTCATACAATTATACTTCATAGTACGCCATTTTTTTAATGAACTTATAACATCTTTATAAGATTCTACAAATATTTTAATATCATTTAAATCTTTTTTTCCTACTGTTTCATTTGAAAAATACAATGGAACATAAGAAATTTTTTGAATATTTTTTTGAGATGTATTACTAAAAGGCCATAATGTTTCCATTATCCATGGAAGTCGTTTAACAAAAGGTGATTTAAATCCTTTTTTTATTATTATACAACTATTTGTTCCACTAAAACCAAAACAATTTATTAGTCCAATTTTTGGTAATGTTGTTGTATTTTTTTGACAAATAATTATATTATCATTTAAAGTAATGTCACAGTTAAGTTTATGAAAATTATTAATACCTTCTAAGCAATTATTATCAAATGTTTTCAACATTTCACTTAATGAAATTAAACCAGAAGCTCCCTCACAATGTCCATATTTACCTTTACTTGCTGTTATATAAACTTTATTTTTAACATTTTTAAAAACATTATTTATAGCTTCCATTTCAATTTTATCTCCTACTTTAGTTCCAGTTCCATGAATTTCAATTAAATCAATATCATCAACAGTTATTTTGGCATCTTTTATAGTATTTCTCATTAATTCTTCTTCTTTTTTTATATTTGGTACATTAACATTTATTGATGAACCAGTATGACTTAATGAGGATGCTAAAATTTCTGGATATTCACTATAAAAATCAGCTTGTAAAATAAAAACACCAGCACCTTGACTTCTTGTATATCCATCAGCTTCAAAATCAAGTGGTTTACATTTTTTAGATTCACTTATTACTTTGTTATTCTTTAATACTAATTCAATTTCTGAATTTAGTATTACATTAACCCCACCAACAATAGCATATTTACACAATCCATTTTTTAAATGAATATATGCTAAAAAGAGTGCTGTCATAAAACTACTACAAGCTGTGTCTACTGTTAATGATGGTCCAGTAAAATTAAAAAAATTAGATATTTTTCCAGATAACATATTTTGACCTGTTCCAGTTGCAAGAAATTTTGACAACTCTGTTTCTCTAAGTTCCTTAAAACATTTCATTGCAAAGTCAGATGTACATGCTCCAATAAAAACACCTGTTTCATTTGATGGAAGATTTATATTTTGTAATGCTTCACTAGTTAATTCGAGAAGAATTCTTTGTTGTGGATCTAAATATTTTGCCTCTAATGGTGAAATTTTAAAATAAACATTGTCAAATGTTGATAAACCTCTTTTATCAATGTCTGAAGGATAGTAACAACTGCATGATATTAAAAATATTCTTTTTTCATTTTTTTGTTCATTATCTATAATGAAAGTATTAAAACATTAAAAATAGTTTTATTATTAAAATAACATACATTGATATTCATAATTAACTTTGGTTAAATTTAAAGATGTTGATCGTTTTCTTGTATAATTATTTTCAAAGAAAAAATCTTCACAAGAAGATTTTGGTGATTTTTGATAATTTTCACTCATTGAACTTATTTTCCTATCAGCAATAACTTTAATCAAAGATTTATTGGACTCAACCCTAATTAAATCAGCATCCACTTGTTGTAATACATTATCATTTGTTTTTTTATTTGACGTTATTAATGAAGCATATTCTTTTTCAGAATTGGTATATGAAAACAAATGTGTCAAACTTTTTGAAGTTGTAGTTAAGTTATCACTACTTTCCACTAAATTTAAGCTTTGATATTTTTTAAGAAATGGTTTTTTAGATTTCGATGGTTCTAAATGTTCTTCATTTTGACTTAATTTTGGTTGTTTGCAATACAATTTTTTAGCTGTAACATTTTCAATAAAACCTATTGATATTTTTTCAATAATATCATTTTTTAAATTTTTATTTATAATAAAAAAGTTGGCATTTCCAGTAATAATATCATTTCCAATTTTAACAATATTAACTTTAATTGCAAAAGAATATGAATGTGAATTATTATGAGTTAATTTGCTTTTAATATTTTTTATATTTGGAAATTGAATTTTATCTATAACTATTGGGACTAGTGTATATTTTATTCCTAAACTTTCTTTATTATTAATAAATGCTTTGTCAATAAAATATGATAAATAAGCAAGCAATTGAAGGGCTATTTCAAATAAACACCATTCTTTTTCTTCAATATCATTATCTAAGATATTAAAATATTCATTAACGATACATGAAGCATGTGTATAGACTTGTTCTATTTTTTTCAATCTTATAGAACAGTTATGAAGAAGTTGTAATTTTGGTCCATAATTAAATCCATAAGAATATAATGTTGCATAAAATAAATTTATTGTGTCCGAAGAAATAATAATATCATCATTAGAATTTTTAAAATCAATTTTAGCAAAATGTCCCGATTCATTTGAAAGATTTCCTGAAATATACATTAAATTACCATCTCCAATTTTATTTTTCATAATAATCTTATTAGGATTTTCAATTACTAGCATTGTATTATCAGCATTCTTTAATGTAAGCATATTATGAAATTTAATTTCTTTAAATATGAAATGTCCAGTTTTTTGTATAAATTTGTATATTTGAAGCATTCCAGGACATATTGGATAATCATTTAAATGATGATTTTCAAAATATAACTTTTCATTACTTGTAAACATTTGATTTTCATTTAACTTTTCTTCATATATATTTTTAATAAATATACTTAATTCATTAATATTTGAATGCTCAAATAAATCTATAACTTTTAATTTTATATTTGGAATTTGTTTTTTTAAATCATTAACTAAATCATGAAGAAATAAAGAGTCAATACCAAGTTCAAAAAAATTTTTATTGTCAAAATCATATTCATTTAGTGAAACTGAATTGTCTTTTAATGTTTGAATAATTTTTTGCTTAAAATTAAATATAGATTCTATATTATTATGTAAATTGCTTTCAGTTTTATTAATAATTTCTATAGAATCCATGATTTGTAGACATTTCAAATCATTTCTTACTCCCATAATTTTATCCCATTCAATATTTGCTATTATTACGTTATCAGATTTCATTTGAAATACATATTCTAAGCACATTAATGCTTCTTTTGTCTTTAAACCAATCAATCCTTTTTTTTCGAGTGTTTTATTTAACTGTTTTCGTTCACTTATTCCTGTTTCTAACCAATTACCCCAATTAATAGTAAGTGCACAAATTTTCCATTCTTTTCTTATTACTTTCATTGCTTCATCAAGAAAAGCATTGGCTGAGGAATAATTTATTTGACCTTGATTTCCAAGTATAGAAGATATTGAGGAACTACATATAAAATAATCTGGGCGGATATTTAATATATTTAAAGCTTTTTCCAAATTAAATAATCCTTGAACTTTTGGTAGCCAAACTTTATTAAATGTGGCATAATTTTGATTTATAGCAAATTTATCTAAAATAACACCAGCATTATGAATGATTCCTTTTAGTTTTCTTCCTGAATCAGCAATTTCTTTAACTACTGATAAAACAAAATCATAATCACTTACATCTCCATTTCTTTGAATAATATTATCAGTAAAATTATTATAACAAACATTCTTTCTTGACAATGAATAAACTTTAACTGAACTTAAAGATTTTTTTATAATAAAATTTACTAATTCAAGACCTATTCCTTTACTACCACCAGTGACTATCCATGTACAATTTTCTTCATAAAATAATAATTCTTTTAAAATTTTAGGTACATAAATCCCTTGTAAAATAATAGAAGATAATTCATCAGATATAAAAGATATTTCAGGAAAATATTCTGAAATTAAAGATTTCAACATACTATATAAAGAATTTCCAACAGTAGTCAAATGAGAGGAACATATAAAACCAATTTTTATAGAAATATCTTTTCCATTGTTTTTCTTTTTTATTTCTAATAATTCTTTTACAAACATGTTAAAACATAAAATCAATGTTTGTAGATGATTGTTATCATTACTAACATTTGTCACATCAATTCCGATTTTAATGTTTTGTTTTTTACATTGATTTGAAAAAACTACTTCATTTTCTTTTTTTACTAATTGCCATGTTCCGGAAGAGTTCATAAATATAAAGTATAAATCTACATCAATTGTTGTAAGTGAAGTTTCTGGAGGTGGCAAAACATTATACATTAAATATTTTTTATCAAAATTTTCCTCTTCATATGATAAAATTTTTATTTCATTTCGTTTATTAATTTCATTAGTTAATTTTTCAATTGTTGAATATTCAAATAAATCTTCTATTGTTACCTCAGGTATACCATCTATTTTTGATATTAATGCAGCTAAATTTGTTAATGACAATGAATCTAAACCAAGATCAGTAAAAGTATCTGTTTCAGATACATTTCTACCAATTTCTTCTTCAATAATATTTTTTATTTTATTATTTATATTTGATTTAGTATCATTTATTTTAAATTTTTTATTTTCATCAGAAAACCAATATCTTTGCCTATCAAATTGATAAGATGGATATGATTTTATATTAGGAAGTTTTAGAGGTTCCTTTCCATAAATAAGTGAATAATCAATATCTTTATTAAGCAAAAAATATTTTGCTGCTAGAAATTCAATATATTCAAATGAGAAATTTTTATCTTTTATTGAGGATAATTCTTCATATGGAAATACTTTTTCTAAAAATATATTTAATTCAAAGTTATTCTTTATGTCATTGCTAGGTAAATGTACTGGAAAGTTATTTTTAAAAAATATTGAATTAATTTCAATTTCATCATTCATTTTATAGCATTTCATATTTCTTAATATTACACCTCGAAATTTATAATGTTTTCTTTTGAAAATTGACTCTAATCCAATAATATCAAATTTGTCATAATTTTTCTTAACATAATCAAACATAATAGTTAAATTTTGATCTAATGATTTTTGTGATGCTCCTGAAATAAGAATGATACCACATTTTATTTCTGAATAATTTTTTTTTATTGGAATATATTTTTTTAATAAAGCCATTGCATTAGTTCCTGCAATACCAAATGAACTGACTCCTGATATAGAAATATTTTTTTGAATATTATCTCTTGCAATTTTAATTGAATTAGTTTCTATTTCATCATTTAACATTTCTAAATCAGGATGTTTAAATATTATATTATGTTTCATTTGAAGAATAACTTTTAAAACACCCATTAAACCACTTGCAGCTTCTGTATGTCCAAAATTTGCTTTTATTGTTCCAACATAACAATTAGAATCTTTTAATACTGTATCAAGAGCTCTTATTTCAATTGGATCACCCAATTTTGTACCAGTTCCATGAGCTTCCCAATAATCAACTTTAAATAAATTTTCATTAGATAAAACATTCTTTAACAACATTTTTTGACTTAATTCATTAGGAGTTGTAAGAGATACTGATTTTCCAGTATGATTAATTGCTGTTGATAAAATTTCCACTTCACAATTATCATTTAATGGTTCAACAAGTATTGCTACAACTCCTTCACTTCTCCCATATCCATTGGCACGTTGATCAAAACTATAACATCTTCCATCAGGTGATATCATTCTTCCTTTTATTCTTTTTTCCATACTATTCTCACTAATAATTAATGAAACTCCAGCAACAATAGCTTTATTACATGATTTATTTTTTATAGCATTGCAAGCCATTTCTAAAGCAACTAAACTACTACTACAAGCTGTATCCACAACAATACTAGGTCCATTTGAATTAAAAAAATAATTTAATCTTCCAGATACAGCACTTGTTGTTACTCCTAATAATGATAAAGAATTTGTTGTTGTTAATAATTCAGAGTACTCTGAACCCATGTAACCAACAAAAAAACCTATATTTTCATTTTTATTTATTAATCCACTTTTTTCTAAACATTCATAACATACTTCTAAAAGTAGTCTATGTTGGGGATCCATTTTACATGCTTCAGACTTTGAAATATCAAAAAATTGCGCATCAAATAAAGAAACATCTTCTTGTAAATAGTTTCCTGGATAATTAATACGTCCATTTTTGCAATTTGAAGTTTTACTTTCAATTAAAAAGTTATACAATTTATCCATACTATTAACTCCATTAGGTAATTTAAAAGCATAAGATGATATACCAATATTTATATTATTATCAAGCATTTTTTCTTTATCTTTTCTAAAAATAGCATTTTTACCAAGAAATATTATTTGATCTGTCATTTGATTAACAATTTGAAAGTCTCCATTTATATTAAAATAACCAATATATAAATTATTATTATTATTTTTATTTTCATTAATAAGAGAGGGAAATTTTAAAAAATTTTTGATATATGCTGGTATACATCTATATGAATTATTTTGAATAAATACAATAGCTTGAAAAGTACCATCAAGAATTGTAACTGGATCATTACCTTTAAGTATAACTTTACCAACATTATTTTTTTCATCATAAAATATATTTTGTATTACTTGAAAATAATAACCATAATCACATTTTCTTTGATTAAAAAAATTATAAATTTCTTTTTTACAAAATACCTTAGAATATGAAAAGTTTGAAATTTTGATTGTATCAATATTTTCATAATTTATTTTATAAGAAAATATCTCAGTACCATCAATTAATTTTGCAATTTTCATATTTTTATCCTCACTCCAGATAATGTTTTCATGAATATCAATTTTTTTTTTAAAAATAATATTTGATATATTATTATCAGTTGTCAATTGTAATAGTAAAGCTGCTGGTACAATACACTCATCATCTATTATATGATGAGACAATAAAGGAATATATGTAGACATTTGATCCATAGTTTGAAAATTTTTTTCAGTCAAAAGTAAGTTTTAAGTTTATAATAATAATATTTATATAATAAATAAGCTTTATAAATAATAATTCAA
This sequence comes from Strongyloides stercoralis, assembly GCA_029582065.1. NCBI lineage: Eukaryota > Metazoa > Nematoda > Chromadorea > Rhabditida > Strongyloididae > Strongyloides > Strongyloides stercoralis. Next base: position 4,178,646 of record JARPTA010000002.1, read on the forward strand.
ATTTTAATCCTAGTTAATTAAGGGATAATTTTATTTATTTATTAGTTCAATTCGATGAATGTTTAATGATAAAACAATAATTAGAAAATGTTTATAAGAATAATTATAGATAATAAGATGCTATTTACAGTAAAATTATTGTATAACACATGAAACATATTATTGTAAATAAAAAAAAATATAAACTTTAATAAAAAAAATAAATACATTTTGGAAAAAATATTTTAGTTAACTTTAAAATAATTTAAATTGTTTATTAATAGTTTAATTAAAATATCTTTGTAGCATTTAAAATGTTGTATTGATTTTTGTATCAATTAAATAAAAATTTTTAAGTTATCTCAAAATACATATTTGTTTGTTATCTTAATTTTTAATAAATTTCTTTTATATTTTTTTTTGCTTATTTTTAATTGTTTAAAATATTAATGTCAAATTACCTCTTATATTAAAGTAAGATCAAATGTTAAAACTGTTTTTTTAGTAATTTTGTTTACTAAATGTTAAAGAAAAATTATTATGATTTTAATTAAGGTTATGGTAAAAATATTTTGATTTTAAAAATATTTGAGAAGAAAAATTGTAAATAAAACAACTCACCACACATAATTTAGAATAGATTTAAAATAATATATAAAAACACATTATCTTTCATAATATTTTTTAAAGAAATATACACTTTTAAAATATGTTAAAATAACATTTTGCACTACTTAAAATTTATAACATATCTTTAGTAATTAATCAATGGTTTATCAATTAATTTTCTATAAATCATATAAAATATTTTTAAGATTGAATAAACAAAAGAATTTTTTAATCGTGTTTGAAGGTGTGCAATATGAAAAAAAATTTTATAATAATAAGAATACAATTAATCAAAATATACAAATCACATGTTCAGAAATTTACAACACTAATAAAATTTTTATGATATAAAATTTAGTAGAATAAATGGAATTTTTATTATATTTATTAAAAAATTAAATTTTTTTACTGTTATTTTTATTTTAAAACGTAATTTTTATTTAATATTAGCTACAATTAATATTTTTTACAAAATTAAAACAAGTAAAAATTTTCTATTACTTTTTACATATAACATAAAATATTTAATTTAATTATATAAAAACCTTTTAATTAGTACTTTTATAAAGCATACATTTATGTAATAAAAGTTTTAATTAAAACAATATTTTTTTTTGTAAATAAAAATTAACCTAATTTTATATTGTATGTAAACTTATAAATTAACAATTAATGGTACACTTTTGTTTTGTATTATCTATTAAAATACAGTCTTAACAAAAAACTTACAATAATGAAACAAATAAAATAAAAAACAAAATAAAAATAAAATTTTTAATATTTGAACTTAATTGTTATATACTAACTTCATACAACTATTTACTATTATTATAATTTATATTTTCATTGTAAAATGTTTGAAGGTAACTATAAAGTTTAATAAATTGTTTATTTTTGTATTAGAAGTTTTTGTTATTTTACTGGAATACTTTTTTAATACATATTATTAATTTTCACTAAGATAATTTAAGAAAAAAATATAAATATATTTGCACATTTATTTAAAAAATAATAAAAATGATTGATAAAGTTAAAAGAGTTGTTATACAAATGTTAATAACAAAAAAAATATATTAATAGCTTATACAGAAATGACTCATTAAAAATAGAAGTAAAAAATAATTATTATAAAATTAATTAACAACATAAAGTTATACGTTTATATGAAAAAAAAATTTTTTTTTAGATGTTTGAACTAAAGTATTATTATAAACAATTTATTCTTTTTTTTTAAGATTTAATGTTGGTGGTCCAACAGCAATAACCGCTCCATCAACTTTAGTTTCTTTATTCATTATTACAGCATAAGTTGCAAAATCATTTTCAGTAACTGGAGATATTTTAAGAATACCATCTTTAGATAATTCAACATTTGAATGTTTACTTTTCTGTCCAGCATGTAATATTTCTTCACCTTCATCACGAGTTATACGAAGGGATTTGGCGTTTTTTCCAAAATCATAATTAAATGTTTCACCTACAGCTACTGAGTCAAAAAATAATGATGCTTCAATAGTAGCAAAAAAAGTTAAAAAAATAAAAATTATTAAAATTTTAGTAGACATATCTTAAGATATAAATATAATGATTTTTATGACATTTTTCGTTTTATTTTATTTTATTTATACCTATTAAAATGATGGGCGTTTTTTTTTTTTTGAATTTTCTTGTGTAAAATTATCTATATTTTTTAAAATATATGTTATTAATTTGTTGTGATATAATAGAATAACATTTTTTTGTTGTTTTTAACATTGTTACTAGTAAAAGAGATTAATTAATGATATTGAAAGAAGGTATAACAAAATTATTAATAATACTATTATAATATAAATGCATTTGTAATTGTAGATAAGATTTTTGACATTTTTAAAAGTAATTAATAAATAAAGAAATATTTGTTTTTTATTATTATAATTTTTAAAAGTGATTTATACAATATTTAAAAATTTTGTTTATTTGTTTTTTTATATTTATATTTTTTAAAACAACAAATTTACTTTACTTTAATTTATACTAGAAAAATTAAAACATAAAAAATAAAAATATTTGATAATAAACACAAAAAAGATTCATCTTTTTGTTTTATAAAAAACTAACTTTTTAATTAGATATTATTGTTACTTACCTCTTTTAGTGATAGTTGTAATCCAATAGTAACTTGTTAATTTGATGGGCTTCAAAATATCTTAGGAAATTTGAAGACACTTCCTTTACTTAAACTTGTATTTAAAAAAATAAAATATAAAAAATGTTTTAATTTGTGTATAAGATTATATTAAATTTTAAAAACTTTTTTTTTTCTTTCACATGCTATTTTTTTTTGTTTTTTCTTACTTCTTTCTTCTATCTCAATCACATCAAGCATATATTGATGTAACATTTTTCATAAAACTTTTGATTTACATAAAAAACTAAAACAAGATACAACATTTTTATCATTGAATCAAAAATGGAAAACTAAATCTTGATAGAAAATATGATATATAGTATTGAAACAATAAATTCCAAAGAAAAATGCTCCCTTGAAATAATTTTTTTTTTTATAAATTATTGTTGAGGCATTATTTCTATTTTTATGCTAATTATATTAGATATATCGTTAAAAAATTCAATTATACAGTTATTAGGCAAGTTAACTAGAGGTAAAAATAAAGAGATAAATATGCTTTAACAATATTTTGAGATATCATTTTTATGTTAGTATGGAAAATATATTGATAGAGGTATTCTAATTATATAAAAATTGAAAAAATATCATGGAAATAAACTTGAGGTACTTTTAAAAGAGAATAACAAATTTAAGTAGAAGCAAATTATTGTAGAAATAAAAAATGGTTAAATAGTTAATAAATGATTTTAATTATAATACTATTTAAATTGATTAAAAATATATAATATATCTTATATCATAAAATCACAATGATAAATATTATTAATTAATAATTTTCTCTACAATTATATAATATATAATTCTGTTATGAAAATCTTAATACTTATAAATTATAAATATTGGTAATGCTTTAACTTCATTGACAAAGGAGGGCCACTTAAGACAAAACTTTTCTTATATAAATTGAAACTATATTAAAAACACCTAATTATTGAACATTGTAACAAATTTTGGTTGTTCTTTTTATTTAATAACAAATAAACAATTTATATTTAATTATATGTGGTTTTTATATAATAATTTTATATGTATCTTTTTTGTAATTTTTCATATATTGCTTTTAAATAAAATACAGTATTAAAGTTTATATAATAATACTTATAAAATAGCGTGACTGTTAAAAAATTATTATAATTTACATGAAAATAAAAGATTTTTTTTATTAATATATAAATTAAATTAAATTTACTAACTATTTAATAAAAAACTTTACTTAATAGTAAAATTCATTTTTTTCAAAAATAAAAGAGATGATAAAATATTTTATTAGATAAAAAAATAATAAAAGTTTTGATATTTAATATTTAAAGAAAAAGATAAATAATTCTTAAAAAAATAATATGAACAACGTTAATAGTTATAATCATCTTTATAAGCGTTTTACTTTAATTATATGTGTAAATTATACACAAAACCACGTTTATCATTTTTATTAAAAGCATAAATTGCTAAATATATAAAATAAACATACTTTGCTATGATTAAAATGCAAAATTGCAAAGATTATCAAAATGGATTTGGAATTTAATACAAAATAAATGGTCAAAAAAACTTTTCCATATTTTTGTGTGAATAAAATATTTTATAAAATTGTGTTTTTTATAGCTGAAAAATATTAAAAACAAATTTTTTTTCCTTTAATAGCAAAAAATAAAAAAAAAATATTTTATAAGTTTTTGACAAAAATTAAAAAAGAATTAAGGAAAACTAATTTTATTTTAAAAAATTAATAGTATTTATTTTTTATTACTTAAATTTTTATTACTTTTATTATCACTGATATAGAAATTATTATTTTTTCATTATTGGAAAAATATTTACACAATTATTTTGTATCAGAAGAATTTTTCCTATCCATCTTTATATATGAATAAATATATAATAAGAAGAAAAATATCTTAGTTGTAAGACAATTTATACATTATTTATTTTAAAATAATTAAGTTTTTTTTTATTCTTGAAAGACTGTTATATAAAGTTATTTACAAAATTAGATACTATAAATTTATAATATTTATTTATTGCATATGGTAAGAATATATCTGTTTTTTTTTTTGTTTATTTATATAAAAAATTTTTTTTTTTCATTTAGAGTTTGGAAAATTCCTTAATATTATTAAATCAATTGTCAGGTTATTATGATGTAACTATTGATACAAAATATAAATTAACATTGCCAACTAGATATGTTGTAGTTCAAACAATTGGTTCAGGTGCCCAAGGTGTTGTATTTTCAGCATTTGATTTAATCAGTTTAAAATATGTTGTAATAAAAAAACTTACCAATCCATTTTCAGATGAATTTAATGCTAAAAGAGCATATAGAGAACTTTGTTTACTTTCAGGAATTAAACATTCAATGGTATGTTATTATTTAAAAAAATATTACTTTCTTAAAACATTAAAATTATCATTTCTTTTAGATAATTCCAATGTATAGTATGTTTACACCACAACAAACACCTGAATCATTACAAGATATATATTTTATAATGGAAAAAATGGATGGGACAATAGATAAATGTTATGAAAAATTATTAGATCATACAAGGATTTCTTTTTTAACATATCAAATTCTTTGTGCTTTAAAACATTTACATGCTTCTGGTGTTATTCATAGAGTAAGTATAATATATTTTTTTAATGGTAAAAATTTTTATTTTTTTTAGGATTTAAAACCACATAATATTGGTTTAAATAATGATTGTACAGTCAAACTTCTTGATTTTGGATTATCACGCTACATTGAAAATCAAATGCATTTTACAAAAAATATTGTAACATTATTTTATAGAGCACCAGAAGTTTTATTATCTTTAAAATATAATGAAAAAATAGATGTATGGTCTGTTGGTTGTATTATGGCAGAATTAATAATAGGAAAAATATTTTTTAAGGCACATGATGAATTATCACTATGGAATAATATAGTGGAAAAAATAGGATATCCTAATGATAATTTTTTAAATACTTTACCTTCAATTTTAAAAGATTATATGAAAAAAAATTTAAAACCAAGAAATGTTAACTTTGAAGAACATTTTCCTGATTCATTTTTTGATAATACTCCTCCTGATAATCAACCTATTCCGAAAGATTTAAATTCATATAATTGTAGAGATGTATTAAAAAAGATGCTAAAAATTGATCCAAATGAAAGAATATCTGTTGATGAAGCTTTAAATCATCCTTATTTAAAAATTTGGAAAAATGAAGAAGAAATTTCTAATGGTCAACTTGAAGTATATAATCCAGATATTGAAAATACTGTTTTTTCAATTAAAGAATGGAAACAATTAATATTTAATAATATTAAAAATTATGAAAATACAAATAATATATTTCTTAAACCACATAATTAAAGTATTTCAATTTATATAAAAATCACATTTTGTTTCATTATAAGTTTGATTGTAAACTGTTTCAAAATATGTGGTGTGTTTTTTCAAATAATATTGACTATTAAAAAGATATTTTGGGAAATTTAACCATGAAAAAACTTTGGAACTACAATTTATATCTTCAATATATTGTTGGCAAATTGTATAATTACCCGATGTATCATTATTGTAATATATTTCAGTACCTACATGATAATATAAATCAAACCAAGTCTTTCCACAATTTCGACATGAATTTTCCCAAAAAACAGATTCACACATTGGAATAGTTGGAACTAAATCATCTTTAACTACAACACGATATGTATAAGGTACCTTTTCATTATAATTTTGTGCAAATTCACAATTTCCTGTTCTAGGTGCACCAAATGTAACTACTTTTGTTGTATTACTACTACATATATTTTCATAAATACATCGATAAGAATCAAGTACTGCTAAACTGCCACCAAGTGAATGACCAGTAAAAATTACATTCTTATAACTACTATTATTTAATATTTCTTTAAGTTTAGTTGACATAACAGTATATGTTATATTTATTGCTTTCATAGGATAAAGATAAACTTTACCACTATTTAAAAATTGTTCTTTAGGTAAAAGTGCATATATACCTTGAGAAATTAATTGTTTTGTTGTAGAAGTAGATTTATGAACAATTACAATACTTTCAGAATCATATTTAAGTCGTATAATGGCAAATAAAAAATCTCCATTTAATTTTGAATCATGCCTACTGTATGAAAAAAGCATTTCAGTATTATTTTTTAATATTTCATCATTTGATAAACATTCATGATAATATTTACTTGATATTGCTGCTGAAATTCTTCCTAAAAGATCTGCCTCATTAGGATCATAGTTTATATTGAAAAAAGAAGTAAAATTAATCAATGAAGTTAATAAAAAAAATATTATATACAAAAATTTCATAGTTATTGTTATAACATATAAAATAAATTAAAAATTCGATTGATAAAATATTAATATTTATATCATAAAGATTAAAAAAGATTATAATTAAAATATGTAAAAGTTAGGGATATGTAAAAAGATTTTTATTTTTAAAAATTTAAATATTTTAATGATTGGTATTCATTGATATAGAAAAATAGATAATTTTGTTTTTTTTTTGTTGATAACTAAAATATATAAATTCAATTGTTACAATAGAAATTTTTAATTTAAAATACTTTTAAATATTTCAATAATTTTTAAAAAAAGAATAAACCTGATAAAATAGATAATACTTTAATCAGAATCACTATGAAAATTGACAGAAGGCTCATGGTTTAATAAAAAAATTAAAAGTATATTTTACGAATGTATTTTTATATGAATTTAATAAATTTGTATATAACAATATTATTCTATCTTTTAATACTTGATAAACTTTTTTAGTTATAATAAAAAACAGACTAAGAAGATTTTTCTTGATACAATTAATAAAAAAAATATATACAAAATTAAATTTTTTTTCACTTTATTTTTTAAATAAGAACTTATTAACATTAAATCTACAACAAATATTTTTTTTTATTTTAACATATTAAAAAATATCTAAATTAATTATATTTATTAGAAAAATATTTGTTATTTTTGTTTATTTTAAATATTATAAATTATAATTTAAAAAGAATTAAGAAAGAAAAAAAATTATTTGCTGCATACTTAGAATGTGAAGTAGATTATAAAAACTTTAATACTTTATTGACTATTACATTTGTAGAAAAATATCATAATAATTTAGTTTTTTTATTATTAAAAATAATTTTAAAATTTTAAATGATTGTACAATTTTAAATGAAAATAATTTGTAAATATTTTTTGTTAAAACATAAATATCTAATTTTAACAATATACATTTTTGTTTTTGTTAAATTTCTCTTGTTTTTTGATATTATTAAATATCTGAATTTCACTTTCTAATGATAATTTTAAAGAATTGAATAGCGTATTCTAATATATTACTGTTAAAATTGAAATTGCTAATATACAAAAAATAGTAAATTTTTTTCTAAAAATTTTTGAAATTAGGCATTTTCCGAGCGTTTATGGTGTAATGGTCAGCATGGCCGCCTTCCAAGCGGCCGATTCGGGTTCGATTCCCGATAAACGCATCTTCTACTCTTTTGCCCTTTTTAATAATTTTATTTTATCAATATACAATAAATATAACACTAATTATATTCATAATCAACGTTATTTTTATATTTTTTTCCATATAAAAACAGGTTTCTTTTTAAAAATTAAATTTAAAACTTTTTTTCTGAATAAAAGTTCTTAAAAAGTTTTCTTAAGCAAGTTTAAATAAACCTTTTTAAATTAATTATTTTAATAAATTCAAAAACATTTTAAAACATTTATAGTTGTATAATTTACATTTACATACAATGAAAAAACGATCATTTTCTGTTCTGTAGTTTCTAATATTCACAGTTGAATATACATAATTTTTTCTCGCTAACAATTGTTTGTGTAATAATTATGATTGTATATTAATATAATTTTAAAAACTGTCAAATGATAATCTTTTTTATTGTATAAATATGTTTTATTAATTAATTAAAAGAATAAAAACTTTAGTTACAAGTCTTTCAAAAAAATTTGATTTTTTACATCTTTCTAAAATTAATACAATAACATTTCATTAATTTTTTTGGCAGCAAAACAAAAGTTTTTACCATAAAATAAAAAAATATTTTCAATCTTAAACTTTTAGAGTGACGTAAAAGTAAAAATTTATAATTTTAAGCCGAAATTGTTTAACTTAATACAACAGTTTTTATTCTTCTTACGCTTTTAATTAGATTCTTATTAATTTATATTTTTATTATTTATTATATAAACTAAAAATTACATAAAATTAATAAATGCACGTCAATAAATTTATTACTTCTCTTACAATAGTGTTATTTTTTTATTTAATCATTATATTTTAAACCTTATTAAATAATTAGAATAGTAAGTTTCATAAATATTAATAATACATAGCGGTTACAAAACATATCTTTAGTAAAAAATTCTTTGTAGTTATATCTTATTCTTGTTATTTACTTTGAAAAAAAAATAAAAAATCGTTTGCTTAAAAAAGACATTCAACTTCATACAGAAAAAAAACAATCACTTTTTGGTTTCTCAAAAACATGAATCATTTATAAAAATTAATTTTTAATCTCATATTTTTTTGTATTAATTTTTTGATAATAAAGATTTAGATTATTAAAAATATAATATCCATCAAAAATAATTTTTACGATTAATCAAAAGTTTGCTTTTTATTTTTTAATAGTATAAAAAAAAAATCATTTGACAAAAAATGTGTTCTTTAAACAAAAAATGAACGTTTGTTTTCTGTGTTAATACTTGTTTAAATTAGTTAAACATTTATTAGTGGACAAAAATGTAATTTTTATAGATTCTATATTGATTTCATAAGAGATAATTTCAAGAATAATAAAATCGTAAATATTTCCAATAAATTATTGTGTAAAGCTTCATGTTAATAAAAAAACCTAAAAATAGCAATTTTAGCGAATCAAAAATAATACTTGTGTAAAATTTCAAAAACAACAGCATTGTATTAGTAATAATCAAAAAGTAATCTTTTGAGAGAGCCAAGTATGTGCATTATATGACGGAGATGTATCTGAAAATCACTTTAAATATTTACATTTTCATCAGAATGTTACATAAATCTATATATTAATTTACATAAAATAGGTATGCTTTAGGTTTGGTACATTAACATTAAAAATAAACAGGAATAAATATGTTATAATAGATTATAATAGTTGAGATAAGAATGTAAAGATAAACTATGAAATTTTTAGCCATCCAAGCTATTTTAATTATTTAATTACTTACGATTATTCTGCTTTAATGAATTATGCTTCATATAATTTTGCAAGCTTTTGGAAATTATTGCAAATATGTTTGGCCTATTTCTTATACAGGAGACTTTTGCTAAAAAATCGTTAAAAATGATAGTAACTGTAGTAAAAATACTTATAAAGTTACAAATACTAGAAAATCTTCAATATTTAAAGGCAAAAAGAATTGTAATATTTTTTAACAAACAGAAGACAAAGACAAAAGATTAAACATTTATATTATATATTAATGCTCCATAAAAAAATTAAATTTTTACAAAAGATGTAGACTATCAGTTTAATTATAAAAAAGACAAAAAATCAACTGGTTTACTTATTTATATATCTTATATAAAAAATACAATTGTCAAATCAGAATCATATTCTATTTTTGTAGTGTTTAAAAGTAAATCCAAAAACATTTTGTCAATATTATTTTTTGAACAAATTAATTTTTAGGATTTTTTTATTCCTATATTTTCTGCTTATAATTATTGTTTAATTGAAAAGTTTTGATATTTATTATAATAATAAGAACATTTTTAAAATTATCTGTGAATATACCTAAAATTTTTTTTATAAAAAGTTTAATGAAAACAGCTAATATTTTACTTTATTCAGAGTATATATTTTTTTAAACTTTATTATAATAATTCAAATTTGAAAAATAATATAATTTAAATAGTTATAAAATTTTAATCTAGAATCTTAAATTTTTACAACTTCAATTATTAAAGGTTAGAGTATATTTTATAAATACTTGTAATCTAAAAATTTTTTCAGAACAAATTTTTTTAATAAATTTAAAAATAAAATTAATCATTTTTTATTTATTAATTTTTAAATTTATATTTAAAGTTTTACTTACTTTTTGTTAAAAATTGTAATATTTAGAAAAAAAATACTAAAAATTAAATAACAGTAAATGATACCTTATTAAAAATAATTTCTATACAATAGAAAAAATTTTTTGTGTTTGATAACATTTAAAAAAAACAATCAACAATTTAAAATTAAAATTTTTTTTTAAATTAGTAAAAACTAACAAACAGCTTAAGTAATTGTTTGCTGTCATAGTTAAGCTAATAGTGAAATTTAAAATGTTAAATAAAAAGTAGTTTAAATAAAATTTATATGAGTATATAAGTAATATATTCGAATTTGTTTTCAATAATTATTAATATGAAATCAAAAATATATATTTATATTTCTACTATAGTTTTTTTTGTATTAATAATTGTAAGATACATTATTAAATTAAAATATTTTTTTTAGAATTTATGGAAAGCAAGAAAAAATATACCTCACAGTTATATTTCAGGTATTAATATATGTTTTTATTAGTTTAATATTTACCAGTAAATAACGATGTAATTTTTATTGATTCTCATAATGATTTTAAAAGAGATATTTACACAAATAATGATCCATGGATATCTCCAATAAATTACTGTGTCGATAACTCTGTTAATGAAGCAAATGTGAAAATAGCAATCTCAGCAATAGAAAATAATACTTGTGTTCAATTTCAAAAACAAACCCATTGTAATGATGATAGACAAGAAATAATCTTTAAAAAAGGTTCAATATGTGCATCATGGATTGGACATGTATCTGGAAATCATTCACAAATAATTAATTTAACATATGATTGCAACAATAGGCCACTTAGTATTTTGCATGAAATAGGACATGCATTAGGCTTAATACATGAACAATCAAGAAGAGATAGAGATGAATTCGTTGAAGTTGATTATAATAGTTTAACTTCAAACCAAGGACATAACTTTCAAGTTTATAAAAATTCAAAATATAAAAATTTTACAACTTCATATGATTATGCATCAATTATGCATTACGAACCTTATTCTTTTGCCACTACGTGGAGATGGCTTTTAGGTTACCCAGTCATTAAACCTAAAGTACATTGGCAATATTCAAGTATGATGGGCCAACGTAAAAAAATGACTTTTAATGAATTTAAAAAAATTAATTTGTGTTATTGTGATATTTGTAAATGGATTGATGACAGAACTGGTAAAAGAAAGAAAAATCATCGTACTCCATGTAGGAACAGTGGATATCCAGATTTTAATAACTGTAGTAAATGTATTTGCCCTACTGGTTATACAGGAGATTACTGTCAAGATATAATATCAAGTGATGAAAGCTGTGGTAAAACCACTTTTAAGGTTAATGATACAGGAACACTTTTAATATTAAAAGGTCAAAAGAATTGTAATATTTTTTTACAAGCAAAAGACGAAGGAAAAAAAATTGAACTTTATATATTATATGCTAACGCACCATACGAAGATAAAATTTGTACAGAAGATGTAGGATATCAATTTAAATATAGGAAAGACAAAGGAGCAACTGGTTTACTTCTGTGTGGACCTTATATAGATAATACAAAAATCAACTCTGAGTCAGATTCTATTCTTGTAATGTTTAAAGGAAATTCTGGGCACAGTTTTTTAAGTTTATTTTTTAAACAAATTAGTAAGTAAGAATTTTTTGGCTGTTTTTTCGCTTGTCATTTTCATTAAATTGAAAAGTTTTGATATTTAATAATAATAATAAAGATTTCATCAAATATATGTAAATAGTATTTAAAGTTGTATTTTTTTTAAAAAAAAATTTTTTGAAAACGGCTAATAATTCACTTTATATAGAATAAAAATTTTTCGAATTTATTATAATAATTCAAATTTAGAAAATAATAGAAAATAAATAACTTTTAGTTTTTTTTAGAATTTCAATATTTACAATTTAAAATAATAAAAATTATAATATATTTTATTAATATTTATAATTTGTTTTAATATATTTAATGAAAATTATTTTTTCAATATTTAAAAACAAAATTAATCGTTTTTTGTTCACCAAAATTAAAATATCTGCTATAGGTTTTACTTGCTTTTTTTTAAATTGTAATATTCATAAACAAAATTTTAGCAATTTTTTTTTGTTTAAGTTAAGCAAATAGTAAAATTAAAATATTTATTATAAAATAGTTTAAACAAAATTTATATGAGTATATAAGGTAAAATATTTGGAAATTTTAATGTAAATTATTAATATGAAGTCAATTAAATATATTTACATTTCTATATTAATTTCATTTATACTTATAATGGTAAATAACATTATTAAATTAAAAGTTTATTTTTAGAACTTTTGGATAGCAAAAAGAAATTTACTTCGTAGGCATATTTTAGGTATTAATACATTTTTTAAATGATATAATATTTAGTAGTTAATTATGATAGATTTTTTAAAAATGATCATGTTGATTTTAAAAGAGAAATATTAAAGGATTTAAATCATTCATGGATTTTTCCAATAAAATATTATATTGGAGATTACATTATAAAAGAAAATGTGAGAACAGCAATATCAGCATTACAAAACAATACTTGTGTCACATTTTCTGAATAAAATAAAACTTTTAATGATACACAAGGATTAATTTTTCAACTTGACTCAGCATGCGTATCATATATTGGAAACGCATTGGGAATGTACTCACAACCAATTAGTTTATCATTAAAATGTTTACTAAATCCATATGCTATTTTACATGAAATAGGACATGCATTAGGTTTGGTACATGAACACACAAGAATGGATAGAGATAAATTCATTGAAATTGACCATAATCAATTGGACAATCTTGGAAAATATAACTTTTTAATTCGTAATAATTCGGTTTACAAAAATTATTCAACTTCGTATGATTATGCTTCTATAATGCATTATTCTCCATACGATTTTGGTTCTTTTTGGAAAAAACTTTTTCGTTATCCAGTTATGAAATCTAAATTATATGAACAATATACATGGATGATGGGTCAAACAGAAAAAATGACTTTTAATGATTATAAAAAAATTAATTTATGCCATTGTAATTAGTGTAATTGGGTTAGTAATACAACTGGTAAAAGAATTAATAATAATACAACTAAATGTAAAAATAATGGATATCCAGACTTTAAAAATTGCAGTAAATGCATATGTCCTAGTGGTTATACAGGAGACAATTGTAAGAAAATAATTTCAAGTGATCCAAAATGTGGTAATACTATTTTTAAAGCAAATAAAACTAATGTACCTTTAATATATGTAGGAAAAATAAATTGCTATATTTTTTTAAAAGCAAAAAAAAACAAAAAAATTCTACTTACTGTATATTATATTAACGCACCACCTTATAAAAATGGTATTTGTGTAGAAAGTAATGCTTTTCAAATAAAATATAGAAGAGATAAAGGAACCACTGGTTTACTATTGTGTGGGCATGATTCAAGAGTATTAAAAATTATATCTGAATCAAGATCAATTCTTGTATTTTATAAAGGTATTGATGGCCACAGTATGTTAGCTTTTCAATTTAAAGAAGTCAATTAAATTAACAATTGAATTTTTTTACTTGCTTTTTCATTTTTGTGAAAATGAAGAAATCTGTTGACTTATTAATATTAATAATTAACTTTAATTTAAATTGTAATCTGTAAGGATCCTTTTGGAGTTTCTTTAGGAACTCCTTTTGATTGTTTAATAATAAACAAGCAACTTTTAAATATAAATTTTTTTTAAAATAAAAAAGAGTAATATTACAAAAAGAGAGTGTTCCGTTATTGAGTTAGGTGCTTTTATATAATTTTTTTTTCTATTTATGACGTAGATATGGGCGGGTTTGAAAAATGTAATGTTTTTAAAAATTTTTAAATGTGTAATTTTTTAAAAATTTGAAATAAAAAAATTCAGATATTATTTAACTTTTTTTTATTTATATAAAAATTTTTCTCAGTCAGTATTATAATAAAAAATTAATATCAATTGATAAAAATTTTTACACAAATTTAAAACTTTTTCTATTATAATTTTTAAAATCAAGGTATACTTTTTATAAATATTCAATTTTTTAAATTACTGAGTGAATACTAAAAACAAAATTAAGGTAATTATTTGGTTTTAAATTTAATCAAACAATAAAATATAAAATAGTTAATTTAAATTATTTTAAACAAAAGTTTAATAGTATAAAAGCAAAAATTTTATAGATATTTTGATATTTTTTAATATGAGTTCATGTTCATATATTTCTATTTCTATTATAATTTTGTTAATATTAATAATAGTAAGTAATAAAAGCCAGTTTGAACTTTATTTTTAGCACTTTTGGAAAATAAAAAAAATTGTACCACATTATCAAATAATAGGTATTATTTAATCTTTTAATTATAACATTAGTTTTTAGTAAATAATGATGTATTTTTTAGAGATGAGCATATTGATTTAAAAAGAGATATATTAAAAGATTTTATTATCCCATGGGAATTTCCAATAGAGTATTGTGTAGAAGATCCTGTTAATAAAGAAAATGTGGATAAAGCAATAAAAGAAATAGAAAAAAATACTTGTGTTACATTTACAAAAAAAGTTAATTGTGTTAATACGACAAAAGAATTAATTTTCAGAAAAGCCGATTTTTGTGCATCACATGTTGGACATGCTTATAAAAAGTATTCACAAATAATTAATCTATCACCAGATTGTTATAAAAATCCATATATTATTTTACATGAAATAGGACATGCTTTAGGTTTGGTACATGAACATTCAAGAACAGATAGAGATAAATATGTGACAATAGATTATGGTAGTGTGGTTAAGAATGAAGAAGGAAACTTTAAAATTCAAACTGAGAAAAATTATTTTAACTATTCAACTACCTACGATTATTCTGCATTAATGCATTATGCTCCATATGATTTTGCCACTACTTTGAGATGGTTTTTTGGTTTTCCAGTTATTAAACCTAAATTATTTCGGCAATATTCAAGAATGATGGGACAACGTAAAAAAATGACTTTTAATGAATACAAAAGAATTAATTTATGTTATTGCAATCGGTGTGGTTGGGTTAGCAATAGTACTGGTGAAAGAAATACAAGCCATGAAACAAAATGTGAAAACGCTGGTTATCCAAATTATAAAAACTGCAGTAGATGTGTTTGTCCTACTGGTTATGAAGGAAAAAAATGTAAACAAATTGTTAAAAATGATAGTAATTGTGAAAATACTAACTTTACAGTTGATGCTAATTTATCATCATTTAAAATCCATGGGAAAAAAAAATGCCATATTTTATTACAGTCAAAAGAGAATACAAGAATTCGACTTCTTATAACACATGCTTATGCACCATACGAAGATGCTATTTGTACAGAAGATGTAGGATTTCAATTTAAATATATGAAGGACAAGGGAACTACTGGTTTACTTTTGTGTGGATCTTACATATATAATATTTTACTAGAATCTGAATCAAATTCTATTCTTGTGTTCTATAATGGAATAGACAACCACAGTTTGTTAGCTGTTAATTTTCAACAAATCAGTTAGTTTATTAATTAAATTATTTTTGCCTGTATTTTTTGCTTAACATTTTAGTTTTTATAAAAACCTTTTGATTTACTAAAAATAATAAATATTTTTTTATAGTAACATGTAAATATTAAAAAATATTTCTTTTAATTATGTAAAACAATTTTTAAAATTTTAATATTTTATTTAATCGAAAATATACATTGTTTTAGTTTTATATGGTAGGCCATATATAGGATGTATAAATTGAATTTGTTAGTGTTTTTATTCAACAAACTAAAATATTTTATATAAAATGAAAAATACAAATACTTTTTTCATTTTTTCGTAATAATTAATTAAACTTAAAAAAAAAATTTATAATCAGCATATTATTTTCTTTAAATTTATTTTTTTTTATTTATAAAATTTTCAAAAATCACTTAATTTTATAAACATTTATCTCGTAAAATAATATTTTAATTAGCAATATTAGATAAAACTTCTACTATCAATAAATAAAAATTTGAAATTAAACATAAGATATGTTAATGACTATCATAAACTTCAAATACAATGTGAAATTTTAAATTTTTTTTTTAAAAAACAGAAATTATTAAAAAATTTAAAGCAATTATTAGGTATTAATTTGAGCAAACAATAGAGTTTAAAATAGCTAGTTCTAACTATGTTAAATAAAATTTATATAGTATAAAAGCAAAAATTTTATACAATTTTTGATATTTATTTATATGAATTCAAGCACATACATTTCTATTTCTATTATACTTTTGTTAATACTAATACTAGTAAGTAATATTACCCCATTTTAAACGTTTTTTCAGCATTTTTGGAAAATAAAAAAAAATATATCTTATTATCAAATAACAGGTATTACTTAATTTTTTCATTTTTACAATATTTTTTTACTAAATAAAGATGTAATTTTAAAAGATGACCACGTTGATTTTAAAAGAGATATATTAAAAGATTCACGTAACCAATGGAACTTACCAATAGGGTATTGCGTAGATGATCCTGTTAATAAAGGTAATGTGAAGAAAGCAATAAAAGAAATAGAAAACAATACTTGTGTTACATTTGAAGAAAAAAAAAGTTGTGATAATACGACCCAAGAATTAATTTTCAAAAAAGCTGATTTTTGCGCATCAAATGTTGGACATGCATCTAAAAATCACTCACAAATAATTTGGCTATCACCAAATTGTTATGAAAATCCATATATTATTTTACATGAAATAGGACACGCTTTAGGTTTGATACATGAACATTCAAGAACAGATAGAAATAAACACGTTACAATAGATTTTAATAGTTTAGACAGTAATGAAGAAGGAAACTTTGAAATTCAAAAAAAAGGTAATTATCTTAATTATTCAACAACTTACGATTATTCTGCATTAATGCATTATGCTCCATATGATTTTGCAACATTTTGGAGATGGCTTTTTGGTTATCCAGTTATTAAACCTAAAGTACATTGGCAATATTCAAGAATGATGGGACAACGTAAAAAAATGACTTTTAATGAATATAAAAGAATTAATCTATGTTATTGTAATGACTGTAAATGGGTTGATGACAAAACTGGTAAAAAAGTTAAAAATCACACAACTAAATGCAGAAACGGTGGTTATCCGAATTATACAGACTGTAGTAAATGTATTTGCCCTACTGGTTATACAGGAGATAATTGTGAAAAAATCATTAATAGTGATAGTACATGTGGTAAAGTTAAATTTGATGTTAATAGTACTGGAACATCGTTAATATTTGGTAACAAAACAAATTGTTATATATTTTTAAAAGCTCAAAATAAAGAAAAAAAAATTGAACTAAATATATTACGTGCAAATGCACCGTATAAAGAAAGTATTTGTACAGAAGATGTAGGATATCAATTTAAATATATGAATGATAAAGGAACCACTGGTTTGCTTTTATGTGGAACTTATATAGAAACTGTAAAATTAAAATCTGAATCAGATTCTATTCTTGTATTTTTTAAAGGTGAAGATGGACACAGTTTATTAGTTATATCATTTAAACAAGTTGATTAATTTACAGATAGATTCTTTCTGTTGGTATTTGTTTGTCTTTCATTTTATTAAATTGAAAAGTCTGAAAATTAATTAAAAATAATAAAATTTTTTAGATATTAATATTCAAATAATAAACGAAACTTCATTAGTCTTATTCTACAAAACATATAGATTTTTTGAAGTTTTTATAATAATCTTTTAAGAGAACATGTAAATTTAATTTTGTAATGTTTTTATCTCTAAAACTTCAATATTTTACGCTTACAACTCTGAAAATTAAATTTTTTTTATATTGGTAATCATTTATTAAAAACTTAAAAAATAATTTATCAACTATATTATTTTTTACACCTTAATATTTTTACAAATAATTCTACATAAAAAAAATGTAATTATTACACTATTTTCTTCTAATTTAAGTTTTTTATTTTTTATATTCTTTAAAATCAGGTATTTTTAAAGAAAAATTTTTACCATGTAGATTACATTTTTCAATAACGTTATACATAATGTTCTAATATAAATTAGATAAAAATTCGAACTGGAACTAAAAATATTTTTATGTCTATCACAAACTTCAAATACAATGCCAAATTTTGAATTTTTTTTAAAAAACAGAAATTAACAAAAAAAAATTCAAGTAATTATTTAATATTAAATTTAAGCAAACAATAAAGTATAAAATAGCTAATAAAAATTATGTCAACCAAAATTAAATAGTATAAAAGCAAAAATTTTATAAATTTTTTGATATTTATTAATATGAATTCAACTATATATATTTTTATTTCTTTTATAACTTTGCTTATTTTAATAACAGTAAGTGATATTACTTAATTTAAAACTTTATGTTTAGCATCTTTGGAAAATAAAAAAAAATGTACCTTATTATCAAATGGCAGGTATTTATACATTTTTTAATTTTAACAATATTCTTTAGTAAATAACGATGTAATTTTTAGAGATGAGCATATTGATTTTAAAAGAGATATATTAAAAGATCCACATGACCCATAGAAATTTCCAATAGAATATTGTGTAGAAGAACCAGTTAATGAAACAAATGTTAAGAAAGCAATAGAAGAAATAGAAAAGCATACTTGTGTTACGTTTCAACCAAAAGAGAAATGTGAAAATAATACACAAGAATTAGTTTTTAAACAAGCTGATTTTTGTGCATCACATGTTGGACATGTATTAAGAAATCACTCACAAATAATTTATCTATCACAAGAATGTTATGAAAATCCATATCTGATTTTACATGAAATAGGACATGCTTTAGGTTTAGTACATGAGCATGCAAGAAAAGACAGAGATCAATACGTTACAATAGATTATGATAGTTTGGATAATAATGAAAAAAAGAACTTTGAAATTCGAACTGAAAATTTTTATTTTAATTATTCAACTACCTACGATTATTCTGCATTAATGCATTATGCTCCATATGATTTTGCAACTTTTTGGAGATGGCTTTTTGGTTTTCCAGTTATTAAACCTAAACTATTTTGGAAATATTCAAGAATGATGGGTCAACGTAAAAAAATGACATTTAATGAGTATAAAAGAATTAATTTATGTTATTGCAATTGGTGTGACTGGGTTAGAAATGACACTGGAAAAAGAATTACAAATCATACAACAGAGTGTAAAAATGGTGGTTATCCAAATTACAAAGACTGTAAGAAATGCGTTTGTCCTACAGGTTATACAGGAAACACTTGCCGGGATATCGTTGAAAGTGATAAAGAATGTGGTAATACTACTTTTAAGGTTAATAACACTGGATCATCTTTAATATTTGGTAACAAAACAAATTGTAACATTTTTTTACAGGCAGAAGATAAAAAAAAAATTGAACTGTTTATATTGTATGCAAATGCACCACATAAGGAAAGTATTTGTACAGAAGATGTGGGGTATCAATTTAAATATATGAAAGACAAAGGAACTACTGGTTTGCTTTTATGTGGAACTTATATAGAAAATATAAAACTTAAATCCGAATCAGATTCTATTCTTATACTCTTTAACGGAGAAGATGGGCACAGTTTATTAACTTTGTTTTTTAAGCAAGTTGATTAATTAGTTAATTAGATTCTCTTTGTTAGTATTTGCTTGTCTGTCATTTTCATTAAATGAAAAATCTAAAAATTATTCAAATGTAATAAAGTTTTTTTAATATTAATATGTAAATAATAAGTAAAACGTTTTTTTTATTTTACAAAACATATAGATTTTTTTAATTTTTTATAATAACCTATTTAGAGAACATGTAAATTTAATTTTTTAAATTTTTGGCTTTAAAACTTTAATGTTTTATGATTACGATTTAAAAAAATTAGAAGTACACTTTTTTTTATCTTGGTAATTATTTATTAAATACATAGAAAAATCTATCAATTTGAATATTTTTATATCTAATTTTTTTAAAAATGGTTCTACATAAAAAAAATGCAATAAATATATAATTTTTTACTAATTTATTTTTGTTATGTTGAAAAATCTTTAGATTAGATATTTTTTAAAAATAATAATTTTATAACATTATACAAAATGCTCCAGTATCAATAATAAAAATTTGAATTTAGACGTAAGATATGTTAATGTCTATCACAAATTTCAAACATTACAAAATTTTAAATTTTTTTCAAAAAACAGAAATTAACAAAAAAAAATTGAAGTAATTATTTAATATTAAATTTAATCAAACAATAAAGTATAAAATAGCTAATTAAAACTATGTCAACCAAAGCTTAATAGTATAAAAAAAACATTTTATAAATTTTTAATATTTATTAATATGAATTCAACTACATATATTTCTATTTTTATTATAATTTTGCTTTTTTCTAATAGTAGTAAGGAATCTTGCTTAATTTAAAACTTTATTTTTAGAATCTTTGAAAAATAAAAAAAATGTACCTTATTATCAAATATCAGGTATTTATATATTTTTTAATTTTTACAATTTTCTTTATAGTAAATAACAATCTAATTTTTAGAGATGAACATATTGACTTTAAAAGAAATGTATTAAAAGATCCAATTGATCCATTGAAACTCCCAAAAAAATATTGTGTCAAATCACTTGTCAATTTAGAAAATGTGGAGAAAGCAATAAAAAAAATAGAAAAAAATACTTGTGTTACATTTAAAAAAAAAATTGTGATAATAAAACACAAGAGTTAATTTTCAGACAAGCTGATTTTTGTGCATTACATTTTGGACATGCTCTTGGAAATCACTCACAGATAATTTTTCTATCACAAGAATGCTATAAAAATTCGTATCTGATTTTGCATGAAATAGGACATGCTTTAGATCTTTCTTTATTAATGTATTATGCTTTACATGATTTTGCAACTTTTTGGAAATAGCTTTTTGAATTTCTAGTTATTAAACCTAATTTTAATAAGCAATATTAAAGAATGATAAAACAACGTAAAAAAATGACTTTTAATGAATACAAAAGAATTATATTATGCTATTGAAATTTGTATAATTGGGTTAAAAATGACACTGCTAGAGGAAACAATTCTGTTAAAACACGATGTAAAAACGGTGGTTATCCAAATTACAATGACTGTTGTAAGTGTGTTTATGCTATTGGTTATACAGGAGAGTTTTGCAAGAAAATCGTTGAAAATGATAGTAATTGAGGAAAAATTTTTAAGTTAATAATACGGAAACATTTTAATATTCGATAACAAACCAAATTGTAATATTTTTTTAAAAACAAAGAACGGGTGAAAAAAATTGAACTGACTATATTGTATACAAATGCACCATATAAGAATAGTATTTGTACCGAAGATGTGGGTTATCAATTTAAATATATAAAAGACAAAGGAACTACTGGTTTACTTTTATGTGAAACTCATATAGAAAATATGAAATTAACATCAGAATCAGATTCTATTCTTATACTTTTTAAAGAAAAAAAATGGGCACATTTATTAACTTTATCATTTAAACAAAATGATCAAATAATAAATTAGATTTTCTTTGTCAGTATTTGTTTTTATTTCATTTTCATTAAATTGTAAAGTCTAAAAATTGATTGAAAGTAATAAAATTTTTAAATTTTTTTTATAAACTATATGGAAACAAGTAAATTTAACTTATTAATGTTTTTATCCCTAGAACTTTAATGTTTTACGATTACAATTGTTAAAATTAGAAGTACACTTTTTTTATTTTGGTAATCATTCATTAAATGCAAAAAAAATGTAATTAGTATATTATTTTCTTCAAACTTATTTTTTTTATTTTTAAAATCTTTAAGATTATGTATTTTTAAAGAATAATTTTTACTTTTTGAAATAATATTTTTTAAGTAACATCATACAAAATGCTTTACTTTCAATAAATGAAAATTTGAAATGAAACATAAGATATGCTAATGTCTATCACAAACTTCAAACACAGTGCAAAATTTTGAATTTGTTTTTTAAAAAACATAAACTAACAAAAAAATTGAAATAATTATTTAATGTCAAATTTAAGCAAACAATAAAGTAAAAAATAACTAATTAAATCTACATTAAACAAAATTTAAATAGTATAAAAGCAAAAATTTTTAAAAATTTTTCGATATTTATTAATATGAATTCAAGTACGTATATTTTTATTTCTATCATAATTTTGTTCATATTAATACTAGTAAGTAACATTACTTCGTTTTAAACTTTTTTTCAGCATTTTTGGAAAATAAAAAATGCACCCTATTATCAAATAGCAGGTATTTATAAATTTTCTAATTTTAACAATATTCTTTAGTAATTAACGACGTAACTTTTAGAGATGAACATATTGACTTTAAAAGAGATATATTAAAAGATACCTATGATCCATGGAAATTTCCAATAAAGTATTGTGTCCACTCACCTGTTAGTGAAGCAAATGTTATGAAAGCAATAAAACAAATAGAAGACAACACCTGTGTAAGATTTAAAAAAGAAAAAGAATGTGATAATACAACACAAGAATTAATTTTTCAAAAAAGCGATATTTGTGCATCACATGTTGGACATATATCTGGAAATCATTCACAAATAATTTATTTATCACCAGAATGTTATGAAAATCCATATCTTATTTTACATGAAATAGGACATGCTTTAGGTTTAGTGCATGAACATGCAAGGATAGATAGAGATAAATACGTTACAATAGATTATGGTAGTTTGGATAAAAATGAAGAAGGAAACTTTGAAATTCGCAACACTTCACATTATAAAAATTATTCAACTACCTACGATTATTCTGCATTAATGCATTATGCACCATATGATTTTGCAACTTTTTGGAGATGGGTATTTGGTTATCCAGTTATTAAACCTAATTTAAATTGGCAATATTCAAGAATGATGGGACAACGTAAAAAAATGACTTTTAATGAATACAAAAGAATTAATTTATGCTATTGCAATTGGTGTGGCTGGGTTAAAAATGAAACTGGCAGAATAGTTAAAAATTCTAAAGCAGATTGTAAAAATGGTGGATATCCAGATTTTAATGACTGTAGTAAATGTGTTTGTCCTACTGGTTATACAGGAGACAATTGTAGAAAAATTGTTAAAACAAATGATGATTGTGGAAATACTAACTATACAATTAATGATACTACATTACCTTTAGTATTCCAAGGCAAAAAAAAATGCTATATTTCTTTAAAGGCAAAAGTTAATACATCAAAAATTCAACTTGTTATAACACATGCTTATGCACCATACGAAAATACTATTTGTACAGAAGATGTAGGATTTCAATTTAAATATATGAAAGACAGGGGAACTACTGGTTTACTTTTGTGTGGATCTTATTTATCTTATATTGTACTTAAATCTGAATCAAATTCTATTCTTGTGATTTATAATGGAAAAGATGGGCACAGTTTTTTATCTATGTCTTTAAAACAAATTAAATAGTTTTTCTATTAGATCTTTTTTGTCTGTAATATTTGTATTTAGTTATTATTTAACTGAGAAATCTTTTAATTATAGAAAATAATAAAAAATTATATATTTATAAGCACATAGTAAATGAAAATATATTTTTTTTTATATTTAACCATAAAGAAATATTAGCTTTTTTTTACAGAAAATATATGTTATTTTAACATTATATAATAATTTTGATTAAAAATTTTAAAAACGTTTATTTTTTAAAAATTATATAAATTAACTAAAAAATCAAACTAATCTTTAAAATACATTTTTCAAGACGATTGAATTTTTTTGTATATGAAACATTTTTACCCCTTAATTTTTTTTATAAGTACAACTTTTAAAGTTATGTTAACTGGTTTAATATTTTAGTTGAAAGTTTGATATAAAAATACAACAAAGGCTTAAACTTTTAAAAACTGATTTTTATAACTTTTTGGAAAATAAATATTTTTTAAAATGAAAATTGTATTTAGAGACAAAAAATCAAAAAAGCGTGTTTATACTAAATTTAATTAATTTCTCATCTTATTTTACGGCTTTATTAAATAATATTTAAATTTTAAATTAGGAATTTAACAAAGTTTTGATGTAAAATATGAATCATGTTCTAATAAAAGCGTCGTTTAACCTTATTTTTCAAGTTTAAGTTCTTTTTATAAAGTTTAAATTTATAAAGTTTAAAAACAATGGTAAATCTAAAATATAATCTATTGGAATATAAATTTTATAGAAAAAAAATTATTTTTAAGATATTTTACGAGCTAAATAAATTATTATTTAGAAATGCTTACTTTTCCTATAATTTAAAAAAATATTATATTATTATTTCTTGTAAAAATATTTTTTTAATTGAAAAACAAAGTTTTAACGACATTTTTTATTGTACTATGATCCATATTTTATATCAAAACTTATTTACCTTCTCAATTAATAATTTTAGTATTATTAAATATAGACGTAAAATTAGATGAGAGATCCAATAAACATTGTGGGAACATGCGTTTTCTGATTTTTGTTCTCAAATTGGCTGTAAATCCGCCCACATATATGTCAAAAATGGAACATGAAATCATATAAAAGCCAAACACCCTCAAGGACAAATCACTATTATTCACTTTAACTCAATTTACTCAATATACATTCTAAATATTGTATAACTATTATTTTATATTGTATCCTTATTTTAAATTAAAACTTTAAATAAAAGCTACACTTTATTTATAACATAAATAAAAGGAGTCCAAAAGGATTCCAAAAGGATCCTCACGAATTACACGGCAAAAAACTAAGGAAATTGCAGCAAAATAATAAAGACATAATTTTGAAAACTTGTAAATATTCTCATCTATTTTTCATAATCTATTACCCTTAAATACAATATTTATTTTAAAAAATCATTCATTTTCTAAAGAGTTATAAAAATCAATTTTTTGAAGTTTTTGCCACTCTTGGAGCTTTTTATGAAATTTTCAAGCTATAATATTTTACCATTGTGCGAAACTCTAAAAAATATACATATTTATAAAATAAAAATAGAGGTTAAATTTTTCATTTACATTAAATGTCTCATCGACTGTCGAAATAAGTTTTCAAATACAAAAGAGTAACATTGAAAAAAGTAAGTTATACGTTACTAAATGTGATAACGTTAATAAGTGATTTTCAAAAGTGAGAGTTCTATTTTTAAGTTAATTGCTTTTATATGATTCTTTTCTTCCATTTCTAACATAGATATGAGCAGGTTTACAAAATATAGTGTTTATAAAAATTTTTAACATTTAATTTTTAAAAATTTTAAATTTAAAAATTCAGATAGTATTAAACTTTATTTTATTTATATGAAAAATTTTTCTCAGTAAGTATCATAATAAAAAAATAAAATCAATTGATAAAAGGTTATACATAATATTAAAACTTTTCTATTATAAATATCAAAGTCAAGGTATACTTTTTATAAATATTCAATTTTTTAAAATTACTGAGTAAAAACTAAAAACCAATTAAAGGTAATTATTAAATATTAAATTTGAGCAAACAATAAAGTAAAAAGTAGTTAATTAAAATTATGTTAAACAAAAATTAAATATCATAAAAGCAAAAATTTTATACATTTTTGATATTTATTTATATGAATTCAAGCACGTATATTTCTATTTCCATTATAATTTTGTTAATATTAATAATAGTAAGTAATATTATTTAATTAAAAATTTTATTTTTAACATTTTTGGAAAATAAAAAAAATGCATTTTTTTTTCAAATAGCAGGTATTTATACATTTTAAAATTTTTACAATATTTTTTTAGTAAATAACGATGTAGTTTTTAGAGATGAGCATATTGATTTTAAAAGAAATATATTAAAAGATCCAGTTGACCCAAGAAACTTACCAATAAGGTATTGTGTCAATCCACCTGTTAATGAAGTAAATGTGAGAATAACACTAAAAACAATAAAAAATAATATTTGTGTTATATTTGAAAAAAAAAGACTGTTGTGATAATACAACACAAGAAATAATTTTTAGAGAAGCCGATTTTTGTGCATCAAATGTTGGCCATGTATTAAAAAAACATTCACAAATAATTTATCTAACACCAGAATGTTACGAAAATCCACATCTTATTTTACATGAAATAGAAGATGCTTTAGGTTTAGTACATGAACATTCAAGAACAGATAGAAATAATTACGTTGTAATAGATTATGACAGTTTGGAGGAGAATGAAAAATCAAACTTTGAAATTCGTAAAGATCCACGTTTTAAAAACTATTCAACTACTTACGATTATTCTGCATTAATGCATTATGCACCATATGATTTTGCAACATTTTGGAGATGGCTTTTTGGTTATTCAGTTATTAAACCTAAATTGTTTTGGGAATATTCAAGAATGATGGGACAACGTGAAAAAATGACTTTTAATTAATACAAAAGAATTAATTTATGTTATTGTAATTGATGTGACTGGGTCAACAATAGAACGGGGAAAAGAAATACGAGCCATGAAACTGAATGTCAAAATGGTGGATATCCAGTTTATAATGACTGTAGCAAATGTGTTTGTCCTACTGGTTAAAAAGGACAAAAATGTGATCAAATTGATCAAAATGATGATAATTGTGGAAATACTAACTATACAGTTGATGCTACTTTATCATCATTTAAATTCCATGGAAAAAAAATGCCATATTTTATTACAGTCAAAAGAGAATACAAGAATTCAACTTCTTATAACACATGCTTATGCACCATATAAAGATACTATTTGTACAGAAGATGTGGGTTTTCAATTTAAATTAATGAAAGACAAGGGAACTACTGGTTTACTTTTGTGTGGATCTTACATATATACATTTTTATTGAATCTCAATCAAATTCTATTCTTATTTTTTATAATGGAATAGATAATCACAGTTTTTTAGCTGTTTATTCCCAACAATTAGATTAGTATATTAATGAAATTATTTTTACCCGTATGATTTGCTTTTCATTTTCATTCAATAAAAAATCTTTTTAATTCACTAAAAATAGTTAAAAATTTTTCTTTATTAACATGTTAATGATAAAGAAAATTTTTTTATTTATTAAAAACTATGTAAAAATTTTCAATGTTTTATAATTCAAAATGAAACTTAAGATGTTTTTATGTCTGTTACAAACTTCAAACACAGTGCAAAATTTTGAATTTGTTTTTTAAAAACATAAACCAACAAAAAAATTGAATTAATTATTTAATGTCAAATTTAAGCAAACAATAAAGTAAAAAATAACTAATTAAATCTACATTAAACATAATTTAAATAGTATAAAAGCAAAAATTTTATAAATTTTTCGATATTTATTAATATGAATTCAACTACATATATTTCTATTTCTATCATAATTTTGTTCATATTAATACTAGTAAGTAATATTAATTCATTTTAAACTTTTTTTCAGCATCTTTGGAAAATAAAAAAAAATGTACCTTATTATCAAATATCAGGTATTTATACATTTTTTAATTTTAACAATATTTTTTAGTGAATAATGATGTAATTTTTAGAGATGAACATATTGATTTTAAAAGAGATATATTAAAAGATTCATATGATCCATGGAAATTTCCAATAGGGTATTGTGTAAAACATCCTGTTAGTGAACAAAATGTAAAGAAAGCAATAGAAGAAATAGAGAAGCATACTTGTGTTACATTTAAACAAAAAAAAAAATGTGAAAATACAACACAAGAATTAATTTTTCAACAAAGCGATATATGTGCATCACATGTTGGACATGTATCTAAAAATTACTCACAAATAATTTTTCTATCGCCAGAATGTTATGAAAATCCATATCTTATTTTACATGAAATAGGACATGCTTTAGGTTTAGTACATGAACATGCAAGGATAGATAGAGATAAATTCGTTACAATAGATTATGGTAGTTTGGATAAGAAGGAAGAAGGCAACTTTAAAATTCGTGAATTTCCAGCTTATAAAAATTATTCAACTACCTACGATTATTCTGCTTTAATGCATTATGCTCCATATGATTTTGCAACTTTTTGGAGATGGCTTTTTGGTTATCCAGTTATTAAACCTAAATTACGCCGGGAATATTCCAGAATGATGGGACAACGTAAAAAAATGACTTTTAATGAATACAAAAGAATTAATTTATGTTATTGCAACTGGTGTGGTTGGGTTAGCAATAGTACTGGTGAAAGAAATACAAGCCATGAAACAAAATGTGAAAACGGCGCTTATCCAAATTATAAAAACTGCACTAGATGTGTTTGTCCTACTGGTTATACAGGAAAAAAATGCAAACAAATTGTTAAAAATGAAGGTAATTGTGAAAATACTAACTATACGGTTGATGCTACTACATCATCATTTAAATTCTATGGAAAAAAAAAATGCCATATTTCATTACAGTCAAAAGAGAATACAAGAATTCAACTTCTTATAACGCATGCTTATGCACCATACAAAGACGCTATTTGTACAGAAGATGTAGGATTTCAGTTTAAATTAATGAAAGACAAGGGAACTACTGGTTTACTTTTGTGTGGATCTTACATTTATAATATTTTACTTGAATCTGAATCAAATTCTGTTCTTGTGTTTTACAATGGAATAGATAATCACAGTTTGTTAGCTGTTAATTTTCAACAAATTAGTTAGTTTATTAATTAAATTCTTTTTGCCTGTATTTTTTGCTTATTATTTTCATTTAATTGAAAAATCTTTTGATTTACTAAAAATAATTAAAAATTTTTCTTTATTAACATATTAATGATAAAGAAAATTATTTCGTTTATTAAAAACTATGTAAAAATTTTCAATATTTTATTTAACAGAAAATATATATTTTAGTTTATTTAGTAGATCATATGG
Organism: Strongyloides stercoralis; assembly: GCA_029582065.1. Taxonomy (NCBI): domain Eukaryota; kingdom Metazoa; phylum Nematoda; class Chromadorea; order Rhabditida; family Strongyloididae; genus Strongyloides; species Strongyloides stercoralis. The sequence goes on from JARPTA010000002.1 coordinate 4,208,460, forward strand.
AAGATATATAAACTGAATTTTTTTAATGTTTTTTTGAACAAACTAAAATATTTTACTTATATAAAATGAAATGTAAAAATATTTTTTTCATATTTTTGTAATAATTAATTAAACTAAAAAAAACTTTATGATTAGCATATAATTTTCGTTTAATTTATTTTTTCTATTTATAAAATTTTTAAAAATTACTTTATTTTAAAGCCATAATTATCTCGTAAAATAAGATTTTTATCAGTAACATTAGACAAAATGCTATACTACCAATAAATAAAAAATCAAAATGAAACTTAAGATGTTTTTATGTCTATCACAAACTTCAAACACAGTGCAAAATTTTGAATTTGTTTTTTAAAAAACATAAACCAACAAAAAAAATGAATTAATTATTTAATGTCAAATTTAAGCAAACAATAAAGTAAAAAATAACTAATTAAATCTACATTAAACATAAATTAAATAGTATAAAAGCAAAAATTTTATAGATGTTTCGATATTTATTAATATGAGTTCATGTTCATATAATTCTATTTCTATTGTAATTTTGTTTATATTAATACTAGTAAGTAATATTACTTCATTTTAAACTTTTTTTCAGCAACTTTGGAAAATAAAAAAAAATGTACCTCGTTATCAAATAGCAGGTATTTGTAAATTTTCCAACTTTTACATTAATTTTTAGGAAATAACGATATAATTTTTAAAAATGAGCATATTAATTTTAAAAGAGATATATTAAAAGATTTTAGTGACCCATGGAACTTACCAATAGGATATTGTGTCGACTCACCTGTTAATGAAACAAATGTAAAGAAAGCAATAGAAGAAATAGAAAAGCATACTTGTGTTACCTTTCAACCAAAAGAGAAATGTGAAAATAATACACAAGAATTAGTTTTTAAACAAGCTGATTTTTGTGCATCACATGTTGGACATGTATTAAGAAATCACTCACAAATAATTTATCTATCACAAGAATGTTATGAAAATCCATATCTGATTTTACATGAAATAGGACATGCTCTAGGTTTAGTACATGAGCATGCAAGAAAAGACAGAGATCAATACGTTACAATAGATTATGATAGTTTTGATAATAATGAAAAAAAGAACTTTGAAATTCGAACTGAAAATTTTTATTTTAATTGTTCAACTACCTACGATTATTCTGCATTAATGCATTATGCTCCATATGATTTCGCAACTTTTTGGAGATGGCTTTTTGGTTACCCAGTCATTAAACCTAAATTATTTTGGAAATATTCAAGAATGATGGGACAACGTGAAAAAATGACTTTTAATGAATACAAAAGAATTAATTTATGCTATTGCAATTGGTGTAACTGGGCTAAAAATGAAACTGGCAGAATAATTAAAAAAAGTACAATACAATGTAAAAATGGTGGTTATCCGAATTATAAAGACTGCAAGAAATGCGTTTGTCCTACAGGTTATACAGGAGACACTTGCCAGGATATCGTTAAAAGTGATAAAGAATGTGGTAATACTACTTTCTATGTCAATAGTACTGGATCATCTTTAATATTCGGTAACAAAACAAATTGTAATATTTTTTTAAAAGCACAAGACCAAGGAAAAAAAATTGAACTGATTATAGTGTATGCTAATGCACCATATAAAAGTGCTATTTGTACAGAAGATGTAGGATATCAATTTAAATATATGAAAGATAAAGGAACGACTGGTTTACTTTTATGTGGAACTCATATAGAAAATATGAAACTTACATCAGAATCAGATTCTATTCTTATACTTTTTAAAGGAAAAGATGGACACAATTTATTAGCTTTATCATTTAAACAAGTTGATTAATTAGTTAATTAGATTCTCTTTGTTAGTATTTGTTTTTCTGTTATTTTCATTTAATGAAAAGTCTAAAAATTAGTCAAAAGTAATAAAATTTTTTAGATATCAATATTTAAATGATAAATGTAACTTTATTTATTTTATTCTACAAAACATATAGATATTTTAATTTTTTATAATAACCTATTTTAAGAACATGTAAATTTAATTTTTAGTGTTTTATCGCTAAAACTTCAATGTTTTACAATTACGATTGTCAAAATTATAAATACAACTTTTTATTTTGGTAATCATTCATTAAATACATAAAAAAATTTATCAAATTGAATGTTTTTAAATCTAATTTTTATAAAAATAGTTCTACATAAAAAAATGCAATGAGTATATTATTTTTTTTTAAAATTATTTTTATTATTTTGAAAAATCTCTAAATTAAATATGTTTTAAAAATAATAATTTCATTGTAAAATAATAATTTCATTGTAAAATAATAATTTTATAACATTATACAAAATGCTCTAATATCAATAATAAAAATTTGAATTGAGACGTAAGATATGTTAATGTCTATCACAAATTTCAAACATTACAAAATTTTAATTTTTTTTCAAAAAACAGAAATTAACAAAAAAAATTGAAGTAATTATTTAATATTAAATTTAAGCAAACAATAAAGTATAAAATAGCTAATTAAAACTATATCAACCAAAGTTAAATAGTATAAAAGCAAAAATTTTATAGATCTTTCGATATTTTTTAATATGAATTCAAGTACATATATTTCTATTTCTATATTAATTTTGTTAATATTGATACTAGTAAGTAATAATTATTCATTTTAAACTTTTTTTCAGCATCTTTGGAAAATAAAAAATAATGTACCTTATTATCAAATAGCAGGTATTTATACATTTTTTAATTTTACCAATATTCTTTAGTAAATAACGATGTAACTTTTAGAGATGAACACATTGATTTTAAAAGAGATATATTAAAAGATCTGTTTGACCCATGGAAATCCCCAATAAAATATTGTGTCAAATCACCTGTTAATGAAGAAAACGTGGATAAAGCAATAAAAGAAATAGAAAAGCATACTTGTGTTACATTTGAAAAAAAAAGCAGTTGTGATAATACAACACAAGAATTAATTTTTCAAGAAAGTGATATATGTGCATCAAATGTTGGACATACATCTAAAGATCACTCACAAACAATTTGGCTGTCACCAGAATGTTATGAAAATCCGTATCTTATTTTACATGAAATAGGACATGCTTTAGGTTTAGTACATGAACATTCGAGAATAAATAGAGATAAGTACGTTACAATAGATTATGATAGTTTGAGTGGAAATGAAAAAGCAAATTTTGAAATTCGTAACTTTACAGTTTATAAAAATTATTCAACAACCTACGATTATTCTGCTTTAATGCATTATGCTCCATATGATTTTGCAACATTTTGGAGATGGCTTTTTGGTTATCCAGTCATTAAACCTAAAGTACATTGGCAATATTCAAGAATGATGGGACAACGTAAAAAAATGACTTTTAATGAATACAAAAGAATTAATTTGTGTTATTGTAATAAATGCAAATGGGTTGATGACAGCACTGGTAAAAGAAACAAAAGTCATACAACTGAATGTAAGAATGGTGGATATCCAAATCATACAGATTGTAGTAAATGTGTTTGTCCTACTGGATATGAAGGAGATTACTGCCAAGATATAATTGAAAGTAATGAAAAATGTGGTAATACTACTTTTAAGGTTAATGATACTGGAACATCTTTAATATTCAAAGACAAAATGAATTGTAATATATTTTTAAAAGCAGAAGATAAAAAAAAAAAAATTGAACTTAATATACTACGTGCAAATGCACCATATAAGGAAAGTATTTGTACAGAAGAAGTGGGGTATCAATTCAAATATATGAAAGACAAAGGAACTACTGGTTTACTTTTGTGTGGAACTTATATAGAAACTGTAAAACTAAAATCTGAATCAGATTCTATTCTTGTATTTTTTAAAGGTGAAGATGGACACAGTTTATTAGTTATATCATTTAAACAAGTTGATTAGTTTACAGATAGATTCTTTCTGTTGGCATTTGTTTGTCTTTCATTTTCACTAAATTGAAAACTCTGAAAATTAATTTAAAATAATAAAATTTTTTCTGGTAGTTCTTAATTTGTTTCATATAAAAAGCGATTTTTTATTCTAAATTTTAAAAACGCGTAACTCAATCGAATATAAATATTTTTTATTAAAAATAAAAGCTACTAAAATATATGCATTGTTGCTAACAAGATACATTTGATTTATACCATTTATTCAAATCCTGTCTTCAAAGAGCGATAAAGCATTTAAAAGCTGTTTATTTATTCTCTTAATTGTTGGAATTTTCCTCATACAAGAAGTTATTTAAATGTTTTTAAAAATGAAAATCCGTTAGAGCAAGATCTGTAAAATATAAAAGATAAGGTAGATTTACATAACCTTATTCATTTAGTTTTAAGAAAGTCTTTTTTGAAACGTGCGATATCGAGTTATAATGAAGAAAGATCGGTTCTTTTGTATTGATTAACGCAGATTGTTTTTAATACAATTTTTATGCATTTTTTCTATTTGTTGACGGTACGCTTTTGTAGTAATAGTTTTATCATGTTTTAAGAATTCATGGTGAATAATTCTTTTACCAGACTACCAAACAGTCAACATTACTTTCCTTGGTAAAGTTGAAATTAAAGAAAGGCTTTTGTTGATTTATCAATATTCAATCATTGTCCACTTTGTTTACAGTTGTCGTACAGAATCTACTTTTTTTTACATGTACTATTTCAATTAAAAAGGAACCTTTATTGATCTTCAAAATGAGGAAAGATCAAATTTCGTAACAACAATTTTTTTGATAGTCATTCAATTCATAAGGTATTAATTTGTCAAGCTTTTTTGTCTTCTCTATTTTTTTTTAGTAATAGAAAACTATTTAATTAGATATATTTAGTCTTTCTACAAGTTACCCAACAGTTTGATGTGAATTGGTATTTACAGTTGCTTACAATTAATCATTATTTACAGTGGAGCAAGGCTTTCTATGTTTTTTATTCTCGAAATTCTTGTTTCTCTCGTTGAATTTCTTGAACCATCTGTGTACAGTCAAAAGACTAACAACATTCTTTCCAAAAGCTTCATTAATATTTTGAGTTGTTTTTGTTGCATTAGTCCACGTTTAAACTAATAAAGCATGGTAATTCAAAAATCGCGTTTTGACAGTATAGTTTATTTTTAAAATAAAATACTCATAAGTAAAGGTAAATGCTATAATTATTAATATGCAATATTGTAGGAAAAAATCTGTAGAATCTAACAGCATGTATTTTTATAAAAAAATATAACCAAATATTTGAAATACATGGAGTTAAACATTGCACACCAAAAAAATTTTATTTTATATGAAACAAGCTTATATTTTTATCATATTATTTCAAAAAAAATATTCTGTTTTACATTAAAACTAGTCTTTTTGTTATTCAAATTTTTCTTTGAAATATCTGAATTTCTGTATATTTGATAATTAAAATTTTAATATATGTATTTTTTTACTTTTATAAAAAAAAAATAAATATCTTTTTAAAGTATTTGATAAAGAAAAATTGTTTAAAACGTTTTGCTTATTTTTTAATATTTTTTGTTATTACTGTCAAAAGTTTAGTAAAAAAAATTTATTTTATAACAAATTAAAATAATTTGTCATATTTTTTTTTAAAAACATATAAATTATTCCAAAATTACTGTAATCATTTATAAAAAACAAAATATAAAAAATTTACAATGATAATTTGTTACTTGTCAAATTAGTAGAAATTTTCAGACCAAATGTTGTTTTAATATGATTAAATTTTATTTCAACATATTTAAAAAAAAGAATAAAACATATCTTAAAAACTTTCTATATTTATTTTTCTTCTAAAACAAATAAATCTTGACTTCTAAAAATAATATAATATAAAAAAATTAAAAAATAATTTGTTTATAGAAAATATGTAAATTAAGTAAAATTATTAAAAAAAATTTTTTATCGTTTAAGATATATATAAAATTGTTTATTTTATCTACATTTAGTATAACAATTTTAAATTTTAAAATATAATAAACTTTAAAATAAATCTTTTTTATTATTTGAATTAAACAAAAATATTATGTATTTTTTCATCTTTAAATTCCATCCAATATGTAATATATTTGTATAAGTCAAAAGTCAACTTATAATTTAAAAATATTTTAAAAATTGTTATTAGTAGGATTGTAATAATTTTAATATATTTTTTTAATGATTTACAATTTAAAAGTGCTTTTTAATTTGTTTAAATTTCTAATAATAAACAAATTTTTAGTATACAACGTAAAATTATTAATATATAATTAAGCTTTTACACTACAAACACTAAATTAATATAATAATATAATATATATAGTATATTAATTATTAAATTTATTATCTCGTCTATTGTTTTAAAAATATAATGTTTAAAAATTTTAAAACATTTAATGATATAATAAGTAGCAAAAGTTATAATTTATCATAATTTTTATCAGATAGTAAAGTATTAAATTTTTGGAGAAAAAAATTCTATTATTAATTTTTAAAATATGAACTTTAAAAAGTATAATTAAGGAAGTATTTTAAATAAAATAAATTTCTTTAACTAATTTTTTTGATTGTTACCACCTAATCTAGTTTTCTTTTTATTTATTTTTTCAAATAAACAATATTTTAAGCTTTTTTTTATTTTTCTAATTATTTGTTATTATAATCCAAGCGATTGCATTTTTTTTTATAAATTTAATTTTTATACTTTTACTATTCTTTTATGAAAATTATATAGTTTTTTTAAAAAACAATTTAAATAAAAGAAGAAAAATTATATATTTAAAATTTTAAAATTTATTTTATTATTTTTTGCACTTGAAAAGTTGATTGTTAATAAATATTTTATAACTTTTTTAGGTACAATTTTATGTTTGTATACTACACAATTTGATTATTTTAAATAAACATATCATATTTTTAGAATGTAAAGAAAAATAGTTAAAATATTTTGTTTAGAGATTTAAAAAACAATTAAATAAAAAAATTTTTGAAAAAATTTAAAAAAATTAATTTCATTTTATTATGATTTTAAAAAAAAAAAAAATTTTGATGGCAAGAAAATAAATAAAATTCAGAAATATAAAAATTTTATTTTGCTATCGCAGTAATATAAATTTCACTCATTTTATTTTTATAAATCAACTATATTTATATATACAATCGTTTAACAATTTTTATGTTATCAATCTCCAAAAGACATGCGGCAAATTTTCACTAAAATACTAGCTTTTACATTATATCCTTTCTGTTTCTATTGTTTCTGTTAAAAATAATATTTTAAAATCAACCTCACAGATAAAATATCTTATTGTTTAGAATGATATTTTGGTTATATTAAAAGAGATAAGATAGGTGAGAGTATATGAAATTTACTAATAACCAAGCATAATAATTCTATATACCTCTTGGTATAATACATAAAGTATTTTATAATAATATGTCGATTAGTTGATTATATATTTTTATTATAAATTATTAAATAGATACTTATATACAATTTAATTATATCTTATAACAAGCTTCTTTTATATCTCTATTATTAAATTAAATTGTAATTGTAGTTTGTACAAACTTTTTTATATTTTGATAAAGTTAACGTATTTTTAATCTTATTACTTAAGATTTTGTATATTTTTTTTAGATATTAATTATTAAGTACTATTAAAGAATGTTTTTAATATAATTATTAATATAAAATTATTTATAAATTATAATTTTATTTTTTTTATAATATAATTTTCTTTATTCATTTACCTTGTATTAAAAATATTTTTATTATAAAATATTTTAGAAAAATAAATGGTATATAGTGAGGAATTAGGATACGATCCCGAAGAATGGGAGGAATGTGATGAATCTCATGACAATTTCATTTTTGCTCCATTTACAAGAATATTATTAGCCACTATTGCCATTGCTTTTGTTGGATTTTTTTTTTGGATTCTTGATGCAAGAAAAGAATGGAATAAGATAGAAAAAAGTGAGAAAGATAAAGTTGATAGTATTGATAAAGCAAATAATGATATTAAAAAGCATTTAAATAAAAATGAAGATTTATTACTTTCTAATGGTAATAAAAATATTGTTATACTAGATAACAAGAGACTTTCGGATCACTACACAACTGAAACAATACTCCATACAGTTAATTCAGCAAATCACTATTCGAACGATATTGTTAATAGAGAAGATGAACAAAAAATTAGTACAGATTATGTAATGGAACAATTAAAACGAAATACAGATTCAAATAAATCAGGTAAAATTGATGATAGTATATCAAAAATACAGTCATTAAAAAAGTATGATAATTAATTTTATTAATATAACTAATCACATTATTCTTTTTTTTTAGAATTAATGCTCAAGAGCATAAAAATAATATTAATTTTTCAAATAATAATTATCCTGATAATGAAATTTCAAATGATGCTAGTATATCATTAGAAAGAACATATAAAGAGCTTGCTGATAAAATATATCATAATTTTTCAAAACAACTTCAAACTGATATTGGTACAATTCCAGCTTTAAATGATTTTTCTAATTATAAAGATTTAGCAAATTCATTAACTGAACTTTATGATAAAGATATTAAACAAGCTATGGAAGATGTAATTAATCAGGGTGGTACTGATATTGATGCTCAAAATTTAAAAAATAAATTACAAAAACACATTAAAGATGCCGTTTATCATCAACAAAATTTAATTGATAAACATAATTCTTTATCTAATAATACATTAAACAATGAAGAAAATGGTAGACAAATAACTGAAAATGAGGATAAAAAATCATCTGACAGTGATAATGGATTTGTTAAAATTGATTCACCTGAAGATGAACTTAAAAAAGAGCCTAGTGATGTTAGTTATGAAAAAATTGATATTTTATATAACTATAAAAATGAACGACATAGTGCACCTTTATACGACGATGAATATCCGTCTATTGAATTAAAACCTGAACTTGAGACAATAAGTGAAAAAGCTGTTGAAGAAATTAATATGTTACTTCAAGAATACTATGAAGATCCCACTACAATTAATAAAAAAGAACAACAACATAATTTACCTACTAAAAATGATACTTCAGAAATAAATGAAGCTTTAAAAGAAGTCATAAAACCTGATTCACCTATTTTCTTAAATGAAAAATCAAATGATATTGTTCCAGAAATACCACAACATAGGCAAAATATTATTGATGAAAATAAACTTGGTAAGCATTATCATATTGGCATACCTCAACCTCAACAAATTTTTGACAATTCACATCAACAACCTGATTTATATGAAGATAATAATATGTTACTTAAACAAGAAACTGTTTATTTAAATCAAAACACTTTCAATAATACTGAAAAAAATATAATTAACCAACTCAAAAATGTTAATGATTTTAAGGATAGTCGAGAAATTAGCAATATTAATACTATTTATCTTAATAATACACCAACTAATAAAAAAATTGATAATCTTGAAAGTGTATCACCATTAAAGGAAGATATTGATAATAAATTAATAAATGTTACAGATGATGATGATGTTTTATTGAAGGATTATATTCAACCAGTTCAAAGTAATATTCATATAGAAAATTCTTATAATGATGAACCTTTAGAATGCATAAATGATGCTGTTCTTGTTATTGAAAACTTCTTAACAGAAGCAACAAAAATGTCATCACCAAAAGATAATGAAGAAGTAAATAAAAATCAATGTTTACCACAACAAATGACATCTAATGCTTATTCAAATATTCCGATAGTAAACAATGATAGTAAAGATAAATTAATACAAGATCAAAAAAATTTGTCCCAATACGATGAATTAATAAATAAAGCTACTGCTGATATTTATCTTCAAGATGCTATTGATTATGTTGAAACACAAAAAAATGAACCAATAAATAATAATTTTGTCATTGAAGAAGATATGTTAGAAAAAGAATCTAATGAATTAAAAAATAAATTAGAAAAATCTAATAATATTATTAATGATGCAACATCAGATATTGTCAAGACAAATGATGCTTTTGAAAAAATTGATATTTGTATTGACGAAGTTGATGATACTATTACATATGCTCCCGAAATTCAATCTCTTGAAATTCCTCCTGATCAAATTAGTCAAACATCAGAACATGTTACAGATAATATTAATGAACCTCTTCCTGAGGATAAGAAAGAAAAAGTAAATGTTGATGTTCAAATTGAAGGAAATGTGCCATATATAGGTGAAGCAATGTCACCTGATAAAACATTAACTAGAAAAGAAAACCAAAAATCACCAATTCAATTTGGTTTTGGTGAAGCACCCAAAATTAGAAATTCACGTAATATTAGAAATGATGATCTTTCATCAATAACATCAAAATCTGAAGCTAAAAGAGGAAAAAGTCAAAGTAGTTTACTTAGTGCACTTGGTGTTACTAGTACACAAGAAATGCTTCTTAGATTAACATCTCTAGATCAATTATCTGATGCTATGAAAAAAGCTGGTCTTGAATCAACAAATCTTATTTTTGGTATTGATTATACTGCATCAAATAAATATCAAGGAGAAAATAGTTTTGATGGAAAAAATCTTCATACAATTGACAATAAAATTGAAAATCCATATCAACAAGTTATTAAAATAATGGGAAAAACATTAGCTCCATTTGCAACACAAAAAGGAATTCCTGTATATGGTTTTGGTGATGCTACTACAGGAGATTGGAGTGTTTTTAAAATTAAAAAAGAAGGTGAATGTAAAAATTTGGATGACGTATTAGAGGCATATAATTATATAACACCTGACGTCAATTTAAGTGGACCAACAAATTTTGCTCCACTCATCCATCAAGCAATGGAAATTTGTTCATATTACAAAGAAGTAAGTAAAAATATACATAACAAAATATTTTTATTTTTTATTTTTTTTTTAGTATTTTATATTAGTTATTATTGCTGATGGACAAGTAACAAATGAAAAAGCAACAAGAAGAGCTATTGTTCAGGCTTGTAATTTCCCATTATCAATTATTGTTGTTGGAGTAGGTGATGGACCATGGGAAATGATGAAGGTATTTGATGAATCTTTACCAAAACGACCATGGGATAATTTCCATTTTGTGGAATTTCATGATATAATTAGGAGAAAAGCAAATATTAATGAAGGGGAGTTATCATTCGCAATTCATTCTCTTCTTGAAATTCCCGATCAATACAACTATATTAGGCGTGCTGGTTTAATGCGCAGAAATACTAAAATGAAATAATATTTTTTAGACATTATGATTACTTTTTTTTTTCTTAATTTTTATGTCTGGTATTATTAAATTTTAACAAAACATGTTCACAATTGTTTTAAAACTAAAGCACATTTTATTACTTGTTTTTTTTATATTAGTAATAAAAATCAAAATTGACATACATATTTTATAAAAAGGAAAATGTCACGTGTGTTTTAAAAGAAAAATTTATATGTTAGCAATAATATTGTTAAAATTTTTATATTAAACGAGAATTTTAACTCATTACATAAAATTTTGAGTAAAAAAAATGTGCTTATCATCTTAAATTACGTAACACTTCTTAATTTTTTTTTTTATTAAAAATGTAATATATTACATAAAAAATCTTTTTGATACAGTTATACAAGATTTTTATATATTCATTATCTATAACAGAAACAAAATGTCTGATAATTATTTTAATTACTAATATAAACATATATACTTTATAAAAAAAATGACGTTTATAATATATTATAAGAAACCCACATTTTTGATAACAAAATCTATTATTAAAAAAATTATATTTTTATAGACTAAATGTTTTGTATTTTTAATACAAATGTCATTAAATACATCATTTTACAAAATAATTAAATCATATTTCATATATAATAATGAAAATAATATTTTGAAGGTTATTGTACTGTTAATTTTATATTTTTATCTTGTCAATGAAAATTGTTAAAAGTTAATGTACAATGACAGTGATATAGTAGTAAAAATTAATTGTAATAAGAAATAATTTATTGTTTGCCTATGCTTGTTAAAAAGAAATATAAAATTTAGAGTTTATTAATAAATGTTTCACATGAAGTTCAGGATGTGTCAAGGAAAACGTTAAATATTTTATTATTATTAAATTGTCTTAAATCACATGCAGATTCTTGGACAATTATATCGTTTTCAAAGACAAAAATCTTTAACATTCATCAACTTTTTTCTTGTCTTATCTTTTTATATGATATGTTGACAAAACAAATATCTTATATACAAATATATTAACAACAATATGTGACTTACAATAAGATAAAACATTTTCAAGTTTAATGATTTTGAAAAATAAATGTTGAAAGTATACTTAAAAATTATAACAAGGAAATAATAAAATATGTGAATTTTTTTTTAACCATAATTTAGTTTCTTTTTTAATACTATTTAATTTAAAATAATTCTCTTTAAAATGCATTTATTCAATTTATTTTTAGTAAATGCTATTGATATTCTTAAATTTTTACAAATACTTTGCAAACAACAAAATTATTTTTTTTTTATTAGCACACAATATTTTAACGTTCTTATCATGTTAAAGATAGAAAAAAAATTTGTAGGTCAAAGTTCGTGTATTTATGGAAAGCTATATTTTATAAACATTTTGCAAATTTTAATTTTATTCATATTTAAAAGTATTTTAATAAAAAAAAATAACAGAAATTTAATCTTATAGTTTGAAAGGATATTAAATATATTTAAAAAATATTCAAAGATTAGATTTAAAAATTTTCACAAAACATAAATAAAATGAATATATTTAAAATATGCTAAATATTATTTTTAAAAATATTTTTCAATTTTCCAATGTTTTAATTTTTTTTTCAAATAATAAGTTACTTATTATTATTAAAAAAAAATATTAACACCAAAACTGTACTAAAAAAATTCTAATTAATTTTTATAATAAATAATATTTTCTATATTATTTTTAATAAAAAAAATTGAAGTAATGGTTAAACTATAATTATTCATATATTTTTATGTAACACTTTCAATATATAAAGAAATTTATTATAAAAAAGGCATGGCTTGAAAAATTAAAAAAACAATTTGTTATAGTATAACATTTATAATATATATAAAGAAAATTTATTAACATAGTTTCTTTTTTTTCTAATTTGCACTAACTAAAGTTTTAAATTTAAAAAAAAATTAATAATACTTATTTTACCAAGTAAATTTGTCTTGTTTTTGTTATATTTAAAAAAAAAAGGTTATAAGATATTACGTATATATTATAATAATAAGAATATTATAAAATAGTTATTATAAAAATTTTATAATTGTTATAGGATAAATTTGTAATTTTATTTTTTATTTTTTCGTTCAAAAATTTTTATTTATTAATTTTATAAAGAAATTTACCAAATAATTTTTTTATTAAATATATTTTAATTAATTATTTAAAAATTAATTTTTATTTTTTGTCAATGTTATATATTCTTTAGTTTTTTTTAAAAATTTTCTATCATTTTTTTAATATTTATAATAGTTTAAATAAAATACATGTAGGCGTTTCAAAATGACATTTTTTTGTTTATATATTTTAAGATTTTATGGAGTCAACCTTTATTTGTATCATTGAATATTTATGTATAAAGATATTTATACTAATTGATCCACCTTTTTGATAAAAATTTGTTTTAGGATCTTATTCCAACCCCTATTAATGAATATATAAATAAAATATTATTTATTTGAAAGAGTGAAATATTAGTTTTAACTAACTTTAGTTAAAGAAAAAAATATATATTCTTATCATTTTTAAAGATATTCTGTTAATATTACTATAATGAATATTTTTTATCAATTACTTGGATATTTTAATGTTCCATCATTAAATAATATTAAGGCTATTAGTAATATAGATAATAATAAAAAAAATAATTTACTAGATAAAAGAAAAAAAGTTATTGGGAGTAAATGTCAAATATTTTATGAAGATGATCCTTTTGTTGTTTCTAAAGCTTCTATGCAATATTTATATGATGAAAATGGGACAAGATTTATAGATTGTATTTCAAATGTTCAACACGGTAATTTTGTTTCTTAAATTCATATTACTTTTTACTAGTTGGACATTGCCATCCATATGTGGTATCAGAGATATCAGATCAATTATCTACAGCTACTTGTAATGTACGTTTTGTTAATTCAAAATTAACAGAATGTGCTGAAGAGTTATTAAAAACACTTCCTGAATTTGATACAGTACTTTTTTGTAACTCCGGATCAGAGGCAAATGATTTAGCACTACGTTTAGCTAGAGATTATACAAAAAAACGTGATGTCATTGTTCTTGATCATGCTTATCATGGCCATGTTACAACAACAATGGAAATGTCTCCATACAAATTTAATCACGGATGTACAATTAATCAACCATCATGGGTTCATGTTGTACCTACACCAGATGTTTATCGTGGTGAATATAGATTACCTGATGATAAACTTAATGATAATGAATCACGTAAAGAAATAGGAAAAAAATATTCAGAAAAAGTTAAAAATATTCTTGATAAAGATAATGAGAATGGTGTTGCTGCTTTTATTGCTGAAGCATTACAAAGTTGTGGTGGTCAAATAATTCCACCAGAGGAATATTTTATTGATGTTGCAAAGTATATAAGAGATCATGGTGGTGTTGTTATTATTGATGAGGTTCAAACAGGATTTGGTAGAGTTGGTAAAAAATATTGGGCATATAAACTTTATGATGATGGTAATAATATTTACATATTTTTTATATTAATAATTTTATAGGATTTGTCCCTGATATTATAACAATGGGTAAACCAATGGGAAATGGATTTCCTGTATCAGCTGTTGTTACAACAAAAAAGATTGCTGATTCACTTGGTGGAAAAGTTGGTTATTTTAATACTTATGGAGGTAATCCAGTAGCATGTCGTGCTGCTTTAGCTGTTATGAAAACTATTGAAAAAGATAATCTTTTAGAGCATACAGAAAAAATGAGTAAATTATTTAATTATAAATTAAATTGGCTTAAAAGTCAACATCCACAGGTAATTGGTGATGTTCGAGGAATTGGACAATTTTGGGGACTTGATATTATTAACTCACCGAAAACACGTGAACCAAATTCTAAATTAGCCTTAGAATTAATATTAAAATTAAGGCAAGAATATCAAATACTTTTAAATGCTGATGGACCATATACAAATATTCTTAAATTTAAACCACCACTTTCTTTTAATGAAAATAATTTAAATGAAGTAATTGAAGCTATTCATAGTGCACTAATTATTTTAGGTCATTAAATCATATACATATATATACATATTTTAGTTTATTAATTTTTTAATAGTTATTTTTATCTTTTTTTTTTCAATAAATTTTTTTTTTAAAAATTTGTTTAAAATTAAAATTTGTCAATAAAATAAAATGATTTTATAATATTATTAATAATAAAACAAATTTAAATAAAAAAAAATTACATATAAATAAATAAGGAATTTTAAAGAATCAGTAAAAAATATCTAATACGACCATTATATTATTTAATTTTAATGTTATTGAATAACATTAATACCATTATATTTTTTTATTAATTATTATTTACACAAAAATACTTTTTTTTTGTTGTAAAGTATAGTAATAAATTTTTGTTTATTTTTAAAATAGAAAAATAAATGTATAGAAAAAGAAAAGCAACATTATTTTGAACAAAATATATTCATTGAAAAATTGAAAATGTATCAAAAACGCAAAAAAATTTTTTTTTAAATGTTATAATATAATTTAATTGTTTATTGAAGATTTATACTTCTAATATTATTACTTTTAGACATATACCTATTTAAATCAATCTTATAATTAAGAGATCTTTCAAGATGATATTACGAATAAGACTAGTATAATATTTTTGTAGTATTGTAAAAGATTTATTTTCTTTTATTTCAAAAATAAAGTTATTTAAATTTTTTTTACCAAAATATAAGTTATTATGTCATTATTTAGTTAAAAAGAAGATTTTAAATCATATTTATAAATTATACAATTTTTTTTATATATAATATAAATCTTTTTTTTTAAATATACTATTTAATATATTTATATCTTTTATTTTTTTGTTACCTAAAATCTTATGCACTTTAAAATATAAATATTTTTTATATTAAAAAAAATACTCACCTACTTTTATAATTCTAATTCTTAAAAAAACACTTTATAATTTTTAAAAATGTTATATTTTTGAAGTATTTAATTAGTTATAAAAAATATTTTTTAATATAAATTTATTTATAAAAATATAGGACAATAAATATTTAATTTTTTAATTACTTTTAAAAAGTTATCATACCTGAAATATTTTTAACAGCTTATGTATTAGTAATAAATCCCTTTTAATCTTTTATTGTATTTATACTACAAAGAGTGTTAGAATTTTCTCCCTATTACTATTATTATTAAATTGTTTTAAATAATTCCTAGTTATAAATTACATGTAAAATTAACAAATGTTTGCGCAAATAATATATATTATTATATATATTACCTATCAACAATCATTTAAACCTTTTTATTTTATAGTTGAATATTTTATATAAAAGTATATTATAAAATATATATATATATATAAATATATATCATGATTGGGTAGTTAGCAAAAGTCGAAAGTCGCGACTAAAAATCATTTAGTGATTTCATGTATAATAACAATTATTGATACTCTACCTTTGAATTCGACTTCTGATAATTTTTAAAATAGGAATATTAATTATATTAAACTGTTTAAGGATTACATATATATGTATATATACACATAATAATCTATATTTTACAGTAAAATCAAAAGCTACAATTTTTATAAACTATTGTATTAATACATAATAATACTTTTATATTATTTTATAATAAAATTCTATCCTAATATAATACTTTTTATATTTTATATTTTTCTTTAATTTTAAATAATATTAACTTTAAATACCTTATAAAAAATCTTTTATTTATTTTATTCATTAATTACGCACAATTAATTAAAAAAATTATACAATGTTTATATAAAATAAGTATTAATATTTAGAAAAAAAAGATTAATCCATTAATATTATATAAAACACATTCTTTTATTATTTTCATTAAAAATAATATCAAAAATTAATAGTTGATTTCGCGTGTATTTTTGATCTTTAGTAAATACTTTAAATACATAAGTTTATATGAAAGTTAACAAATCAAGGTAAAATAAAATTTTGCCTTGAGTTTTAATGTTTATTTATTATTGGATTGTATTTTTAACACTTCTACTTTATATTTTTAATAATAATAAAAAATTTTGTTACAATTTATATATATTAATATCAAGAAATTTTTCAAAATATTTTTTTTTATAGGGATTAAATTTAAACAAAGGCCATAAAAAATGGGGTCCCTTTATCGATCAGAACATATGCGGTTTTGCCAAATGATTTTGGAAAAGGAAGCTGCATTTAATTGTGTTGCTGAAGTTGGAAAACATCCATATGTTCAATTTAAAGATGTAAGTTTATTTAAAAAAAGAAAATACTTATTAATTGTAGTTGAACGCTGATGTCAATAATTTTCAAAGAGTTTTTGTTAAGGATATTAGAAGATTTGAAGATTTAGAAAGAAAATTACGCTTTTTAGAAACTGAAATAAAGCGCGCAGATATTGATATTCCTGATTATAATGATCCATCATATGAAGTTATTCATCAACAAGCAATGAATGAACTTGAAAATACACTTAATGATTTAGAACGTGATGTTAGTCAAATGAGTGATTCAAAAAAAGAACTTCAAAAGGCATACAATGAACAAAAGGAATGGGAAGCTGTTCTTCAAAAAACTGATCAATTCTTTGCTGGTGGTGTTGATGATGCTGCTCGTGAAGAAATTGAACATCAAGTTGAAGATGACGAAGGAATTCAATTAAAAGGTGAAAAAGAATCAATTGGATATTCTGTTGGAGTTATTGAAACTAAAAAAGTTAATTCATTTGAAAGAGTTTTATGGAGAGCTGGAAGAAGAACAGCTTTCTTAAGACATACTGAAATTGAAGATCCTTTAGAATCAACTGATGGAAGTGAAAAAGTTTCAAAATCTGTTTTTATTGTTTTTTACAATGGATCAAAATTAAAAAATATTGTTGATAAAGTTTGTGATGGTTTTAAGGCTCAACAATTTAAAAATTTACCAAAAACTTCTGCAGCACGTGCTCATGCTGCTCATGAAGTTAAAGCAAGAATTCAAGATTTAAGAACAGTTTTAGGACAAACTAATGAACATAACAATAAAGTTCTTAATGCTGCTGCTGGAAATATAAATCAATGGATGACACAAGTAAAATTATATAAATCTATTTATCATACATTAAATCTTTTTACTTTTGATGGTATTGGTAGATTTATGGTTGCTGAATGTTGGGTACCACTTGATGACATTTCTAATGTTAGACAATCACTTGAACATGGTGCTGAAAAAAATGGTACAAATATAAAACCAGTTTTAAATATTCTTGAAACCCATGAAATGCCACCAACATATAATAAAACAAATAAATTTACAGCAGTTTTCCAAGGAATTGTTGATTCTTATGGTATTGCAGATTATCTTGAAGTTAACCCAGCTCCATATACTATTATTACTTTCCCATTCATCTTCTCATGTATGTTTGGTGATCTTGGTCATGGTTTAATAATGTTCCTCGCTGGATTATATCTTGTTCTTAGAGAAAAAAATCTTATTGCTAGAAATATTAAAGATGAAATATTTGGAATGTTCTTTGGTGGACGTTATATTATCCTTCTTATGGGAATATTTTCAATATATGCTGGATTTTTATACAATGATATATTTGCTAAATCATTTAATATATTTGGTTCAAGTTGGAGAAATCCATACACTAACGACTCTATTGAATCATGGCTTACTCAACAATCTTCTTCTGGTGGTCATGAAGAAATAAAACTTGAACTTCCACCTGATTTTGCATATTTAAAAGAAAATGGACCATATCCAATGGGAGTTGATCCAATTTGGAATCTTGCAGATAATAAATTAAATTATTTGAATTCAATGAAAATGAAACTTTCTGTTATTGTTGGTATTGCACAAATGACATTTGGTGTCTTCTTATCCCTTCAAAATTACAGATATTTTGAATCAAAAATTGATATTTATACAGTTTTTATACCACAACTTGTATTTTTATCATGTATTTTTATTTATCTTTGCCTTCAAATTATTCTTAAATGGATATTCTTTTGGGTTGAAGAAGATGTTATTTTTGGACAACTTTATCCTGGTTCACATTGTGCTCCATCATTATTAATTGGTTTAATTAACATGTTTATGTTTAAAGATCGTGAAGCTGGATTTGTAGATATGAATAAAATTATAAAAACAGAGCCTAGCGGTCATGTTATTTATGCTGAAAAACCTTCCTGTTTCCTTCAACAATGGTATCCAGGTCAAAGTGCTATAGAAGCAATTCTTGTTATTGTAGCAGTTATTTGTGTCCCAATTATGCTTTTTGGAAAACCTATTTACATTTTAATGCAACAGAAAAAAGCAAAAAAAGCAATTTCTGATTCAATGAGTGTTCGTATGAATGCTCATACAGATGAGGCTGAAGTTATTAGTAATGGAAAGATAATTGATAATACTGAACCTAAAGGTGGACATGGTGGACATCATGACGAAGCATTTGGTGATATCATGGTACATCAAGCTATTCATACAATTGAATATGTCCTTGGATGTGTTTCTCATACAGCATCATACCTTCGTCTTTGGGCTTTATCACTTGCTCACGCTCAATTATCTGAAGTATTA
Source organism: Strongyloides stercoralis (assembly GCA_029582065.1). NCBI lineage: Eukaryota > Metazoa > Nematoda > Chromadorea > Rhabditida > Strongyloididae > Strongyloides > Strongyloides stercoralis. Next base: position 4,228,321 of record JARPTA010000002.1, read on the forward strand.
TGGGAAATGATTCTTGAAAATGCATGGGGTGTTAGTGGTGTTGGTGGTGTTATTGCTGCATTCGTAATATTTTTCTTCTTTGCAATATTATCACTTTCTATTCTTGTACTTATGGAAGGACTTTCAGCTTTCCTTCATGCACTTCGTCTTCATTGGGTAGAATTCCAATCTAAATTTTATATTGGTACAGGTGTTCCATTTGTACCATTTTATTACAAAACCGTTTTAAATCCAGTAGAATAGAATATGTTAAGAAAATGAATGACAAGATATAAAAAAATTTTATTATTTGCTAGAAAAGATAATCTGATTAACTTCTTAACATTTTTTTTTCTTAATTCAAGGCATAATATTGCAAATTATAGTATTTTATCAATATTATTTTTAATAGAAAATTCTTTTTTTAAACTTTACAAAAATTTATCATACAAATAATATATAAATGCTTTGTTTTTTCTATCAAATAAAAATACATCATACGACATTTTAAAATAATTATTATATTTTTGTTATTTAATGATTAGTAAAAAAAACAAAATTTTTTTATTAAAAAATAATATATGTATTTATTAAAAAGTAAAATGCAAATTTGTGTAAATATTGAAAAGTGTTGAAAAGTACAGAAATTTGATAATGGACGGCTCATTAATAAAATTTACAGATATACATACAATTACAAAAATAAATGAAATCTTTATTTTTATGTATATATAAAAAAAATGCAGCAAGTTTCAGAGAAAATGGTTTAATAAAATTGTGAAATAAAAGCAAAAAAAAAATGATTTTTTTTATAACAATGACAAAAACTTATAAAGAATATAACATTATTCTTAAAGTTAAAAATTAAAAATTTGTTAGACAAGAAAGAAAAATGATTTGCGTCATCACAAAAAAAAAGATAAAAAAAAATATATGTATTATTAGTACCAATATATAGTTATTTTTCTGTCTCATCATTAATTTTTTTACTGCTAGTTTAATAAAAAAAAAAAAAGACTAATTATAAATTAGAAATATTTTATACTCTATAAAATTTGTAAAAAATGGTTAAAATTATTTAAACAACTTCAAAAAGTATTATTTTTTAAAGAAATATTATATATTTAAAAAAAAAAATTTAAAAAAAACACAATTTATAAATTTATTAAAATTATATATTAACAAAAAAATTTTTTAAGAGCACAAAACTGTTTATGAAAGAAAAATGTAATCCTAAATTGCAAAAAAAAAAACATTTTGAATAAATAAAGAAATTTTTTCAATAGACAAATACAATTAACCGATCAACAATAGGTGAATAAACTAAAATAGTTTGTTTTTCAATGAATAATTAATTTTTTTTTACATTATTTTGTTGATGGTAAGGAATGCGACAATTTAGGTAGAAATTGTTTAAAATGAACATTTTCGTTACATAGATCTATATAAATTGATAACTTAAAATGATACTTTTACCTTACCAATATAAAAAAAAATTCCTATAAATGGTATATTTGTCTTTTTATATAAGCAATTTCAACTTTGTTAACCGGCAATAATAAAAAGAAAAGAATTACAAAATAAATAAAAAAAAATGTAGATGTCAAAAAAAAAGATTTCTAAAATTGTAAAAAAAATTCAATGATGAAAACAGAATATATTGTTGGAATTTTTGAGTAAATTACTTTTTTTTTTATAAAAAAAATATAAGTAAAAAGGTTTGTTGTAAAAAATTTTTGAAAACTAATATATAAAAAATTGGAGTGACAAAATGAAATGAATTAATTTATAGAAATTGAGAAAATGAAATATAATTTAATTATTTGATTTTTTTTTGTTGATCTTTGAAATAATATGATAAATTTATTATCTGTTATATTTCAAAGTGCCTACGCTAATGTATGATATATTAAATTCTCCACCCTATATTTTCAGGTATATAATTATTATAAGAGCATACAAAGTTCAATATTGTAATGATGTTGTTTTTTATACACATAATCTTATTGTTCCAAATTATTATACATCATTTATAACAGACATTCTTTTTTAAATTAAAATTTTTGATATATATATTATATATAGTGTTTTTTGATAACGCTGTTGCGTTTTCTATCAAAATACACTTAATTAATATAATAAAAATACAGAATTAATTAGGTGATGAACCAGAAGCTGATGATGGAGGCATATTTGGTTTGCGAGGCTGTGGAGAAGATGAAGGTGAATTTCCTGTAGATCCTGTAACTCCATATGCCATTGATGGTGGCATTCTTTCGTTTATTTTATCAAGACGTTTTGCTTCATCAAATGATTGTATACGATGTCCAGGTTGAACTCCATGAAGTGCTAAAAAAATAATTTTTAATAAATATTTATATATTTTAACATTATATAATAACTATATAATTATCAAATTTTTATTTACTAATATTATCCATGTCATTACTTACATTCTTCTAACGTCTGTCGTCCTCCAGACAAAGCACCTTGAGGTAATTTTCCACAAGGATTTAAACCTTTTAATTGTACTACTGTTTCATTTTCACTTCTATATAATTAATAAAAAAAATTATTATTATTGTATTCTTTTATATTTTAAAAATTATCTTTGAACGGACTTTTTTATTACTAGGACTACGTTAAGTTTTATTTTAATTTGATTATTAATATTTATTAATATTATTTTATTATAAATAATATAAAAAAACAATATTTTTTATTGTTTAAACATGCTTTAACATGAATAAAATTAAAATGACATGTATAATATAAGCAAAATATTTGATAAATTACAGTACTTATATATTGTTATTATAATGTACATACCCTTATGAATACCACGAACACCCTCTTGTAGAGTACCCATTGGTAATGTTCCACTAGGAGTAAGTCCTTTAAGTTGGAGAACAGTTTCACTTTCCTCCCTGAATAAGTAAAAAAAATTGTATTAGTACTATTGACATAATATGTTAGTGTTTGACATTTTTTTTAAATACATTTAATTGTAATTTTTTAAATTTTTTATAATTTTTTTTTGTATAATGAAGACATTTTACAAAAGACATAACAAATAATTATTTAAATTAAAGTTTTTTTTTTTTAAATTATATTTGATAAACATACCTTAATACAGAGAAAGCTCTAGCCATTTTTCCGATGGCTCTAATTTTATGTTTAATAACTTCCTTTCTGGCAGCTGGAATGCCTCCTAAAAGTAGGAGGTAATTAATAGATTGGGATATAAAGTGATTTTAAACACATTTGTGCAAACAAAATACTTTTTTAACATAAGGCCTCCAACAAAAACACTTAGGAATAATTTTAAAGCAATTAAAACAAAGAGATAATTATTATAAAATTTTTATCAAATAGGTAGATATTTATAAAAATCGCCTAATTTCTTACTACGATTTTAATAAATTTCCTTTTATTGTTAATGTAGGGTAAAAAAAGAAGCATTTTAATTTTAACTTAAATATTTAAAGCATATTAATATTTTTAATAAATATGAAAATTAGCAAGAAATTTTCTAAAGGTTTAAGACAAAATAAAGAAATGGTAAAAAAATTCGATGGTTAAATTAATTATCTTTTTAAGAAACATTTTTTGATAAAGGATTAAATCTAAATATATAAGGTTTACAAAATAAAGGTATGAATAAATTTAAAAACGACATTGGAGTCATAAAGCAAATAATAGTAACTGGTAATAACTCACCTTCTGCTCCTGCATTAAAAAAAATTTTTATGAAAATAAACATTAATATTATATTTTTAAAATTATTTTAAAAAAAATATGCGATCAAATTTTTTGCCTACATTTTTTTTTACTATATTTTTGACAAATAACTCAACTTTTAACTATTAATTTTAATGATAATTTATGTTTAAGAAAATAAAGCTAACTATACTATGCTTAAGAGATTAATTATTTTATCTTAAATTATTAAAAAACTATTTATAGTAAAAGCGCATTTAAAAGAAGATTAATTATAAAATGTTTTTTATGTATTTAAAATGTACAAATAGTATTACTACTTTAACATTTTTTTTTATATTTTAAATCAACTTTTTTTTCTATATATTTTAAAGTAATTTTTACAAAATATGTATGTGTAGAAAAATAGTTGAAATGTGCAAAGAAATAAATTGTATATGTTGGAAAGATAGCTTACCCTCAAATGTATCATCAGAGTCAGTTAATAATTCATCATCTGAACAAATATTCAATATATGAACAAGCATTTCAGTAACTAAAAATAATATATTATTTAAAATATATGGTAAAAAAAAAATACCTTTTTCACCAACAAATGGTAATGACCATGTAAAAACATCCATAAAATTAGGTAACCAATATGGATGTTGTGAACAATTAAATTGCCTAATATTCATAACATTATTTTCATATTTTAAAATAGCAGCTTTATTGTTATATACATCAAGATAATTTGGAGCAGAAAAAATTGTAATTAAAGAAGGGAAACCGGTAGCTTGCGACTTTCGGTACATTCTGTAGCCCGCATCTTGAGCTTCATGTGCTCTGATAATTGAAAGGAGATTATTATGTTGAAGGAAGTCACAACATGCTGCATAACTATAAAAATAAGAGCATCCACGAACTGAATTATGAGAAAATTGTTCACAATTTCTTTCATTACCAAAATCTTCTAATGGATCTGACCATAATAAATCACACATAGGTCCAAAAGCAGGAGGTTCTTTAAATCGATCAAGTTTTTTAATATCATCTAAAGTGTGAATTTCTGGTGATAAACCACCATGAACACATAAAAACTGTTGATTCATAAGGGCAGCTAATGGTAAAGCATCAAAAGAATCCATACACACGTCATAAACCCGCTCCGAGTATTTTATTTTGCATTCTTGCTTAAAGGTAAAATATTCCGTCAAATGTCGACATTCATGATTTCCTCTTAATAAAAATAATGTATTTGGATAACAAATTTTTAATGCCCATAAATATAAAACACATTCTATAGAAAAATAACCTCTATCAACATAATCTCCTAAAAAGAGATACTTTGTATTAGCTGGAGAACCTCCAACTTCAAATAATTTCATTAGATCATAAAATTGACCATGAATATCACCGCATACTGTAACTGGAGCTTCAATATCTAACATTGTTTTTTCTTGTCGAAATAATGCTGTACATTCTTGAATAATTTTTATTGCTGCATCTTCCTCAATTCTACCTTCTTTTATAAAATGTTCTTTTAACACATCTGAGCGTGGTTTACCCGTTCTTTTATCATACACATCTTCTATTGTTAACCTTTCACTTACTGGGAATTGTACACCTAAAATAATATTTATTTTTTAATTAAAAAAAATAAATAAATAAATAAAACATACTTTTTATAAATCTTTCAACACACTTTTCTTTATCAATAGCTGCCTTTGATGATCCTGAGGCTTTATTTGATGTTACCGAGCTTGATCCCGTGGTAGTTGAAGCATTTGTATTATTAGATGAACCTGCAGCATTGGCAGAGCCTGAGTTTGACGCTCCTGAAGAAGTATCCATGGCAGGTAATGCCGAGATGGATAATTAATCAAATATAGGGAATGATGTAATAAAAGATCAAAGTTTTAAACTTTTGCTCGGCTTAATTAAAACTAAACCTATAATGACGTAAAAATATTAATAAAAAATATAGATAATATTACAATAAATAATATAACAAAATACATTTAAAGAGAAATAAATCAGTGGTCTTTAATATTGATAATATAACAAGAGTTATCAATACTGATACATAATAAAATTATAAATTATTATATAAGAAAATAATTATTTTATAAATTTTTATATTTTTAATAAAAAAAAATTTTTTTTTTTTAATAAAAAAATATAACTTGAAAATGATTCTTTCTTATATATATAGCATTAGTAATTATAGAATATCTTATTTTTATATGGTTTTACTAAATATTATCATCGTATCACATTATCATACTTGCTTTCTTCCTTTTCTTTTCATCTCATCTCTTTTCAAATATCATAGTCTTCTATTACACTGAACCAAAATTTTCAACAAAATTTAGTACAACATATTTTTAAGACTGTAAACGTTATAATAATAGAAATATTGTATAAACAAATATATAATAAAAATATAAATGTTTTTAAGTTAATAAAAAATTTTATAAAAATAAACAGCAAATATTTTTTTTTAATAAATGTAGATAATATATACATAAATTGTTTCTTATTATTAATGTAAATTTTTAAATTAAAAATTATCATTATCTATAAGATTATACATCATATTTGGCATTGACGTAAAAAAAAGTTCATATTAAATATTTACATTTTGATAATAAAGAAATAAAAACATTTTTAGTTAATATAAAAGATAAAAAAAACTGATATATAAATATAAAATATGTTCTTGTAATATTTATTAAATTAATTAAAGACAAATGACTTTCATTTAATGATACATTTTATTATATACATATTATATTGTTATTTATAAATCTAACCATTTTACTGGTGTTTGCAATAAAAATTATAGAAAAGTTTTTATTTTTATATATTCAGCACAATCATATGTTAAGACAGCCCTAAATATATTATTATTTTATTCATTTAAGCAATCGTTAAAAAGTACATACAATATATATAAGTATATACATTTTCATATATATATATATATTTTTATATATATTTTTATATATATATATAATGTATGTATAAATAAATTAAAAATTAATCATACAAAAATAAATTAAAAAAATAAATAAATAAATAAAGAATCAACATTTTTATAAATAAATACTTTATTAATAATATAAACATATGTCCAAGAATTTTTTTTTTTTAAAAATTAATAATAATATTTATATTATATGAAACAAGGAAAGAAGTCTTAAGATGATGGTCAAAATAAAAAGAACAAGATGTATTATTGACCGATCTAATAGTGATGAACATTAAAGATTTTAATGATATACCAAGAGTGATAGAAAAACAAATGATAGTTGTTACGCATAGAAAGATGGCAGTGCAGTTGTCAGAATAACCTATACACTGTCATAGTATATATTGTCGTTGTCATCTACTCTTTTATTATGCCTAAGCTTTTCAGTTCATAGAATTGGTTAATATGTAGATTGAAACACCAGCTAAATAGAAGAAAAGCTGATTTTAAGCTAAGAGTTGGCTATCAGTCACTTTAACTCTTTGCCTTTCACTTTTAAGTAACTTGTAAAAATTTCCCTCTCGCTCCTTCATTGACTCTCGTTAATAAGATAAAAGCGCAACCACTAATAGCTGGTAAAAATGAAAAAAGAGGAAAATGATGAGGAGAAAAAGAATTGAGATTATACACATACATATTAGCCAATATATTATTTTTTAAAGCATAAAGTGGTCGTCCAATATTGTCTTGTTAACAGAAGCTTTTGTCGCAAGCCGCATTTATATCAATAAAGTTACTTTACTAAAAAATTTCCAACTATATATAAAACATACTATTAAAATACCCTTTATTATAAATAATATTTATACCAGAATTTTTGTTCTAATTTTTTATTTTTATTCATTTTAAAATAGCTTTAAAATGAAGTAAACATATTTTTTACCAATATTATTTTAATTTAAAAAAAATAAGATATATTATAATTAATAAAATTTTTTTTTACTTTTTTTATACTATAAAATATTATAACTTTACTGTATACATTTTTTATTTATCTATTTTTAATTATATTTTGTTTAATATAAAAAAAAAGAGGGTATAGTCAAAAATTAAAACAACGAATAAAATAATATCTTTTTTTTTAAATTAATCTTTTTTATAATACTTATACTACATTTTAAGTAACATTTTTTTTGTTATTTATTTTAAAAGTATTTATTTTACAAAAATAAAAAGCAACAATAATTAAGCAAAAATATACTTATAAATTAATTATACATTTTAAGTTAAAATATATATATATTTTTTCATAGGATAAAATGTATAAAGAGACGAGACAAAGTAAATAAACATTTAAAAATTAATGAAACAAAAAAATTCATTTAATCTTTAGCTTATCGGCTAACAACATAATGTTAAAAATCAAAAGTTGTGGTAAGAAAAAGTTTTTCCTTACTAATAAAAATAGATTGTTGAGACAAAGTATAGACAAATTTTTTTTTTATTGTAACATATATAACTAATTTAATATATGGTCAAAAGATTTTAGTTAAAATTTAAAAGAAAAAAAAAAGAAAGATTAAAAAGAAAATAATATTTTATAAAATACTTTTAACAAATAAATTATTGTTATAATGATAAATTTTAAAATTAAGATAAATTATTTGCTACATAGATAAAAATTTTTCAAAAGAAAATAATACAAATAAGAACAATGTAATAGGAAAAAATAAGTATTATTAATTTTTGTTGCAAAATGATACATAATAACATGAAGAAAGAGATTTATTAGGTATATATATGTATATATGTATATATATATATCCACTAAATATTATATATTATAGAATCCTTATATATAAAATAAAAATAAGAAAAGCTTTGCATTAGAAAGTATTATTTAAGTGAAGCGTTATGAAAAAGAAATCTACTACTCGCTCTCTTTCTTCTTTCTTTTACTAAATTTTTACAGTATAAATGTATTAAAAATTTTTAAATATACATTTTTAACACTTTTTATAAAATGATAATTTACACATCTTAATATATTTAAAGTAAGTATAACAATATATCTTAGAGAATAATATATGGATATTGAATAAAATAATAATTATTTACGCAATATACGTTATCATTTTAAATGAATTGTAAGAACTGTCTTTTTAAGAGGAAATATTTAACTAACACTAGAAGCAAGTAATGTATATTTGATAGTATATGTCTATTCAGATTAACATGTGCCTTCTATATATAGTTGTGGTAGCTGCAGGTGTCTATATTTAATTGCTTATGAAATTATATGTAAAAAGAAAGTTGTTATATAATAGTTAGCATTTTTTAAAATGCTTTTATTAATAAATTTAATATACTTTATAACAATTTAGTTATAGATCCTAACAATAAAAATATTGAAATTAAGATAAATTTTAATATCATATTTTTCATAAAAAAAATTGAAGTTTTTTTCATTTATTTTATTTTTTTTAATATTTATTTTATTATTATATTCATTTATTTTATTGTTATAGTATATATGTATGTAATATTTATATAATATATATTTTAAAAAAATATTATACATAAAACAACTTATAAATTATAAGATCATATAAAAATATGTTTCCTAGACGACAAAGCACCATATTATCCATATATATAAAAATATATATTTAATATTATAAAGATATATTGTTAAAAATGATATAAAAACAATTAGTATTAATTTTTATAAAATAGTGTATTTATTATTAATAAATAATAAGATATTTAATATGATAGGTTTGGAAAGATTACTGATCTGTTACTAAGATTATATATTTATTCATTAGAAAAACGATTAAATACAGATAAACGTAAAATAAAGAAAATAAGATTGGCAAAGAAAAATTAATAGAAAGTGTAATATAAATAAAAGTAAAAACGGGTGCCAGATATTTTAATGTGTCTTTACAATTGTAAAGAAGAGTTGTTGTTAGTTCTTGAGCTTTCACAATATACAATTAGATAATATAAAAAATTAAACTAGTAATATGAAATTAATCTCATTTTTCAATATAAAAATGTATATATTTTATTTTATAATAGACAATAGAGGGTGGATAGTTTTTAGATAGAAAAAAAAAATAATATTTGAAGATATTTAAAAAGGTTGATAAAAAAATAATAAAAAAATAATAATAAATTAAAAATTTATAAATACTTTTAGAGAAAAAAATTACGTTTTAATATTTAAATAAAATGAACTATTAAAAAAAATAAGATGATTAATTTCTTTACTAGAAATATAATATATTAAAATATTTATATATATATCATGATACATTAAAAAAAAGATTATATAAAAATAAGAAGAAAAAGATGAATCAGTATGAAAATGAATATAGCAAGAAAAATTATATATATATATTTTTAACTACAATTTTTGTCTAATTTAGTTTCTTCTCTTATTATACCTTTAGCTAACTAAAATATATTAATTGTATAGGAAATAAAGATAAAGGATTAAAAGGTAAAATAAATGTTAAAATTAAATAGGTTTTAAAAATGTAAATATTAATGATAGTTATTAATACGAAAAATATATATTAAAGTTATAGTTTATTAAAAATGGCAATTTTTTTTTTTAATAAAACATTAATCTATCATCAAATTACATTAAAAATAAATGTTAAAAAAGAAAGGCTGATTTTTAATATTAAGATGTCAAGATAGAATGTTTTATAAGAGACAATATAAGTTGGTGGTTGCATAAAATATAAATTTATATATATATATATATATATGAAAAATATAATATGAATATTAAAAATAAGTTAGTTAGTTAAGATTGCACTATATTTTAACTAATATTGGTGGATAAAAGTTATCATTTTAAAATATATAAAAGCATAACTGATAGCCATTGTAATGATAATGTAAATGGGTTCGTAACACTTGTATATATTTTATATCAACTTTTTATATTATATTAAATGTTATTATAATTAAACAAATATTATTTAAGTATGTTAAATCATTTAATAAGGTAATTTTATATAGTTAATTTTAATAGGTCATAAAAAGTTTGTTTTTTTTTACATTTTAAAATTATTATTTTATTATTATTGGTTATATACTTTTTTATAATATAATTTTAACATATATTTATACATATATGTTAAACAGCTAATAAATATATCTTATCGTATTTTAATTTTAATAATAATAATATTATTATTAGTATTTATAAAAACGATATCATTAGTATAAAGTTCTTTATACAAAAATTTTATACCTTAATTTTATAATTTTAACTTTATTAGATTTTAATTATTAACATAAATATTCTTATTGTATTTTTAACATAAATTTATATGTATATATTTTTGGTTTATAAGTAATAAAAATTCATAATAAAAAATAATATTTTATACTTTTGCTACATTTTATATGTAGATAACAAAGTTAAAAAGAAACGATAAATATTTTGATAAAAGGGTGGAATAACTGATGGCTTTAAAAATATATTTTGTTTATAAAGATAATAATATGGTTTAGCCGTATTATTTTTTTTTAATTTTATATCTTATAATAAATTAAATTGAAATAAAAAAAAAGAAATGATATCATAAAAAGCTATTATGAACATTAAGTTGAAAAATATAAATAAATGTTATATCTTTTTTTTTTTAAATTTACACTACATCAAGAATATTTATTTCTTTAAAATATAACAAATTTGAAAATGTACCTAATGCATGATATCAAAAAAAATGTATAGTAAAAATTTTGATAAGTAAAAAAAAATTTTTTTTTAAATTAATTTTTTAAATGACAATATTATTCCTTTAAAATTGACTAAAAAAGTATATCTATACATACAAATGATTTTTTTTTAATATATTACATTTTAATATAAAAATTCAAATTAAAAAAATTAATTTGTAATATAATAAAATAAATAAATAAATAAAATTTTAAACTAATTAATGGTTATAATAAAATTTTATTAATAATTTTTTAAAACATTTTTTAAAAAAAAAATTTATGTCATAGTTGATAAGAAGTTTTAAAATATACCTTATAGATAAAAAAATATTCATATAAAATAAAATGCACATGTAATATTTTGGTATAAAAAAAAAAACTTAAAAATTGTTTAAAGATAAAAAGTCATAGCAACGTTTAGTTATTATCTAACAAAATATATGTATATTTTTATTTATGAACATATATTTAAGTTTTGATTTTTATTTTAATGATGTAACAAAAGTACAGGTTAAAAATTATAAATTTATAATTATACAAGTATACATTATATTTTCTTATTTATAAGTAAATATTTTCATTGTTATAATACATATGATTGGTCATTATAATTTTCTCTTTATCATCTATTATAATATATAAAAATAAAATAATAAAATGATATATATATGCATATTAAAAAATTATGGAATATATATCTTATAATAAAACAAGAGAGAGAGAAATAAAAAGAAAGAGAGTGAAATATAAAAAAAAAATTTTTATAATAAATGGATAAAGCAAAAGAAGGATATGATGCTTGGGAAAGACATTGACATTTGGGGTGTTGTATTAAAAGAAATATAGTTAACTGTTGTTATTGGATGGATGTACATAAACATATTTTAAAAGTGCCGTTATCGTTGTTATGAAGAAAAGTTTAAAATATAAGGGAAAGTAAGTAGTTAATATATATATATATATATAGTTATATTGTCTCATAAAAATGTACTTTGTAACATTTTATCAATTCATTATTTTCACATCATTTAAAACAAGAATATTGTTAAGTATGAAAGTTTGATACTACGTTATGAAGACAACATTTAAAGTTTTAAATTGATACAAAGTATGAAAAAGGAATATAAATATAGATAAATAAATATATCTATATATCCTCATCACAATCCTCATTGAATGTTCTCTTAATTTATTTTATTGCATTTAATTATCTTTCTTTAACTATCTAATAAATGTACTTATTGAAATAAGTAATTTATAGCTATATCTAAAGAGATAAATAACAAATATATAAATATATAAAAAAAAAAAATTTTTTTTTGGTTGTAATTAAGATTTTTACTAAAAAATGTAAAAATATTTAAGGAAAAAAAAAATTAAAGTTTGATATATATTTTTTAATATAAATATTTTTATCAATAATAGTCAAAATATAAAAAATGTTTTTAAAAATGTATGCATTTCTTAACCAAATATTGATGAATGTTTGTGACAGGTTATAAAATAAAAGAAACATTTTTTTTATATCATAAAAATTTTAAAGTATTTGAAAATGAGTATTTTCTTATGTTTTAAATTACTATTTAAAAAAAAGTATATTACTTTAATTACATATATACAAATAGAAATTTATATCTTGGTAAAAAAAAAAAGAAAATTAACAATATTATATTTTAATAAAAGTATTAAAATTTTGTTATTAGAAGAAATTTTACTAATCATATTTAATAATGAAATTTAACAAAAGAAATAATTTATAATTGAATATATAATAAATTAGTTTTTATAAAAAAATACTCAACTGAAAACAATTACATTCTTGTCTATTAATAGTAAAAGAGAATCCCTTAAGTTAATTAAAGATCCAAAAGTTATAATTATTGAAAATTATATTAATGTAAATTTTTAAAAAAGAATATTAAATTTTTCCCCTATACAATAAATTTTAAACATTCTTTTTTTTATAAAATTACTTTTAACTTACATAGAGATATTATTATTTTTGTGGAAGTTTTACTAAGAATATCAAAAGAATCATGTATCACTAGATAAGAAAAAACAAAATCTTACTAAAAATTAAATGTATATTTTTATATACTTAAAATGATATATAATAAAAATTTAAAAAAGACAAAATTTTTAATTATTTGTATCTGGAAAAAGAATTTTTTAGACATTTTATAATAATATACAATTTAAAAAAAAAAAATTTTTTTTTTTGATATTTAAATATTTTTTAAATAATATTTTATGCAGTTTGTTTGAATACTTTTTTTTACAACACATTAATAGTTTATATTATAAAACAGGATTTCATGCATATTTAACTATTAAAAAATTATTGTATTTAAATAATAAATATAAAAATATATTTAGTTTATGTTAAAAATTTTTTTTAAAATAAAATATATTTTTAGTAAATTTTTTTTTGAAAAAGTTATTATTTATGATAGTACATATAATTTTAAATTGAATTAAATTGAAACTTTATACGATTTAATGTCAATTATTATCAAATATTCAAGTATATTATCATCTTAAATAAAATTAAATCATATTTTTATATAACTTTAAAACATTATAATATTTATTTCAAATACATTATTTGTCTTTTTTCATTGAAAAAAAAATATATAAAATAAGGTTATGAAGAATAGTTGAAGTATATGTAGAATATTTGAAATATTCAGCATTTTTATATTATATATCGTTATTAAATTAAAATAAAACGAAATAAAATATTTTTCAGTATTTCTAAATGCTTATGTCATAATTATTTAAAAAAAAAGTGAAGTGCATATAATATTAAATAACAGATAAATAAAAGAAAGTAAAATGAAATATATATTAAAAATTATTTTATTTAATTATTAATAAAATAAAAATAAATAAAGCCAAAAGAATTGAAGTATTGTTAATCAAGTTTTTATTTATTAATTATTTTTTAAAAATAAAATTTTATAATAATTAAAAATTTTTTAAAAGTATAGTTTAATTATTAATATTGTTAATATTAATTTAAAGTTTATTATTATATGACAACTACTTGATGGACAGTCTCTTGGTTCTTCCTTATAATGATATCTGGTATAATCCAAATCTTCTCTTATTCTTCGATACTTTGGCTTTAATAACGAACAATCACTTACTAAAATAAAATTTTTAATATATTAAAATTAGAAAAAATAAAATAAAATTTATTATTTTTACTTACACATATTGGCGTCATATTCCTTAACAATTGAATTATCTTGATGTACCTCTTGACTTTGACATGAACTATTTTTTATAAATAGGTATAAATCACTTTCATTAAAAGGATATATTTTTAATGTACTATAAAAAAAGAAAAATTAAATGATATAGAAAATTAAAAAATTTTTTTTTTAATTTTACATACATAGTACAATTATCTTCTAAAAAAAATTGAAATTCTTTTTCTGAATTTATATTTAATTTGAAAAATGTTTGCCTTTTTGCGCAATATTCATTAGTATTTCTTTTATTATATGTACAATTATTGTTATTAACAATCTTTGGTTGACTATTAACAAATGATGTTGGTAAAAAATTCCACCAATAAAAGTATTTGATAAAATTTTTAAAAAAATAATAAAAAATATGAAAGATGTTGTCTTTCTTTCTACTACTTGAGACTGTTGGTATTCTATTGAAAAATTTTGTTGATGGACATTCTAATTGATAATTTGTGTATTCTACCTGTGAAATTAAACCCGTTTTTTTCATTTCATTATATAAATTAAAATCATCAAATAAATGTTTAAAATAATTAATTTTGGATGATGCTATAATGTAACTATTTTTTGTTACAATAAAACATTCATAATTTTTCTATAAAAATTAAAATAATATTATAATATTAATTATAAAATACATACCTTAAAACAAATATTCCAATTTCCATTTTTATAAATTAATGTTTTAAAAAATTCATCAATAAAATGAAGTGACCAATCAACCCCAACATTAGCTAATTTAATACCATTATCATTTGTTAAGATATTTTTTATTGTTGCAATACCATCAGTATGAACAACAAATTGTAATTTAGGATAAATTTTATGTTTATGAAAATCAAATTTTAAATCATCCATATAATCAAGAAAATTTTGTTGTGAACATTTAGGAAAAACTGCTGTTATATGTTTACGTGTTTGAACAAATGAAAATTTATAATGTTGTAATGAAAAATCTCTTGGAATATATGTATTATTATCACATAAATTATTTTCTTTTATTTTTATATTTCTTTTACCATACCATGAGTCTACCCAATTTGAAAGTCCATTTAAATAATTAAAAAATATTTTTTCTTCTTTTTTACATCTTTCATTAGTCCTTGATGTTATTTCTTGTATCCTTTCAATATTACTTAAATGATCTAAACTTATATTACAAAATCTTTTAATATCAGTATGATAAAATGTTAATTCATTAAAACTTGGATGAATATTTAATTTATTATTATTATTTTTTAATTTAAAAAATGGTTCTTCAAGTTGATGAATAAAACCTAATACTAATGGTGTATTTTCAAGTACTAAACATCTATATTCACGATCACCATCTTCTAATATTTCACCACATCTTTTATCAATCATCATTTTTCTAAATTCTTCAAAAATAGGTGTATGATATTCTAATTCTAAAATATCCATTGTTGAAATTGAATCTGATAAACTCATTAATTTTAATACTTCTTCATTTGTAAAACCATATTGTATTTTTTTTGTATGTCTATAAGGATTTTTTATATTATAACATGCAGTTCTTCTTATCATATATATATCATTTTTTGGTAATTTCATTTTAGGATGATAATAAACAATTCCATTATTATCAATAAGAAATGCATAAAAATTACTATTTTTTAAATTTATAATATTTTTTAATGTACTTAATTTATAATCAATAGCAGCTATACCAATAAAACCTTTACTATCATCACCATTCGTATAATTTAAAATTGGTATTGATAATGTTGTTACAGCTCCATGTTTTTGTGCATCCATATATGGTGGGGTAAATATTATTGGTCTTGTCATTATAGAATTTGTTGATCGATAAACATATGATAATACTTCACTTAATTTTGATAAATAAAATCTTGATTGAAGTCTAACAGCAGCAATAGAATTAATTATTGCATATTCAGCATCTGTTTTACATGCAATCCAATCTAATGATTGTTGTTCACCAACACCATAACCCATTGAAAAACCAAAAATTCTTATATTATCACTATTAATTTGTGTATAATTTTCAATAATTGTTGTTGGCCATTCTTCAATACCATCAGTAAAAAGCATTATTATTTTATGACCATTTGATGTATATGTATCATTTAAATTTTTAAGAATTTGAAATTGTTCATAACTATATTCTATTGCTGGACCAATAAATGCTTGATCTCTATCTTCTAAATGATCAAGTAATGATCTTAATAAACGTTTATTACTTGATGTTGCTGGAACAAAACCATCAAAACAATTTTTCATTACTAATTCTCTTCTACTATTAAACCAAACAGCATTAATATAATCACTAGGACTTAATGTAGCTAATATATTAAGAACAGTCATTTTTGTTAAATGTTGAGTTTGTCCTTTAGCTGATCCACTAAAATCTAATAAAAATAATATATCTTTAGGTGATGATTCTGCCATAACAAACCAAGGTCTATACCGTGGATCAAAAAGGTCAAATGTATATTCTTTTGGTTCAATTATCCATGGTACTGCAGGGTAGATTCTAGTAACACCACTATATGTTCCAATATATTGTCTTGATATATATTTATCATTTAACTCATTTTTTCTAAATGTATTAAGTAAATCTATATGTGATGTCCAATTGACATCTTTAATAACTTCTGGTTGACATTTATATGCTTCAACAGCTAAATGAATACCTGACATTTTATTATGTTTAAAATATAATGATCCTCGTCCATCCATCCAATAGTCACCAGTTACATCAGATTTATTAAATAACACCAAATGATTATTACAAATTTCTTCATTTATTTTATACTGCCCAACACCATCTTGAAGTCTTGGATAAAAATCCATAAATTCAATATCTTCCATTAATTTTAATGATTCTTTTGAAACTTTTTCAGCATTTTCTGTTAAAGCCTTAAAAAAAAATAATATAACTTTTGATATAATATAATGAAATAACCTGAACAGCATTAATTTTATCAGTAAAAAATTGTTGTACTCTTTTATAAACATCTTCGCTATCATTTAAAAAATCTATTTTTTCATTTTCAACATTTTTATTAAAAATATCTTGTAAACTTTTATCAATAATACGAAATCTAGAGTGTTGTTCAAAAATAGTATTTAGTTGTTTGTCAAAATAATTTATAGCTGTATATATAGAGGAGGAACTTGTTAATGGAAGATATATTAAAATAATTATAAATATATAAAGTTCCATAATTTGAATATTGCTATGAATTTGCTAATTAAAATTTTTTTTTCCACTTTTCGCCAATTATATTTTTGTCATATATTCTTTTCTTTTCTTCAAATTAGCTATATATTTATTAGAAAATAAAATAATATAGATTTTGTAAAATTATATAATTTGAACATAAAAATTAAATCTTGTATTTGTCTTTTTAATACAATTTTTTCATTTTTTTTAAGCAAATGACAAAAAAAACATATATTTATTATAACAGGCTAAAAAAATACTTATAATTAATATATATATTTTTTCAATAATAACAATTAATGTTAAAAAAAAATTTTTCATAGACTAATAGATATAAAATAAATGTAAAATAAATTTTTAATATTTTTAATACAAGTCATAATAAAATATAAGTTAATATTTTATTAAATAAGCCTTCATTTAGCTTGTCTTTATAAAACATTATTTAAAAAATTGACTGATAAAAAACATAAAAGATATATAAAATTTATAGATGCAGAATGCATTTATAAAATTATTTTTTTCCTATTTTGAAAAAGCATTAAATATATTCTTTAATAATAATAGAATATATAGTTTTTGTCATTTAATTAAAAATGTTGTTAATATTTTTAAATTAAACTATTTTTTGCTTTTAAAAAAGAATATTTATTTAAAACATTAAAGTTTAACATATCTTATTAATTTTTTAAAAAGTACATGTGAACTTGTTATAAATATAAAAAAATTCTTTACTTAATTTCTATTTCAAATAACTAATTATCTATTGTATTTCAATTTTTGAATTTTACAATAAATAATTAGCATAAATAAGATAATGAGTACATTTTACTTTTTTAATATAAAATAAAATAAACTGTTTCAATTAAATTATAAAATAATAAGCTGGTAGTATAAATTAAATTTAAAAAAATAGCAAAATTAAAAGAAATAACTTTAAATAAAATTAACCTTTTTTAAACACATTATAAAAAAATTTCTAATGATATAAATAACATGATTAACATCAAGATAAACTTGATTTTATTAAAAAGCTTCGATTAATAAAGCTATTATCGTAAATAAAATAAAGCTTCTTTAAAAGTGATAACTTTTTAGTTTAAATATTCCCTTATATTTTCAACATTTATCAAATTCTTAAAGCTTTAATCTATCAATCAACTTAGAAAACATTTAAAAATTATTACGTCTTTATTTGTAATAATATATTATATAATTTTTTCTTTTTTTAATAACTTTATTAATTTTATAAAAATAAAAATAAATGGAAAAAGCATAAAATTAAAAATAAAATTTTTTAATAATAAATTACAATAATATTATCTGAAAGTTACTTTATTTTTAAAAATAATTTATTTAATACAATTTTTTTATACAATTTTTTTAAATAAGAACAAATAATTATACTTAAGTTTTATGCAATATTTTTTAATATTAGCTTTAAATAATCTAAAAAATTGAATTTAATTATTATATCAAAAAATTAAATAAATTGAAACTAATTGACTAAAACTCTATTTATAAACTTAAATAGTTATTATTAAATTTAAATTTATTAGAATGTTAAATAAAAAAAGTTTTTTTTTTTTTATTGAATTTAATATATATTTAATATTAGAAATAAATTGATGTCAAATAAATTGCCTTTTTTATATAGTTTTAAAAACTTTTTATAGCTTATTAATGTAAATAAAACTTTTTTTTTGTAAGAAAAAATATAAATAATTTAAATGAAAATTTAAAACAATTTTTATAATTATTTCTATAAAAGTAAAAAAAATGGTATAAACTTTTTACTTTAATATATTAATATATATAATATAAAAAAGTTTATAAATTTTATAATAAAATTAAAAGTTATGTTATTTTCTCTTAAATATATACCAAAAAGAGTTGATAAAATAAATAAAAAGAAAAATTTATTTTTGTAGTTGAATAAGTGTTTACTATTTAACTTGACATGTATATATTTATATGTGATATCAATATAAGGAATTTATAAATAAACTCTAGAAACTCTTAAATTATTTAGTAACTATGAATAAAATTAATTTAAAAAAAATTACAACTGAAAATTACTATTAACTGTTAATAATATTGTTATTTTTGAGAAAATAAATATTTAGATAATATTTTCTAGCAGTTAAATATTAACGAAATGTAAACAAACGTAAATTATAAATTTTTATTATTTTTCAATTTTATGTTTTCAATTATGTATTACCTTTAACATAAAAAATTAATTATTTTATTTTTTTATTTATAAAATAAATTTTTTTAATACTTAAATTATTTTTTGTATCTATTAAAATAACTAAAATTAAAATATTAAAAAAATATATGTTTTTGATTTTAATTTTATAAAATAACAAAAATAAAGTTGTAATAACATAATAAAAGTAATATAAGAATTTGTTTAAAATTTTTAAAATATAAAAATAAAAAGAAATGAACAACAATACACTATTTAAGTTATACTTTTACCCCTTATTTTATAGCTATTCCATATAAATACATTTATAAACTTCTGCTCTGAAAAAGTTAAGCATATATAAGAATTATCTTACAAATATTTTATGTTATGTACATATTTAGTAAACTTTAAGCAACAAAATAAAAAGAAAATATAAGGACATTCTAAATATCAATATTGGATATGATGGTTAAGAGAATAATGGTCATAATATATGATATAACTTTAGTAACAGATTACTTATCGGATTTTATGTAATAAGATTGTCGTCTTTATGGCAGTTTGATAACGGTTGTTTAAATATTATTTTGTCATTTTTGGTATGAAAAGACTCTATAAAATAATTAACTTAATGTGGAAAGATTAATATACATTAATGATAAATTTAAATTAAATTTATTACTATACTTTAATAATTTAATATAATTTTAAAATTATTTAAAATAAACTTTAAAAAATGGTTTTTTTTTATATAATATTAATTTGAATAATGAATGTTTTTTAATCAAACTACAACATTTAATATTAACTGTTACTAAAAAATATGTCGCTTTTTAATATAGCTTAAAAATGGGCACTATGTAATAATAATTTGACAAACAACTTTGTAGCAAAAAATTTTGGCAAAATTTAAAAATTTACTTCATATTAATAAAAAATCAAAAATTAATAATAAAATTAAAGTTTAATTTTAATATTTCTTACTCATAAATTGGTTTTTTAATTAATAAAATTAACAAAATTATGCAAAGAATCATTTGAATTAGAAAAAAAACTTATATTTAAAATTAATATCATAAGTATATTGATACTATTTAAATCATGGTCGTTTCAAAAATCTTATAAAAAAAATTATTTTATTCAACTACATATTTAGTAGTTTTATTTTTCTTAAATTTATGAGATGTCTTAAAATACTATCATAAAATTAGCTTAAATATTCTTTATTATTTCTTTGAAATGTAAAAAAAAAATATTACAAAGATTTAAATATTTTAGAACTACAAAAAAAAGATTATTCTTAACTCTATAAGTATTTTTGATAACAATTATAATTTTTAATGTTAAACATTTTATCTTCAATTATTTTTAATTAAGCTTTAAATTGCTATTTTATTTGCTTAAAATTATTTTAAAGCAAAATTTTAGACATCATTAAAATAACTTATATTTCAATTTTTATTTATTTGTTTTACCATCTATAATAAATGTTTTTTTTTGAAATGGTTTTTTCATATTTCTTTAAAAATTGTTTTATTGTTTTTTGATCCAATAAACAATAAAAAAGAATATGTTTCTTGTTTTTTTTTTGAAATTATTTCTACATTAATAAATTATTACAATTTTATTAATCTAATATATTGATTTTTTAATTATTTATATTAAAATTATTCCTTTCACAATGATTATTTTATGTTTATTTTCTTGAATAACTTTAAAAAAAAAATTATAAATAATTTATAAATTGTCACTTTTTATTGTTCTAAAAAATCTTTTTCTAACAATTTACTTTGATTAATTAAAAAAGTGTATTTTAAAATTAATGTAGTGAAAAAAAATAACAATCTTATATTTAGTTAACTAATTTCTTAAAAATATTTACAATATATATTAATATTAATAAAATATAGTAAAAATAAGCAAAAAAAAAAAAGAAATTTGTGCAATAGATTGTTATTTTGTTTTTAAATTAATTTTAATTTGTTCTCTCAAAATACTCAATAAAGATGGGCTACTTTTATGTAAAATATATGTTTATGCATTTTCATGATGACACACAATGTATAGATGGTCCAAGTAATTTAAAAAGTAATATAAGAAAAGATATATGTAAGTAGAAAATATTTCTTGTACAACCATTCAAAGATGGCATTGCCGTTACTATTTTTTTTAACTTATTTTCTTTTGTTTCATATTTAAGACATTCATTCGTTATTTCTTAAGTTTCCTCATTTATTTCTAAAACATTTTATCTTTATTTTTTTTTCTACTTCATACAATATTCCCCACTAGAGAAATAGAATGTTTTTAAAACTTTTTTTTGAAAATAGTAACATTTGTTAACATCTAATTTATCAAAATAATTTATCAAACACTTATAGTAAAATGATTAATTTAAAATTTATTATTATAAATATTCCCATAATAGTTGGTTTATTTTAATATATTTTTCTGTCATCACTTATAGTTTTCGTTAAAATACATCTTTACTTAATCTTATTTTATAAATATAAATCTTTAAGCTATTCACCAAACATCTATTAACATACAAAATTAGATCATAAGTTATATGTTATATGAACCTTTAAATTTTTTTATTTTATCATTTATTATCTTTTTTTTTGGCATATTATAAATATTATATTAATTCACAAGATATAATATAAAACTTTTGATATTCACTTTTTATAAATAAACTTTTAAAATATTACTATATCATATTATCATTTATTTTTAAAACATAGCAAAAATTTTTTATTCATTTAAAAATAGTTATTCATTATATCATTCTTTGAATAAACAATGATACTACTAACTTTCTTGGAAAAAATCTACTATTTACCATTTCTTGTATTGCCAAAATAAAAAAAAAAATTTTTTATTTTTCGTTATCTTATATATTTAATATCTAATGTTATTAAATATTTTGTTTGTTTTCAAAATATGAAACATTATTAGCTATGTTATGATAGCATATTTTAATAGAGTTTGCTTTGGAATAGAAGCTAATTTAGTTAAGAAGACATTTTCTGAAGTGGTTAAATTTATTCAAATGATATCAAATTAGGATGTTATCTTAAAATTTTTAAGAAGATTTGTTTTATGCATAAACTACTACATAATTCTTTTATTTATTCTATAATTTATATTACTTTAAATATGATTAGTTAGATAAGTATCTTAATTATAAAATGTCTATTATTTATAAATCCATATGCCATATTTTTATTGAAATTGCCTGTCAAACTAATGTAAAAAAAAAGTTCTTAAAAATATTTTTTTTATATTATTACTTTACTTTACATAAATTTAATAAAAATATTAAACGAAATTTCTAAAAACTTTTAAATGTACTATTGAAATTTATTTATTTTTTTTTATTTATTTTATTAAATAAATGTAAGCATTTCTACTATTAAAAAAATGATTGTAAAGCAATTATAAATTATCAAAAAAAGCAAACAAATTTTTTTTTTAATTATTTTTATTATTCCATCAATGTTAACTCAAAATTTTAAATAAATTTTTAACAAAATGTAAAAATAAGTAAAGGAAAGTGATGAATTTTTTTTATATATAATAAACTAAAAATATATTTAAAATTTTATTAAAATAAATTTTTCTTTCTATCTAATTAATTATTTTTATATTTCAATAAATTTTTATTTTTGTTATACAATTTATAATACTTAATAAAATATTCTAAAAATTTTTGTCATTTAGTGTACATATTTTATAATTGTTTCTTCTTGAATTTTAATAAATAATAAAAATTTTGCTCTTTTTATACTTTTAAAAATAGTACACTATGTATGAGATAAGTCAGTTATCATACTCAACACTTTTATTATCATTGGATTATTCTTTATATGCCTCTTTTTATATAATAATATTTGCCAAAATTTTATTTTATTCGCTACTTTTACTTATAAAATAGATAAAATTATTTTATATAACTTTATATTTATATATTATTTGATAGAAAGATAAGTATAATTTTTCTGCAATAATGGATGATACAACGTCGTCTTCTTTTGATGTGGATGTTGTTGAAATAAAATCTTCATTTGATAATTATAATAATACTCCTTCAAGGTAATTTTTTTTTATTAATTTTTATTTATTTATATTTTTTTTATTAATTTCTTTTAGAACACTTTCTGATAAATTAGTTAGACTTGAAGCAGATTTAAAATTAGCATATGAATTAATTAAAGAAAAAGATTTAAAATGTAAACATTTGGAAGAATTGCAAAAAAAAGTTGATTCTGAAGTACAAGAATTAACAGAACAATTATTCCAGGTATAAAATTTTATTATAATATTTCTTTAAAATAATAATAATTCTTTTTTTACTACAGGAAGCATATAAAATGGTTAATGATGCTGAGGAACAAAAACATAAAGCTGAAGTATTATTGGAACAGTCACAATTAAAAGTAATAACATTAAGTAATGAAGTTGATGCATTAAAGTCAATTATAAAATCATTACAAGATAATAAAACATCAAAACTTATACAAAAACAAAAAAATTTATTTATGTCAACATCAACAAGTTCACCATCTTTATCATCAATAAATGCTGTCGAAAATGATCACTCTCATGTTATTCATATAATTGATCCAACTTATCATAGAGAATTTATTCAATGGAAAAATCAAGGAATGGTGATAGATGAAAAATGTCAGTTTTTAAAAACTATTATAAATGAAGATATTAATCCATGTCTTTTTTTTGAAAATCCAGAAATATCAGCAAAAATTTATAAGGCAATTGTTGCAAATACAATAGATATTGAATTAGTATTTGATGACAATGAAATAATAAGGTAATTTTATATTTTAATATATTTTTTTTTATATAATATTTTTTAATATTGTTTTAAGACAATGTGCTTTCTTAAAAGTTCAATTACCATGTCCATTCAGAATTCGTCTTAGTCCAGAAGAGGATTGGAAATTTATATCTGTATTAGCAAGAAATCGTGTCGCAGCTGTTTGTGATTTTTTTACATATTTACGTTACTTAATTCATGGAATAGTTAAAACTAATATTTCATCTAGTTACAAAGAAATTATACATTTAAGAAAAAATATGATGATGGCTCGATTAGGTTTACAATTTGAATCACAAATTATGAATAATTCAAATAAAAATTCTTGTGAAAATAATAAAGAATTTAATGTTTCATATGTCTAACTGGTTATTTTATAATAACAATTTTATTAATATGAAAAAAAAAATTTATTTAATTTGTATATAAATAATATATAAAATAATATACGATAAATACATACATAATGTATAATTTATAATTTATGTTATTTGATGTATCTAATATAAAAATATTTTTGATCAAACGTATTCTTCTTTGCTAAAATAATTTAGAACGCGTATATAACAATTAATATTTAACCAGATTTTTTGTTTATTGGCCTGGTGTAAATAACTCTTGTATGTCCTAATAATCCTGTTCTAGGATGTGTTGCTGTTCTCATCTCAATAATTTGTTCAAGATATGTTTCATCATGACGAATGAATGTTCTTCTTAACTAAAGATAAAAAAAAAGTAGATCAATTATAAAAAAAAAAATATTTATAAAAATAATTTATTATTTACATATTACTTACATCAACAACAGGAAGATCCCGAGCAAATGAAATACGTCCAATATCTTTTAATGTTAATACCAACTTATTTGGCTCCAATTTTCCTGTTTCATATGTTGTAAAACCATTATTTCCTGTTGTCATTAATGTAACATTTCCATTTTTATCTACAGTCATAAAACCATATTCATCATGAAAATGATCTTTTGTTGTATGAGACCATGCTCTAGCACTAAGAATAATTTATATTTAAAATATATAAAAGAAAAAAAAAGACATACGTAAAGTTTAAAAATTGAACTTTTCCTGATTTCGCAATTGGAGCCTCATTAAGATTTATTTCCTCACCAAAAGCCATTGTTGGAACAGATGGCCAACTAATTTTACCAGAATATTCAGATCTCCATGTTCCTAATAACCAACTTAATTTTTGATTTTCCTCTGATATAATAGATAATCCAATATTAAAATATGACAATAGTAAAATTAATATATATAAATGAGACATTTTTATAAAAATATATATGATTAAATATATGATTTAGAATAAATAAAGGTGGAATATTTAGTAAAAGTATTTTAAAAAGTTTTCTTTCTTTTCTAATAGTTGTCAATACATCTACTAGATATATCAGTCATCCCAACCACAAAAGGATATAATATTATGCATTATAAATTGATCATTATAATGTTGTTGTTTAAAATAAAATAATGCAGATATAGACAATTAAAATTATAAAAATAATTCTATTAACTAATATTCATATAATTCATTACTATCCTTTATTTAATAATAAATTGAATTAAACGATAAACATTTCTGTACTTTTCAGTGTCTTTTTATCTATTTAATAATAAATTTAATTTTCTTAATTTACTTGTTTCTTCTAATAAATATAATTAAATAAAAAAAAGAAAACAATTATATTTATAAAAATTTTGCTTTTATTTTCAAGTTTTGTTAACTTAATAAAACTAGATAATTATATTAAAAAAAAATTTTTTAATTAAAATAAAACAAAAAAAACTTCTTTATTTATTCTACTTTTAATAATGAACAAAGAAAAATTAAATTAACATTATTTTTTCTTAAAATTGCTTATTTTACCATTTATTTTACAAAAATATTGTAATAACTTTTTTAACCATCTTATTTTAATTTTATTATAAAAAAAATTATGTAAATTATTTTATTATTAAATAATAAACTATTTAAAAACTGTAGTGTAGAAATTGTTTTTGATATATCATAACATTATATCATACTTAATTGAAGAACATATTTAAAAATATTTTTAATAAAAGTTGCTGTTTAATAATAAATAAAATCTATAAAAATAGTTTTGCATAAGAAATTTTAAATATTGCTTTTATTTTGAAAAAAAATTGTTAATATCATAAAGCATAATTTTTAGTAAAAGCAGCAACTAAAAATTTTACAATTATAAAACAAACCAAATAAAAACAACATTTCATTAAGCAAAAAAAATCATAAAAATTTTATCACATAATATGTTTGATTTTTTTTTTATTAATTTTTAGGTGTTAACATATGTTAACGTTTTTTTAATATAATAAAAGCACAAATGATACTTTGTTTAACTATCAGATTTTTTATTTATTATCAAAAGAAAATCAAAAAAAAATTTTGTATTTACTGTTTAGCAAAAAACCAATTTTTTCATAAAAAAATTAATAAAATATCTTTTAAATAAAAATAAAACTAAAAACAAATATTAATAATATTGATACTTTTACATTTAACAATAACTTTGTTTTTTTTGATAAATAAAATTGACAAATTAAAAAAAAATTTTTAATTTTTAAATAACACTTTTATGATTAGAATTTTACAATAAGTTTTTTTTTAAATATTTAATAAAAAGTTGAAAATATTTTAAAAAAGTGCTAAAATTTTTATAAATTAATATTTAAATTTGGTTTTTTTTCAATAAACATTAAAGTACAAAATTTATAAATTCTAAGATTGATGTTGTCATTGTTGATTAAAAAAATTTTTATTTTTAAGAATGTTATAATTATCAAATTAATGTTAATATAAGCTTAATTTCTTTTTATATAATCAATTTCTTATATTTTTTCTATTAAATAAAATATTTTATTTTTTTAATTTAATATGTGTTTATTTGTTTTTATATTTTTTCAAATATATATTATATTTGTTTTTTAATTAATTTATTTTATTAACTTATATTTCTAATTTCCATAAAAAGTAATGTTATGTTATAAAATTATTAAAAATTTATTCTTTAGTATTTCAATTTTTAAATTTTTTATAATTATATACTTACATTTTTCTATAAATTCTATTTATATTTAAAAAATTATTCATATATTATTATAAAATTTCATTATTATACCCTTTTAATATTACATTTACATTTACATTTACTTACCTATTAATTAGATATTTCAATGTAGTATTATAACTAATCAAACTACAATTTAAATAAAAAAAAAGTGCATTACAAAAAAAGGCAATTAAATTTAAAATAAAATGCAAAATAATTTTGTTAAATTTAAGAATAACTTTTGACATATAAAAGAACATTTGCCACTCAAAAAAAAGGTTAATGTATAAAAAATGATGTGTTAAATGGAAATTTTTTTCCTCATTTATTCTTATTCCCTCAATTAATTTAAATATTCTCATTTTCCCAGTAAAAACGATTACTTTTCAAATTTAACAAATTTTTTTTCCAACATTATTATTTGATTTTAAATATATATAACTTTTTTTATCACTCTTTATTTATTTTTTATCCTTTTTAATATGTATAGATAATTGTTTAAAAAATAAATATAAATCACCATCTATTGAATATATGCAATACTATAAAATAAAAAAAATTATATTTTTTGTAATCACTTTTGTAGGTCTCTTTATAATCTTATGTTTATTAAATATTATAAATTTTCTTTAATATAATGTAAATATATATAAATATTAATAGAATTTTATCTATTACATAACATTCATCTCATGATCATTTTTAAAAATATTTAAAATTATTTTATTATAATAAAAACAATATCATTATTTATTATTATATTTATATTAAATCAAAAAAATCTTACAAATTAATTCTTTTTTATAATTTTTTAATTTATAAATATATTGTTTTCAAACTAATTGATGTTTATAAAAATTTTGTTGATGAACTTTTTTTCTTGATATTTAATCAAATTTACATTATTAAATATCATTTTCTCATTTATATAAGCTCTATTAGTTATTCATTTGTCATCAAATAAAGCTGTTATTTTTCAAACTTTCATCTTTATTGATAAAGCATATTGACATATGTTCAAATTAATCTTTTTTAACTAAATTTTTTTTTTTTTAAATTTATATTTATATATTATATTAAAAAAAATTATATTTAGTAGTAGTTTAAAAAAATTATAAAATATATATACATATTAATTTCCATGACATAAACAAAAATTTATTTGAAATGATAAAAAGAATTTCTAAAAACACCTGACATAGTATTTGTTAAATAAAATAATGTCATCGCTTAGAATATCATTTATGTTGTATCATTATTTGTAATCTTATTTTCATTAATCTATTCAATTTATTTTTACACATTTATTTTCTAGAAAAGATTAAACATTTTTAATCAAAAATATGGAGAAGGGAGAAAAAATTTCATATTTTAATCTTTCTGGTCTACCAGATGAAATTCTTAATATCATCTTTCAAAAGTGTACTTTTTTAGATGTATCTTCTATAATGAAGACATGTAAAAGATTCAAATTAATAGTTGATAAAAATAGAAGTACACTTCCAAAAGCATCACTTAAACATCTTCAAATTGAACATAGAATTTATTATAATAATAATATAATAAAGGATGAATATATGGTTGTTGTACGTTATGTTGCGGCTAAAGTTGATAAAAACAAATATTTTTCCAAAACATTTAATAAAGTAGGAGTAATAATAAAGTTTATGTAAATTTATTTTTAGATTAATTGTAAAGAATCGGAAATTGCACTTTTTATTAATTCATGTTCTTGGGAGGATGTAGAAAATGTTCATATTATTTTGATGAAAAATTCAAATATTTTAAATGTTATAACTTCAAGACTTGCCAATTTTCAAGAGCATAAAATAAAAACATTATATCTTCATATTGAAGGTATTGGAATGCGTAATAGTTTGAATAATTTTCTTACTTCATTACGTAATGTAAATGATCTTTTTATTAATAAGTTATGCCTTCGTGGTGAAAATGATGGTTATCAAGGAAAAATTAATATAACAAATTTAAAAAGAATTGAAATTTTTGAATGTTGTTGTACTAAATATTGCAATGAAGATCTTGCATTACCATTATACTATCAAAATAAGGGTGGTTTAAATATGTTTTTAAATGTTAATGAATCTGATTTTAAAATTAAACTTATTGATGCTGCTGTTAATGAATATATTAAGGAAAATGGAAATAATTATATCAGGGATGTCATTGCTATAACTGATTTAAACCCATTAATATTTCATCAAATTGATAGAATTATGTCTAAATTTGGTCTTAAGTATGAACCAAATTTTGAAGAACAGGCCACTAATTGTACATTTGTTCACCTTTTTATTGCAAAAAATGATAGCGATTTTTTAAATGTTATTGAAGATCCAAGAAAACCTTATCTCATTGTATCAATTGTTGCAATTTATAGAAAAAGTAATAATTATTGTAGCATTTGGAATAGATTAATTTAATATTTTAAATTAATAATAATAATAATAGTAATAATAATAATATTAATAAAAGTAATAATAATAACCATGTATTTAATAAAACATATAAATTATTTATAAAACACTTTAATAATTCTTCATGTTAGTATTTTTTTGCCTATTTCTTTACAAAATAAAGGTCAAATTTCTAGAGAAAAAGGAAATTATTAAGAAAAGAAAATATTTTTTAAAAATAATCTTCTTTATTGTTATCATATTTTTTTATCAAAATAAAAGATAGATATATTTTCTAACATGTCAGTTTTTACTATTTATATTGAAATAAAATTTTATTTATACAAAAAAAAATTGTAATTAAAATTTTTATTAATATTTTAATAAAATTATTCAAAAAAATATTATGATAAAGAATCATTTTAAAGCAATTTAACTAGAATTAAACAGTTATACTTCTTTTATATATAATAATAGTTTAAGAAAAAAAGTTTTACCATCATTTAAACATGAAATTTTTAAATCTACTTTCTTTATGTTTTCCATATATTTATTTTAAATCCTAACAACTTTTTGTTAAACTTTGTATTGTTTTAAATAAATGTAGATTAAATATCTTACTCTATCATTGCAACTCCCTTTTATATATTCAATTTTGTAAAAGCTTTCTTCTTTTATTTTCACGTACTTTTATTATTCTAGAAGTAGCATTTTATACAAATATTTTTATATGTTTATATACACATTTTATCTTTTAAAAACTTAACTATTTTAATCTTTTAAATTTCAATTTGTTTTTATTAATATTAAAATTGTCATATAATTTAATAATTGATAGTATTTTTTTTTAAATTCAATAATTATATAATTTCCATAATTTCCATGAAAAAGAAAGGATAAACTTTTGATGTAAAGTAAAATTTTTTATTATAAAAATATTTTTTTTTCAAAAAATTTTCTATTAAATAAATACTCACAATAATTATTGTTTTTATAAACAATGAACCTATTTTTTAGACATTTAGTTAAAAATTATAAAAACAGTCATTCATATTTATTTATATTTTTTTTATGTAACAATTTTTTTTTCTTTTTTTTTCTTTTTACTTTATCTTTTAAATGAGAAGATGAATATTTTATTTTTAAATATAAGATAAGCGAACTTTTATTTAAATATATACTTAAAATTTTGTAATAGAAGAGAGTAAGTTATCGAAAAAAGGATTATAATATTCTAAAATTTATTTGAAATAATTTATATCATATTATTATATATATATATATGTATATTATTAATTTATTTTTATCAATGCTTTATTTATATGTTTTTTTCCTTTTATAAATTTATTTCTTAAACTTAATTTTAGTTTATTGTATTTTTTATCTACAATATTTTTTTAGAAAATTAAAATTTAATATTTTAAATAATACAAATTAAAATAATAATTAAAAAATATTATATTTAGTTTATAAAATGGTATTGTCTAGATGATAAAAAAAAGTACAATTTAAGATATTTACTTAAAAATTGAAAAATTTAATTTATTAAATTACAATGGAAATATCAATAAAATATTTTTGTATTATTATACATTATATTGCTGTAATTATTACTACAACAAAAAATTATGAATCACAATTGTATGAAGATTTACTTTATGATTATAATAAAATACCAAGACCTGTTAAAAATAGTTCTGATATACTTCTTGTACATGTTGGGGCATCTCTTATAAGAATAATTGATGTTGATGAAAAAAACCAAATATTAACAACTAATCTTTGGCTTGAAATGGTATATAAATTTATTTTTAATATTTTTATTATCTTTATTTTAGAATTGGATTGATGCTAAATTACAATGGGATCCAAAAAAATATGGTGGTATTAAAACTCTTCACATTCCAAGTGATCTTTTATGGACTCCTGATTTAGTACTGTATAATAAGTATGTTTAAAAATGTTAATTTGTCTTTATATTTCATACAATTATTTGTTTATTTTATAGTGCCGCTGGTGATCCAGATATAACTATATTTACAGATGCTTTAGTAGCATATGATGGAAGAGTCTTTTGGCACCCACCAGCTATTTATAAATCATTTTGCCCTATTGATGTAACATGGTTTCCATATGATTCACAAAAATGTAATATGAAATTTGGAGCATGGTCATATACTGGTTTTTATGTTGACTTAAGACAATTACCACGTGAAGAAGTAACAATATTAAAAGATAAAGATGGTAGTGATATAGAATTTTTAGAACGTGGAATGGATTTAAGTTTTTTTTATAAATCAGCTGAATGGGATTTATTATCATTAACATCAGAAAGGCATTCAGTTTTATATGCTAGTTGTTGTGGTCCAGAAAAGTATATTGATATAACATATAATTTTGAATTAAGAAGAAAAACATTATTTTTTACTTGCAATTTAATAGTTCCTTGTTTCTTAATATCAATGTTAACAACATTTGTCTTTTATCTACCTGATCACAAAATAACATTTTCAATATCTATTTTAGTAACATTGACTGTTTTTTTTCTTGTTCTTATTGATATAATGCCACCAACATCATTAGTTATTCCTATGTTTGGTAGATATTTAATAACAACAATGATTCTTGTTGCATTATCTACTGTTGTCTCTGTTATAACTGTCAATTTTAGATTTCGTAGTGGTTCGGCACATAAAATGTCTCCATGGATTAGAACTATATTTTTAAAAATATTACCAAAATTAATATTTATATCAAGACCTAAAATGGTTGAAACAAATGACAAAAAATATTATACATTTAAAGGAAAAAAATTTAAAAGAAAAGAAAAATGTAAAGAGAATGAAAAAAATATTAGTGGTGGAAAATTAATAAAAGAATATCCATTTAGACTTCCAGAAATGTCATTAAGTAATTATGAGTTACCTTCAATATATAAATTAAGTCAAAATGTAAAAATATCTTCTGAAAAAGATAGTGATATTGATGAGGCAATTAAAAAAAGTCACAAAAAAAGAGTTGAAAAAATTATATTTACTAATCTTTTAAAACAAATATGTTTTATTGCTAAACATTTTCAAAATAATGAGGAAGAAACTGAAATAAGTAATGATTGGACATTTGTAGCAATGGTTCTTGATAGATTATTTTTAATTATTTTTTCATTTTTTAATGTAGCAACATTTCTTATTATTCTTGAGGCACCAGCTTTATATGATACAAAAGAATCTTTAAATAATTCAATCCCTAACAAACCTTTAGGGCAAGCTAATATTTATAGCATGAGTAGTCATAAACTATTTGGGTGATAAAAATTGATTCAACTTTTTATAGTTATAAAAAAAAATAATTATAGCAATAAAATATAATTATTTTTATTTTGTAACTTTATTAATTTGTTAATATTAATAACATATAAATTAATTACTATTATTTTTTTTGTACAGTCAGTATTATATATTTTTATATATACATATATCATTTTTATTATAAAATAAAATAATAAAATGCGATAAAAAAAATTATATTAATTTTTAAGATTATAAGTATAAATTTGAGAATCTTTATCGATATTTCGAATATTAAGTAAAGATATGACAATTTTTATTAATGTAGGTAATTTTAAAGAGCAATTCTTTTACGCTGTTCTGAATCAATATAATCCATCTCTTCTCCTGGTTGATAATGTTTTTGTATATGATCAAAAGCATTAGGTGGTGGATGAAGACCACAGTGTAATTTTTCTTTAAATGTTAAACCAGATTTTTTAAAAAATAAGTAATAAATTGCGTATCCAGGAATGACAAGCATTGAACATGATGATAACATAAAACCAAGAATTTCCGCCCAAACAGGAAAATCGTCTCCTGTTGGATATTTTAATGGTTTATACATAACTAGACAAAATATAAAAAGTAATAATGTTACTAAAGGTGCACAAAATTTCCAAATAATTTTCCATATAACACTAGTTTTAACTCCAATCATTTCATGTAGAGCATGACGAATTTTATCAGCACCAAAACCCCATGAAAGTCCAACAACTTCAAAAAAGACAACAAATAATAAAGCAATCCCTGATGCACCATATGCATCAACTAATGTTAACCAATATGCTCCACCATATGAAACCATAGGAATTCCAAGTATAAAGAATCCTAAACATGTAATACCTAATGATATTTTTTTATGTTTTCTTAAAATTGTTGGAAATGCATCTTCTAAAGCAGTAAATAAACCTTCCATCATACATACTTGACTATCTAAACCTAGAATAACAATCATCATAAAAAATAAAACAGCCCATATTTGTTTCATAGGTAAATTTGAAGCAACTTCTGGATATGCTTGAAATGCTAAACCAACACCAGGTTTAACAATTTCAGCAATATCTTTATTTGCGATAACTGACATATATCCAAGAATAGAAAATACTACAAATCCAGCTAAAATACTTGTTGATCCATTAATGAAACACATTACGAAAGCATCACGAAAACAATTATGATTAAATTTGTTATGAGATCCTAAAGCAATTAAAGCACCAAAACCAACACCATATGAATAAAATACTTGTGTTCCAGCATCCTTCCATACTGTTGTATCAAGAAGTTTTGTCGTATTTGGTGTTAAATAAAATGAAATTCCAGTCATTGCTCCAGGTAATGTAATACCACGAATAAGGAGTACAAAAAGTAAAAAGTATGGAAATAATGCACAAAAATATACAAATTTACGTGCTTGTGTTATTCCTTTCCATAAAGCAAAATATACAATAATCCATGCAAGTAACATAAGACCAAAAAGTTCCCATTGAATTCCACCAAAATCAGAAATTGAATCAGTTTGTTGGAGAACTCTTCTTTCCCAAAATTGTTCAACAGATGTTTCTGTTTTTAAATTATAATTTGTTAAATTAGAAACAAGTGTTTGAAGTGTTGTAATATTTTCTTTTCCTGTAATACATTGCATATTATTCCTATATATAAAAGAAAAAAAAATTATATTAAAATATAAAAACATTAATATATTAAATTTACCACCAATTATCACATGTTTCCCATGGAAAGGTTGAATTAAATGAACTTATCATATAAAACATAGCCCATGCAACAATAACACAAAAATAAGCTATACACATAAAAGCTATGACAACATTTCCAATACCGACACCTTTAAATATTGGGCACATATTCCACATTTCCATAGCTCCTCTTTGAAGATACTGTCCAACTGTTACTTCCATTATAAAAATTGGTACAGCACCAAGAATAAAAAATATAGCATATACAACAAGAAATGAACCACCACCATTTTTGAAACAAAGATATGGAAAACGCCATACATTACCTAAACCAACAGCATAAGCAATCATGCTCATTAAAAAATCAAATGGTCCAGACCATTGTCCACGATCTATTTCATTTTTATCTACTAATTTTGTATTATCAAGTGAATCTCTTACAGGAACAAATTTTATTTCAACTTTATCTGAAGAAACTTCACCTTTATCTTGTTTTTCTCCAGGAGCCATTTTATATAGTAAGTGTTTTAATGACTATAAAATATAATATAAAAAGTATAAAAAAAAAATAATTTTTATGCGTAAAATTTAATAATAAAATATTTTGTATAGAATTAATATAAACAATAATTTTAATAATTAAAAAATAATAAAACATATTGACATAAATATTTAACAAAAAAAAAATTATATTTAACAACATTATTCATACTGATTTACATAATATATAACAAATAAATATATGTGAATTATTTTATAAACAAAATATTAACCTTTGATTAAGTATCTTTAATCACTATAATTTATGAATATATAAACTTTTCACAACTAGTAAATATGTTATTTTTTATAAAAATAACCATAAAAAAATAAAAATAAATTATTTTGCTTAATTTATTTAAACTTAATGTTAAAATAATAAAAAAAATGTTTATATTTTATTATTATTTTTTATCTGATGACTAAAGTATAACTATAAAATATAAAAGAAATTTTGATTAAAAAAAAATTTTTTTTTAAGTACATGAATGTATTAAATACAACAAATGTAAATATTAAAATTAATATGTCACCAATTAAAATTTTTCATTTGACTTATTTTTACAAGAGAATAAGGTACTTATACACAAAAAAAAACTCTTTGTAGCATGAAGTTATTGATGATTAATTGTCAATAAATTCACTTTGATTTGTAATTCTTTTTTTATATATAAAATGTAATTATATTTTTAGAAAATTTTGTATACTTTTTATAGAAGTTTTTATTGTTCAAACAAATAATATAGTTCAAAAAAAGAAATAAATTAAAAAGTAATTAAAATATTGCGGGTTTTTATAATATTTGAGTATATTATTTCTATATTATATATCTTATAAAATATATATCTTATATAATATTTATTAATAGTAATATTAAATAATATTAAAATTAACGAAATTAAAAGAAATAATGTTTATTTTATTTTAATTTAAACTTTTTAAATTACAAATGATTAATATAACCTTATGTCTAATATGATAACATTGGAATTTTTTTTTTTAATTTTATTAAATTACTAAAAGATCATTTATACTTACTAATAAGTATAGATAATTTAACGCACTAAAAGTGAATGATTATCATTTTTTTAGCTGTAAAATATTTGTACACTAATTTAAAACACATTCTCCATCTTTATAAAAATGATGAATATGAAACTGGAAAAAATTAAATTAAACAGAAATTTATAACAATAATTTTAAATATTAATAACTATTTTTACAATATATATAGTTTTAAAAAGTAATTTATATATTAACATATATTAAAAAAGATATAGATTATAAATAATATAGAGTATTTAAATATATAATTAATAAAAGAACCATAATACTATTTCTTTTTCTATATAATATTTTGCATATATTTTACTTTAAATGTTTACATAAACAAAAACATTAAAATTAACATCATTTTTATTCACTGTTCTTATCAAACATTTAAACATTAAAAATAATGAATAATCTTTATAACGCCTATTTTTATTTAATATTTACAATTAAAAGATTCATTAAAATTTATAATTTAAAGATTTATAGAAATAATGCATGTAAATAACCTGTTTAAAAATTAAAATTAAAAATTTTATTATAAATAAAAAAAGTTAAGTGTTATGTAATTCATTGTAACTATACAATCAGTTTTTTTTTAAAATTTGTAAAAAAAAAACAAAATGAATGTAGACATAAATTTTTTCACTATATAAAAAAAATAACTTTTTTTTAAAACAAAGATATAAAAATAACACTAGGTAAATATTGTTTCAAGTATTGAAAAAAACGGATATTTATTAAAGTAAAAAGAATATTATAAAATCAGTAAAAATGATATCTTTTTAAACAATAATCTTTTAATATAAAAATATATATATATAATTTTATTAAGCATAATTTTTTTTTATTAAGTATAAATAAAAAGATATCTTTTATTTATCTAAGTAATAGAAATAAAAAAAGAATAAAATTAAAATTAAAATACAATTTTATGGTATATTCTTTAGCAATTGTTTAAATAATAGACATTTTAATCATGAATAAATAAGACATTTTTCATATATCCATTTTTCTTAGCATTAATATTTGTATATTTGATAATATTAACAACTTCTTGTATCATTTTTTTTAACTTATACTTTTATTTCTACTTTTCTATATGTCAATATTTATTATTAACGTAGCTTTTTATAACATCCGAATTGGGTCTTTTATTATATTTTAATGTTTTTAAGATAACATATATTCATCATGTTTATTTATTTAATATTTTGATTTTTTTTGTTTCTTTAAGTAGACATTGGTTAAATAAAAGTTGAAATGTTAAACAAAATATCGTTTAGTTATTAATATTTAAAATAAATTTAAAATTAAAAAAAAAAAAAACTTATTATCAATATTTTAAAAATAGTAATTTTCTAACACTAAACGTGTTTTATTAATCATAATATAAAAATTTTTTTGATTCACATTAAAAATATAAAATTTATCAATTAATATTATATAGCAATAAAAAAATATTACATATACAAAGTTTGATTATTATCTAAAATTATAAAAATTGAGACAATTTAACCGTATCTTTTTGAATGAGTTAATCAGTTGTATATATATTATTGTACATTAAAATAATTACATTAAAAATAAAAGTAAAGATCATCATTGAAATATAATTAAAAATAAAAATTTTTAATTTTGTTTTTCTAACTTCTATATACTCCATATGGTTTGATTGTCGATGAATTATTAAAAATATCAGCAGGAACTCCATAAGGGTTACTTAAAAATTAAAATTAATTTAGAATCAAAAAAATTATTTAACATACGGATCTTTATTTCTTATTTCAAAAGCATCTGTTGCAAAAGTATTACCAATAGGACTTTGATATGCAGGTGAAAAAAGTCTATTATTTTTTCTCCAATTATTATATGATGAGGTACTTCGGTATTCTTTAATAGCATAACTACCAATAATTATCATTACTATTGATAAAAAAATGTATAACATCATTGCAGCCCAAATCCCATTTAATGGATCAATTATTTGATTACATACTGAAGCAAATATTCCTTTAGTTATATCAGCTATTGGTTTACATGTTGTTACATCTTCATTCATTTTTTTTTTAATATGACTCAAATATTCCTCTACATCATTTTTCCATTTATTTATAATATCTTTTGTTGCTGATGATATTTCAGATCGAAGTCCTTTTACAATTGTTGATTGTGCCATTATTAAACGACTACGTATATCTTGAAAATTTATATTTAATTGTGACAAATCTAATGAAAATTTTTCCATATTTTTTATAATATTATTAATATCATTCCTTAATGGTAAAGCATTTTCTTTTTCTAATAATTCAAGATTTGCCATTAAACTTTTAATTGCATCAATATTTGGTGATGGTATAGGATTATTTTTTAAAAATAAATTTAAATCTTTTATATATGTTGTTAAATCCATTCCTTCTAATGATTCTTTTAATAGTACCGTATTTAATGATTCTTGCCATTTATTTATATCATTAAAATTTGGTATCATACTAAGTGCTGTTTTAAATTGATCATCTATATATTCTTTAAAATCATACTGTCCAGTCATTTTATGAATATATTGTTCTAATTCTTTTTCAACATTAACAAATTCTTGACGATATGAAGAAAGATCAAGAAAATGATAGGTATTATCAAGACCAAACATTTTATAAAATGTTTCATTACGACCACAAGCACGTATAATATCAGAAGGCATACGACCTTCACGTAATATAGCAAATTCACCATTTGTAATTCCACTATGATTTGTTCTTTGTATTATACGTTCTAACATCTATTAAAAAATATAATTATTATTTTAAACAATAAAAAAAAATATATTTATATATATATATATATATATATATATGAATATATATTTATTTATTAAATGTTTATTTTATTATAAAAACTTACCGATAATATATCATTCCTTTGAAATGGGTTTTTATATGGTAAACAAACTAAATTACTTGTATTTGTTGTAGTAATCATAAGTAAAACAGTAATAATTGAAAGTATTGTCATTGTAATAATAGATGTCCAAATTCCACTAAAATAAAGAAAATTAATATTTTAAAATTTATTTAAAACATATTTTTTACTTACCAATTCATATATTTTCCACCGGTACTTTTACTACAACAATCAGTT
Organism: Strongyloides stercoralis; assembly: GCA_029582065.1. Taxonomy (NCBI): domain Eukaryota; kingdom Metazoa; phylum Nematoda; class Chromadorea; order Rhabditida; family Strongyloididae; genus Strongyloides; species Strongyloides stercoralis. Next base: position 4,268,465 of record JARPTA010000002.1, read on the forward strand.
TCATAAAAATCAGTTTTTTTACCAAATATACCATATAATATAGCTAACATATAACATAAAGAATTAATAGCACAAATAAATCCAATTATTAAACCACCAATCCATATCCATTTTAAAATGGTTGGATAATGACTTTCTGGACCAAAATGATAAATAATTTTTGATGAATATTTATTAAAATCAAGTAATCTTAATTGAGTTGTAATTCTTTCTGATAATGTAAATAAATAATCACCAGCAATTTTTAATTTATTAAAAACAATATGTTTATGAGTATTTAAAATTGATTGAACTTTATCTTCTAATTCATTAAAAGGAGCCTCAATTCTATTTAAATGTTCAATTAAATTAACTTTTTCATAATCTTTTAATAAATTTATTAAATCTTTTAACATAATATTTTTTGGTATCTCTTCAATAGGATTAGGTAATGTTTCTAAATGATCTTTAAACATTCTACAAACTCCACTCTCTGGCATTTGATCTTTATCTATACACTCAACCAATTCTTTTTTAGATAAATTTTTAAATTTTTCCCATTCATTTTTTAACCTTTTTACACCTTTTGAGGCCTCTTCTGTTGAATTGTAAAGGTTTTCAAAATCTTTAACAAGTCTCTTTACAATTTCTGTTTTATTTCTAATAGTATCTAAAACACTATTACCAGTGTTCTTTTTAACATTTTCTATAATATCATTACCACCTCTTGATATTGAACTAACCATTGAAGCATTAAGTTCTTTAAAATTTTCTATCAATAAATTTCTAAAAGCTGCATCAGTATTTCTTTTATATAAACTAAGATCATTGAAGCATGTTCCTATACGATCCGGTAATTTATCACCACCATACTCAGCATATATTAAACTCATAAATATTGAACCACAAATAACTCTACAATTAATTAATAATGTTATAATTATAAATTGAAAAAAAAATAAATAAAACATACAATTTTATAATAACAATAATTATAAGTATAAAATTAAGAATATATTTACGAAAACAAGAATAGTCAAATGGTTCTTGTGATTCACTTTTTGATTTACAACAATAAGAACAAATTCGATAAAAAACCCATAATAATGGAAAAATTATAGTTATAAAAAGAAATACAAAAGATATTATTAACCATCCTTGAATGTATTGAAGCCATTTTGTTGATTTATATTGAATTGAATGAACAATTCCATCTCCTATATTATCTAATTCATCATTGTTTAGTAAATCTATAAAAAAAAGTTTAAAAAAAACAATACTTATATTTAAAATTTATAAATAATTAACAATACCTTGATGTGGGAATGGTTTAGATACTTGATGTATAATATCATTGAGTATATCATAAAATGATCTTAATGCTTTATCTTCAAATGTATTACCAATAAAATTGGAGCATGAATATTTTTCTTGATCAATTGTTGTGGTAAACTCAATACAATAGGTTAAATTTAAAATAAGAATATATGAAAAAACAATAGTTATAACAAAATGAGATCTTTTATCAAATAATCTCATTATCTGAAACAAAAAATTAAAATACAAAATGTATTATTAACTAATTTTAATTTAAAATATTCAATAAAAACATATATATATTTCATATTAAATAAAAAAAAAATAAAGTTTAGAGTATGTATTAAAGTAAGCAAAAAAAAAAAATAAGAATAATTTTGATTAAAATTTTACATCTTACTATGATAGATAAGAAGAAAAGCTTTCAACAAAATATTTAATCACGATTATCGCATCATTAAATTTTTTATTTTTAAGAAATTCTTAATAATATATTAAATGTAAAATAAAAAATAAAATTAAATAAAATTAATTAGTTAAATATAAATATATATTATAACAATTTTATTATTTTTATTTTTATTAAAAGTGATAATAATGAGTTAATAATTAAATAAAAATGTATATATTTATATACAAACATACATATATATATTTATCATTGTATCGGTCAGTGGTTTTCTTTACCTTGATTATGAATAGAGGTATCCTAAATAAAATACAGATTATTCATTAAACATTCATATTTACTATCTTGTATTACTAGGTTGGTAAAATAATAATAATTGAAGAACTTATATTGTGAAGTTTTGTAGCTGTAAAATGTAAGCTAGTAAAGCAAATCAGATAGGTAGTGACCTTTTTGTCTACTTTCAACTTAATCACCGTAAAAGAATCTTTATTTTTATATTATATGTAACGATTTAAAATAATTAAATGTATAAAAGATTTTTGAGTATGTTAATCTGTATATCTTTTTTAATTCAAAATAAATTTAACAAACTTATAAAATAATGTTAACTTTAGAAAGGTATAATATTTTGTTGACAACATATAAACTTTTTTTTTTAATTAAGAATAAAATTTGAGTTTATTTAATACTGATAAATAAGTATTAAAACTAACTTCGACAACTTTTTTTTCTAAGATAAAAGTTTTTAAATATATAAATATAATGTCTAGAATATTTCATCAGAAAAATAAAAAATGATGTATCATAAAATGTTTTGTTTCAAAGAAATATTATGTTTAGTGAAACATAATTTTATTCACTACAGAAAGAATGATTCAAGTAAAATTTCTTGTATAAAACAAAATATAATATTTATATAAAAAAATAAGTTAATGAAAATGAAAATTTTCTACAATTTGATAGTTAAAAATAAATAGTTTTTAAGAATAATTTTTAGAATTATCCTATCTATAATATAATTTAGAACATCTTTTTCTAAGTTCTAGTTCAAGAAAGAAAAAAAAAGAAGATATATTTTAAGAAAGCTTTTAAATCAAAATATTAGTAAAAAAAATTAATTTTTTTTAACGTTTTTTCAAGGCCAATCATGATTAGTTTTAGGATAAGAATAAAAGAGGATCTTATATAATAATCTTAGATATTTAAAATAGTTTTAACTTAACTAAAATGACATTTTATGACAGAACAAGTTCAAAAATTGTATAACTATAATCTTTAATAAATATAATGCTAAAATATTAAAATTTCTTACTAATAGAAATCATATAGATATGTCATCATAAAATTATGATATGTTTAATTCCCATTACTATTATTGAGAAAATAAATATAAAAAATTGAAGCAAAAATTAATTGAAGCTAATTGTATAATTTTTTTAACGTAAATAAAAGTTTTTCTTTTAAGTTAATATTTTATCAAAATTTATTAATAATAAATTGTATTTTTTAAAAATTTTTGTAAAACAGGATTTAATTTTATCATGGAAAAAGATTTGATATCACTTATAACTAGATTACAAAAAGCACTTTGTCATGTATATATAAAATAGTTAAAAAAGATAAAGTATTTTGATAAGTTAATTTAAAAGAAAAACTTTATTAAAAACAATAGACTTTATTTAAATATGATTTTAAAGTAAATAAAGTAGAAAATTTTACATTAAAGAGTAATAAGTTTAAAAAAATTGATTGAAAAAAGAGAATAATTTATAAAAAAATATTTATATAAATTAAATTACGTTTAAGTTATTAAGGAATTTTAAGAGTTTTTCGTTTAATAATAACAGATTTTAAAGATACTTATCTTATTATAAAAGATGACATTTTTATATGTTTATAATTTATAGATTAAAAAATATATCAAAATAGGGTGTTAATAAAAAAAAGGATTTATATATTTTATATGTACTATAAATTTTTAGTTATTAAAATAAAAATTAAAGCGTATCTATAGAGATTTGATATTATAATTATTATATATTATTTTACTTTCTAATGATAGTATAAATATATTATATATATTAAATATCTATACTTTTATTTATAACTTTTATTACTCTTTTTTTTGTATAAATATTTTACATTTTAATAATTTAAAATAGTTTAAAATGTTAATTAAACTAATACACAGTCAATTTTACTATAATTCCGTAAGGAAAATACAAAAACCATATTATACTTTTTTTTTTTAAATTTTGTTGTCAAAATATGTAAGAAAAAAAAATTGAAAAATAAGAAGTCCAATATTAATATAAAAAGAGTTTTCATAAAAATATGAATGGAAATGATTTTAAGTGTAGGATAACTGTTTCAAGATGTAGACAACAAAAAGAACAATGTAGTTTTAACAAGATATAATGAGATTAATATTACTTGTTATCACAATTATTTATGACATTTATTTATTTATATAGATATATATTTAAAATAACAATAGAATTTGACTCCTATTATAACAATAATAATTATTTAATATTTGTTAATATTTTACTTATTTTATACATTTATTTATCTAATGTAATTTATATTATAATAGAAATGAAAAGGAAAACTTTAGAGAAATTTTAATACTCAAAAATATATTACTTTTTCTTAAAATAATTTTTAATATATAATATACCAAAAATGTTTTAAATATAATAAATATTTTATAAAAAGATTTTAAATATAATTTAAAGTTTAAAAAGTTAGTAAATAAATTTTATTTATAAAATTATAGAAGAAAATAGCATTATAAAGAAATTAGACAAAAAAAAATTGTGAGAAAACTTATATATATAAATAATATTTCTTTAAAAAAATAAATAAAGAGAATTTAATTAAAATATAATGGTAAAAACTTTAGATTATATAGATAAAGGAATAGAGAAAAATAAATGAATATGTAAATTTAATTAAAACTTTTTTACAATATCTTTTGTAAGAAATAAATAAAGGAAAAAAAATGTATAATATATATTTAAAAATTTTATCCTATTATTAAATATAGTGAAAAAAAGGAATAATTACATTAAATTTATAAATATTTATAAAAATATTTTATTTTATAGAAAATTATGAAAAGTAGAAAATATTTTAGCATTCACTTATAAAATATGTAGATGATGATTACTATTAAGAGATGAGTAAGAAGGACTTTTAATTAAACTAACCTGTCTATACATGATTATATATATTAATATGTATATAATTATTATTAATACTTCTGTTGACAGACAGAAACACTTAATATTATTGTAATGCCAATTGTACACTCTAAAATAAGATAACTTTTGACTTCAAATTGTAACTTAAAAGATATTTAAACAATATTATTATAAGACTAATTATAATTAAGTAAAAATCCTTTTTAATCTTCTTTTTATTGTATATTATTTTATATTTCTTATAATAATAAACATTAAAAATATTATTAAGTTAATATAAGCTGATTTCCGTGATATATTTTAGAACTATATTTTTAAAAAAGATAATATACTACAAATATAAAGGTTAATTACATACTTATATTCAAAAATAAAGATCATATTTTTGTAATGAAAGATTAAATTAACTAATCTAAAATGCGTGAAAACAAATTTATCAAAATTAAAATAAAAAAAGTTGTAATTGACATTATAATGTTAAAACAAATGTATGATTTTAACATAAAATTAAGTAATTGATTATGGTTACTTATAAACATTTAATAATTTAAAATACTTATTTACCTAGAATTATTAAAGTAGAAGTAAATAAAAATTTTTTTTATAAAAAAATAAAAATTATGTTACATGGTATTATTTGTTTATCATATTTTTATAACTATACATATCAAATAAAATATGATATAAAAAAACACAAAGTATAAAGTTTAAAATAAAAAGAAATATCTATTAAAAAATAAAAAATTTTTATTTATATATAAAATGATATAAGTTATTTATATACATAAAAATTTAACATAAAAAAATTAGATTCTTAATGATTTTCAAATTAAAACATGTCGTTTTTTTCATTTGATGACACATTTAACTATTATTGTAAAACTGTCATTTTAATTACAGTGTCATTTTTTAAACTTTGTTTAAACTTTTAGTAAGATAATTATTAATTTCATCAGAAAAAATTATTTTCATTGTTTTATTTTTTAAACATTATTATTTTATCATCTTAATAATACTATAAATCTTTTTCTATATTATTAATATAAAATAAATTTTATTAAAATGGTATAGTTAAACTTTTTGATAAAATATTTATAATGTATTTTTAAAAAGCTAGATATTATAAAAAGTTAAAAAAATGTTGATATTATATCAACAATGTTTTTTTATTATTCACCTAATTTAAATTATTTTGATAGAATATCATTTTGCTAATTAAATTTTTTTGTTCATTTAGTTGAATTATTATTTTTTACGTTTTTAAAAATTCTATATAATATATATCGATTACACGAGTTAAATAACCATAACTATATAACTTTTTTTGTCCACATACAATTTTTGTACAATATTAGAAGTGTCTCTCGAAATGATTTTTGTTCTTAAAATTTGTTAATCTTGCCACATTTTATTTATTAATTTTAGTATATATACACTTTTTTCCATCCGAAATGATATCATTTGTAAAATGATCTTTAAAATTATTTCAAAATAAAAATATTAATAAAGAAAGTGTAATTAAAACTTTTTCTGCAATTATTAATAACTTTATTACTTCATTTTATTATTTCTAAATAATTATTTATAATAATGTTTATAATTAAAAGTTTCAATAAAAAGGAAATATTTTATTTTTTTTATAATTGCAAAAATTGTATCATATCATAGTTCACCAACACTTTAATATTATCTTTTATGTAAGCATTTATTATGATCATTAAAATTATATGGATATATGTTAGCTTATGTTATTTTTAAATAATAATTTAGCTTATTTTTTTAATAGTAAATATGTACTTGCATTATCTGTTTTTTAACTTTCAAACTAGTTTAATGGCTAAAAAAAATTTATAAAAAAAACACGTACATTTTATTGCCTTATTCATATTTTTATCAAAAATTTATCTACTTTATTTTTTTTTTGTAAAAAATATATATTAAATTTAATTTGTTTAATGGATTTAAAAATAGCGTGTATCATATTAAGTTAAAAATATTTCTCTATAGTGTCCTAAGTTAAAATATAACATTAAAAGTTATTTAAAATTTAAAACTCTTTTCATTCTTTTTTGTGACCAATTTTTATATTAAAAGTAAATATATGTGTAAATTCACTATTAAAGCATTTCATTTTAATAATATAAAAATTTATTTTGTCTTTTTTTTTCAAACTATCATTTAAGATATTTTATTTGGAGTTTCATGAAAATTTAAAAGGAACAATTTTTTCAAATTGTTTATTTTATGTACCATTTATGTTAAATGTTTATTAAAAACACTTTTTAATATAATATTTTTTGATTATAATATATTTTTAAAAATGTAAACTAAAAATATTTTAACTTTTTTTGATAAAGCTCAGTTATTTTTTCTAATATTGTAATTACAAACGACAGTTGTAAATTACATTACTTTTTTGATAAAGTAATTTTTTATCATTATTAATTTTAAAAACTATCTTGATATGTAAAATATTTTTAAAAAAAATTAACTTATCTTACAAGTTACTAAAAAAATTCTAAACATTTTTCTTATCTTTTGTATATTTTTTTTAATATTACTAAATCAAAGAAAATGTTGTCAATCTATTTATAATTTCAAACTGACTTAACATTATTTTTTATAACTTTTTATTATTTTAATAATATTTATTTACAAACTTTTATCATAATTATTACCTTTTTCAATAAAATATTTTACTTTTAAAACTTTCCTTTTCACACATGATTAGTTATTTAATGACTCTATAAAATTTTTTAAACTCAAAGTTTAAATTTTAAACTTAATTTAAATATAATAAAATGTTTATTTTGTTATTTTTTTTTTAAAAACAGATTTCATATTTATTTTGTGATATAAAAATAAGTTTTACTGTTTATATTTAATATATCGTAGTTTGATTATGATTAAAGTATAAAATTAATAACGATAAAATTTGTTTATGACGTATAAAAATATTTTACGGTTGATACTGGTTATATAATCAAAGGTAATAAAAAATATTTTATCAGCTTAAGTAAAAATATATAATAGCATATAATTTCTTAATAGTTTATGAGTAAAATAGTATAATTTATTTTTGCATGATCTATTTTAAACTAATTTAAAAACATTTTTGCTTTATTTCCCTCAACTTGGTATATTTTAAAATACTTTAATTTTATTAAAATATATTTTAACTAAACTAGCAATAAGTATATATTTCCATTATTTTTATAATTAATAATAACATTTAGCAAAATAAATTGTCTTTTAAATGAAAAATGTGGTGTTTTCCTTTGTTAATTAAATTACAGTTGTTGAGATAATAATACATTCCATTTTTTTTTTTGAATAAAAGTATTTATATTTTATAAATACTTTTTGTTTTTATATTATTCAGACTTATATTGTTAATTAAGATACTAAAAATATCATATTATTTTTATTTATTAAATTTAAAATAAACATTTTATAATAAAAGTATTATTTTAGATTGAAATTTAAAAAAATGGAATATATGACTTACAAAAGAGAACCGGCTAAAAGGTAAGAAATAAATTTTTATTTATACAACATAATAAAAAAAAATTTCTTTTCTTTTCTTTTCTTTTTTTATTATATCTAATAAATATAAATCATTTTATTTTATATTTATATGTATATATAACAATGTAAATGCCAAAAAAATATATGACTATAAAGAGAAAAATATTTCTAAGAGAAGTAAAATATTTCTTATAGTTATTTTAATTCATAAAAATAATACTATTTTTTGTTATAGCTTTTTATTTTTAATTCATTTTATTTTTATTATTTTTTGTTTTCTTTTCTTTTAACTAGAAAAAAATAACTCAAGTTGATGTTTGTTTGGTTTTATGAGAACGTTTACAATAAATATGAATTTAAAAAATTTTTTTTTCTTAAAGTAAATATAGTATTTTTATTAACATTGTCTAATCGTTATTTTACCAATTTTTACATAAGAAATGCATTATTATTGAAAGAAATATTAATGAAATAATTTGTAAATATTTATCAGATAAGCTTAACTATTTTTTTAATTAATATGATTTTGCTAATTAGTATATAGTTTAGATATAAAATTTGTCAAAAACATTTTTTTTTAGCATTTATAGCTTTTGTTTATATCTAATCAAATGTATGTATGTGTATCTACATATTTAATTTTGACTAAAAACATTTAAATTAAACATTTTATTTTGTACAGATAAAAGTAAAATCATTGATGTGAAATAGTGTGTTGGAAGTTAGCATGAATTTTTTTAAAATATATTTATATCATAGTAATTCTAATGATATTATAATTATTTCTGTCAACAAAATTTTAATATATTTTAACATCAATAAAGTAAATTTCATTTTTAATATTACATTTCTTTAAATTTTTTAACTATTTTTATTTATATATTTGTTTATTTTTTCTTAAGCTGATTTATTTCTAATACAATAATGATATAATGTAAAAATTTTACTTTTCTTTCAATATGTATCGTTTTAAATGTTAAAGTTTACATAATATATGTTTTAAGATATTAATTAATATAATTTTATTTAATTTTTTCAAAAATTTCATAGATTTCTAAGTTTTAATAATATTTTTTGTACTAAAGTTTACCTTTAGTTTCTAATTATAATTTTATTCTATACAATAATAAAATGTCTCTTGTAATATTTAATTCTTTAGACATAAAACGTTTAAATTTATTAAAAAAATCTCTAACAGTCGTAAAAATGGCATTTCAAAAAAACAATAACAATTTTTGTTTTTCTGGTTTAACAAAAAGGGATCCTGATGAGAGGTATTAATTTTGATATAAAATAAAATTTCTATTAAATTTTTAATAAATATTTAAATTAAAATTAAAATTTTTTCTCTTATAGAGTCTTTGCCAATCGTAATCTTCGTTTAGAAAAAATTAATTGGTTTGGTTTTGACATGGATTATACTTTAGCAATGTATAAATCACCAGCATTTGAAAATCTTCAATTCAATTTAACTGTTAAACGTCTCGTTGAAATAGGTTATCCTAAAGAATTTTTATCCTTTCAATATGATCCTATCTTTCCAACTAGAGGTTTATGGTTTGACTTTGTTTATGGTAATTTATTAAAAGTTGACGAATTTGGGCATATTCTTCGTGGTATGCATGGCCTTTGTTGGCTATCAGCAAATGAAATTGAAGAATTATACCCGAATAAATTTTTAAATTTAAATGAGCAAAGAGTTTATGTTTTAAATACTCTATTTAATTTATCTGAAACTCATCTTGTGGCACAAATTATTGATTATTTTGATAATAAAAGTGAATATAAGCAGTAAGTATAAATAAAATAATATTTTTTTAAAAATTTTTTTATCATTTAATAGAAATCCAGAAAAGACTGGCGTTCGCAATGGTGATTTGAATATGTCATATAAATCAATTTTTCAAGACATACGTAAGGCAGTAGATTATGTTCATTTACAAGTAAGAAAAATAATTAATTAATATTATATTTGAACATAATTATATATATTTTTATTTTTAAGGGATCTTTAAAAGATATTGTTGTAAAGAATTTTGATGAATATGTTGAAAGAGATGAACGTGTAGGTAAAATGTTAAGTGCATTAAAAGAAAATGGAAAAAAGACATTTCTTTTGACAAATTCAGAATATGGATATACTAATGGATTAATGACTCAATTATTAGGTGAAAAATGGACATCATTTTTTGATATAACTGTTGTTGATGCTAGAAAACCATATTGGTTTGCTGAAGGTTCTGTATTTAGAGAAGTTAACACTCAAACAGGATCATTACAAATTGGTGTAAGAAATGGACCATTAAGCTCTGAACATGTATATTCTGGTGGTAATTGTGAGTCATTTAGAAAATTAGTTAAATGTCGTGGTAGAGATGTTTTATATGTTGGTGATCATATTTTCGGAGATGTTTTAAAATCTAAAAAAAGTCGTGGGTGGCGTACATTTTTAGTTGTACCTGAACTTGTTAATGAATTAAATGTATGGACAAAAGGAAGACATCTTTTTGAAAAAATGGAAAAAATTGAATCGTCATTAGCTGAAGCATATATGACACTTGATGGAACAACAAAAAATAAACCTGAAACAACATATCTTATACAAAAATTAAAAGAAACAACTAAAGATATGGATGCTGAATATGGTGTATTTGGATCATTATTCCGGTTAGGAACATGCCAAACATTTTTTGCATCACAAGTAGAACGTTTTGCAGATATTTATGCATCCAGTTGTGTAAACTTGTTATATTATCCAACATTTTACTTTTTCCGGTCTCCAATGACATTAATGTCACATGAATTAACTGTTGATCATAGCTCAATACTTCATCATTCAGGTGCTAAAGGTTTTTATCATCAAGATACTTTAGGTGAAAAGGTACGTGGTTGGAACCGTGGAAAATCACTTACAAAATCTACTACTTTTTGTCATGAAGATGATGATGAAGAGTTTCCATCCTCTCCATCATCAACAGACCGTGAACAGTGTGATGACGAGAAGTCAGATAACTCAATAAATGAAGAAGTTGACGGAACAGATAAAAACTTAACTGAAAATGATTTAATAAATAAAGATATTGTTTCTAAACCGGGCATTCAAATTGACAATTTATAAAGAACACTTAATTTGTATTTAAAATATATAAAATGAAAAATTTTTATTTTATTTTATTTTAAACATTCAAATGTGATAAAATTATGGTTTTTGTGTATTTTATACAAAAATAAAAGAAAGAAAATTTTATTATATTATTTTTTAACTCAATAAAATTGTTTATCATTAACATTGAATAAACTATATTTTTTTCTTTTCATAAATATATGTCATAATTTTCAATTACTTTAAAAAAGTTAAATAATATAATATTTTGAAGAAATTTTATAATTTTAAAATAATTTTATGTATATAAAAAAAGTTGTTGTTTTTATTAAATTATTTATAATAGATAATTGTTTTTCGAAACATAGAGTAGTAAGAAAATTTTTAATAACATATTAAGATGGTGACTAATAATCAATTAAATTAGGTTGTAATATTTAAAAATATAGGTCAGTAACGGTTCCTCAACATATTGTATCTTTTGTAATCATATTTTTAGCATTAATATTATTATATAAACTATATAAACCTCATTGTTTTTTTTGTTAAAGGATGATATTTTATTTAACTTATTATTTAAAATTAATATTAAAAATAAAATGATTTTATTAATCAAATGTTTTGTTACCCAATTAAATTAATCTTGTTGGTTATTATTTAAAAATAATGATAAATAAAAGATCAACAATAATATTTTATTTTATTTCTTTTTATATATAAAATTTGTCAATTACCATCTTAATTTTTTATTTAGAACTTTGACGAAAGAAAAAAAAATATGATTAATCAAATATATTTATAATTAATAAATGAAAAAAAATTTATATTTAAAAAAAATTGTGAAAACAATAAAATTGTAATGACTAAATTACTTATAAAATTGACAATTTGATTGAAAGAATTTTCATTAATGTAGACAGTAATGGTATCAAAAAAATTTTGAAATTAAGACATGCAGAGTTATTGATCCAGGTAATTGGAGTTATCAACAACGCCACAGGCATATTTCATCCTAAATTGTTCATTTGACCTCTGTATTTGGTATATATTTTTAATGAACTTTCTTTTAATTGTAATAATCTATAAATTTTTATAGTGAATATAATTTAAGATTCTTGATAGGTTATAATAAAAATGAAAAGAAAATAAGATAATGTAAAAATAACTTTTACATAATTGACTATTGTTACAGGAATTAGTGAAATCAAAAAGAGATATTGACCACTTAAATATTTTTTCTTTTAAATTACCCAATTATTTCTTTTCTTTTTATTAATCGCTATACTTTTTATTTAAAGTATTTACATTAAAAAGAAAATTTATTATTTTTGTTACCTTTCAATTTCAATATATATTTATTTAATCAAACCCTTTTTAAGGCATTTAATATTTTTTTAAATTCTTTTTGACGATAATTATAAATTAGACATTTTAAGAATGATATATATCAGGTTAAGATAAAAATACATTACCAGTTATAGTTAAAATTTGTTCCAATTAAAATATATTTCATAATTTCTCTTAATGATAATAGTATTATTGTAATTAGTAGTATTATAAATATATTGTTTCTTAACTAAACATTTTATTCTGACATATTAAATTAAACTTTAAAATACATTTTTACAAGAATCAAACATACTGTTTTAGGAGTACTATATTGTCTAATTAAATTATATATATTTGTATATAAATGTATCATTGTTATTTGGTCTCTTTAAACCATAAATTATTTCTTTAACCTCTTCAATTTTATATGGTAATTAAAGTTAATTTAATGAGATTTATTTTATTATTTAATACTAAAATTAATAAGGTAAATTTTTTTTATAGTTTTTTAATTTTAAAAATTTATTTATATACTTTATCATTTGATTACAATAGATTATATTTTAATTCTTATAATAAGTAAATTTTTATTCTTTTCTTTATAAATCAAGTATATACAATGTTAATATTTTTTATTTAAAAGTAAAAAATTATATTGTAAATTACTATTATTCATTTATTTTATAAGAAAGAGTTATTCATTTTGGTTGAATAATTCTAAATAGAACTTAAATAAACAATGATAATAAATGTCCCAAATATTTTTTTTAGTAAAGTAACTTTAACATAAAAATTAATCTTTTTTTTTTATTGTTTTGCACCTTTGATATCCTGTTGTGTAAAGTATCTATAAATTTAACAATTTTAATAAAAAAAAAATTTTAACTATTTTTTAATAAAATATATATTATATATTTAAAAAAAGTATTATTTATTTATTCATATTAAATTTAAAAAATATTACTATAAACAATATATATTAATAAATAGGTATTCGTTTTTGAAAATATGACGGTACATATTTTTAGATGTCATTTTGTTATTATATATTATTAAATTCGTTAAAATATCACTTTAGTAAGAATAAAATTTACCATATAAGTGCCATTAAGTGGTGTTCTTTTAAGTTATGAAAAATTTATTACCTTGAAGATAAGTGATTGTTGATTATTAAAATTTTTATTTATAATTTATTTAAATTATTTTTAATATATATGAAGATAAATTTAAAAAGCGTAAAAGTTAATTTAAAAAAAAATTTATTAATTTTGAGTAAAAAAATAATTAAAAATTTTATTTTTAATTAATAATATTTGATCATTTTTAGAAACATTACTATGTCAAAACTTTGATTAATATTATAAACTTAATTCTTTTTTTTTTATTTTTCATAGTGTGATATTAAATATTATATATGTTTTTTTTCTATAATTATTTCAATTTTAATTGTCTCTTTTAAAATGTTTATCTCGTTAAAATTAATTCTTTAATACTAATCATTTTTTATAATTATTATTTTAATTTTCTTTTTATAACATAAAAATGAATTACTTTATCCATAAATTTAGTATCATTTTATAGATATTTTACTTTTGAAAAATACCTTATTCAAAGGATGGTAGAAAAGTTCATTTTACTTCTTATTTTATTATTTACTATATTTGACTATGGATATAGTTGTATTGGTACACAACCAAGACAATATTATTATCCATCATCACAAGCAGGATATAATTCAACACATTACTATGATTACAATTCAAGAAGATGGGTTCCAAGAAATCGTATGGCTGGAGCAGAGAATGTTGAATTAGGTGAAGAATCAAATATGCAAGTATTAGGTGATCTTAATCCATCTCTTTCATCATCTTCAAGTGGTGCATCTAGTGCTGGAGCAGGTTTAAGAGCATCAGGTGCTAAAGGAATCAATTCACCTAATCCAATCCTTCCATATACAAATTCTAAAACATTACCTGGTGTTAATTTCTATGAATTTGACTCCAGTACATATAATGAAGAAGGTGGTGGTCCAATTAATCAAGGTATGTATTTTATACTGTTTTTCATAACATCTAATTTGAAATTTAGGACATCATCTTAATTGTGATTTTGACCAAGGTCATTGTTGTTGGGCTAATGTTCCATCACCGGATGATCAATTAGATTGGAAAGTTGGTACAGGAAATATAACAACAAATAATGAAATGTTAATGCCAATGCCTGGAGCATATCTTATAGCTCATGCATCTAAAACTGCTCCATCTGATGAGGGACAATTTGCATCTTGTTCAATTGCTTGTGCCTCATCAAATATCAAAATAAGAGTTAGATATTGGCAATCAAAAAATGTTTTATTACAAGTTTGTCAACGTGAATCATTCCCTCAAACAATTGAAGTTAATCCTTTATTGAATTGTCAAGAATTACCATCAAATAATTATATAGGATATAGTGAAGTAGTTCTACCAAAGGCATCTTTGATTGATGTATGTTAATAAAAGTTAAACAAATATATAATTATAATTTTAGATTGTCTTTGTTGCAAGTAATTTTGTTGGAGACAAAGGAGATGTTGCTGTTATTGATAAAATTGATGTTTTTTATGAAAATGATCAAAGTGAATGTGATAAAAATGGTAAAAACGTATATACTAAAGTAAATGAATTTAAACATAAAAAAGTTGATAAAAATAATAATAAATATGATAATACAGATTCACAATTTAAAAAAGATTCATTATCCAATTTAAATCCAGAAAATAATGTATTAACAGAAGATGTTGATTTAACAAATATTGAAAATAGTAAAAATAATATTGAAGGATTTATTGTTAAAGAATCTAAAAATAAAAATGAAGAAAAATATGGACCTGATAGTTTACAAAACTTCTGTCAACGTACAAAATGTGGTTTTGAAAAAAATAATGTTTGTTACTATTCCGATGTTTACACTACACAATCTATAAGAGGTTTAACAACAAGATTTAGTACTGTTTCTGGACAATATATGAATCATGTTACTGGGGTAAAAGAATCAGCTCAAGGAGAATATTATACAGCTACATTTTTATATCCACGTGAGATGGCTGGACTTCAAGTAGATATAGCTCCATTAAGAGAAGAACGTTCACTTAGATTCCAATATTATGAAGGTACACATGGTGTTCAACTTAAAGCATGTTGTGATACAACAGATAATTGTAATTTTTCATCTGATAAATTTGTTACGGTTGACGATCGTATTTGGAAAGTTGGAAAACTAGATTGCCCAATTGGTACTGAGAGAGTAAGTTGAAACTATATTTAATTGTAAAATAACCTACTTTTTAGATTATTTTCCTTTGCGAAAACACACGTACTAATCAAGGAGCATGTGCAATTGATGATATTGAAGTTGTAGCAACAGATAGTACAGTCTCATTATCATCAATAGGATTATGTTAAATTGCAAAATAAAAAAACTAATTAATCAAAGAATTAATAAATAATTTATATAATGTAAACAGCATCATTTCAAGTCATTGTTGGATAAAATTTTGCTCAGTTTATAACGAAATAATTAATAACTAATTACGCAACTATTCTCGGGACAGCCTGGTCATTCGTTATGTTGTCTGGGACAGTAACGTATATTTTTACTTAAAAACAATATTAATGATTAATTTTTAGTTATTTAAACCTTTAAATTATTTATCTATGCATTTATTGTAAATAATGACTATAAAGTTGCCATAATAAAAAATAACTAAAAAAATTAACTAAACAATTGTTTTAAAAATAATGATTTAATTTTATATTTTAATATTTTGGTTTTTTTTCTAGTCTAATGTTTCTAAAACATATAAACTTTTTTTTTAATAATTGTTTGTATGTGTTTAATAACTTTTCTTTTATAAAAATGATTTACAAAATGAAAAAATATACATTATACAGGAATAAATAATTTTTATCAACTTATAAAATTTTTTTTATATACAAAAGATATAACTGTATTTTCATAAAGAATTTTTTATATAAAATTAAAATAGACAATAAAAAATATTTTCGTTTTAATTCAATAAAATGTATTCTTTTAAACAAAATATTTATTAAACTCAATAAGAATTTTTCAATCGTATTTAATTAAAGTTTTATTAATTTCAAAGAATTAGATTAAAGAGATGGATAACACTATTAAAAGTAAAAAGTTTTATTAAAGTGGTAGTAATTTAAATATTCTTTATAATTTTATACTTTTTTTTCTTATTACATAAAAGATAAATTCTAAAAGAATATGCATATAATAAAATTCTGCAGTTTAAAATAAACAGGACAATTTTATAATCACAACTTTTCAATACTTATTTGTTTCAAAACTTCTTTAATTTTGTTGTTAAATTATTCTGGTTTAATCACCTTTGTATTATAAAAGACCATTTAGATATGAAAGTAAAAAAGATAATTACAGATAAATCAAAAGTTTAAATATTTAAAATACTTTAATACTATTAATAAAAACATTTAAAAATAATTTTTTATTTCTTACTAAAATTTTGTAGTAAAATACGATTTATTTACACACTAATAAACAGCATATTATTTAGTTTTTGAATAAATATATAGATTAATAATTTCATTTTATTGTATATAAAAATAACTATATAATTTCAAGTTGTTCACGCAAAAGGTAATAAAATAATTATTTTTTTTTTGTTTTTTTTTTAATTTAGAAAGAAACAAAATGATAAAATTGTGTGCTGAACGGTGATGTTTTAGAATAAAACTTTAGTATTTAAAATTGCTATATTTAAATTTACTTTTGCTTAAATTTACTTCAAATACTAATGATTTTTTTTTTTAAAATTAAATTTAGTTATAAATATTTTATCAATAAAATAAAAAAATTTGTTGTTATTACTACACATGTGATTTTCTTAAACCTAATTTTTTTATATAAGATAAAAAACCTTTATTTTATTTTGTAAAATAACAATTTAAAACAAATTTTAATCATAATGATTTATCAATAATTTAAAATTGTTGATTAAAATTTATTTTTATCAAGATTTGCTATATTTATCGAATAAAAAAAATGTTTAGAATAGAATTTTTTTTTTATTAAGAATAATAATAATAATGTTGTATTTTAGTGTAATCCGTAAGATTTCTTTTGGAGTCCTTAAGAAGTCTTTTTTTTTAAAGTTTAAAAAAGATGTAGCTTGTTATATATAAATTTTATTTAAAGTTGTATAAGGTAATATTACAATAAAAAGAGATATGGCTTACAAAGTTTTATAAATATTGAGTAAAATGAGTAAGAGTGTATTTATCCTTCAAGTTCTTTGGTTTTTATATGATTCCTCATTCATTTGTGACATAGATGTGGGAAGGTTTACATTAGCTACATTTTTTTTGAATAAATTATTTTAAATATTATCAATAAAAATAAATTAATAAAACAAAAATTGAAAAAATTGATTTTATCTATTTCATAAATTTATTTTTTTTAACATGTTAAATCTGGAAAAATCACAAATATGTTAAAATTAACAAAAAAATTTTTTTAAACTTTTTATTTGGACATACTTATTACTGTTTTAAATATATAAAAATTTGTACTAAATATAATTTTTAACGTATAACCTTTATGATCTTTTAATTTATTAACCTTAAATAAATAAAAAAAAATTAATTATTAAGAGAAATAATTAATAATTATTTTTCATAATATTTTAAAGATACTCTTTTTATATTCTTTTTCTTTATGAATGTAATTTATTATACTCTTTTAATAAAGACATTTTTACGAAATTTTTTATTTATTGTTTTTATAACTTGAAAAATAACAGCTTCAAATTTCAAAATCAAAATTACAAAAATTTTTGTATTGGTTATTGTTTAAAAAATATTTTTATAAAAACAGTTTTTTCTATTAAAGTGTAAATTATTTACCTAAATATAGCCAAATTTTTCTAGTGGAACAATTTTAAAATATAAACAATATATAAAAATACAATAAAATGAGAAAATAAAATATAAAATTAATAAGTATTTATCACTTTATGTAGATATAAATTAAATAATATTTAAATTTAAACATTTTTTGACTTAACATAAAATAAAATAACGTTGAATTTTAAAATACTTATGATATTTATTGTTTTAGCCATAATATTTCTAGAAAAGATAAAATTAGGAGTTGTTTTTGGGTTATTTCATTTCAATATAGTGGATTTTTAAAATATATAATAATTGAATTTTTAAATTTTTTTTATTGTACAAATTAAATTAACTAATTTATAAAGATTCGTTGTTTTTTTTGTCACAATATTTAAATTTTTATAAAAGTAGAATTTAAAAAAATTTAAAATAAAAAAATAGAATCAATAAAATTTTTAAACTATACAAAACACATAAATCTTATTGTTTAAAATTAATATTTTTCCTAATGAAATTTTTTATTAATTTATAAACAAAACTTTTACTTAGAAGTGAATGAAACTTCAATAATAATTTATATTATTATAAAAATTTCTTTAAATAAATATAATTAAAAAGAAAACTTTTTTGTGATATATTTAATTATTTATTTTTAAAATTTTTTTAAATTAACTCAATTATAATAATTAAACAATAAAGTTATTAGTATAAGTTTAATTTAAAATTTAAATTAATAGTATTAAAAGCTTTAAAAATTTTTAAATAAATATAAATAAATGTTATTTTATGATTTATACAAATTTTCAGGTTACTTATATATTTAATCATCAAATAATATATAAAAAATTAGATATAGCGTTTAAAATTACCATTGTGTGAAAAATTAAAAAATTTCATTAAAAATTTGACTTTTCAAAAACACAGAAAAACAAAATCATTGATCGTCGTGTTTTGATAAATATTTTAAAATGAATATTTAAATAAAAATAATTATTTTCTAATTAAATTTTTACTTAATTACAAAAAATAATCTTATTAATAAACTTTATCTAAAAATGTATTATTCTTATTTTTACAAAATTAATATAAAATAATTTTATTTTAAATATCAAAAAAAATTTCTTTATATCATAATTCGTGGTTAGAACATTTTAATAAGAGTAATATAAATCTCATTTTTACATAAATAAAATTGAAAACAATTGTATTTTATTTACGAATATTTAAGATTATATAGATAAATTTGACTTGTTTCCCGTTTAGAGCTCAAATATTCATAAAAAATTAATAGAAAAAATTAGATAGAAAAAAAATGATAACTTAAAAATTAATTTTTTATACGACAGTAAATTGTTTTTTTTTTTGTATGCTAATAATGATTTAGTTAAAATTTTATATATTATTATAATTATTTTCATTGTAAATTGTTCACTTTTATTTATTTTTTGAATAACAACAAAATGATAACTTTTTTAGAGAACATTTTTCTATTTTTTTTTTATTATTTCTTTACTATTTAATTAAACTTCCATTAAATTAAAAAAATAAATATTTAATTTTCAAAGTAAATTTTTTTTACATTTATTGTCATTAAATATTATTTATAACAGAGAAGTTAAAGCAGTTTTATATACTCAATAGTGAAAAGATATGAATTTATTATTTTTTATTTTCAACATTTTATTTTCATTAACTATAATACATTTTTCACAACAGTATGAAATTAATAGTGATTTCAATTCAATTAATAAAAAAAATTTACTTAAACTAGTAAGAATTTTAGTAATTATTAATAGAAACTTTTTATTTTTAATTATTAATTTTAGGATGAACTACGTGATGTTTTTGTTAGAAGTACAAATAAAAATTTAAAAGTACTTAAATATTCAAAAAAAAAGAACAATAGTATTAAAAAGAAACATAAAATTTCGAAAAAAGATAAATTACTTTTAAAAAGTAATTAAAAGTAAATTTTTTTTCTTAATAATAATTCTAGAATTAACTCGTATTCTATCTAATTTGGAAAAAAAAGGTAGTTAATAATGATTTTAATGCATTATTAATAGTAATAATTTAGGCTATAAATATAAGCTGGAAATAGGTAACATTGGCATATTATTATGTAATCATAATGAATGTAAATTAATAGTATATTCAAAGTTGAAAAAAAAAGGTAAAAAAATTCTCCTGATACAGAAGTATTTATATGTCTTATAAGTTTTAACATGGTTCTACATAAAATAAAAAAATTCCTAGTGATTATTTAAAAGCAAATAAACTAATGCTTTAACAGTAATATTAATTGTTTAAATGATCAAAAATATTTAAAAATGAAAACACTGGAAATTTTTTATTGTCTATTGAATTTAATATAATAACTATATTTAGTACTATAAACATATAGAATCAAACAAAATTATTTAAAATTTATAAAATAAAACTTATTTTATTTTTAGGAAAAAAAACTAAATCTTTAAAATCAAATAAAAATAAGTATAGTGAAGAAGGCGTTAGATTATATGATGCAGGTAATTAATACCTTTTTTTCTACTAAACAATTTTGTAGGAATGGATGCTAGTATGCAACAATCTCCTTCCGGAAATATTCAAAGTGGTAATAAGTTTAACTTAATTTAATTTATTAAAAATATTGTAAAATATTTTTTTTGTAGATTTTTCTGGTGGAAATATGAATATGCAGGGAATGTCAGCAGGAATGCAAGGAGGAATGCCAGGAGATATGCAAGGAATGCAAGGAAATATGCAGGGAATGCAAGGAGGAATGGGTGGAATGAACGGAGGAATGGGTGGAATGCAAGGAAATATGTATCAGCAACAGCAACAACCAAGTGGTAATAATTTTTATTTGATATTCTATGTAAATTAATTATTTTTAAGGACTCACTAAAGCATTAAGTAATCCTTTTGTTATGCAAGCTGCAAGCATGGGTAATATTTCAAAAAAAGACTTTTTTTTTGTATAAACATTAAAATTATAGGTATTGGAATGGGTGGTAATATGATGATGCAAAACAGGATGCAAAAAAATAGTAATTTCTTTTTAAAAAAAAAGTATATTCTATTTTTTAGTGCAAAAACAACAACTTAAACAAATGGCTATGCAACAAGGTAATTAGTAAAATAATTCGTATATATATATTTTGTAGGTCATAATCCTTATCATTATCGTATGCAAAAAAAACAATGGAAGTATCAATACTTGCAAGATAAGAAAGAATTTAGTAAGATGATACATTTTCTTTTTAATAATATTTAAAAAATAATTTTAAGATAGAAATAATAGGAGACGATGGTTTAAAAGAGGACACAATCATTGTAAGTAGTTTATTTAAAAATATAAAATTAAATCTTAATTAGATGAGCAGCAAAGCACACTACCAAGACGTAGATTCTTTGGTGGAATGTTTGGAAGAAGAGGATAAACTGAATACTGTATTTACGGTATGAAAAATAAAAAAAGTTCAATAAAAATCAAAACAATTTTATTGAGAAATTTTATAGTTATTCAAAAAAAATAAATAACTACATAACAGTATAACTTTTTCACTTTACTTTGTTAAATTTAACATTAATTGACTAATTAAATATTTTATTATTCAAAAATAATAACTTTTTATGTATATTAATTAGAACTATTATTTTATATTAATAAATTACAGTAAAATTAAAACAAAAATATCAGTAAGTAATTAAATTTAAGTTGGAGTATTAAAGAAAGTTAAAATTTTTTAATTTACATATTAAAGAATATTTTTTATAACTATCAAATAAAAAAAATTTAATAAAAAAACTATATTTACAAAAAAAAATATTTAAAAAGTAGTTTTTTTTAAACAAAGTTTATTATTTCATAATATAATATTGTTTTTTTATAAAAAAAACTTCCGTAGAATAACCACAATCATAAAACCTTTATTTTATTAAAATTTGATCAAACCTTAAAATAAGCATTAAACTACTAACCAAGTAAATGTTATACTTTGTTTCTGATTTGGAACTAATTAAAACATATTTTATAAAACTTATTTAAAAAGAATATAAAAAATTGAATTTATTAAAATTTTTATTCATTTTTTAAAAGAATTCAAATGGAATAAAATTAAAAATAAATTATTGGAATATTACTTTAATACATACAAACTATTTACAAAATTTTGATATTGCAGGATGTTAATTTTAATAATACAATTCTTTAATATCTTTTTAACATACCCAGTTATGTCAGAGACGGAGAATCAAAACACTAAAGAAATAAAAAAAAATTAAAATATTAGTACGTCGGAATCAGTTAGAGAAAATATAGTCTTGTCTTTTATTTTAAAATTCACTCGAATTGCATATTAACCATAATAAAATAGTTAAATTTTAAATATTAATTGCAAACAATAAGAGTTTTATCAAAATGATTTAATAATAAAAAAGAATTATTAAATTAAAAATATATTCATAAAATATACTACTTTTATTGCAATTGACTTGCTTTTATTAAAGAATACTTTTAATTTATAAATTTTACTTTAAAAAATATAAATAAATATAAAAAACCAATTTTAAAATTACATTTTAAAGTTAAAGATAATTTTTAAATACTAAAATCAGTTTTAAAAATAAAACTTAAAGTTAAGTTCTTATATCACTTCTAAAGTAATATATATTTTGAATTTTATCAAAAAATTCAAATTGATTTCAATTTAAAATACAAGTTATAAAAATTAAAAAACTAATTATATTATACGTTGGAAATATGAAAAAAGTTAATATAAAAGTTTCATTTAATTTTGATCAATTTGCTTATAATGTTTTATATTTTTTAAGTGTTTAATAATAATAAAACAAAATTTTATATTTGACACCTAATAAAAAAAAACTTTTTATTTTATAAAAAATAAAATATACATATATTTAATTTTATAATTTAAATAATACTTATTTAACAGAAAATTAATTGTAAAAAAATAGCATTTTTTGTATGATAATTAAAAGCAAGTTAATTTTTTTTAAAACAAATTAAAAAAAAAGTAGTTCAATATTATAAATAGATTATTTAAATCATTTTTAACTTAATTTTTAAAAATTTTGTTTATTGTATGTTGCATTATTAAAAAAATTCTAAATGTTTTACAATATCAAACCTGTGTTAAAATAAATAAACAACCTTTTGAATTAATTTTAAATTTTATTTTATAAACTTTTTTAATATGATAAAGTATATGATATATTTATCATAATTTTATATAAAAAAAATTATAGTACTTTTTATTTTAAAATTTTTTTTAAAATATGTACTAATAAAAATATATTATTAAAAAAATTCAATCAAATATACTAAATTTATAAAAATATTTTATGTAATTGAAAATTAAAATTTTTTAAACGAATATTTGAGAATTTATATAACATTACAATAATGTTTAGCATTAGTTCGAGCTCTTCTAAGTGGTGCATTTGATGTTTTATGATCTTTGTTATTTGTTGTAAGTTCATTATCATTAGGTAAATCTGTTGTAAAAGAATATCTTTGTTCAAAAGAAGTTTTTCCAATTTCTTCTATAGGTGGAAGATCCAGGTACGAGTTATTTAATGATTTATCATGCTCAACAAGACCAGAATGTTGGTAATGTAAACTATTAGGAGGTGGAATTGTTGATGGTAAATCAATATCATATCTTTGAATACGTTGCATTGAATAAAGAGGTTCTGTTGAAGAACGAGTTTTTTTATCTAAAGATGTTGATAATTCTATTGGAGCATTTCTTATTGCTTGTTCATATTCAAAACGTCTTTTAATTTGTTGATTTTCTGAAACATTATTGGCTACTTCTGGATAACGTTCAGTTGATCGACCATTACGATTATAATTAATTGTATTGTTTGAAGTAAAATATTGAGGTCTTGATTCACTTCGTGATCTATGATATAATCTTGAATAATTAATTGGATGATTTAAAGGTCCTTTATAATTAGGATCTGTTTGTAACATTATATCTCTTTTATTTCCATCTCTATCAAATATTCGTGGAGGACTATCAGCAATGTGATCATGTATAGCCTTACCAATCTCTACGGAATTCATATATTTATTATTGGTATATGGTGAATTAAAGTTACTTATCAAAACATTCTCTGTAACTGTATTTTGATTTTGACCAAAACGATTAATTGTAGAATCTAATCTTTTAGAATAAGTAATTGTTGTTGTTTCTGTTATTGTAGTCCAACCCTTATGTCTTCTACGTTTATTTTCAGAAGATTCACGATCATATGTCTCAACGAATTTTTTGAAACTTGTATTATCAGTAGATGGTGGTTTATAATTTCTAATATTTAATGTATTACGAATTGGTGTGGATGTTGCCAATGGTCTACTATTTACTAATTCGCGATTTTTCATTTTTGCGTCATACTTTCGAAGGTAGACTTCAAATGATGGTGATAATGATCGTGAAGGATGAAGATTATTATGCAAATTACTATATTCTTCAGTTGTTGGTACCAAATAATTATATTGGAAATCAGTTTGATTTTTTAAATTATATGTAGAGGGTAAAGAATTAACATTATGTGATGTATACTCTGGAGATATATTTGATTCGTTATTATTGCTTGATAAATTGTTTTCTGATGTTATTTTAAATGATTTTGGATCAATAAAAATATTTGAACATTTTGATTTTGAAAGATAATTTGAATTGTTTTTATTATCATCATAAGTAGAAGGTTGTGATAGTGGAACGGAATCAGAATATGAAGATGTAAATTCTATATGTCTTTTTGGTGGAGATGAAATTGATCTTCCTTTCTTATAATAACTATTACTATCTGTTATATTATCAGTTTCATTAAAATCAATTAAATCATTATTTTTTTCATTTTTTAAAGACTTATGCAAATTTTGATAAGGTGCAAAACTATCTGTTATTTTCATAACATTGTCAATAGGTTTTGATCGAATAGATGAATAAGTTTCCCTGTAGACCAATTGAGGTGATTTTGTAATATTACTTGATAAATTTTTAATATTTTCATTTTCTTTATACTTATCATTAGTAGTTGATTTTGAATCCAACATAGGTGCTGTTAAATAAACAGAAGGTTGTTCTTTTTTAAAGTTAACTCTTTTTTCAAAACCATGAATATTATCATAATCCTTAACAGTTGAAGTATTATTTTCAAAATTATTATCTAAATTATTATTAAATTTGTTTTTATTTTGCTCATTTATTGTTTCATTTGTAGGAATATTTTCATTTGTTTTATAAATAAACTTTATATTGCTAGTTTTTTTATCATGTACAACGGCAGGCTTATCATCAATGGTAGAATAGTTTAATTGATCAAGCTTATTATAATTATTGTGTAAATCTTTGAAATTCAAATCGACATGATGTTCTAATGGTTCTTTAGTCAATCGATTTTTGTCAGAATCATTATGATAAATAGGTTTCATTTTATTTTGATCTTCATAATAATAGTAACTATTAGGACTTTCATTATTTTTTTCAGAAGATTCTAAAATATTATCATTAACAATTTCCTTTAAAAATATCTTACCTTTTGTAACAATATACGAAATCTCAGATGGGAACTTGTCAATATGTTGCTCAAGTGGAGCTTCGGAAAGTTCGGACGAAAGTTTTATTTTTTCTAATTCACCAGTATATGGTTCTGATACTGGATAGCCTTTGTAATCTTTTTTAAATATTCCCAAAATATCATCCTTAAAATGTTTTCGTATTTTCAAAATTGAATCTTTTGGTTCCTTTGTTTCCTTTTCATCAACAGGTTTTATAAACTTATCTTTATCAACTATAGTATCATAATATCCAGATGGAATATTTTTAACATGTTGTTGCAATGGGTCTGTAGTTATTTCTCTTATAGGTTTTATTTCATCTAATTTACCGGTAAATGGTTCTGATTTTGGATAATCTGAATAGTCTTTTTTAAACATTCCAATAATATCGTCTTTAAAATGTTTACCTTTTTCTAAAAATGATTCCTGTGTTTTTTCTAAATCACCAGACTTCAGTGGTTCATCTTTTTGAACATATTTATCATAGTAACCTAAGGGAACTTTGTCAACGTATTCATTTAATGCAGTTCCAGATAATTCTAATGAAGGTTTTGTTTTATCTAACTGTCCGCTATAAGGTTCTGCATCAATGGGATAATCAACAGACTTTCCACTGAAAATATTTGTAATCTTTGCAAATTGCCCTTTTTTATTTCCTGAATCACTTTTTTCTTTTTGAATTTGTTGAACATCATCTTTTGGTTTTTCTAATGTTGAATAGTATCCAACATGATATTGAGTAACATGAGAATTTAATGGTTGATTATCAAGATCTTTTTCCTTATTAACATTGTCTAGAGTACCTAAATATGGTTCTGATTTCGGATAATCCGAATAATCTTTTCTAAATATTCCAATAATATCATCTTTTATGTGTTTTCCTTTTTCTAATAATGATTGTTCTATTTTTTCATTTTCTACAATATCCAATGGTTCATCTTTTTCAATATGCTTATCATAATATCCAGAAGGAATTTTTTCAACATAATCATTTAATGGATTTCCAGTTAATTCTTGTAAAGGTTTTGTTTCATCTATTTGACCTTTATATGGTTCTGTATCAAACGGATAATCAACAGACTTTCCACTGAAAATACTTGTAATCTTTGCAAATTGACCTTTTTTATCTCCTGAATCACTTATTTCCTCCTTAATTTGTTGAACATCATCCTTTGGTTTTTCTAAAGTTAAATAGTATCCAACATGATATTGAGTAACATGTGAATTTAGTGGTTCTTGATCAATGTCATTTTCTTTTTTGACACTTTCAAGTGAACCAACATATGGCTCTGATTTTGGGTAATCTGAATAATCTTTCTTAAACATTCCTAATATATCATCTTTAAGATGTTTTCCTTTTTCTAAAATTGATTCTTCTGTTTTTTCATTATCAGCATGTTTTAATGGTTCATCCTTTTCAACCAATTTATCATAGTAACCAGATGGAACACTTTCAACATATTCTTTTAATGGAATTCTAGATACTTCTGAAAGAGGTTTTATTTCATCTAATTTTCCAGTGTATGGTTCTGATTTTGGATAGTCTGAATAATCTTTTTTAAACATTCCAATAATATCATCTTTAAGATGTTTTCCTTTTTCTAATAATGATTCTTCAGTTTTATCTTTTTCAATAGCTTTCAAAGGTTCTTTCTTTTCAACAAGTTTATCATAGTAACCTGATGGAATGCTATCAACATAGTTTTCTAATGGAATTTTAGATACTTCTGAAATAGGTTTTATTTCATTTATTTTACCAGTGTATGGTTCAGATTTTGGATATTCTGAAAAATCTTTTTTAAATATTGCAATAACATCATCTTTAAGATGTTTTCCTTTTTCTAATATTGACTCTTCTGTTTTTTCAGTATCAACAACTTTCACTGGTTCATCTTTTTCATTATGTTTATCATAGTATCCATATGGAATTTTTTCAACATATTGTTTCAACGGTTTTTCAGATATTTCTGATAGAGGTTTGATTTCATCTAATTTACCAATAAACGGTTCGGATTTTGGATAATCTGAATAATCTTTTTTAAACATTCCAAGAATATCATCTTTAAGATGTTTTCCCTTTTCTAAGATTGATTCTTTTGTTTTATCCTTGTCAACAACATTCAATGGTTCAATTTTTTGATTATATTTATCATAGTAGCCTACAGGAACTTTCTCAACAAACTCATTTAGTGCATATCCAGATAATTCTTGTGATGGCTTGGTTTCATCTATTTGACCTTTGTATGGTTTTGAATCAAATGGATAATCGGAAGACTTTGCACTAAAGATACTTGTAATTTTTGCAAATCTTCCTTTTTTACTTTTTGTATCACTTACTTCTTTTTGAATTTTTTGAACATCTTCTTGTGGTTCTTCTATTGTTGAATAATATCCAACGTGATATTGAGAAACATGTGAGTGTAATGGTTCTTGATCAAGATCATTTTCTTTATTAATATTTTCAACTACACCTATAAATGGTTCAGAAGTTGGATAATCTGAAAAATCTTTTTTGAAGATTCCAACAATATCATCTTTAAGATGTTTTCCTTTTTCTAGTAGTGATTCTTCTACTTTATCATTATCATCAGTTTTTAACGGTTCGTTCTTTTCAACAAGTCTTTCATAGTGTCCAGACGGAATTTTTTCAATATATTGTTTTAATGGTTTCTCAGATATTTCTGACAAAGGTTTAATTTCGTCTAATTTACCAATATATGGTTCCGACTTTGGATAATCTGAATGTTCTTTTTTAAACATTCCAATAATATCATCTTTGAGATGTTTTCCTTTTTCTAAAAGTGATTCTTCAGGTATATCTTTGTTAGTTATTTTAATTGGTTCTTTCATTTCAACAAGCTTTTCATAGTAACCTGACGGAATGCTATCAACATATTCTTTTAATGGAATTCCAGATACTTCTGACAAAGGTTTTAGTTCATCTAATTTACCGGTATAAGGTTCTGATTTTGGATAATCTGAGAAATCTTTTTTAAACATTCCAAGAATATCATCTTTAAGATGTTTTCCTTTTTCTAAAATTGATTCTCCTGTTTTTTCTTCATCAACTTGTTTTAGAGGTTCATCTTTTTCAATAACGTTATCATAATGACCTGCAGGAACTTTTGAAACATAGTCTTTAATTAAATTTCCAGATAATTCTTGTGAAGGTTTTGTTTCATCTATTTCACCTTTATAAGGTTCTGCATCAAATGGATAGTCGACAGATTTTCCACCAAAAAGACTTGTAATTTTTGCAAATTGTCCTTTTTTATCTCCTGAATCATTTTTTTCTTTCTTAATTTGTTGAACATCATCTGTTGGTTTTTCTAATGTTGTATAATAACCAATATGATAATGTGAAACATGAGAATTTAATGGTTCATTATCAAGATCGTGTTCTTTGTTAATATTATCAAGCACACCTACAAATGGTTCTGACTTTGGATAATCTGAATAATCTTTTTTAAACATTCCTAATATATCATCTTTAAGATGTTTTCCTTTTTCTAATAATGATTCTTCTGTTTCATCTTTATCAACACTTTTTAATGGTTCATCCTTTTTAACTAATTTGTCGTAATAACCAGCTGGAACACTATCAACATATTTTTCTAATGGTATTCCTGATACTTCTGATATAGGCTTTATTTCTTCTAATTTTCCTATGTATGGTTCAGATTTTGGATAGTCTGAATAATCTTTTTTGAACATTCCAAGAATATCATCTCTAAGATGTTTGCCTTTTTCTAAAATTGACTCTCTTGTTTTTTCTTCATCAATATGCTTTAATGGTTTATCTTTTTCAATATTTCTATCATAATAACCTACAGGAATTTTGTCAACAAATTTATTTAATTCGTTTCCAAATAATTCTTGTGAAGGTTTAGTTTCATCTATTTGACCTTTATAAGGTTCTGCATCAAATGGATAATCGACAGATTTTCCATCAAAAAGACTTGTAATTTTTGCAAATTGTCCTTTTTTATCTCCTGAATCACTTATTTCTTTCTTAATTTGTTGAACATCATCTGTTGGTTTTTCTAATGTTGTATAATAACCAATATGATAATGTGAAACATGAGAATTTAATGGTTCATTATCAAGATCGTGTTCTTTGTTAGTATTATCAAGCACACCTACATATGCTTCTGACTTTGGATAATCTGAATAATCTTTTTTAAACATTCCTAATATATCATCTTTAAGATGTTTTCCTTTTTCTAATAATGATTCTTCTGTTTCATCTTTATCAACACTTTTTAATGGTTCATCCTTTTTAACTAATTTGTCGTAATAACCAGCTGGAATACTTACAACGTATTCTGTTAATGGAATTTCAGATACTTCTGATATAGGTTTTATTTCATCTAATTTTCCAATGTATGGTTCAGATTTTGGATAGTCTGAATAATCCTTTTTGAACATTCCTAGAATATCATCTTTAAGATGTTTTCCTTTTTCTATAATTGATTCTCCTGTTTTTTCTTCATCAACATGCTTTAATGGTTCATGTTTTTCAACATGTTTATCATAGTAACCTATTGGAACTTTATCAACAAACTTATTTAATGCATTTCCAGATAACTCTTGTGAAGGTTTAGTTTCATCTATTTGACCTTTATATGGTTCTGAATCAAATGGATAATCAACAGACTTTCCACTAAAGATACTTGTAATCTTTGCAAATTTTCCTTTGTTATCTCCTGTATCACTTTTTTCTTTTGGAATATTTTGAATTTCTTCATTTGGTTTATCCAATGTTGTGTAATAACCAACATGATATTGAGAAACATGTGAATTTATTGGTTCATCATCAATATCTTTATCTTTATTAATATGCTCAAGTTCACCTACGTATGGTTCTGAAGTTGGATAATCTGAAAAATCTTTTTTAAACATTCTTAATACATCATCTTTAAGATGTTTTCCTTTTTCTAATAATGATTCTTCTGTTTCATCTTGTTTAACAGTTTTTAATGGTTCATCTTTTTCAACCAATTTGTCGTAATAACCAGCTGGAATACTGTCAACATATTCTTTCAAGGGAATTCCAGATACATCCGACATAGGCTTTATTTCATCTAATTGACCAGTAAATGGTTCAGACTTTGGATAATCTGAATGATCTTTTCTGAACATTCCAAGTATATCATCTTTAAGATGTTTTCCTTTTTCAATAATTGACTCTCCTGTTCTTTCTTCATCAACTTGTTTTAATGGTTCATCTTTTTCAATAAGTTTATCATAATAACCTGTAGGAACTTTTGAAACATAGTCTTTTATTAAATTTCCAGATAATTCTTCTGAAGGTTTTGTCTCGCCTATTTGACCTTTATATGGTTCTGCATCAAATGGATAATCGACAGACTTTCCACTGAAAATACTTGTAATTTTTGCAAATCTTCCTTGTTTATCTCCTGGATCACTTTTTTCCTTTTTAACTTTTGGAACAACTTCTTTCGGTTTTTCTAAAGTTGAATAATATCCAACATGATATTGAGAAACATGTGAATTTAATGGTTCTTGATCAAGATCGTTCTCTTTTTTAACATTATCGAGTACACCCAGATATGGTTCTGAAACTGGATAATCTTTGTAGTCTTTTTTAAACATTCCCAAAACATCATCTTTAAGATGTTTTCCTTTTTCTAAGAGTGATTCATCTTTTTTAATCTTATCAGTAGGCTTTAATTGTTCATCTTTTTTGACAAGATTATCATAGTATCCTGATGGAATTCTCTCAACATGTTGCTTCAATGGCTGTTCAGATATTTCATATAAAGGTTTTATTTCATCTAATTTACCAGTGTATGGTTCCGATTTTGGATAATCTGAAAAATCTTTTTTAAACATTCCAAGGATATCATCTTTAAGATGTTTGCCTTTTTCTATAATTGATTCTCCTGTTTTTTCTTCATCAGCAACCTTTAATGTTTCATCTTTTTCACTATGTTTGTCGTAATAACCCAATGGTATATTTTCAACAAATTCTTTTAATGTATTTCCAGATAATTCTTGTGAAGGTTTTGTTGTATTTAATTCGCCCTTATATGGTTCTGAATCAAATGGATAATCAGCAGACTTTCCACTAAAGATACTTGTAATCTTTGCAAATCTTTCTCTATTATCTCCTAAATCACTTCTTTCGTTTGGAATAGTCTTAACTTCTTCTTTGGCTTTTTCTAATGTTGAATAATAACCAGCATGATATGGAGAAACATGAGAATTTAGTGGCTCTTTTTCAAGATCTTTTTCTCTATTAACACTATCAAGTACACCTAAATATGGTTCTGATTTTGGATAATCTGAATAATCCTTTTTGAACATTTCTAAAATATCATCTTTAAGATGTTTTCCTTTTTCAAATAGTGATTCTTTTGTTTTTTCCTTGTCTGCAACATTTAGTGGTTCATCTTCTTTGTTGTGTTTGTAATAAAAACCAACTGGAATAGTCTCAATGAAATGTTCTAATGGTTTCTCAGAAATTTCTGATAATGGTTTAGTTTCGAATAATGGTCCCGTGTATGGTTCTGAATCAGAAGGATAATCGGCATTTTTTCTATCAAAAACTTTTCTGATTTCTTCTGATTCTCTTTTTCTAACTTCTGAATCATTGCTATCATTTTCAATTTTTTTGGCTTCTTCTTTAGGTTTTTCTAAAGTAGAATAATATCCAATATGATAATCAGTAACATGAGCTTTTAATGGTTCATTGTCAAGATCGTTTACTTTGTTCATACTATCAAGTACACCTTTATATGGTTCTGAGATTGGATAGTCTTTGTGGTCTTTCTTAAATATTCCTAAAATATCATCCTTAAGATGTTTTCCTTTTTCTAAAAGTGATTCTTCTGTTATACTCTTATCAGCGTTACTTGGTAATTTATCCTTTTTATTTGGTTTGTCATAGTAACCTAATGGTATTTTTTCAATGTAATTTTTTAATGGGTTTTCTGTCAGTTCTAATAAAGGTTTAGTTTCATCTATTTGGCCATTATATGGTTCAGAATCAAATGGATAATCCTTATGTTTCTCACTAAAAATACTTGTAAGTTTTGCAAATCTTCCTTTTTTATCTCCTGAATCACTTTTTTCTTTTTGAATTTTTCTAACATCGTCTTTTGGCTCCTCTGATTTTGAATAATATCCAACGTGATATTTAGAAACGTGTGAGTGTAATGGTTCATTATCAAGATCGTTCACTTTGTTTGTAATATCAAGTTCACCCAAATATGGTTCTGAAATGGGATAATCTGGATAATTTTTTTTAAACATTCCAATAATATCATCCTTAATATGTTTCCCTTTTTCTAAAAATGATTCTTCTTTTTTATCATCTTCAACAGCTTTTAATGGTTCATTTATTTCCATAAGCTGTTCATAGTAACCTGATGGAATATTATCAACATATTTTTCTAATGGAATTCCAGATACTTCTGAAATAGGTTTTATTTCACTTAGTTTACCAGTGTATGGTTCAGATTTTGGATAGTCTGAATAATCCTTTTTAAACATTCCAATAATATCATCCTTAATGTGTTTTCCTTTTTCTAGTAGTGATTCTTCAGTTTTATCTTTTTCAATAGCTTTCAAAGGTTCCTTCTTTTCAACTAGTTTATCATAGTAACCTGATGGAATATTATCAACATATTTTTCTAATGGAATTCCAGATACTTCTGAAATAGGTTTTATTTCACTTAATTTACCAATGTATGGTTCAGATTTTGGATAATCTGAATAATCCTTTTTAAACATTCCTAGAATATCATCTTTAATGTGTTTTCCTTTTTCTAGTAGTGATTCTTCAGTTTTATCTTTTTCAATAGCTTTTAAAGGTTCCTTCTTTTCAACTAGTTTATCATAGTAACCTGGTGGAATGCTATCAACATATTTTTCGAATGGAATTCCAGATACTTCTGATATAGGTTTTATTTCATCTAATTTTCCTATATATGGTTCCGATTTTGGATAGTCCGAATAATCCTTTTTGAACATTCCTATAATATCATCTTTAAGATGTTTTCCTTTTTCTATTATTGATTCTCCTGCTTTATCTTCATCAACATGTTTGATTGGCTCATCTTTATCGATATGTTTATCGTAATAGCCTAACGGAACATTATCAACATATTCATTTAATGAATTTCCTGTTAACTCTTGTGAAGGTTTAGTTTTATCTAATTCACCTTTATATGGCTCAGAATCAAATGGATAATCGACAGACTTTCCACTAAAGATACTTGTAATCTTTGTAAATTTACTTTTTTTATCTTTTGTATCACTTGATTCATTTTGAATTTGTTGAACATCTTCTTTTGGTTTTTCTAATGTTGAATAGTATCCAATATGATATTGAGAAACGTGTGAATTTAATGGTTCTTGGTCAAGATCTTTCGCCTTATTAACATTAGCAAGAGCCCCTAGATATGGTTCTGAAATTGGATAATCTGAAAAATCTTTTTTGAACATTCCAACAATATCATCTTTAAGATGTTTTCCTTTTTCTAGTAGTGATTCTTCTGTTTTATCTTTATTAATAGTTTTCAATGGTTCGTCTTTTTCAATAAGTTTGTCGTAGTAACCAGATGGAATATTAACAATATATTCTTCCAATGGAATGCCTGATACTTCTGAAATAGGTTTTATTTCATCTAATTTACCCGTAAATGGTTCCGATTTTGGATAATCTGAATAATCTTTTTTGAACATTCCAAGAATATCATCTTTCAAATGTTTTCCTTTTTCTATAATTGATTCTCCTGTTTTTTCTTCATCAACGATATTCAATGGTTCATGTTTTTCAACAAGTTTGTCATAACAACCAACAGGGACATTGGAAACAAAGTCTTTTAATAAATTTCCTGATAATTCTTGTGAAGGTTTGGTTTCATCTATTTGACCTTTATAAGGTTCTGCATCAAATGGATAATTAACAGATTTCCCACTAAAGATACTTGTAATTTTTGCAAATCTTTCTTTTTTATCTGCTGAATCACTTTCTTCTTTTTGAATTTGTTGAACATCTTCTTTTGGTTTTTCTAATGTTGAATAGTATCCAATATGATATTGAGAAACATGTGAATTTAATGGTTCCTGGTCAAGATCTTTTGCCTTATTAACATTATCAAGAGCCCCAAGATATGGTTCTGAAATTGGATAATCTGAAAAATCTTTTTTGAACATTCCGACAATATCATCTTTAAGATGTTTTCCTTTTTCTAGTAGAGATTCTTCTGTTTTATCTTTATTAATAGTTTTCAATGGTTCATCTTTTTCAATAAGTTTGTCGTAGTAACCAGATGGAATATTAACAATATATTCTTTCAATGGAATGTTTGATACTTCTGAAATAGGTTTAATTTCATCTAATTTACCAGTGTATGGTTCTGATTTTGGATAATCTGAATAATCTTTTTTGAACATTCCAAGAATATCATCTTTCAAATGTTTTCCTTTTTCTAAAAGCGATTCATCAATTTTTTCTTTGTTAATATTTTTTATTGGCTCTTGCTCTTCTTTTTGTTTGTCATAATAACCTAGTGGGATTTTATCAATATATTCTGTCAACAAATTTCCAGATAGTTCTTGTGATGGTTTTGTTTCATCTATTTGACCTTTGTACGGTTCTGAATCAAATGGATAATCGGCAGACTTTCCACTGAAAATACTTGTAATTTTTGCAAATCTTCCTTTTTTATCTCCAGAATCACTCTTTTCCTTTTTAACTTTTGGAACATCTTCTTTTGGTTTTTCCAAAGTTGAATAGTATCCAATATAATATTGAGAAACATGGGAATTTAGTGGTTCTTGATCAAGGTCGTTTTCTTTTTCAACATTATCGAGTACACCTGTATATCTTTCTGAGATTGGATAGTCTTTGTAATCTTTCTTAAATATTCCAATGATATCATCCTTAAAGTGTTTTCCTTTTTCAATTAGTGATTCTTCTGGTTTGTCTTTAACAGCATCTTTTTTGGGCTCTGTAATTTCAACAATCTTTTCATAATAACCTAATGGAATAATCTCAACATATTCTTTTAGTGGAATTCCTGATACTTCTGAAATTGGTTTAATTTCTTCTAATTTACCAGTATATGGTTCTGATTTTGGATAATCTGAATAATCTTTTTTGAACATTCCAACAATATCATCTTTAATATGTTTTCCTTTTTCTAATAGTGATTCTCCTGTTTTTTCTTCATCAACTTGTTTTAATGGTTCATGTTTTTCAATAAGTTTATCATAATAACCTGCAGGAACTTTTGAAACATAGTCTTTTATTAAATTTCCAGATAATTCTTGTGAAGGTTTAGTTTCATCTAACTGACCTTCATATGGTTCTGAATCAAATGGATAATCGACAGGCCTTCCACTGAAAATACTTGTAATTTTTGCAAATCTTCCTTTTTTATCTCCGTAATCACTTGTTTCTCTTTCAATTTGTTGAACATCTTCTTTTGGTTTATCTAATGTAGAATAATATCCAACATGATATTGAGAAACGTGTAAATTAAGTGGTTCTTGATTAAGATCTTTTACTTTATTAACATTATCAAGAGAACCTAGGTATGGTTCTGAAATTGGATAATCTGAATAGTCTTTCTTAAATAATCCAATAATATCGTCTTTAAGATGCTTTCCCTTTTCTAAAAGTGATTCTTCGGGTTTGTCTCTGGAAATATCATTAAATTGGTCTATTTTTTCAATGTGCTTGTCGTAGTGGCCTATTGGAATAACATCAACAAAATTCTTTAGTTGAGTTCCAGATATATCAGAAATAGGTTTGATCTCATCTAATTTACCAGTATATGGTTCTGATTTTGGATAATCTGAGTAATCTTTTTTGAACATTCCAAGAATATCATCTTTAATGTGTTTTCCTTTTTCTAGAAGTGATTCTTCGGTTTTTCCTCCGTCAGCAATATTTGATGGTTCAATTTTTTCAGCATCTTTATCGTAATAGCCTAATGGAACATTGTCAACATAATCATTTAATGAATTTCTAATTAATTGTGATGACGGCTTAGTTTGATCTATCTCACCTTTATATGGTTCGTGATCAAATGGATAATCATCATATTTTCCACTAAAAATAGTTGTAATTTTTGCAAATTTACTTTTTTTATCTTTTGAATCTGTTATTTCTTTTTGTATTGTTTGAACATCTTCTACTGGTTTTTCTAATGTTGAGTAGTATCCAACATGGTATTGTGAAACATGTGAATTTAATGGTTCATTATCAAGATCATTCACTTTGTCAATGTTATCAACTGTACCAGTATATGGTTCTGACTTTGGATAATCCGCATAATCTTTTTTAAATATTCCAATAATGTCATCTTTAAGATGTTTTCCTTTCTCTAGTAGTGATTCTTCTGTTTGATCTTTATCAACAGGTCTCAAAGGTTCATCTTTTTTAACCAATTTGTCATAGTAACCAGAGGGAATATTAACAATATATTCTTCCAATGGAATGCCTAATACTTCTGAAATTGGTTTTATTTCATCTAATTTACCAGTGTATGGTTCTGATTTTGGATAGTCGGAATAATCTTTTTTAAACATTCCAAGAATATCATCTTTAAGGTGTTTTCCTTTTTCTAAAAGCGATTCTCCTGCTTTTTCTTTATCAATGTGTTTAATTGGTTCTTCTTTTTCAATATGTTTATCATAATAGCCTAATGGAATTTTTTCTACATAGTCATTTAATGAATTACCAGATAATTCCGATGAAGGTTTTGTTTTATCTAATTCACCTTGATATGGTTCTGTATCAAATGGATAGTCTTTTTGTTTCTCACTAAAAATGCTTATAATTTTGGCAACTTTTCCTTTTTTATCTCCTGAATCACTTATTTCTTTCTTAATTTGTTGAACATCATCTGTTGGTTTTTCTAATGTTGTATAATAACCAACATGATAATGTGAAACATGTGAATTCAATGGTTCTTGATCAAGATCTTTTTCTTTATTGACATTATCAAGCACACCTAGATATGGTTCTGAAATTGGATAATCTGAATAATCTTTTCTAAACATTCTTAATACATCATCTTTAAGATGTTTTCCTTTTTCTAATAATGATTCTTCTATTTCATCTTGTTTAATAGTTTTGAATGTTTCATCTTTTTCAACCAATTTGTCGTAGTAACCAGCTGGAATACTGTCAACATATTCTTTCAAAGGAATTCCAGATACATCCGACATAGGCTTTATTTCATCTATTTTTCCAGTGTATGGTTCTGATTTTTGATAATCTGTATAATCTTTTTTAAACATTCCTAGAATATCATCTTTAAGATGTTTTCCTTTTTCAAGAAGTGATTCTTCTGCTTTTTCTTTATCAACAGATTTCAATGGTTCTACATTTTCAACTAATTTATCATAATAACCAGATGGAATACTTTCAACATATTCTTTCAATGGAATACTTGATACGTCTGATAGAGGTTTTATTTCATCTAATTTTCCGGTGAATGGTTCAGACTTCGGATAGTCCGAATAGTCAATTTTAAACATTCCAATAATATCATCCTTAAGATGTCTTCCTTTTTCTAAAATTGATTCTTCTGTTTTATCTTTATCGACAACTTTAAATGGTTCATTCTTTTTAACAATTTTTTCATAATAACCTGATGGAATACTCTCAACATATTCTTCCAATGGAATGCTTAATACTTCTGATAAAGGTTTTATTTCGTCCAGTTTACCGGTAGATGGTTCTGACTTTGGATAGTCTGAATAATCCTTTTTAAATATTCCAAGAATGTCATCTTTAAGATGTCTTCCTTTTTCTATTATTGATTCTCCAGTTATATCTTTATCAATAACTTTAGATGGCTCATCTTTTTGAATATATTTATCATAGTAACCTTTTGGAATTTTTTCAACAAACTCATTTAACGAATTTCCAGATAATTCTTGTGAAGGTTTAGTTGTGTTTAATTCACCCTTATATGGTTCTGAATCAAATGGATAATCAACAGACTTTCCACTAAAGATACTTGTAATCTTTGCAAATCTTCCTTTTTTATCACCTGAATCACTTTTTTCTTTTTTAATCTTTTGAACATCTTCTTCTGGTTTATCTAATGTTGAATAATATCCAACATGATATTGAGAAACATGTGAATTTAATGGTTCTTGATCAAGATCTTTTTCTCTATTAACATTATCTAAAGTACCTAAATATGGATCTGAGATTGGATAATCAGAATAATCTTTTTTAAACATTCCAACAATATCATCTTTTAGATGTTTTCCTTTTTCTAAAATTGATTCTTCTAATTTTTCATTGTCAGCATGTTTCATTGGTTTAGTAATTTCAACAAGCTTTTCATAGTAACCTGATGGAATATTATCGATGTATTCTTTCAGTGGAACTCCTGATACATCTGATGTAGGTTTTATCTCATCTACTTGACCAATGTATGGTTCTGATTTTGGATAGTCTGAATAATCCTTTTTAAACATTCCTAAAATATCATCTTTAAGATGTTTGCCTTTTTCTAAAATTGATTCTTCTAGTTTTTCGTTGTCAACAATTTCCAGTGGTTTAGCTGTTTTAATTGGTTTATCATAATATCCTAACGGAACAGTGTCAACGTATTCTTTTAGTGAAATTCCAGATAATTCTTCTGAAGGTTTTGTTTTATCTAATTCACCTTTATATGGTTCTGCATCAGATGGATAGTCGACAGACTTTCCACTAAAGATACTTGTAATCTTTGCAAACCTTCCTTTTTTATCACCTGAATCACTTTTTTCTTTTTTAATCTTTTGAATGTTTTCTTCTGGTTTATCTAATGTTGAATAATATCCAACATGATATTGAGAAACATGTGAATTTAATGGCTCTTCATCAAGATCTTTCTCTTTATTGACATTATCAAGTATGCCTGTATATGGCTCTGAAACTGGATAATCTGATAGGTCTCTTTTAAATAAACCAAGAATATCATCTTTAAGATGTTTTCCTTTTTCTATAGGTGATTCTTCTGTTTCATCTTTATTAATGGTTTTTAATGGTTCATTCTTTTCAATGAGTTTGTCATAATAACCTGATGGAATATTAACAATATATTCTTCCAATGGAATGTTTGATACTTCTGAAATAGGTTTGATTTCATCTAATTTACCAGTGTATGGTTCTGATTTTGGATAATCTGAATAGTCTTTTTTGAACATTCCAATAATGTCATCTTTCAAATGTTTTCCTTTTTCTAAAATTGATTCCTCAGGTTTTCCTTTATCAGTAATTTTCACTGATTCTTGTTCTTCGTTATTTTTATCATAATAACCTACTGGAATTTTATCTATATATTCTGTTAATAAATTGTTAGATAATTCTTGTGATGGTTTTGTTTCATCTATTTGACCTTTATAAGGTTCTGCATCAAATGGATAATCCACAGATTTTCCACTAAAGATACTTGTAATTTTTGCAAATCTTTCTTTTTTATCTCCTGAATCACTTATTTCCTCCTTAATTTGTTGAACATCATCTTTTGGTTTTTCTAATGTTGAATAGTGTCCAACATGATATTGAGAAACATGAGAATTTAATGGTTCTTGATCAAGATCTTTTTCTTTATTAACATTATCAAGTACACCTAAGTATTGTTCAGATTTTGGATAATCTGAAAAATCTTTTTTGAACATTCCAATAATCTCATCTTTAATATGTTTTCCTTTTTCAATTAATGATTCTTCTGGTTTATCTTTGTCGGTATGTTTTGATGGTGATGTAATTTCAACAAGTTTTTCATAGTAACCTGATGGAATACTTTCTACGTGTTCTTTCAATGGCATTCCAGATAATTCTGAAAGAGGTTTTATTTCATCTATTTTTCCAGTGTATGGTTCTAATTTTGGATAGTCTGAATAATCTTTCTTAAACATTCCTAATATATCATCTTTAAGATGTTTTCCTTTTTCAATAATTGATTCTCCTGCTTTATCTTCATCATCATGTTTTAATGGTTCTTTTTTTTCAACATATTTATCGTAATAGCCTAGTGGAACTTTGTTTACGTAGTCATTTAATGACTGTCCAGATAATTCTTGTGAAGGTTTGGTTGTATTCAATTCACCTTTAAATGGCTCTGCATCAAATGGATAATCGACGGATTTTCCACTAAAAATACTCGTTATTTTTGAAAATTGTCCTTTTTTATCTCCTGAATCACTCTTCTCCTTTTTAACTTTTTGGACGTCTTCTTTTGGTTTTTCTAATGTTGAGTAGTATCCAACATGATATGGAGAAACATGTGAATTCAATGGTTCCTGATCAATATCGCTCACTTTGTTTATATTATCAAGTACGCCTGTGTATGGCTCTGAAGTTGGATAATCTGAAAAATCTTTTTTGAACATTCCGATTATATCATCTTTAAGATGCTTTCCTTTTTCTAAAAGTGATTCTTCTGTTTCATCTTTATCAACACTTTTTAATGGTTCATCCTTTTTAGCTAATTTGTCGTAATAACCAGCTGGAATACTATCGACATATTTTTCCAATGGTATTCCTGATACTTCTAACAAAGGTTTAATTTCATCTAATTTACCAGTATATGGTTCTGATTTTGGGTAGTCTGAATAATCTTTTTTGAACATTCCAAGAATATCATCTTTAAGATGTTTTCCCTTTTCCAAAATTGATCCTCCTATTTTTTCGTCATCAACTTGTTTTAATGGTTCATCTTTTTCAATAAGTTTATCATAATAACCTGCAGGTACTTTTGAAACATAGTCTTTAATGAAATTTCCAGACAATTCTTGTGAAGGTTTTGTTTCATCTATTTCACCTTTATAAGGTTCTGCATCAAATGGATAATCGACAGATTTTCCACCAAAAAGACTTGTGATTTTTGCAAATTGTCCTTTTTTATCTCCTGAATCACTTTTTTCTTCTGGAATATTTTGAATTTCTTCAATTGGTTTATCCAATGTTGTGTAATAACCAACATGATATTGAGAAACATGTGAATTTATTGGTTCATCATCAATATCTTTGTCTTTATTAATATGCTCAAGTTCACCTACGTATGGTTCTGAAGTTGGATAATCTGAAAAATCTTTTTTGAACATTCCAATAATATCATCTTTAAGATGTTTTCCTTTTTCTAAAAGTGATTCTTCTCTTTTATCTTCATCAACACTTTTTAATGGCTCATCCTTTTTAACTAATTCGTCGTAGTAACCAGCCGGAATACTATCAACATATTTTTTTAATGGAAGTCCCGATACTTCTGATATAGGTTTTATTTCATCTAATTTTCCAATGTATGGTTCAGATTTTGGATAGTCTGAATAATCCTTTTTAAACATTCCTAAAATATCATCTTTAAGATGTTTGCCTTTTTCTAAAATTGATTCTCCTGTTTTTTCGTCATCAACATGCTTTAATGGTTTATCTTTTTCAACATGTTTATCATAGTAACCTATCGGAACTTTATCAACAAACTTATTTAATGCATTTCCACATAACTCTTGTGAAGGTTTAGTTTCATTTATTTGACCTTTATATGGTTCTGAATCAAATGGATAATCAACAGACTTTCCACTAAATATACTTGTAATCTTTGCAAGTTTTCCTTTGTTATCTCCTGTATCACTTTTTTCTTTTGGAATATTTTGAATTTCTTCATTTGGTTTTTCTAATG
The DNA here is from genome assembly GCA_029582065.1 of Strongyloides stercoralis. Taxonomy (NCBI): domain Eukaryota; kingdom Metazoa; phylum Nematoda; class Chromadorea; order Rhabditida; family Strongyloididae; genus Strongyloides; species Strongyloides stercoralis. The sequence goes on from JARPTA010000002.1 coordinate 4,311,518, forward strand.
TTGAGTAATATCCAACATGATATGGAGAAACATGTGAATTCAATGGTTCTTGATCAATATCGCTCACTTTGTTTATATTATCAAGTACCCCTGTGTATGGTTCTGAAGTTGGATAATCTGAAAAATCTTTTTTGAACAATCCAATAATATCATCTTTAAGATGTTTTCCTTTTTCTAATAATGATTCTTCTGTTTCATCTTTATCAACACTTTTTAATGGTTCATCCTTTTTAACTAATTTGTCGTAATAACCAGCTGGAATACTTACAACGTATTCTGTTAATGGTATTCCTGATACTTCTGATATAGGCTTTATTTCTTCTAATTTTCCTATGTATGGTTCAGATTTTGGATAGTCTGAATAATCTTTTTTGAACATTCCAAGAATATCATCTTTAAGATGTTTGCCTTTTTCTAAAATTGACTCTCTTGTTTTTTCTTCATCAACATGCTTTAATGGTTTATCTTTTTCAATATTTCTATCATAATAACCTACAGGAATTTTGTCAACAAATTTATTTAATTCGTTTCCAAATAATTCTTTTGAAGGTTTAGTTTCATCTATTTGACCTTTATAAGGTTCTGCATCAAATGGGTAATCGACAGATTTTCCACCAAAAAGACTTGTGATTTTTGCAAATTGTCCTTTTTTATCTGCTGTATCACTTTTTTCTTTTTTAATTTGTTGAATATCATCTTTTGGTTTTTCTAAAGTTGTATAATAACCAATATGATAATGTGAAACATGTGAATTCAATGGTTCCTGTTCAAGATCGTTTTCTTTTTTAACATTTTCAAGTTCACCAATATATGGTTCTGATTTTGGATAATCTGAATAATCTTTTTTGAACAATCCCAATATATCATCTTTAAGATGTTTTCCTTTTTCTAATAATGATTCTTCTGTTTCATCTTTACCAACACTTTTTAATGGTTCATCCTTTTCAACCAATTTGTCGTAGTAACCAGCCGGAATACTATCAACATATTCTTTTAATGGAATTCCCGATACTTCTGATATAGGTTTTATTTCATCTAATTTTCCTATGTATGGTTCAGATTTTGGATAGTCTGAATAATCTTTTTTGAACATTCCTAAAATGTCACCTTTAAGATGTTTTCCTTTTTCCAAAATTGATTCTCCTGTTTTTTCTTCACCAACATGCATTAGTGGTTCATCTTTTTCAATAAGTTTATCATAATAACCTGCAGGAACTTTTGAAACATAGTCTTTTATTAAATTTCCAGATAATTCTTGTGAAGGTTTGGTTGTATTCAATTCACCTTTATATGGCTCTGCATCAAATGGATAATCGATAGACTTTCCACTGAAAATACTTGTAATCTTTGCCAATCTTCCTTTTTTATCTGCTGAATCGCTCTTTTCCTTTTTAACCTTAGCAACGTCTTCTTTTGGTTTTTCTAAAGTTGAATAGTATCCAACATGATATTGAGTAACATGGGAATTTAGTGGTTCTTGATCAAGGTCGTTTTCTTTTTTGACATTATCGAGTACACCTGTATATCTTTCTGAGATTGGATAATCTGATAGTTCTTTTTTAAATATCCCAATTATGTCATCTTTCAAGTGTTTTCCTTTTTCTAAAATTGATTCCTCAACTTTAACATCATCAACTGTTGTTAATGGTTCATTATTTTTAACGAGTTTTTCATAATAACCCGATGGAATACTATCAACATACTTTTCTAATGGTATTCCTGAAACTTCATTTGTAGGTTTTATTTCATCTAATTTACCAACGTATGGTTCTGATTTAGGGTAGTCTGAATAATCTTTTTTAAATATTCCAAGAATGTCATCTTTTAAATGTTTTCCTTTTTCAATGAATGATCCATCTTTTTCTTTTTTATAATCAATTTCTAGTGGTTCCTCCTTTTCAATAAGTTTATCGTAGTAACCTGACGGAATGCTGTCAACATATTCTTTCAATGGGTTTCCTGATACTTCTGATAAAGGTTTTATTTCGTCTAATTCACCAGTATATGGTTCTGATTTTGGATAGTCTGAATAATCCTTTTTAAACATTCCTAAAATATCATCTTTAAGATGCTTTCCTTTTTCTAAAATTGATTCTTCTAATTTTTCGTTGTCAACAATTTCCAGTGGTTTATCTGTTTTAATTGGTTTATCATAATATCCTAACGGAACGGTGTCAACGTATTCTTCTAATGAAATTCCAGATAATTCTTGTGAAGGTTTTGTTTTATCCAATTCACCTTTATATGGTTCTGCATCAGATGGATAATCAACAGGCTTTCCACTGAAAATACCTGTAATTTTTGCAAATCTTCCTTGTTTATCTCCTGAATCACTCTTTTCTTTTTTAACTTTCTGATCATCTTCTTTTGGTTTTTCTAATGTTGTATAGTATCCAACATGATATTGAGAAACATGTGAATTTAGTGGTTCTTGGTCAAGATCTTTTTCTTTGTTAACATTATCTAGAGCACCTAAATATGGTTCTGAAATTGGATAATCTGATAAATCTCTCTTAAATAAGCCAAAAATATCGTCTTTTATATGTTTCCCTTTTTCTAGTAGTGATTCTTCTGTTTGATCTTTATCAACAGGTCTCAAAGGTTCATCTTTTTTAACCAATTTGTCGTAGTAACCAGCTGGAATAGTATCAATATATTTTTCCAATGGAATGCCTGATACTTCTGAAATTGGTTTAATTTCATCCAATTTACCAGTATAAAGTTCTGATTTTGGATAATCTGAATAATCCTTTTTGAATAATCCAAGAATATCGTCTTTCAGATGTTTTCCTTTTTCTAAAAGTGATTCTCCTGTTTTTTCGTCATCAACATTCTTTGATAGTTCATCTTTTTCAATATGTTTATCATAGTAACCTACAGGAATTTTGTCAACAAACTTATTTAATGCATTTCCATATAATTCTTGTGAAGGTTTTGTTTCATCTATTTGACCTTTATATGGTTCTGAATCAAACGGATAGTCAACAAACTTTCCACCAAAAATATTTGTAATTTTTGCAAATCCTCCTTTTTTATCTCCTGAATCATTTTTTTCTTTTTGAATATTTTGAGCATCTTCTTTTGGTTTATCCAATGTTGTATAATAACCAGCATGATATTTAGAAACATGTGAATTTAATGGTTCATCATCTATGTCTTTTTCTTTGTTGATATTATCAAGAGTACCTGTATATAATTCTGATTTTGGATAATCTGAATAGTCCTTTTTGAACATCCCTAATATATCATCTTTGAGGTGTTTTCCTTTTTCTATTATTGGTTTTTCCAACCTTTCTTCTTCTAAATCATCTAGTGATTCATTCTTTTCAACGAGTTTGTCGTAGTAACCAGATGGAATACTTACAACGTATTCTGTTAATGGAATTTCAGATACTTCTGAAATAGGTTTTATTTCATCTATTTGACCAATGTATGGTTCTGATTTTGGATAATCTGAAAAATCTTTTTTGAACATTCCTAGAATGTCATCTTTAAGATGTTTCCCCTTTTCTAAAATTGATTCTCCTTTTGGTTCTATATCAACATGCTTTAATGGTTCTTCTTTTTCGATATGTCTATCATAATAGCCTAATGGAATTTTGTCTACATAGTCATTTAATGAATTACCGGATAATTCTGATGAAGGCTTTGTTTTATCTAATTCACCTTGATATGGCTCAGAATCAAATGGATAATCGACAGATTTTCTACCAAAAAGACTTGTGATTTTTGCAAATTGTCCTTTTTTATCTCCTGAATCACTTTTTTCTTCTGGAATATTTTGGATTTCTTCTTTCGGTTTACCCAATGTTGTATAATATCCGACATGATATGGAGAAACATGTGAATTTAGTGGTTCTTGATCAATATCGTTCACTTTGTTTATATTATCAAGTGCGCCTGTGTATGGTTCTGATTTTGGATAATCTGAATAATCTTTTTTAAACATTCCTAGTATGTCATCTTTAAGGTGTTTTCCTTTTTCTATTAATGATTCTTCAGTCTCATCTTTACTTACAGTTTTCAATGGTTCATCCTTTTTAACCAATTTGTCGTAGTAACCAGCTGGAATACTATCAACATATTCTTTCAGTGGAATACCTGATACTTCTGAAATTGGTTTAATTTCTTCTAATTTACCAGTATAAATTTCTGATTTTGGATAATCTGAATAATCCTTTTTAAACATTCCTAAAATATCGTCTTTAAGATGTTTGCCTTTTTCTAAAATTGATTCATCTAGTTTTTCGTTGTCAACAATTTCAAGTGGTTTATCTGTTTTAATTGGTTTATCATAATATCCTAACGGAACGGTGTCAACGTATTCTTTTAATGAAATTCCAGATAATTCTTGTGAAGGCTTTGTTTTATCCAATTCACCTTTATATGGTTCTGCATCAGACGGATAGTCGACAGACTTTCCACTGAAAATACTTGTAATTTTTGCAAATCTTCCTTTCCTATCTACTGAATCACTCTTTTCCTTTTTGACTTTTTGGACGTCTTCTTTTGGTTTTTCTAATGTTGAATAATATCCAACATGATATGGAGAAACATATGAATTTAGTGGTTCTTGATCGAGATCTTTTTCTTTATTGACATTATCAAGTACACCTATATATGGCTCTGAAATTGGATAATCTGATAATTCTTTTCTAAATATTCTAAAAATGTTATCTTTATGTTGTCCTTCTTTTTTCAAAGCCGATTCCACTGTTTTTTCATTGTCAACAATTGTAAGTGGTTTATCATAGTATCCATGTGGAATTTTTTCAACGTGTTGTTGTAATGGGTTTCCAGTCATTTCTAATTTAGGTTCGATTTGTTCTAATTTACCGGTGTATTGTTCTGATTTTGGATAATCTGAATAATCTTTCTTGAATATTCCAAGAATATCATCTTTCAAATGTTTTCCCTTTTCTAAAAGTGAATCTTCTGTCTTGTTATCTTTTTCAACAACCTTTGTTGGCTCATCTTTTTTGATAAGTTTATCGTAATATCCTAGTGGAACGCTTTCAACATATTCTTTTAGTGAATTTCCTGATAATTCTTGTGAAGGTTTTGTTTCATCTATTTGACCTTTATATGGTTCTGAATCAAATGGATAATCAATAGACTTTCCACTGAAAATACTTGTAATCTTTGAAAACTGTCCTTTTTTATCTCCTGAATCACTTTTTTCTTTTTTAATCTTTTGAACGTCTTCTTCTGGTTTATCTAATGTTGAATAATATCCAACATGATATTGAGAAACATGTGAATTTAATGGCTCTTGATCAATATCGTTTACTTTGTTAACATTTTCAAGTACCCCTGTGTATGGTTCAGAAGCTGGATAGTCTTTATTATCTTTTTTAAACATTCCCAAAACATCATCTTTCAATTGTTTTCCTTTTTCTATTAGCGATTGTTCTGGTTTGTCTTTATCAACATCACTCAATTGTTCTGTATTTGCAACATGACTATCATAGTAGCCTGATGGGATACTTTCAACATATTTTTCCAATGGACTTCCTGATACCTCTGAAATTGGTTTGATTTCTTCCAATTTACCAGTATAAAGTTCTGATTTTGGATAATCTGAATAATCTTTTTTGAACATTCCAACAATATCATCTTTAAGATGTTTCCCTTTTTCAATAATTGATTCTCTTGTTTTATCTTCATCAACATGCTTTATTGGTTCATCTTTTTCAATATGTTTATCATAATAACCTACGGGGACTTTTGTAACATAGTCTTTTATTAAATTTCCAGATAATTCTTGTGAAGGTTTGGTTGTATTCAATTCACCTTTATATGGCTCTGCATCAAATGGATAATCGACGGATTTTCCACTGAAAATACTCGTTATTTTTGCAAATCGTCCTTTTTTATCCCCTGAATCACTTTTTTCCTTTTTAACTTTTTGGACATCTTCTTTTGGTTTTTCTAATGTTAAATAATATCCAACATGATATGGAGAAACATGTGAATTTAATGGTTCTTGATCAAGATCTTTTTCTTTATTGATATTATCTAAAGCACCTGTATATGGTTCTGATTTTGGATAATCTGATAAATCTCTTTTAAATATGCCAAAAATGTCATCTTTGAGGTGTTTTCCTTTTTCAACCAATATTTCTTCCTGTTTATCATTATCAACAGTCTTTAATGGTTCATCCTTTTCAACAAGTTTATCATAACAACCTGATGGGACACTCTCAACATATTTTTCTAAAGGACTTCCTGATACCTCTGAAATTGGTTTGATTTCCTCCAATTTACCAGTATAAAGTTCTGACTTTGGATAATCTGAATAATCTTTTTTGAACAATCCAAGAATATCATCTTTAAGATGTTTTCCTTTTTCTAAAATCGATTCTTCTGTTTTTTCATTATCAGCATGTTTGAATGGTTCATCTTTATCAATATGCCTGTCACAATAGCCTAATGGAACTTTTTCAACAAACTCATTTAATGCTTTTCCAGATAATTCTTGTGAAGGTTTTGTTTTGTCTATTTCGCCTTTATATGGTTCTGAATCAAATGGATAATCGACGGGCTTTCCACTGAAAATACTTGTAATTTTTGCAAATCTTCCTTTCTTGTCTCCCGAATCGCTTTTTTCTTTTTGAATTTTTTGAACACCTTCTTTTGGTTTTTCTAATGTTGAATAATACCCAACATGATATTGAGAAACATGGGAATTTAGCGGTTCTTGATCAAGATCGTTTTCTTTTTTAACATTTTCAATTACACCTATATATGGTTCGGAAATTGGATAATCTGACAAATCCTTTCTAAATACTCCAATTATATCATCTTTAAGATGTTTTCCTTTTTCCAAAAATGTTTCTTTAGGTTCTCTTGTTGTACTTTCACCAACATTATCAAATGAATCATGTTTTTTAATTTGTTCACCATAATATCCTGTTGGAATGTCATTAACATATTGTTGCAGTGGAACATCATCTAACTCTGATGATTGCTTTGTTTTTTCTAATTCACCAGTATATGGCTCTGAAATTGGATAGTCTCCGTGACTTTTCTTAAATATACCAAATATATTCTTTTTTTGATGTTTTTCTTTGTCTAATTGGATTTCTTTTGCATCACTTTTTTCTTTTTTGCCAACAGTTTTCTTTGATTTATCTTTTTCAACTAGTTTATCATAGAACCCAGTTGGAATTTTACCAACGTATTGTTGTAATGAATTTGAAGTTAATTCTGATGAAGGTTGAATTTCATCTAATTTGCCACTAAACGGTTTTGAATCAAAGTTATAATCAGTAGGTTTTGCGTCAAACAAATTTTTTAGTTTAGAAAATCTTCCTTTTTTATTTGCAGGTTCATATGGTTCGTCATGTTTTGAAATACCACTTATTTGCTCATCTATCAATAGTAATTTAATTAATTTTTCATAATCAACTTACCTTTTATAGTGTCATCGCTTTTTTGATGAAATATTTTTTCAAAATCGTCGATTTTTTGAATATCTACTTCATCATTTTCTACTATAATATATTCCTCTTCGTTAAAATCGTTGTCGTTGTCAAAACTATTATTATTTTTTTTGTCTTTTTGTAGATTTTTATTGTCGTACTCTTTTCCTTTATTTGATTGTTGTGAATTAATTGTTAATTTTTCATTGTCGCTCGTACTTTTTCCTCCTTTTACACTATCATACCATCCAGGATGATAAATATTAACATAAAATTCAATCGGTTCGTCCAATAATTCTTTATCTTTTTCCGTTGTATCACAATTTATTTCGTTTAACTTTTGATAGAAATTATCTAATAAATTTCTGCTATCTACATTCTCTGGTATAATTTTTTTTTCTATTTTTCCTATAATAAAGTTTTAAATATTTTAATAAATAAAATTTTTTAAGTTTTTAATTTATAATGAAGTATACACTTCAGAAGAACGCGTACAATAACTTTTTTAATTCAAATCATAAAATACAATAAAAACAAAGATTAGATATCTATGTGTTTAAACATAAATAAGACGGGGGATTCGAGGATTAACTTACGGTATAATTAGCTTATTATTCTAAATTAAAAAAAATGTTATCTTTTATAGATAAACAAAACTTTCAAACTCTAGAAAAATAAAGATAAAAAGTAGATCACTATTGACTAAAAAAACTAGCTAAGATAATAATAATGAAAAGTAGGATGACAATTATGGTGGCATTTTTTTTCCTTACATATATTAACTATTTCTTTGTAATATCCCTCAAACCCCTCTAAAAGTACAAAACTTTTTCATACAAATTGTTATTATAGAATTTTCTAGAAGATGACAGAAAATAAATCATCTAACTTATCCTTTCTAATACATAAATTTTTAGTTAATTTACCTTTATTTTTTTGTTTATCGTCAGTTATAATATTTCCTGAATAAGCTGTAAGCAAGTGACTATCTGATATATTCTCTAAATTCTTATTATCTACCAAATTTTTATCACTATCCAAAATCTCCCTTTGATCAGAAATTTTTTCATCGCTTTGATTTTTTTTGAAAAATTGACTAATTTTGTAACCTATATTTTTTTTAAAATCATCCTTGTCTTTTTTAATTGTATCCGTTTTTATTTTTTCTTTATTAGCTAGATTACCTTCATCATCTAAAGCTAATTCATCTAAATCTTGTATATCACTAGTGTTTGATGTAGTTTCATAATATTCAGGAAGTGTACTATTCTCCTCTGATGATCGTTTCTTTTTAAACATACTTTTAAATATGCTACTTTTTTGATATCGTTTTTCACCAATCTTATGAATATTTTCCACTTCTGTTGGAATGTCACTTTGACCTGTTGGATGGTATATTTGAACGTGATGTTCAATTGGTATCGTTTGTAATTCGTCTTTCTTTTCTGTTATCGCAACTGGTCCAGTATATTTTACTTGTTCTGGATACTTAGAATCATAAGGAATATATTCAAAAATTAATTTTGTCTTTTCGCTAGATGGTGAGACAGGATTTGAATTTTCTGTTTTATTAATAATAACATAATTTTGATCTTTAGGTGATAATGAAGCAATATTTTGTTCATAGTCGAAATTTTTATTAGATGTTGGTGTAATAAGAATGTCTGTTTTAACATGCATAGATTGAGGTGAAGCCATAGCGCGCAAAAATTGTAAATCGATTGTCATCGGTGACATAACATCTTCTTCTGTTTCCATTGGTACTTCTTCTGAAGCTTCAACGACACGATATGTCGTTGTAGTAGTAGTAATTACAGTTGTTGTTTGTCTTGATTCTGGTTGCATTTGAACACCTAAATGTAGTGGTGCTCCTGATACTGTAAGACCACCATGAATTTGTGTTGGACCTTCAAGATGTGTAGATGTAGTTGAAAAAACTGTTTTAGTTGTATTTCCTGTTGGAGATAATGAAGAGATTAAATCCTCATTCATATCTTCTATATCTATATTTAATGGTGTTTGCATTACATGAACTCTTTCAGTTGTAGTTACTGAACGTGTGTGGTATGGTGATGGTACGACTTCATATGTATCAGCATCACGGACGCGGACAGGTGATACTTCTGTATGTTGCCTGCGAGTCACCATCCATACTGGATTACGTAAATCTGGACCTAAATATTTAAATTTTTTAAATTTATTTTCAAAAAAAAATTTTGCCTACCAGGAAGTTTAAGTGGTTCTTTTTGATTATCATTGTCAAAATACCGTTTTAAATCTTCCTTATCAGACATGATGAAGTGATATACTTATATTAAGTTAATCTAAAGAAAATAAAATATTAATTAAAAAGTTTGCTTATAAAATTGTTAGAAAAAAAAAATCAGTTTTATAAATAACGGCAAATTTTCTATCAATAAATGCTTATTGACTACATTATTTGAAGTTATAGTTGCTATATTATATAAGTAAAGAAATTGTTTAATACATAAAATATACTTCTAATGTTATGTGTTTATAAAACTAAATGTTATATTGTTAACGTGTGAATGTATTAGAAACATTAAAATAATAATTCATATTAAAAAAATATACATACATTAATGATTTATTAAATTGTAAAAAATTATAATAAATTAATTTAATGTAAAAATTAAATAATTTAATAAGACTTTACTTTATAAAAAATAAAAATAATTCTATAAAATATAACTGTACCATTTTTTTAAATGAAATATTCAAATCTATTATTATGGAAGGCGGTTTTTTTCAATAGTAATTAATTTTATAGTATAACATTAATTTAAATTATTACTTACAAGAAAGATAATGCTTAAGTTGGTATTTTTATATTATATATTTTAAAGAAAACTTTCTATAAAGTAACATAAAAATATTTTGGAAGGCATAATAAAGCAATAATACTAAATAAAATATATATAATATTATATTAAAAGCCGTAAAAATTGATAAATATTATATGTTATTTTAATATTTGAGAAATATAAACTACTTTTAATAAACATTGTGATAATTTATCATTGTATCTTGTTGACTTTTAAGTACATTTTTAATAATGTTTTAATTTAAAAAAAAGAAAATGCAATAAAAATTTAAACTTTAGTTATAAATAATATCTATATTGTTATATACTATTGTTAAGAAACATTAAAATCCACTTGCAAAAACAATTATTAAATATTTTTATTTTTAATAAGCATATTTAGCATTATTAATAGAACAAAATAAAAAAAAGGTAATCTTTTTAATATAAATCTAGTTTAGTTTTACTATTTTATATTTCATATATATATATTTACGTCATTATCAAGTAAACTGCAAAAATATATATAAAAATTTGTTTTTAACTTTATCGACATTATCTTGGAGAAAATATCTCTATGTAGTTTAAACTTTTTTTTTATTTTTAAGCCTAAATAAAATTTTCTTTAAATTTTTATACTTTCTCAAAGGAAGACACAAATGCAATATACTTTATTTTTTTTAACTTTTAAATATTTTATAAATATATATGTTTTTTTTATGTTTAATTAAAATAAATATATAAATTTATTAAAAAAATCAATATAAATTATAATTGTAAAAAAAAAACAACAACATAATATATAATAAAAATAAATCACAATGAGTTAATTTATTGTAATTATAATGATATACTAAATTTAAAATATGTTTTTAAAAATATTTACATAATCAATGGCAGATATCAATATATTGAATGTCTCATTTTATTAAAACGTTTTAATCATTGATGAAATGACACATATGTAGTAATCACTTAATACATTTTATAACAAACAAAAGAATTCTAATTAATAATATTAGCTTTTAACATTTTAATTTTATTGATATTTTAACAAAATTTAATACATGAAATGTACATTTAACATTCTTAATATAAACAATAATAAAACTAATACTTTTAAAACTTACAATAGTTTTTAGTCAAGTAAAAATATAATCATATATAAATCATGAGTTTATAACATAAAAAAAAATAAAATTAAAATTTGATACATATATATTTATCTGATTAAAATGGTTTATTATAATATAAAACAATTGTAATCATAGTCTTAGTTATTTTTAAATTAAATCAAAACTAATGTTGAGGTGTATTTTTTTTTTATAAATATGTTATTATAATTAAAAGTGAAAAAAGAACACTTGACTTTTTAATGTAGATGATTAATATATTATTATCAAAACAAATCTATATTTAAAAATTTGTTAAATGTTTATTTAAATATATTTTTAAAAGGTTAGGTAAAAAGTAAAAATTTTCAAAAAAAAGTTTAAGGTGTATGTATTTAAATGGTAATCTAAAGATACAATCTAATATATGACTAAAATAAATATATAATTAAAAAAAGGGCTTATAGTATTTTATATAATTTAAATTACCGATTTTCTTTGTATCATATAAAATATAATGTAAATATTAAAAATTTCGTTGTATTTAAATAAAAGTTATTTATATAAAAGAGTATAATTTACAAAATAATAAGATTTGTTTAAAATACTTTTATTGAATATTTTACTTAATTTAAGAAATTTTAAAATACCATCGATTTAAAAGGCATCAGGCGACAAGTTAGACGTTAATTTATTGTTGTAACACAAATTTACTAGAAATAAGTTAAATTAATAAATTTAAACTTTTGTAACATTTCTTTTAAAATATTTAGTTTAAAATTGTATTAAAAAAATAGCATTGTGCTACATTTTAAAATTTTTGAGTAATATTATTAAGTAAAATAGTTGGTTATCTAGAGTATAATATTTATTTAGATAAGGAAATAATTTATTTTACAACAATTATGTAATGATTTTGTTTTGAAAGACATTTTAAAAAACAAAAACAATATTTACTCAATTATAATTAAAAAAGATGTATTGTTAAAATATTTTTAAAGCTATTTTATGGTGTAAAATTACAAAATTAAAGTTATTTTATTAAATATATGTTAATGTTAAAAAAGAAAAAAAATATATAATAAAGTTTTTAAGTATACAAACAACTAACAATAAAAATTTATTATTCTTTAAATATTGTGATTTTAGATATACTATGTCTTTATCTTATCTATTACTTATCATATTTTGCAATAAATTATTATTTAATTTACAATAAATGTCATAAAATTTATTTTTCATTAGTACTAAATATTAAATAATATTAAAAATACTTTTGAAAATACATATAATATATTTTTAATGTATTATACTGGTTTAATAATGAGTATTAATAATACTTAGGTAAAAATAACTAAAAAATATATATAACATATTATTACTAATATAATTTTAAGCGTTTTAATTGTAATTAAATAATTAAATGTATTATTAAAATCTATTATATAATAAAGTAATAGTATTATTATTAAATTAAAATTTTTAATTATAAAATAAATTACTTTTTTAATTTATATAAATACCTTTTAGTTAATCATTTTTTTTGTCATATTACACTAATTGTAATTTTGTGTTTTGTTTTTATAATATAAAATAAAGAATTTCAATATAAATCTTATAATAATAATTTAAAATTTATATATACTAAATATGTATTTTACATAATATTCATTCTTATTATTATAATCCTATTTAAAATAATATTACAATTAAAAAATTAATTGTTAAAACAAAATGATAAATTTACAATTATATACATATTATATGGTGAAATAAAAATTTATTAATAAAAAAAATATGTTATTTAATGTGAAAATTGAAAACATGATGAGATTTTTTCAAATAACTTAAAATTATGCACTATATACTTCCTATGTCTGAAAGAAGTATTGATTTGTAAAACAATTTTTGCTAAACATCTAGTTTATAAAAATTTTAATAATTTGAATTGTATTCTTGTTTTAAAGTTGAAATTTGTCCTCTAAAAAATATTTCCGTTTAAATGTGATATAAATACATTTTATTTATAAACTCGTTAATTAAATTTAACAATTTATTTGATAAAATAATATATAATATATAAATAAATTTTTATTATAAACTTTACATCTTCTTGATTTATTAAATTTCTTTCAGTATAATAATTTGTTATTCTTCGTGTCATATAAATTTGAAATTGTTTGATATCTTTTTTTTTAAAATTAAACAAAAAAATTTTTAGTTTATAATTATAATATACAAAAAAAGGTTTTAATTGTAGAATAAATGTAATTTTTTAATAATAATCAACTATAAAAAATGTATAAAATGTTCAAGTTTTGTCACGTGTTTTAAATGAAAATAAAAATTATTATTTTTTTTATAATTTCATTTTTTGAAATATTTTGATTTCAATGAAAAAAATTTTTTATAGAAACAAAGTTGTTATGTTAATTAAAATTACATAATGTAAAAAAATATAGTGTTATATAAATTTGATAATCATACATCATATAATATTTAAAATAATTTTTTACATGAGATGTTTATCGAAATAAATTCGGTAACATTTTAAAATTGCAATCATATTAAAAATATAATTTTATTTTGAATGAATATTTTAAATACTTTTAAAAAATTTTGACATTTAAATAACATTAAACTTAACAATGCACGTAATGTATGATTGATATCATAAAATATTTTTATCTTTTCAAGTAAAGAAATAAATTTAAACAATCATACCATAAAGATTTGTAATAAAAATAAAAATGAGAACAACAGTTATTCTATATGGTATTTGATTGTTTAATGTCAATTGCAAAAAAGGTTATAAAAAGATTAATTTATACTTTTTAAGATATCAATATGTAGATAAATTTCTAGTTTTTTCTCATCATAAAAAAAAACTAATAAAGTAACGTTTAAATATATTTTATTCATTAAATTGATTATTCCCAATTGTTTCAAAAAAAAATTCCATTTATCTGGCATATAAAAATTTTTTTATAAAATTTATATAAAAAATTTAATCAAAATAATTTTTTTTATAAATTTAATTTACTCATTAAATATTATTTTATTATATTGTGTAAATTTATTAAAAAAAATTTTAATTTAAAAATATAGTCATTTTAATACTGTATTTTATATGTAATTGGTTTATTTAAGTTAAATATGATTAAAAAAATACTTCATAATTTATTATTTAAATATCATTGTAATTTATGATAATTAAATTCTTTAATTAAAAATGTTTACATTAATTAAAAAATTTTTTTGGATATAGTTATAATTACTTTTATTTTTAAATTTATGCAGTGTTTTTTCTTTTAATAAAAAAAATAATTTTGTTGATTCAATAAAGCAGGTTAAATTAAATGTTTTTTCCAAATTGAAGTGTTTTTTATTAACTTATTTTAAAAAACTTTTTAATAAGATTTTTATATTTTTATTTAAACTTATTTAAAAAATAAATAATAATAATATTTATGTTCTTGAACATCATTTTGATATTAACACATTAAAATATTATTTAAAACATTTAAAACAATTAATTCAGTCAATTAACTAGCATTAACTGTTATGACATATTTTCTTTTGAATAGTTGTGATTAGATAGATATTATTATTAAAGTAAAAACCTTTTAAAATTACTCAACTTTAATTTTGTTAGTATAAATTTATTCAAACGTAAGTAAACTTGAAATTGTTTAAAGGTTACGTTAATAATTAAAAAATTTATACATATTTATTTCAACAAAATATTATAAATACATCTTAAAATGTTATTTGGTTAATGAATCATATCAGTTTTAATTAAAATATAGAAGAAAATTGGAATAAATATTTTAAATTTGCTATGAACAAACGGTAATAATATGTATTATATATTTAAGTAAAATATATAACTTTTAAATAATTAATTATTTTTATTTAAAAAAATAAATATTTTACTTTTTCGGTATAAATTAACAGCAATTCATGTAAAAATAGTTTAATATTTGCGTTAATAAAATTTTAATACATTTAACAAGGTAATATTAA
This sequence comes from Strongyloides stercoralis, assembly GCA_029582065.1. Classification (NCBI taxonomy): domain Eukaryota; kingdom Metazoa; phylum Nematoda; class Chromadorea; order Rhabditida; family Strongyloididae; genus Strongyloides; species Strongyloides stercoralis. The sequence continues at coordinate 4,326,904 of JARPTA010000002.1, forward strand.
AAAGCGTATTTTATATTATGATTAAATTGTATCCCAATTAAAAAAATTATTTATCACATACCTTCGGTTAGAAAATATTGATAGTTAAAAACTGAACTTATTATAAATTTATGAAAAAGAAATCTTTATGACATTTACATTTATTTTGGTATTAGTGGTTATCAAAAAGTTAATTTTTTTTAAACATTTGTGTTTTGTTTTTTTATTATAAATTTATTTTTTTTAATAAAAGATAATAATAAAATTTGTTTTTTTGGTTAACCTATAAAAATTATAATTCCGGTTGGATTAATATATGGTATAGTAATAAAAAAACTACCATCTCTTAATACTAAAATTCAATGTTTAAATTTCGCATATTATAAATAATACTTTTTACATTCTTATTATTTGTAATTGAAGCTTTAATTTTTAATATTGATTTATATTTATTTTAATCGAAAATTTTAAATTTTTTATTTGTTTTCAATATGCATAAAAACTTTATACTTTGAAAACATAACATTACATTCAAAAACAAAACACGCTACTTACATAAAAATAATTTTTTTTTTAATAAAATAAAAAGTGGTATTTTTTGTAAAGCAAATTTTTTAACTTATAAAAAACTCTAAATTCATCAATATGACAGAAAAAAAACAAATATTAAATTTATATATTAAAATAAAAATGGTAGTTAAAGCATTACTTGTTTCAATAAATTTTATTTTTTGTACAAAAAAAAAAAGTATTTTTAAAAGGGATAATTAAAAAAATTTTGAACTTTATCACATTAAATAATTTATAATTTTAATGTTATTAAGAATTTTACATTTAAACAAAGAATTAAGTTTTTTAATAAAATCAGTTTAAGTATTTATTTATTTTTCCATAATATATAAAATTAAAACAATTATTTTGTCAATATTTTAAGTTGAGTGTTTGTTAGCAAAAGATTATTTTGTTTTAATAAATTAAAAACTAATTTAAAACTAAAAATTTAAATATAATGTATTTTATTTATAAAAAAAATTTTTAAAATAGAAAACAATTACAATTTAATTTTTTTTCAGAAGTTAATAATATTATTAGCAAAAAAAGTTGTTCGATTGGAAGTACATTATGTAGCACAAATCTACTTAATGGTTAAATCAATCCATTTTTGTTTTGCACCTTCCAACTTCTAGTTGATAATATAAATAACAACTGTCAATGTTTTTGGTGCTGATTGTCATAGAACTTTTTTAAATCCTACTTATATTTTAATTATTTTTTTTTTTGATATAGCAAAATATAAACAACTTCTATAATTAGAAACTATAATTTTTAAATTTATCAATATTATTTTATCTTCAAGTTTTAAAATTTTAAAAATCATTTTTCAAATCTTTTGCCAAAATTTATAATCTTAAGACACAATTTTGTTTCATTTTTACAACGTTAATTTATAACTCATTTTCTTATTCAATTGTTTCTTAATATTTGTTGTTATATATGATGTTTTTTTTTGATGGCATATAAATTGATTGTCTTAGTTAAATGACAAAAAATAATCTAATTAATTTAAATAATATTTTGATATTTTATAAGCAAATATTTTTAGTTAGTATTAAATCCTTCAGTTTGATTTAATTATAATTTAAATTTAGTATAAATCTATTATTTTTTGTTTAGAAAAATTTTTTATATACAATTATTTTTTACAGATTTGTAAATTGGATTATCTTTTTTATATAAAAACACACAAAGATAAAATTTTGTATACAATGTTATTTATACTTAACTGTTATCATTAATTTAAGTGTTTTTACTAGAAAAATTTGATTCTTTTGTAATTAAATTACAAAATTTTTGTGCAAAATGTACTTTTCCACTTGTTTTTTAAAGGGCAACTTTCAGCCTTGATGCCAGAGTGGTTAATGGGACAGACTTGAAATCTGTTGGGCTTTGCCCGCGTAGGTTCGAATCCTGCTCAAGGCGTATCTTTTTATTGTTATTTTACTAAGTTTTAACCTATTTTATTTATTAAAATGATTAAGTACGCAAGATGTGTCCAGAAAGTAGTAAGAATGATATTAGTGTGCTTCCTTTACCTTATCCTTGAAAAAAAATAGAGCAAAGTCTCTTTAATTGAAGTGGTATGTACATGTTGGACTATTTTTCAATTTTTACTGATCTGTCCTAGTTTCAAACGTTTGTTTTAGAGATATCATTTTAAGGCATTTTATTACGAAAAAAAAACCAAGTTTGTTTAAAGTAACCTTATGAAATAAAATTTTTCATCAAAGTAAAGTAACAGAAAATTAGAAACTAGTGAAATGATATAAAAAGTATTAGATGAAGATAACCTATTGACAGCGCAGACTTACCAACGACACAAAGCTATATATTATAAGCAAGAATATGTGGAAGATGAACAACATTTGAGAAAGTGACATATGTATGTACATAGTAAGGCTGCATTTCATGAATTCTTATCATAATAACGTATTAATCTACACTTTACTGAATGTCAGAGAGGTTTCAGCTAAAAAAATAAATCAAAATTTGTTTACATCCATTTTAAAAGCAAATAAATATTTTAAACATTTTCTTATTCAAATACTTACAGCAAAATACCAACAATAACAGAACCAATAAAAAAACTGAATGTATTTTCTTTCAAGAATCATACTTTGAAAAAGATAGCATTTTCTTGTAAAAAGTTTTTAATAAAACAACTTTCAAAAACAATTTTTATTACAATCAGATACACCTCGAAAATTTAAAATTTAAATATTTTTAAAATAACAAAAATAAATGTAACATATAAGTATTATTGTAAAAAATAGGATTCTAATAAAAAAAACCTTTTTTTTTTTTTGTCTATTATCACCGAAAAATCAAAAAATAAGTCAACATTATGTTTTTGAAGCAATACATTACAAACAATTTAACGATTAATTTTGTTTTTCTTTGAAAAATTGTCTAAAACCCATATATCTTTTTATTGATCTTAAAAATATAGTTAAAATGGTTTTATAAACTGTTGAGTAAGGTAAATTAAGCTTATTCAATAGGTTTATAATTGTTTGATAAAGATCAACTTCTACGGTGTCTAGTTAAACGTCATTATCTAGAGTTTTTGACCTTCCTAAACTATTCCTTTTAGAAAGGTCGAAATTGCTTTAAAGAAACTAGTAAACTATCTTTGTTATTAACAAACATCTAATACTTCTAAATAAATATCGTCAATCTTTTTGTAACTGTTGCTACAAGTCCAAAATTTGTTCAAAATAGAATGTAGTATGTAAAAATCTTTTAATTTTAATCTTTCTATCTTAAACAAAGATATTAAAAAGATAATTCATACTTGGAAGAATTCTTTACACATTTTTTTTATGAAATCAAACGTTAACATACTCAAAAACAGTATTATTTTTCAATATACCTAATAAAACTTTATTACACTTTAATTAAATAATAATGGAAAAATTATTCCATTTTACAAAAAATGTAAATTATAGATTATATATTGTAATTAAAATTAAAACATATTTTCAATAATTACATTTTAAAATTATAAATTATCTGTTGATTTGTATGTCAATTTGTCATATTTCTACATTAATTAAAACACCAAACTCAGTCAACTGATGCTTAAAATTAAACATTCAATACAAATAATATAAAATTAATAAATTATTTTTTTCCAAAAATTGTATGTTAAACACAATAATTAAAAAAAATTTGATCTTCCATGGAGTGAAGAATTTTCATGAGATTATTACAATATGTATAATTAGTAAAAAAAATTTCTTTTTTAAATACATCATGATAAATATGGTGTTTTTTAAAAATTTTATTTTTTTTTAAACTTTCAACCCATCCATTATGATAATGTTGAGGGGAATCTTGACTAGATAGCATGGATACACAGGCTTTAACTGTATTTGGAACTTTTAATACCGGACATTCTTTAATCATTAAATAATTCAAATTTTTTAAATTATTAAGACAATCTTCTTCTGTAAATTGGACACAAGTTAACATAAAAGCTTTCAAATTTGGAAACAACTCGTTTATTCTTTTAGTATTTGAATTTCCAAAAAAAAATAAACCAGTAAGATATAATTGAGTAATTGTTTTGGGTAATTTTTCAAGAAAATCACAACAAAATGAAGTAATTAAACGTTCATAGTCATCCTCGTCCGGAAAAACAGTATTCAAATAAAACTTTATCCAAGAAAATCTTTGTAACTCAGTAAGATGATTCATTAAAGGAAGCTTTAATTTTTTTCTTCTTCTTGGATTTTTCATACATTTTTTATTATATGTTTCATATAAAATATTCTTTCCATCACAAAATCGTACCGTAAAATATTTAATTTTTTTCATTTTAGCAACAAAATTGAAATAATTAATACATTGGAAAATTGAATAAGTGCATATTTCAAACTTAACAATATTGTTAAATTCATCTTCATTTAATGATTTTAGCCATGGAAATACCCATTTTTCATTATTTAATCCATGAATCTTAATTCCAATTTTAACATTTTTTTTCATTGCAATAGATATATTTCTTTTTGTTATATTAATTTTATCCTTATCAAATGTAGTATTGATTGTAAAATTTATTACTCCATCTTTCATAATAACACAATTTAAAAAATAATCATAAAAATGGCAATTATTTTTAGCACCAACATCAATATAAAAATTTCTTAATGAAAAAAATTTATCAAATAAATCCGTTCCCAATCTATCTAGAATTGTTGGATTAACACAAATTTTTAAATCAAAAAATGCCCTTCTCACTGTATAATTCGGTGTATTTTTAATTATATTTAAATAAATTTCTGGTGATTCATTTTGACTTATACTAAGTATCATTTCTTCTGGCTCATGGCATAATATTATATCTTTTTCTAATGGTATATCTAATTTCCAATATATAATACGTTTACAATTTATAAATTCATTAATTAAATTTCTATTATAAATAATATTTGATACTAAATATTTATCTTTTAACTTTTCTATTTTATCTGGCTCATCAAAGATAGTTTCAAAATTTTTTTCAAAATACTTTTTACCATAAAATAAGGATCGTATATATGCATATGATGGCTCTTTTTCTATAATTTTACCCATATCAATAAATAAATGTTTGGATGAAACTTCAACACTCGTTGTATCATGAAGGCCCAATGTATTAATAATTTTATGAAGAATATGAATTTGACTAAAAGCCTTATCTACAAGTGATTCATTATCCATCTCCCTAAAAATAAACTATTTTAATTTTATTATAACTTATTTTTAAGAAAAAGTTATAAAATAATAATTATACTTTCCCTTTAATCTTAAATATTAATTAAATCACTTTAAAATAATCATATAATAATGGCACACTTAAAATCGTATTGATATTTTGTTATAAGATATAAAAAAAAGTAAAATATTATACAACAATAAAACCTTTATAACGTATTATAAATTTCTTTTATTTTCTTCTAAATATAGATAATATCTATTTGATAAATATATATATTTTTAAATGACTAATATATAAAATAAATTATCTTAATGGCATAGAAAATAAACTTTTATATAAAAAATGTTTATCTACTAATGTATTTTAAAAGGATATTTGGGTAACGTTTATATAAAGTAACAATTTGTATTAATTATATTTTTATAAAATAAAACTAATAATATATAATAATTTTTAATATATGACTAATGAAAAGTATACTTATATCTATGAAATTCCATCTTCTGTAATATGGGAATTATCAAATTTACTAGATAGTGGTAATGCATGGAAACAAATAGGTAAAAAAAACAATAAAATTTGATAACTGTTTTATAGCTTTACATGCACCTACAATTACTTATAAAGATGTTGAAGCATGTACTAAGTATGGATTAACAGGAAGTCCTACAGAAGGAATTATAAGAATATTAGGAAGTAAAGGATATACAATATCTGATCTATATAAAATATTAGCAAGAGGAGGTTTTTTTGAATGTATGAAGCATTTAAATGACTTTGTTCCAAAAGAATTACATATATTAAATGAACTTTATGTTAAGACAAATGAAAATGATAAAATTCAAAATTTACGTAATTTAGAATCATTTTTACCAAAATTATCTGGATCAATACTTCCTATAAACACACTTACAACAGATAGAAATAATGTTGATAAAGATTTGTATAATTTTAAAGATGTTTCTGTATCAATTAAATCTAGTATGGAGAATACTTTAACAGTTAATTATCAAGAGTTGTTAATAGCAACAGAAAATTTTTCTGATACACAAATATTAGGAAAAGGTGGATATGGTATTGTATATAGAGGTTATTGGAAACATATTGATGTTGCAATTAAAAGAATTATGCCACGAAGTCAATCTTCAGGAAGAAAAAAAGAAAATGAAAAGTTTACACAAAGTTTTCAAGAATTAAAAACATTAACAAAATATAGGCATGATAATATTTTACCTCTTTATGGTTTTTCAATAGATGGGCCTGAACCATGTTTAATTTATCAATATATGGCAAATGGATCAGTAGAAGATCGTTTATTATGTAGAAATAATACAAATCCATTAACATGGGAACAACGTTTTGTTATTGCTAAAGGTATTGCTAGAGCATTAAATTTTTTACATTTTTTACCAAAAAATTCAATTATTCATAGAGATGTTAAAACAGCAAATATTTTATTAAGTCAATTTATGGAACCAAAATTAGGTGATTTTGGTTTAAGTAAAGATGTGTATGAAAAACATAATGACAGTGTAACATCGCCATTAATTGTTTCTCATATTAAAGGTACAATGGCCTATTTACCTCCTGAATATATAAATAATAGAATAATATCTACAAAATTAGATGTATATAGTTTTGGAATAGTCTTATTAGAACTTGCTACTGGTTTACGACCTTACTCTGAAACTCAAACACCCCATGGATTAATTGATTATGTTTTACATCATCAAAAATTATTATCACATAATATAAATTATGTTAATGAATTTTTAGTTGATCGGCGTTTACAAACAACTAAATGCTTTGATATATTTAATAAACTTTTACATGTTGGTATTTTATGTGGTGAGAAGAATGTTGATAATCGTCCTGAAATTGATTTTGTCTCAAAAAAATTAATAGAATAATATAATTTTTTTTTATTTTATTTTTATTATAAAAATTTTTTTTATTAGAAGTAAAATTTTGTAAATTAAGAAATATATTATATTTTATTTTAATATTATCAATTAATATAAATGAAATAATTAATTATAATAGTTAAATATTTACTTACTTAACAATCAAAAGAGCTTTTATAAATGATTTTAAATGAACTTCTGAACTTTACTTTGTCAAAATAAACAAAAATAAGGTGTAAATCAACAATATAAAAAGTATTTTAATCACTTTGTAATTAATACATTTTAGGATTCAAATAAGTACCTCTTTACATCATTAATAATATCTTTTTACAATTAAGAAGTGTTATTTGAGCATCTAAATAGTATTTAAAAAGTTTAATATATATGAAAAGAATCATTTTCCATATTTAATTCATTAAATATTATTTGATAGTAACGTTAACATAATTATTTTAAAAATGAATTTTTCTTTTAAATTTCTAATAATATTTTTATGTAAGTTAAAATTAAATTATTGTCATAATATTGCTTTAGTTATCAATGTAATTAAATTATCAAAACAATATTACACGGATAGATATATTAATTATATGGATAATGTAATTAGTAATGAGAATGACTTAAAATATTCTGGTAGTTTAGGATGTTATCTTTGTAGTCAATTAATGTCAATAACCCAATCAAAAATGGCTTTAAATCAAGCTCAATTGAAAGATATTTTAAATGAACGTTGTAATGATCTTTCAAATTTTATAAAAGCACAATGTTTTACTTTTGTTAGAGAAAGCCTTCCACAAATATATTATTCATTAAGTTATGATATGTCACAAAAAAATATATGTGAAATGTTGAATCTTTGTGAAGTTAATAAATTTAATAACATTGAAAATACATCAATTAATACAAATAATAATGATAAAAATGCTATAAATAATAATATTCATTCTACAGTAGTTAAACCAATGCCAATTATAGAAGAATCTGAAAATACAAATAGTATAAATAAAAAAAAGACTGAAAAATTTGAAAAAATTTTATCAAAAAAAAATCTAACACAAGAAACTATGACAAATAATCAAAAAAATAAAAATCATGAAGAAAAAACTATTTTAAATAATTCAAAAAATTTAGAAACAAGTTATATGGCAGAAGAAAAAATTATTCAAAGAAAATCAACAGAACGACCACAACAAAGATTAAAAAAACCTAAAACAGTTGTTTATGTACCATCAGATATTAAAAGTGAAGCAAAAATACCTGAATTTGAAGATTTAACTAATCCTACTAAATTAGATATTAAAGGTAAACGTATGACATGTTTATTTTGTGAAAAAATGTTAAATAATGCTAAAAATTATGCTATCTTAGCAAAAACAGAAATATCAAATTTTGCTAATAATACATGTGCTAAATTAACAAAATCACCCTTATCTGAAGAATGTTATAAATTAACTGATAGAAAAATTAGTGAATTAGCAAATTTTGTTGATGAACAAGTTGTTGAAGCTTTATGGTGTGCACAAATGAATAATTGTTAGTAACTTATTAAAAATTAACAATATAAATTTTTCCACTTTTTATTTATTACAATATAAAATATTTTACCTTATTATAAATTAAAACTTATTATTATCTTTTTTTTTTGTCATTCAAATTCTTCCATCTCAATATCATTATTCTTTATTACTTCATGACGAGATGGATAAGTTACTCCATTTGTTGTATAATAAATCAAATCATTATAAATTTCTTTTATAGATACAATACTTATTATTTTTAGTACAAAGACTATCAAAGCGACTGTAATTACGATAATGCCAATTTTGATAGATATTAATGTATTACTATCAATATCTCCTGGTTTATAATAAAAATTACGTGTCTGACTTTTATCAATTTGTTTGGATAAATATAGTGGACCTGTTAAATTTTCAACCGTCCATAAATTTCCATCAGATATTGTTATAAAACCAACAATTATCCAAACGATACACCATACAAGAATAAAAAGTTGATATATTATTGAAGGTATCACAAAAAGTGGTTTATTATTTTTTGTACTTTTATAATGTAAAATTATTGATGTAACCCCAGCAGATATATTAAAAAGAGAAATTGAAATTGACAACCAATTCATTGATTTAATTATTGTTATAATTTTTAAAATAAAAAATAATACTACTACAAGGCCATCTGTAACAAAAGTCCACACTGAAAAATTCTAAAATTAATTAAAATTTAAAATTATATATATATATTTTTCTTACTTACCATTTTAATAAAAAAAAAACAAATTTATGTTATTAATCAATGTGTTCTAATAAAATAAAGATTAACTTTTATCTATTATTTCTTTCCTTATCAAAGAATAAACATATGATTTGTACTATCAAAGTTTATGTTTAAATTAAAAGATAAGAATAATGTTTAAAATTATGCTTTTGAAACTTAAGTTACCTTATAAATTTAAAATTCAAAAAAAATTTTTTTATAAATATTATGATTAATTTGTATCAAATAACAATAATTATAAAAACACATCAAAAAAAAGAAAGATTACAATAACAATTTTATGTATTATTTTTATTAAAAAAAAAAAAATAAATAATGTGATAAAATGGCATTTTGTATAATAATATTTTATTTCTTTTATTTAAAAATAGTTCAATTTAAATTTTGCCACGCTTTTTTACCTTGTTAATTTTGAAAATTTAAATTATACTCTTGTCGGTTTACTTTTATCTTTTTACTACCAAATTGGTGCTTCTTTGCGGAATCTCTTTGGATGTGGAAAGAGCGGATAGAGCTTTTAAGAAAATAATAGACGCCGATGTATACATATACATATTAACAAACGATTTATGTCGGTATCTTTACTTTGTAATCTAATGTTTGACATTGTCCTCCTCTTCTAGATCACACATTGTATTTATTATAGAAGTTGCAGTTAACTTTATTTATATTAACCGCTGATTCAAAAATGTGAATGCTCTCCTTTTAATAAACTATAAAGTGTGCCCTTACTCCATCAGTTGCGCAGTTGAAGCTACCTCGCTAAAAAGATTTTTTATACCGATTTTATTTTAAAGTAAATCGGCTAAACTTTTGATAAAACCTAATAACAATATGCCAATGACATAACGCGCGTTATTAGAATATCTAAATTAAGAAAAAGTAATATAAAGCTATTAATATATTTTTAGCTATGTTTTTATTCTCTAACTTTATTTTATTAAACTGACCATGGCGGAGTCATTTTTTAATATACTTGCCTTTATTAATTTACAATAGAATCGTTTATAGTCATTCTATTTCTTTTAATCACTTTTTTTAGTCATGCTTTTTTATTATTATTATTATTGTTAATTATATATAAAGATTCTTATTATAATATTATTACATCTTATTGTATGTTTTTTATAATTAGTATTATTTAAATATTTCATTTAATAAATATAATATAATATGGATTTTTTAAAATTATATTGAACTAAATTTGGAATAATAATTTGTCACTAAAAAATGACATAAAAAATATTATGACAATATAAAAATAAAAATGATACATTATATAAATGATTTTTTTTATTAACTTATATAGTATTCTAAATATTGTTACTATACTTTAAAAGAAAACATCATATATTTATCATTATTTTTAAAAACTTTTTTTTTTATTGAATTTCTCTAATATTACTAATTTTGTTTTAAAAATTTCTTTATTTTTTTTAATATTTTTCAAAACTATTCTAAATTGTAGTATTTTTTAAAAATAAATACAAATAATAGTTTTATAAGTTAAGACATTTTATATATTGTAAAACTTCTTTGTTTATAATAATAAAGTTATAATAAATTTGGCGGTTATTACTAATAAATATAAAACATTCAGACTATAAATTTATATTTTCTTCGCTACATAAATTAACACTTGTTTAACTGACTATTTATTTATACAAGTATCAAATTGTATATGTTTCAATTTCTTTGTTTGTATTTTATGGCCAATTTATTTTTTTTTTAAAATCATTTAAAAATTTTCTTTTTATTCACAATATTTATATGTTTTAATTATATTATAGTATTAGGAGTGAAAAAAATTTTTAAATGATATTTTAAAATATTTACATTACCGATAACTTTTTATTCTTTGTACATATTATTTTAAATAATTAACTGTAAATCATTTATCTACTTTCGGCATTTCTTTTATATATATGTATTCTAATAACTTTGTTAAACTTTACAAATTTTTTTTTTAGAAAGTTTTGGCTGTTACTATGACAAACTTTCTTAATCGTTTGTTTAAAAATAAAAGAAATAGTCATAATAAAGAAAATAACGAGCTTCCAAATGAGTTTGATAGAGAAAATTCTATTCGTATATCATCACGCTATAATAATGGTAGTATAACTTTAAAAGATAATCAATCATATTTAAATCCCACTGCTCCTTATCATACTAACAATAGTAATAATAAATGGAAACCTGGTCCACGATCATGCCCAGGAGAACAAATGTCATTTAAATCTAACAAAAATAAGAAAGATCTTGATCGATCATTTGCTACAGAATTTCAACCTCCAAATGATCACAAATCATCAAGACGCAAACAACATTATACTTTTAAAAATTCTCATGATACCTCAGAGTATGGGAGCGTTGAACCACCAGTAGAAAATGAAAATCATAGAAGAAGTTTTCATGAAGAATTTGAAGAATCAGAGGGAGAAGCATTAACATTAGCTGAAGCTCGTATTCATAATTTAGAAGATGCATTAAGTAGATATAAACTTCGCCTTAAAGATGCATTAGAAGATCGTAGATATTATAGAAGTCAATATGTTGCTTTACAACACTCTAAACATAGAACAGAAAGAAATTTATTACAACAAATTGAAGATTTAAATACTGAAAGGAAACATATGCAACATAAAATTTCTGTTCTTGAACGACAAGTTGAACAGTATAGAAATTTTAATTGTCACAATAATTCTTTAATAAATATGGACAATTCTAAATTTCATAATCAAATGAATTTGTTTGGAACTCCTTCAACATCAGCAGTTGATTCAATTACAGGTGCCGGTGAAGCTTTATCTAATATGTCAGAAAATCCATTTATAGGGCATAGAAATGAACAATTATCATCTAATGTTTTTGTTGATGACAATCTTGATGAGGTTAAAAATTTCCGCAATATTAAACTTGATTTATTGGATATGAATCGTTCTGTTTCAGAAGAGTAAGAGATAGCCTTAGGAATATTTAAAAATTTCTTTAAATGTACAACTTTTATTTTTGTTATTCCTGGATTCTCACAAATTAACTATCAATACTGAGTAATGACATTTTTTTTTATTTCTGTACTTTACTTTTAAATTACCAACAACCAATTACTTTTAATTTTTTTTTATTGTTTTTTAAAACATATTTGTTATTGATAATATTTATGCGGGGAATTTCCTGATAATCGTATTAAAAGTGCACTTAATACGTTATAATATCAAAGTGTAGAAGAAAATTATTACTTTTTATTTTTTTTTATTACCACTTATGCTATTTGATTTGAAAGTTATTGTATGTAATATAAATAAAATATTCATATATAGATAATTATTTTTATTGTATAAAAATAATCTTTTTATCATTAAATATTAAATATTTAAAAATAACATTTTAAGAGGTTTAAATTAGTATTAAATAAAATTATATTATTGATAAACAATAAAAGTAAAAAAAGAAATTTTTATTTTAAAAAAATTTTTCAATTAAAAAAAAATTAAAAATAATGATTGCAACGGTTAATAAAAGTGAAAATTTCACTTTTTTTTTAAATTAAAAAAACATACATATATATTTTTAATATAGATTATTTATTTTTATATAAAGAATTTTATTTTAACCATAAACAATTATTTTTATTCTTAGAAAAAATTTTTATTAACCATTTAACTCTAAATTTATAGTTTTAATCATATAATAATACACTTTTATTGCTTGTAGGAAATATGCAATCTTATTTGACATTTTTATCAGTTAATTTTTGTATTTATCTTTTTAAATACCATACTTATGAATAAATACAATATATATAAATGTGTTTTTAGAAATTAATATTGTTTTTGACATCCGCTTTATTTAAACTTTAACTAATCAAATCTTTTATTTTCATAAGCATAAAAAAAACTTATGATATAAAATTTAACTTTATATATTTATATAATTAAAACTGTATGAATTAATAAATATAAGTTTTAAAAAAATTTAGTAGTTTAAATTTATTTTTCTTAAAATAAATATATATTTATATATTTAAAATTAAAAAACTAATCGTTGATATAGAATTACTTTTATACTTTATTTTTGTATGAATATATTAATGTTTATTTAATTAATATAAAATTTAAGTAATATTATGTCATAAAAAATAGAACAAATATTTAATAAAATAATTTTTTTTTCTTACTTCAGTTTTAATTTTTATCAAAATTGTATTTTAGTTTTTATAACTATTTTTTTATTAATATAGAAAATAAACTTCGATTTAATTTAACACTTTTTCTCACACTTGATAATATATCTTTTTTTCTTTAAAAATATATTAATGTTATATTGTATAGATTTTTTTTTATTCTAAAAATAATACTAAAAATAATAGAATTTTACAATACTGCTTGAAATTGTTTAATTAACTCTTTTGTTTTAATAACTATAGATTATCATTAATCATTTTTATCCTTTAAAGATTAATAAATTGTATAAAAGAAAAAGAACAATAAAAGTTTGATATATGATATATTTCTACATATACAATTTATCATACCACCTAAAATGAACATATTGCCAAAAAAAGCTTTATACATTATTTATCTTTTTACATTGTCAAATTTATTGTTATTTATTTAAACAAAAAATTTAAAATATATAATAATAGTAAAATTGTTTAATGATTAATTATTGATACTGCTTATATTTTTAAATACATATTTATATATATATATCGTATAAACATTCAACTAATTCATAAATTTTTGTTCCTTCATTATTCATTATGTCTAAAACACTTACTATTACTTGTCCATAATATTTTTCTCCGTCTTTTTATCACTCTGTACACATTTCCATTTATAGTTTTAATGTTATTTCATATACTAGACAAAATATATAGATATATCTATATGTAGATAAGAAAATTGTTTGTAAGAGTTATACAAAAAATATTTTTCTACTCAGGAATATCTAAATAATGTTAAGAGTAGCATACCAAGATATATAGAAAACTTTCATAATACTCCACAATTTTACTAAACTATATTTGTTTATAAAAATATGAGGATATAAGATAGACAGATATAGTTTTATAACAGCTGCTTTCTTTTTAAAAATTTTGAACATTTTCTTTTATAGTATTATTGCACTTATTTTTATTGTAAAAGAATATTTAGAAGTACATACTATTTTCTTATCATATAAAATACATATTATTTTTTTTAAGCTAAAATTTATTTTATTAATTTTGATATAGCTATTTAAATAATGATTTTTAAATTAGTTATATATCTTTTTTATAGTTATTATTTATCAGTTTAACTAATTAAAGTTTTTATAAATTTTTTTTACGCTTTTTTTTTTCCTTACATTATTATTATTTTATTATTATTATTTGTTTAATATTGATAATTATTTACTATTAAAAAAAAAAGAATATTGAAAACAATTTTTTATTTAATATAATTTACTCAATTTTTTTACATGATTGTTTATCATTTTAGTAATGTTTATTATATAAAATGGATGATAAAAATAAAGAATTATGTCCAAGACTTCTTGATTATGTAGTATTAGTAGGAAGAAGAGAAAATACAAAATATGAGTCGCAACCTTTGTTGACTTCTTTTGCACAACATGAAAAAAAAAATATACTAATATCAAATTCAAGTATACTACGTCGTTATCCATCTGATGATCACAAAGATTTTGCTCTACCAAAAGATGTTACATATTTTTGTCAACCAGAAGGTTGTATAACATTAGGTAAGATTTAATCTTTAATATAATTTGATTTATCTTAATCTTATTTCTCCTTTTTTGTTGTTTAGTTTCAAAAAGAAAATGGCAACAAAGAAGAGAAATTTCATCTTATGTATTTACATTAACAGAAAAAGACTCTGCAAAAATTAGATATGGTGTTTCTTTAAATTTTTATTTAACCTCTCCACAACCTATTGAAATAAATTATCCCTCCGTATCAAAAGAACCTAATGCTCCTGGACCAGTAAAAGTTAAAAAAAGAATTTCATTAAGTCATTTGACAAGTATATGTATTATTAGTCATCACCCATTTTTATCTGGATTAAGAGAAATTGCTAATTTATTAAGAAAAATAATTATAGCAGCAAATTATAGGTGCAATAAGAATGAAAATATTCCAAAAAATGCAGTTTGGTCTATTCTATTAGGTTATTGGGATTCACAATATATTCCAGAAGAAGTTATGAAAGAAATTCGAGATATAGAAACATGGATATTAATGGTTCTTAGTTCACCAGTTCCAGTTCCAGGTAAAACAAAAGTTGAATTAGAGGTATGTTATATTTATATTTATTTATAATATTTATATTTATTTTTAGTTATTACCAAAAGAATTTATGCCAATGGTTACATTAGCATTACCAGATCATACAAGATTTTCTTTAGTTGATTTTCCACTTCATTTACCATTAGAATTATTAGGTGTTGAGACAACATTAAAGTTATTATCAGGTGTTATGTTAGAATATAAAATTATTTTACAATCAACAAATTATAATGCCGTTAGTATGTGTGTTATGGCATTAGTTGCTTTAATGTATCCTTTAGAGTATATGTTTCCTGTAATACCACTATTACCATCTTATATGCCTTCTGCTGAAAATATATTATTAGCACCAACACCATTTATTATTGGTTTACCATCTTCTTTTTTTGCCTTTAAAAATATTGAAGTACCAAATGATGTTATATTAGTTGACTTAGATACTAATGAAATAAATATTCCTGAAGATATGGAAATACCTGAATTTCCACAACCAGAAAGAGATAAATTAAAGTATGATTTTGAAGTTGCATTAGGTAAGGTATCTAATGCATATAATAATGAAAAAAGATTACTTGGGGAATTGGATGAGGATGAAATTGATATTGCTGTTCGTGTTGCTATGATTAATTTTTATAACAGTCCTAATATTTTTCTTAATTTTTCTGAACATACAAGAACATTAAGATTATATCCACGTCCTGTTGTTGCATTACAAATAGAATCATTCCTTCAAAGTCGTCCCGTCAAATCACAATTTATTAAAGATTTATGTATGACACAATCAGTAGAGTATTTTGCAGAATGTTCATTATGTCCAAGAAATGAGACATATGTTAGGGTACAAACAGGTATACAACAAGCATCACAAATAGGTGATAAATCTAAATGGTTTCATGAAAATTTAATGCCTATACATTTCTTAGTTTATCCTGATAATTCTACTATAAAAGAAGCATTAGAAATGACAAGAAAAATTGGTACTAATTTACCAAATGAATCAGAAGCAGAAGAAAGTAGTTCTGAAATTGAAGGTTCTAATGTATTAGATGAATTATGTAAAAATGATGAAATAGATGAAAGTGACAAAAATTCTGAAGTTAAACCAATTGCACATGTTAATCATATTTTTTGTCCACCATCAAAATTAGAAATTCCTGATAATATTAGTGTAAAATCTTATGGTAGTTCTGTTAGTAGTGGAAGAAGTACACCTGATAGTGAATCTGATGTATCAGCAATAGATAGTGAACCAGATTTTGCTAGAATGGCTAAAAATATGGTTTTAAAAAGAGATGATAAAGGTTATATGGCATTTGAAAATCAACCATCAATATTATCAAAAGATGATAATGAAAAAAAATCAAATGATGGATCATATATATCTAAACCATCAAGAATAATTCGTAGACCTCAAATAAAAGCATTTGGTATTAAAGGACTTCAAACAATGACAGATTCTGGTGAAAAAATGCTTGGTCCAAATTTAATGAATACAATAAATGGATTTACAGAAAGAAGTTCTGATATGTTGTCACAAATGATAAGTAAAACAACTCCAAAAGCACAAGCTTTAAAAGAAAAAACAATGCGCCCATTACATGAAGTAACAGGTCATTCAACAGAACAAGAAAAATCTGATAAAGAATCAAATTTAGCTGCATCTCAACAAAGAAAAAATCAACAAATTGTCAAAGATGCATGTGATCAAATATTAAATGGAAATAGTATTGGTGTTTTTACATTTCCAAAAGTTAAAAGATTAATGGAAGATGAAAGTTTAAGAGAATTAGTGTGTCAAAAATTAAATTTAGGATTATCTATAAAATATACAGAAGAAGAGTATGAACAAAATTTTAAATTAACAAAAGCACAATATAAAGGATATTTAAAAATATTACAAGCATGTATACAAGGATTAGAAACATCATTTAACGCAAATGGTTCAAGTGGATTAGCATCAATTCTTCATGTTCTTGAAATTGCTCATTGTGTTTTTTGGTTTAATTCTGATGGTTTAGTAACACCAAATAATGAAACTGATAACATTGTTACAACACCATCATCAATTAATTATAAAATTAATTTACAAGATGAACATACACAAGTTAAGTTACCTGCTACATCTTATGATACAAAACAACATAAAAGTTCATTAGATATAAGTAATAAAGACAAAAAAAGTCAAAATATTGAAAAATGTGAGGAAAGTGATAAAAATATACCACCTCCAATACCACCAAGACCTGTAAGACCACCACCACCTAAACAAGAAACAGGTAATAAAAATAATTTAGCTAGAATAAATATTAATTCTAATGAACAAACTAAACTATTAAGTATTGTAAAAAATTGTGAAGATGGTGAAAAAACACCAATAATATTAAATCCTAATGAACCAAAAGGACCGGTTTCTTTTACACCTCTAACAAACACTAAAGATACTCCAAATCCAAATGGACAAATACCACATTTACCAAGATCAGCTAATCCACCTAAAAGTTTAACATTTACAAGACGTTTATCTGGAACAACAGATAATTATATACAAACACCAACAAATATGGCAAAACATTTCTTATATGTTGATTTAATTGGAAGTAATAATCCATTATGGCAAAATATGACATTTTGGGAGAATGGTTTTTTTGATGTTGTTGCACAAGAAAGAGATAAAATTGGTATGGATCAGGAACCATCAGAATTGATTGATCGTTATAGTAGTTTAAGTGATACAGAAAAGAAACGTCTTGAGTTAGATGAAGATAGAATTTTAGCAACACTTCTTCATAACATGACTGCTTATATGGTTATGTGTGGTACTGATAAAAAATTAATTCAACAAAAAGTTAGAAGACTTTTAGGTAAAGCACATATTGGATTAATTTATTCTAAAAAAATTAATCAACTTCTTGATCAGTTACCAAATGAAGCAACAAATGAAATTCCATTAAAACCATTAGTATCAAGATTAATGCAAAAACAATCTTTTGCTGTAAATATTGGTTCAGATAGTGATTGTCAATTAGCATTTATGGAAGTATGTGATGATGCTGTTGTATTAAGAGCTGTAACAGGATCAATTATGGAAAGATGGTGGTATGAAAGGCTTGTAAATATGACATATTCTCCAAAAACACGTGTATTATGTATATGGAGAAAAAAGGATGATCAAGTTTATATGCATAAATTTTATACTAAAAAATGTAGACAATTATATAATTGTATGAAAGCAGCAATGGAACGTGCTGCAGCAAGAGGAAAAGTAACAGTTGCTGGTCGAGATTTAGAAGGTGAATTTCCAGTACATGATACTACAGTTAATCAAGGTGGTTTGTTAACAGTTAGGATAGATGGGATAAAATTAACTTTTGCTAATTGGAATCATTTTATTGATTTAAAAGATATCAAAAAATGTAACACTTTTGGTGGTAATCAATTTATGATTGAAGAATTTAGTAAGTTTATTTTAAAAAAAAATATAAAATATTTTTTTATTTAAGATCGTGAAAAACAACAACTTGAACAGAGAAGATTTTATTCAAATATGGTAAGTTTTTAATTTTTTTATATTTCCTTTTTTTAACATATTTGTGGTTGTCTTTGTGAATTTTTACACAATTATAGGCTCGAGATATTATTTGGAATCTCCATCGAATTTTCTCAGTTATAACAACACTAAGTGAAGAATTGCCAAAGAAAGAATTTGAAGAAAAAAATGAAACTGCAATATTAGTCAATCATGAAATTCCAAAATTTATTCCATTACATTTATTAAAAATATGCGATTAAAAATAACCTGTTATTGTAACTTTATATTTATTTGTATATAATTTATATTATAAATATATACTATTTTTTAATTTTTAATAATTTTTACCGTATTTAGGCTGACCAAATATGTTATGCAGTATTATGTTCATTCTCATTTGTTGCAACCAGTCAAAAGAATGATTTGTTAAAAGAAGGAAAAGAATAAAATTTGTAAAAAAATTTTTATCATTTTATTTATATTTTCTTTCTTATATATGGCAAAACAAAAAATTTTGATATTGAATTACTATAAAAATACATTATATTACTTTTAATAACCACAAACTTATTTAGATTTTTATATAATTATATATTTTTATATACCAAATATATAATACAATTTTTGATTTATTTTTTTTTAAATATTAAAGCATTAATATTAATACAAATAATAATTTTTATCATTTATTCAAAAGTTAATAAATATGGTGAATATTTTACTTATTTTATTTTTACAAAATATTTATAATCATTATCAAATTTTACCTAAAATTAGTATTATTTATTATAAAAAGCAATTGGTAAGAAGTTAAAGGTGTACTGTAGATATACTATTAAAATGTTTTGTTTTTTTATACTAAATAATGTAAAAATTAATCTAATTAACAATGTACTGTCCTTTAAAATTTCTAAAAAATAAAAGTGCTTTAAATTAGTAAAAATATTTTTATGATAAATAAAAAATATTTTTTTCAATACATACAAATGAATAATTTAATCTTAATTAAAGTACATTCTAAAAATACTTTTTTTGAATTAAAACTTTTATTTTTTGATTAAAGAATATTATATAAATTTAAAAATAATATTAAATATACTTAAAAATTATAAAAAAAAAGTAATAATATTGGAAAATAAATATAATTATAGTAGTCAATATTGATATTTTTTAAAATTTTTTATTTTCAAATATGAAAACTCATTATTTTATTATATCTATTATCATTTTGTTTTTCCATTTGTTTTCAAAAATTAACTACTTTTTAATAACTAAGTTTATATTTAAAAAAATTTTTTTCAAAAATCACAAGCAATAAAAGAAATTAACATTTATTAAAAAGTATAATTGTAAAAAGTTAAGCCTAAGTATTATAATTAATTTAATTTAAAAAAAAAAAAATTTATTTAATTGTAACTAGCAATTGCTTTAATATTTCTTTTTTTTATAATAAAGTACAAATTGAATAATATTTTTTTAATATTACAAAAAAAATAATCTCACATATGTTTATGTTAAAGCTATTGTTAATACTAAAAATTTTAAGTTTGTTATTTACATGAAAAAAGAAAAATTTAAAAATAGTAATAGAATTAAATTAAATTTATTTCGATAGTAATAAACAAGTATATTAAAAAATTTTGTTTTTTTTTAATTTTGAAAAAAAATGTTTTTTTTATACACTAAAAATATCTTAAGTAAATCAAATTTTTTAGCTTATTTTTGTTTACTACATTATCAATCGTTTTATGGTAAGTTTGTTAATTTTTTACATACTAAAAATAGCATTAAATAAAAAAATCTTTAAGCATATAATTATTTTATTAATATTTATTAAAAAATATATTTAAAAAGATATTTTAGTTTTATCTTATAAATATAACACTTTAAATGGTAGTTGGGAAGAAAATAATAATAATATAGAAACATTGTGTTTTTCATGTTTTTCTATTTATTCATCAAAACCATATTATTCATTAAAAAATATATCAAAATCAACACCAAAATATTCAAAAGATTATTATAACATTATAAATTTTATTAATAAGGTAATTTTTTAACTTTAAAAGTATATTTAAACAATAAAAATTTATATTATAGAGTGGTTTAATAATTCCAAATTACATTTATACATGTGCTAGTGTTAACTCATTTAAAGAATCCTTTCATTTGCTACGTGCAAATATTCGAGTTTGTAAAAATGGAATAAAGAATAAAGGAATTTGCACTAAATGGAAAGGAAATTATCAAGGTAAAAATTTTGTTTATCGTGAATGTTGGGATAAAATGTGGTTGAAACCTAAATCATTTATAGTACCTAATCAAGAATATTGTATAGAATCAAATTTTAATAATAATTTAACAACACCCTTAACCAATAATATTGTTTGTTTTTGTGGAAATGACCTCTGTAATAATGGAGATAAAAACAAAGTTTATTGTTTTTTTATTTGGTTGTGTTTTATACTGTATTTTTTATACCATTAAAACGATTTATTATCATAAACACACGTTTTACTAACTTGTTTTTCATTTAGATTAATACCAAAGTAGTACAAAAATTAATAGTTTATTATATTTGAACAATTTATTAATTTTGTGATATAATTGCTTTGACAGATGTAGAATTTAACTTTAATATAAATTTTTTTTTATCAATTACAAACAGTCTTTAGTCTTTCACACTTTATTTTTTAGTTGATCTGATTTTAATATAAGTTAAATAAAACATTCTACAAGTTATTGCCTTTAATATGTTGAAAGAGAAACATAAAAGTACCAAAAAGATAACATTTTATTACTATTTGTAAGTTTTTATAAAAATTAAAGATGTATTTATATACAAGTTTGTTAATTTTTTTACATTAAAATTATCTTCATTATCTTTATACCGTAAAATCAATCATTTTAAAAAAAGCCCTTTTAATGTTTTCCACAAAATTAAATTAATTTGTAAAGAGGTGGAGGTTACACTAAATTAAATATATAAATATCTTAAAAATTAAAAATTTTTATTGTTTAATCATGTACAACTTAAGTAATACTTTTATTTCAAGTGGAAAATTTTCATACCAATGGGTTTTTGATATTTTAAAATCAAAAGATAAAGATTTTAAAAAATTTTTATACCCTAATAATAATTTAAATCAAAATGAAAAAAAAATTGTTAAGGTACATTCTTTTGATTTAAGTGACGGAAAAGGGTGTTTTTCTGAAGTTTTAAAAGTTATATTTACAGCTAGTGATGGAAGTAGTTATCATACTATTTTAAAAATACCTGGTTCATCTCATTTTGAAGATGCTATAAATAAATCTTTGTCTGTTGATGATAGTGGTAATGTATTTAAGGTATGCTTTTTGTCTGATATATTTTTATAACTTTATTCATAGACATGTGAGGAAATGAGAGATTCAATTGTAAAAATGCATAATAGAGAATGTGATTTCTATAACAAAGTTAAATTTGTTGATTGCCCACTTCCCAAAGTATTTAAAGCTGTTCAATGGCAACCAGAAAAAAATGCTTATGGATGTATATTAATGAAAGATTTAGGAAAGAAAGGAAAAATGCAGAATATATCAGAATCATTAACACTGGGTCAAATAATGAGTGTTATTGAAATTATTTCAAAACTTCATTCATTTTCTATAAAAAATATGGAAAGAATTCAAACGTATGATATGTCATTTCCATTGACAAATAATGATTTGGATAAAATTATTAAAAAAAATGTTAAAACTCTGTCTGCAAAATATGGATATTTGTTTGGAGATTTATTCCAAAATGTTCTTCCATTTATATCAACAGAAAAATTTGCTAAGTATGTAAATGAAATGTCATTTGTTAACTATAATCTTCCAGCTTTATTGAATCACGGTGATATATGGACAAATAATATTTATTTTAAAGTTGATGAAAATGATTGTATTACAAATGAAGTTTGTGCTATGTTAGATTGGCAACTTTTACATCTAGGTAATCCAACATCAGATATTGCCAGATTTTTAATGATATCAGTAAACGCTGATATTAGACATCAATACTATGACGCAATTTTTGACCATTATTATAATGTTTTATCCAAAGAATTAGGAGATATTCCAGTACCTTTTTCATTAGAAAATTTTAAAGAATGTTATCAATTTAGTCAACTTTTTCAAACATATCAGTTGATTTTAATGGTATCAATTTTTACAAATAATATTCCTGATGAAAATGGAAAAAGTAATATAAATCGAAAATATAGAGAAGATATTTTACTTCTTAGACTAAAACATGCTTTAGAAGATTCTGTTAAAATTATTGAAAAAAATTTTAAAAATTTTGAATATGATTTTTAAATGATAAAAAAAAAATTTTAAATAAATAAAACTACAGTATCAGTAAGTGATTAAGAAATATATGTAAAAAAATTACAATTCTGTTTTTGCGTTCTTTTCACTTTTTTTATTATAATCTTTAGGTTTATCTTGATCTTTAGATTTTTTATCTTTTTTTGTTTTATTTTCTTTAGTTTTTTCCTTCTTAGCTTCTTCAGCTGCCTTTTTAGCAGCTTTAGCTTTTGCAGCATGTGGACATCCTTCAATATCATCTTCTTTTTTCATTTTCTTATTTTTTTTTTCTTTTTCTACATCTTTTTTTTTCTTTTCTGTATCTTTTTTCTTTTCTGTGTCTTTTTTCTTTTCAGAATCTTTTTTCTTTTCTGTATCTTTTTTCTTTTCAGAATCTTTTTTCTTTTCAGAATCTTTTTTCTTACCTGTGTCTTTCTTTTTCTCAGTCTCTTTTTCAGACTTCTTTTTGCTTTCACTTTCTTTCTTTTTATTTGCATCTTTTTCATTTTCAGATTCTTTTTCTTTTTTACCTTCTTTTGTTAAGTCATTTTTCTTTGATTTCTTTGCTTTTTCATCTTCATCTTCTCCGTTAAAAACTTTTAATGCTCTTTTCATTCCTTTAAGAACAGATTTTATTCTTGGATAATAGTAATGATTATGTGGATAATCTTTTTTGTTATCAACAGGTAGTAATGTACCATCATTTGATAAAAAGATAATTCTTGGGATATACATACCATCTGGTCCATATTTTGGATCTTCTGGCTCTTCATCATCTTCCAAATTTACCATAACAAACTTTTTAGATTCTTCTACAATTTTTTCTTGTTCTGGATCATCAAAAAAACTTTTCTTAAGAAGTTTACAAGCATTACACCATGTTTTGTGAATTATCAATAAAATGGGTTTATTAAGATCTTTAGCAATTTTTTCTGCATTATCCCATTCAACCCAATCAATTTCAGTAGGAAAGCCATGTGAAAGGTCTTTCTTTTTTACTATTTTTTCTTGTTCTTTCTTTTTATCATCTTTCTTACTTGATATTAATGTTATAACAGAGATTAAAAGTAAAATAATTAATTTATTGCTAATTATCATATCTTAAACAAAGAAAAATTAATTAAAAATAATAAATTAAATGAATAAAATTAAATATAACCAACGATTTTAATAAAACAATCTTAATAAATGTTTTAATCTAAATTATTATTTCTGTTTAATACAATGAAGATAAACTAAAATTATATTAGGTCAAGGTATAGATAAATAAGATGTATTAATATAAAAGAAAAACTTTTTTTTTTATATAAAATACCATTTTAGTAAAAATAATAATAATAATAATATATATGTATTTCATTGAAAGGAAAAATAAACCAATTAACTATATATTTAAAGGAAAAAAATTTTATTTATAAATTGAACTAATTTTTATAGAAAAATGTTAATATAGACTAGATTTGTATAAAGATCTCTGATTATTTACAAGATAATCTTTAAGAAATATATAATTATTAAAATAATTCTATCCATTAATTTAATTATCCAAAAATCAAGTTAAAATATTATAATATTTATAAAAATCATATAAAAGTTTCTTTCTTTTACACATAATAAAAAAGATCCCTTTCTTTTTATCACTATAACTCTATTCTTATGACAATATAATAAGAAAAGTAGTAAAAAATTGTTGCTATATAACTTTAGTATTTTATCTAATATTAAATTAAATATTACGCTTATTATTAATAATAAAAATACATACATATTTTAATTTTAAATATATATTGAAATTTAATAAAAATAATATTAATATTAATAAAAATTTATTAAAATGCAGATATTAGAATAAAAATTCAAAGAATATATTTATTTTAATATGATTTTGAACTGCCAACATAATCTATCATCTATTTTATTTTTCTATACAAATATTTAAGTTAAATACACATCAATTTTTCTTCTTTACTATTGTTATTTTAGTTATAAAAAATTATAACCAAAATATTATTTGGATAGGTATAAATTATTAAACAATATTTTTCAAATTAATTTGACATAATTTTTATATTTGAAGATAAATATGTTAAAAATTAAATTTTATAATGTTCATTTAATTTTAATAAATCATTTTTTTAATTAGTTGTCTGAAGGTAAAAAAAAATTTATTAATTTCTAAGACTTTTTATTATGATTTATTTGTTAAAGCACTTATTTTGAAGATATAAATAAATATATTTAAAAATGAATGTAATTACAATATAGACGTGTTTATTTTGTTTTTGTTGATTTAAGCGATAATATAGCTAACTATCAGGCTTAATGGGATTAGTCAACTTAAAAATTTAGTCTTAGTCTAGTTCTTATTGACATATATATATATATTTTAGTATGCTTAGGATATAAATTTTTTTCTAAATATATTTGTATCTTTTATAATATCTTTAATATATATTTTCATTATTTTTTGATTCTTTTAATTCCTCTCCATTGATATGTTCATTATTTTTATATTCATCTTCATTATTAAATTCTTCATTTATATTTTTATTTATTTTTTTGTCTAAGTCATGTAATTCTATTTCTTCTTCCTCTACAATTACATTAACTTCAGTTTCATTGCTTGTTTTTAACACTTCTTGTAATTTGCGGCAACTATTATTATCTGTTGATATAGATTTTTGTTCACAGACATTAGTAGAAATATTATTTTTATTATCTTTATCAATTTCAATAGATGTAGAATTTAATTTTGGTAAATGTTGTTTATTATGACTCATACTAGAATTAATGCCATTTAATGATTCAATTAATGTTTGAATTTCATATTTAACACGTCCATTACATTGCCCTTCATTAGAATTACTATTTCCAATAACTCGACATGTTTTCATTTGAAGTAGTGCTCTAAAAGGAGATCTACAAATAGGACAATTATTTTGTTTATAACGTAATGTTTCAGCACAATTATTACAAATACATAAATGGCGACATGGTAAAATAACAGTATCACGAATGTCAGACATACAAATAATACATTCACTTCCATTTTCATCAATCATTGATGTTTCATATTCTTTATTTTCAATTCCATAAACTTCTTGTAGTAGATATAATACACCATCTATAAACAATTTTTGTCTTTGTGGTTTTAACATTAAAAATGAATTTTTATCATTAGATTTAACAATATTACAAAATGTTAATTGTACATGTTCATTATGTGAGGTTTCATTTTTTTCTCCAATACTTCTTATTTCTATTACAACTTGTGAATAGGATGATGAAGAGTTATCATTTGACTCACTATTTTCATTAAAATTTTTTCCTACAGCAATTATATTGTAATCATCTGGTTTGAAAGAAAATTCATTAAATAAAATATTTGAACCTGTATCAAAATAAAATTTTTCAGATGATAGTACTTCATTTTTTTCATACATTAAACTTAATGCTAATCCATGAATATATTCTTTAGCATGAAAATGAATTTGAACATAACAAGGTGAATCACAATCAAAAATAAATTCTAATGATACTTCACTATCATTTTTATCTTTTTTTTTACCAAAACAAATTGAATTACGACGAATGTTGACAAGTGTATTTAATGTAGCGATTGTATCTGGACCGGGTTGAATTTCATAAGGAAACTATATAAATAATTATTATTTAAAAAAAAAAAAAAATTAAAATAAACATACATGTGTCGGTTTACTACCAACATGTTCTAAATCTACTAAATCACCAAATAAAAAATTGTCATGTTTAATAGATTCATATATTCCACCTCCCATTAAAAAGTGTGAACCAAAAACTGTTCCATCACTTTTTGGTTGAAAATTTTCAATTTCTGTTCCCTCTTCAGTATATCTTGTATTTGTATTATCAGAAGTACCTCTTCTCCTAAAAATAGAATTATTTCGTGTATTTGAAGTTATTTGACCCATAATCTAAATCGATTTAATTTAAAAAAAACTAGAAAAATGTTTTTTTCAAAAAAAATTCTCTCTTATTTCTTTTCTTTTTTAAATTTATCCCAATTATTTCTCACACAATAATAGTTATAAAAGAAATTATTGAAACTAAAAATAAAATGGCATTAAAGCATAAAGTATTGTTAAATAAAATTATACTATCAAATTCTATTTACATAAAGAAGGTAAAACGAAATTTTTTTTTTTAAATATGTGTTTAAAATTCTATAAAAAAATGTTGAATGAAAAACTTATACATTTATGTGAATTGAAATAACAATATTAAGGTACTTTAAAAATAACAATAAAAAAAGATATGTTAGTTGTAAGAAATATATCATTTTTAATGCATGAATTGTTTTAAACAACAATATTTAAAAAAAAAAAGAAACTTTTAATAATAAAATATTAAAAAAAAAATTATTTTTTTTAATAAATTAAAATAATATAATCTTTTAATTATTAAATATTTGTAGTAAAATATTTTAAAATTTCTTACAATTTAAAATATATAATGATTAGTACTATTTTTTTTTCTAACAAATAGTAAAATTATTTTATAAAATATTTTAACAAATCTATAATATATCTTTTATTTCTAAATCAGAGAACTTTTTTGCGCAAATGGTACAAATAAAAGTTGCTCCTTACAACGATAATCAAAAATAAATAGTATATATGTAGACGTTTTAAATTTATTATATTTGGTGTATTATAAAACTCAATTTATGGTTGTTATAATAATATAGACAATAATAAAATATTTCTAAAAATTTATTAATTTAAAATAGATAAAATTAAGGTATAATAAATATATTTAAAAAATAATTACAATTTGTTTATGTAAAAAATCAATTTTATATATTCTTTAATAGTATATAATGTAGGTAAATAGCTAATATTTTAAAAAATTTTAAAATAAATATAACATTAAATATTTAGTAATTAACATTTAATTTAATATATAAAATTGACAAAAATATCGCTAAAAATACCAGTTTTGGTTGATTATTTTTAAAATAAGAAACGTCACAAGACAACTGGTCAACTATATATAGTTATATATAAATAAATAGAAAAAATTTAAATTGGTTTTAATAAGGTATAAATGGATTTATTGATGTAAAATTAGATAGAATCTAATAACATTGACCTAAACACTAACAATAGGCAGGTGATACACTCGTCCAATTTTTATAATGCTAGGTAAAGATGGTCATTTTTCTATATACAATATCAATATTTTATTAAATCAAACAACATTAAGTAACATCCTATTTTACTATCTAAATAATGAGAATCACGTATCTTTTTATACAATGCTAGTATTTTCAATTATCAATAAAATGATAAAAAAAATTTTTACAATTATTGTTAATAAATCAACTTTGTTATAAATAATCTATAAGTTGTATTGTACAAAAATAATATTATTAAAAATATTATATATATGTTTATTTTTCTTATTATAAATAAAAAGAATATAATAAATTTTATTTATTATAAATGAATAATATATTATACCTAAAACTAAAGTTAGAATTTTTTTATTATAAAATATTTAATAATATTAAAAAATGACTGAAGGTCTTTTCATAAGTCTTTCTTATTATTTGCCCTTGAAAATTAAATATAAAATTGTAAGTTTTGAATTTATTTAAAATGCTCTCATCTAACACATTGAGAAGAATAAAGAACTATGTTTAATATTAATAAAAAAAAGATATATATAATATAAAATGTATAATAAAAATTGTTAAAAAGAAACTTTTTTGATTTCTTAAAAAAAATGATCTTCTCTAGCTGAATGAGACTATTTAAACCAATTTAGAAAAAAATTTAGAAAATATTACATATATTATACAATTAATAGTGTAAGTATAAAAGTAAAGAACAAATATTATATAGATAAAAAGTTAAAAAAAAAACATATTTAATTTCTGTTTATTATTTAACATAAAAAATTTTATAACATAAAGGAAAGTTAGTTTTACAAAAAATTTTTAATTTAATTTGGTATATAATAACTTTTTTTTAACCATTTTATAAAATCACATTAAATATAATAAAGTTTAATAAATTTTTTTATAAATATAATTTTATAATAAAAATTAATTTTAATATTATTATAAAAAGTATTTCAAATGTTATAAACAGGATGTCTAAAAACTAACTTAACATTAAAAAGTTTTAATAGGTTTTTTAAAAATTAAACATTTTTTTATTGACATTAAATTGCTAAACTATAAAAAAATTCAAACCTTTAACTTTATTATAACTTAGTAGTTACAAAAACAATTCTATCGTGTAAATCAAAAATTTTTATTTTTAAATTTATTAATAAATTTTATGTAATTAATAATATTATACCATATTGAATAAAGTTTTAATTAAATTTGGTATTTTATTTATTATTTTAATATTAAAACAAATTATATTAAAAATTGATTTTTATTATAACAAAAAATGCAAAGTTAATTGATTGCTGAAATCTACATTTAAAGATAGTTACATAATTTATTACAATATATGAAAAAATTTACAAAAAAAAGAATTACATAAAATAATATAATAATATTAAATAAATTTTTTTTCTAACCTAATTTTATAATGATTATAATTAATAAATTTAATAAATGAATATCTAAAATGGAAATAATTAAATAATTGAAGGTTCATCAATAATAAAAATATTTACTTCCACTTACTATACACTGACAAATTAAGTATCTTTTAACAATCATTATTTTTTATTGCACAATTTTTATTTACTTAAAATTAAAATAAAATTGAAATGCAATTAAGAAAAATTTTATATTTAAAAAGCCATTTTCAATTTAAATGGTATTATTTTTTTAATTATTGTTATAAAAAAAATAAATAGTTGTGATCTATAAAAACTGTTACTATATAATGCTTTAAAAATTAAAAAATATAAATCATAAAAGCAATTTTTAAAATTTGATATTCTTTTACAGTAAGAACACTAATAAAATAGAAACTAACTTGTAAACAAAATAAATAATTTACAAATATTTACTTTTTAAAAAATATTAATGTTTATTTATCTAACGAATTTTTATTGTTAAATAATTTTTATAATAATACATAATTTTTTTCATAAAAATAATAATTATACAAACTTTTATAATATTATCACTCT
Organism: Strongyloides stercoralis; assembly: GCA_029582065.1. NCBI lineage: Eukaryota > Metazoa > Nematoda > Chromadorea > Rhabditida > Strongyloididae > Strongyloides > Strongyloides stercoralis. The sequence continues at coordinate 4,357,632 of JARPTA010000002.1, forward strand.
TTATTAACTCTATTTCATTAGTATAATCTGTTTTTTCTATGTTAATAGTTGATTTACAAATAAAATTTCTTTTTCCACTTATAAGGTATAATTTTTTTTAAAGGTAAACTTTTTATATTGCAAACAGCGTAATTTTTATAAATCTTTATAAAAAAAGTTAAAAAAATTGTAATAATCAAAATTACACATAGTCTTTTTATTATTTTGATAACAAAAACGACGTTAACTAAACATATTTTTTACAGTAAATCATATATTCATTTAAAAAAAAAAACAAATAATGAAAAAAAAATTGAATAGAAATAATTATTATTTTATAAATATAATTGAATTTACTAAGTTTATTTTAAAATTTTTTGTAACTTTTTTATTATCAAATTATTTTTTACATAAAATAAAGTATTTTTAAATTATTTTATTGAGTTGACAATCATACATATGCAAATAATGGTTTTATCTATAGTTGTGCTTTAGTAACCATATGCTGAACTATATCAAAAAGTAAATTATATACTTTAATTTACTATAATAATAATTACTTTTTTTAAAACATAAAATTTTTAGTAGGTTTTTTTTTCTAACTTATTACAAAATTTTAAAGTATTACATATAATATAATTTTCTATAACATTAAAAATAAACCTTTTTAAACACATAATACAATAATATTTTTTTTAAAAATTAATAAATGGTAACTAAATTGTAGCAAAAATATAAATTTATGTAACACTTTTGTGCAGTTTATTTTATTAAACTTTAACTTTAATAAAAATTATTACATTAGATACAAAAAAACCATTTATTTAAAATTAGATATTTTAATATATAATTAAAAGATAAAAAAAAAGTTGCTTTCAAATATGCATTATTAGAAGTATTCTAAGGAAAGTTTAATTTCAAACTTTTTTCCATTATGTAATTAATAATAAATTTAAAGTACTTGTGTTGTTAAAAAATTAAAAATCAATGATAAGAATATTAATAATGTCAAGTTTTTAAAAAAAGTAATGTTTTATTTATTAAAATAACAAAAGTTACACACTATTCTAAAGTTTTTGATTCGTGATACAAAAAAAAATTTAATTTTTTTTAATAGTAAGGTATCCTTATTAGATAGATAAAAAAATAATTTGTAAATATATCTTTAAATTTAATAAAAAAAAAAGTTTAAAATCATAAAAATCTTTTTAAAATTTAAACTGATTTTAAAAAAATAAATGAAAGTTTTGTATTTAAATTTCAAGCCAACGAACAGTTAGATAAAAGTCTTGTTTTAAAAATCTATTAAAAGCACGTTTCCTAAGAAATTCAAGCAATTTTAATGACCTAAAACAAGTAAAATTTTAAATTTCTACATTAGTATCCATAATAAATTAAGCTAAAGGATATATTAACAAATACAAAATATTAGTTTCATATCTTTTTATTGCGTTTCTGTAGAGCTTCAGAAAAATTTTGACAAACTTTGTGTGCCTAAACTACTACAGAATGTGTAAAAGGTAACCCGGTATGTTTTTAAACTTTGATAGCTTTTTTTTTACTTAATATTTTCTTATGATTTTTTTTTTCATCTAATAGAGAATTTTCAAAAATATAATATATTACTAGATCGTTCTTAAAAAACAACTTTAAATAAGACTAAACATATAACTATATTATGATATTTTTAAAAAATCAGATGCAGATATATAGCAATCGCGACGATTGTTTAAGATCTCTTTTTTAAATATTAGTTTGTTACTAAAAATTAACTTTAATAAATTAATTGTTTCTTTAGCTGTATGTTAAATCACTTACAATAATTGTTTTAGCAAACTTATATTCAAAAAAATATAAATTAGTAATTTTTTTTATGTAATGCTACACTATAGAATTACTTACTTATTTTTTACGTATTGAAATAAAGGAATAAGAAAAACAATATGAAATTAATAATTTTAAAACTTACAAATTTAATAATTTTTAAAATATAATATTCTCTTAAAAATCTTTTTAAATACAATCATTTTTTTTATAAAAAAAAATACTTTTGAACTAGTAAAAGATAAAAATTTGAAACATTTTAATAGTTTAAAAAATGTATTTTTAAAAATATTTTAATTAAAAATTAAAAAAAATTTTAAATGTGACATTTTTCTTTACTTGCTTATCTAGAACATAATCTTTTAATATTAACTATATAATTTTATAGATTATTCTCTATCAGATAAAAAGAAATTCATAAAAAAAAAGTAAAAAAAAATTTATTAAAGTTTTTAAAAAACGAGGAACGATTTTTGGGTCATTTTATATATTTAACTTAATAGTTAAACTTTTTTTTGTTGTTTTTTTACGTAGAAAAATTTTTTTAAAATAAATTATAAAATTGAAACTTCATTTAAAATGGTTTTATTTAAAAAAATGTAACGTAAACTTAAAAAATTTAAAAAAAAAACAAAATAGTTTTATTTTTTTAAATCAACAAAATTGGATTTACTATATTTTTTTTAAAAAAAAAATTGTGAAACAATAGACTTCAGTAGAACTGATTATTATTAAAAAGTTTTTTTTATTTTTTTTCAATTAGTTTTCTTAGCGATTTTACAAAAATTAATTCTATGTAAACTTAAAACTTATTGAAAAAGCTTTTTTTGTAAAAAATAATTTACCTTGAAAAAATATTTATGTAAAAAAGAATATCATATTAGTTTTAAGGTCTCAAAACATTGTTTTTTACTACTTTCTCATCCTTAAGATTTCCCATTGGATAGAATACGCAACAAACGCGATAATTATATCCAGGACCAAGACTACATCCAATATCAGTTGCAGATTTCCAAACCATAATAACAAATTCTTGGTTATATGGATTACAAACTGGATTGTCGTAATTAAAATCCTTTTTAGTATAATGCCAATCATCAGTTGCTTCATTAGTTTTAAAAGCATTAGAACCAAAATTTAATCCAAATTGTGGATCTGCACTCTCCCAAGGCCTATTTTCTCTTTCATATTTTAGTACACACTCTTCAGCTTTTATTTCCAATTTACTATTAATTCTCAATGATTGAACTTTATATTTTTTACGATAATTATCTATACTATTATAAAGCTTAAAAAGAATATTATTTTTACTTTAAAACACTTACAGTTTCTAATCTTTTGGCATCTTCATCCTCTGTTACAGTTGTTGTAGTAGTTGTTGGTGATTTAGTTGATGTAGTCGTTGTTGCAGTTGTTGTAGTTGTTGTTGGTGATTCAGTTGATGTAGTCGTTGTTGCAGTCGTTGTAGTTGTTGTTGGTGATTCAGTTGATGTAGTCGTTGTTGCAGTGGGTTTAATTGTATTAGTAGTTGTTTCTGTAATATTATTACTAATTGTTGTAGAAATTGATTCTTTTGTAATTTTTTTTATTGATTTACTTGGTAGTTTCATAATTGGACTTACAGTTACTAATGATTTAGGCGTTATTACAACAGGATCAATAGTTCTAATAGTTTTTTCTCTAACGTTTACATTATATCCTCTAGATATTGAAAGTTTTGTAATTCTTTTTATTGGTTTTTTTCTTAATCTTATTATCGGACTTTTAATTGGTTTTTTTATTAGTCTTCTTAGAGGCTTTGTGTTTTTTAAAGTGTTACGTTTTATTTTACTATATTTATAAGCGTCTTTAAAAGTTCCAAATCGTTGGTGATTAACAACATATACTTTAGCACCATTTTTATGAGTAACTTTTATATGTCTTAATTTTGATTTCACAAAATTTGTAAATAAAATAAAATTAAAAATTAAAAATAGATAGCAACAAAGATTCATATAAAAAGTAATAATACTATGTTAAATGAATCGTTTTTATATAAATTTTTAATTGTTTAAATAAAAAAATATTTTAAAAATATGAACAAAATCAAATTTTTTTTTGTTTTTATTCAGTTATTATATAAAATTTTAAGAATTATAGTCAATATAAAAAATTTTTTTATTTAATTTGAATGTTTGTTATTAAATATTTTTTAAAAATATTTGTGTAATAATTATTATGAATTTGTAATAATATCAAGTAAAAAATAATTTATCAGTAATAAAAAAAACTTTCTAGAAAATTTATTTAAATAAAAATAAATAGTGATTTTATTAAGAAATTAGCTAAAAAGTATATCTGAAAAATTTTTTTAAACTTTATGCAAATAGTCAATTTTTTTTTTGAGCTAATTTAAATTCTATTCTATTAATCGTTTTATGCCATCTACTTACAAAACTGTCATAATAACTGTAATATTTTTTCAAAGCTTTAATAACAAATTTAAAGCTGTTCTAATATTAAATAGTACAGTGTAATATCAATACTGATTATATACAAGGATCACACATAAGTCGCAGTACTTTTTTAAAAAAATGAATAACTTTTTTTAAATTCATTTTTTTTATATGATAGAGAATTAGTAAAAGTAAAATATATTACAAGATTGTTTTCAAGAAAAAACTTTAAATTAGACTAAAAATATAACTTTATAATATTTTGTAAACCCGCTCACATCTATGTCAGAAATGGAATATGAAGTCATATAAAAGCCAATCTCCCTTAAGGACAAAATCACGCTTTACTCACTCTTATATAACTCATATTCACTTTTATTAAATTTAACTCAATTTACTCACATTTTGTATAATTATTATTTTATATTGTATCTCTAATTCTAAATAAAAACTTTAAAAAAAAGCTACACCTTATTTATAACTTAAATAAAAGGAATCCTAAAGAACTCCTGAAGGATCCTCACGGAGAACAATTTATATAAATTTTAATAATATAAAAACCTTTTTGTTTTAATTACTACATATTAGGTATTAATTATAGCTTTATATACAGGGTGTTCAAAAAGTAACCGGACATTTTTTTAAACTTTGCATAACTTTTTTTCTACTTAATATTTTTTAATGATTTTTTTTTTATCTTATAGAGAATCATCTATAGAATTATATAAATAATTTTTAAAATTTTTTTTAGAAGTATTTTTAAAAGTACGTTTTTTTAACTATTAAAATGTTTTTAATTCCTATCTTTTAACAGTTTAAAAACATTTTTTTATGTAAAAAATGACTGTATTTAAAAAATTTTTATGAGAATAATTTTAAGCTATTTTTATTCAAATACTAATTTTTAAAGTATGTGATATTTATAAAATCAATTATTTTTATCATTTATAAAAAAGAAGACCTAATCAATGTATTTTTTTAAAATTTAATGATTTTTTTATAACTACTTATTTATATCAACGATTTATAATAAAAAAAAAGATAAATAATTACTGTTAAAAATATTAAATAAAGAATAAATACACATAACCTATACTGTAAGTAAAACGATACATTCATATTTTAAAAATTTATAATTTTTTTATATTTTAATTTATAATTAATCATAATATAAACTTTTTAAAAATTTTTATTAAAGTTTACTTAAAACATTAGTTATTAATATAAACATTCAGTATTTTTTATCTAAAAATTAATTGAATATGTAACAATAATAAATTTAAATATTTTTCTATTAACTTTAGATAAGATAACAATATTTAAAGATTATTAAATTATATAAAAACTGATAAAAAAAAAAGTGAATAATAATATAAAACAACATTCTGTTTAAAATATTGATTTTGATAAATACTTTTAATTTATTATTGATAAATTGTATTGTTTATTTAACTATTTTTATATGTTTTTAAAATATTTTTTATTTTTAAAAATAAATTTTAATGGAAAAAAGGTTAGAAAATAAATAAATATATATACTTATTTTTTGAGTTTTATTTTTATTTATAGAAAATCTGAAACAAATATTTTAATAGAAAATACTGTAAAAGATAAAAATATAAAATCAAAAAAATGGTTTGAAGATGAAAATATTAGTAATGGAAATGAAACAAATTCATTTGATGAGTGGTGTTTTGTATTACCATGTTGTATGGATGAAGATGAATCATCAGATTTTGGACATCATGTATCAGTTTTTATGGTTGGATTAATTGCATTTGCAACTTTTTTTTGCGTAAATCTTATACTTATTTTAGTATTTTTGTTAGGATAAAAAAAAATAAATTATATTCAATTTTAGAGTTATTTTTTTTTGTTTTGTTAATTTCACGTTTTGTTATTTTAAATATATATTAAACATATTTTATATAATAAATTTTTTTGAAATAATAAAATTATAACATTATCAAATTATTATACTATATAAAATTTTTATGTCGATGAATGATAAAATGAAAACCTAACTTTAGAATGTTGTAAAATTTTATGGAGAAATGTAAAAACTTGATTTTATCATAAATTAAACTTTTTTAATATACAATTATGTTTTGTTTTAATATAAAATTTATGTTTATTACATGTTAATTAAAAATTAAAATATTATTAAAAGACAATTTAATTGTTTTATTATGGTATATTAATAAAAATAAGAAATGTTCATATAATCATTGAATCTTTATATTTGATTCTATATTAGTTTAATAAAAACAACAACCTTGAACAATGTAATAAAAGAACAGTTAAAAAGTTATGTATATAAATAACAGTAATTTTATTCAAATCTATCAGTTTTGACAAATTTTAATTTAATTTAATTTATTTAAAATGTTTGAAGTATCTAAATTATTAGAAGAAGAATTCTTAGAAGTTTTACCTAAATATCCATTTGAATTTATATCTAATGCAAAATGTCCAAGAGCTCCAAAAAAAAAAATTAATTTAACAATAAATGAAAAAAAGTTGGCAGTCCGTAATATCTTACGTTATGTCCCATCAAAATATCACCAAAAATTGGCAACTGAATTTGCTAAAGAACTTGAAGATTATGGACATATATATGCATATCGTTTTATGCCACCTTACTTTTTAAAAGCACCAAAAATTGAAAGTATTCCTGTAAAAAATAAGGAAGCAGCATCAATTATTTTAATGATATTAAATAATTTAGATCCTGAAGTTGCACAATTTCCAATGGAATTAGTAACTTATGGTGGAAATGGACAAGTTTTTTCAAATTGGATTCAATTTAGATTAACATTAAAATATTTAAAATTAATTAGTTGTAAACAAACATTGTCTTTATATTCAGGACATCCTATGGGAATATTTCCAAGTCATGAAAAGGCACCTAGAGTTGTAATTACTAATGGAATGGTAAGAAATTAATTAATATATTTAAAATTTTTAATTATTATATAATATTTAGATGATTCCTAATTATTCAACAAAAGAGTTATATGAAAAATATTTTGCTCTTGGTGTAACACAATATGGACAGATGACTGCTGGAAGTTTTTGTTATATTGGCCCACAAGGTATTGTTCATGGAACAACAATAACAATATTAAATGCTGGTAGAAAATATCTTTCATCAAATGATTTAAGTGGAAAAGTTTTTGTAACATCAGGTCTTGGTGGAATGAGTGGAGCACAAGCAAAAGCTGCTGTTATATCTGGTTGTATTGGTGTAATTGCAGAGATAAATCCATTAGCATTAAAAAAAAGGCATGCACAAGGATGGCTTGATATATATAGTGATAATGTAGATGATATTATTAATTGGATTAAAGAATATAAAAAAAATAAAAAATCTATTAGTATTGGATATTTAGGTAATGTTGTTGATTTATGGGAAAGATTATGTGTTGAGAAAGAAAATTTAATTGAATTAGGATCAGATCAAACATCATGTCACAATCCATATTATGGTGGATATTATCCAGTTGGATTGACATTTGAAGAAGCAAATAATTTAATATCTCAAGATAATAATAAATTTAGAGATTATGTTAAAAAGAGTTTAATAAGACATATAAATGCTGTTAAAAAATTATCCCAACGTGGAATGTCATTTTGGGACTATGGTAATGCACTTCTTCTTGAATGTCAACGTGCTGGTGCTGATGTTCTTGATAATAATAGTGATGATGGTAAAACATTTATATTTCCATCTTATATGCAAGATATTATGGGTGATATCTTTTCAATGGGTTTTGGTCCATTTCGTTGGGTCTGTACCTCAGGATTAGATAGTGATTTGAAAATAACTGATAAAATAGCACAAAAAATTTTAACTAATATTATGAATAGAAAAAATCTACCTAATAATGTTATTCGTCAATATGAAGATAATATAAAATGGATTGAAAATGCTGATAGGCATAATTTAGTTGTTGGATCTAAAGCACGTATTTTATATGCTGATCAAGAAGGTAGAACAGAAATTGCAATTGCTTTTAATGATGCTATAAAAGATGGTATTATTAAAGGGCCAATTGTTTTAAGTAGAGATCATCATGATGTTAGTGGAACAGATTCACCATTTAGAGAGACATCAAATATAACTGATGGATCTGCTTATACATCTGATATGGCAATACAAAATGTTATAGGTGATGCTATGCGTGGTGCATCATGGGTTTCCATTCATAATGGTGGTGGTGTTGGATGGGGTGATGTTATAAATGGTGGATTTGGTCTTGTACTAGATGGTACTGATGAAGCTAAAGAAAGAGCTAAACTTATGTTATTTTGGGATGTATCAAATGGTGTTGCAAGAAGATCATGGTCTGGAAATAATTATGCTAAACAAACAATTGAAAGAACAATGAAAAATAATGATAATTTAACTGTTACTATTCCAAATAACATTGATAATGATAATATTTTAAATAATCTTTTTTAACTAATATAAGAATTAATCGTTTTATAATTTTTTTTTGTAAATCGTAGTAATTTTATTTTATATATTTATTTATTTTTCTTAGTCATCATGATATTTTTAAATAAATAGACAATGAATTTCTTTTATTATTATATTTGCATAATTTTAAATGTTAAATTAATCTTTTACAATTTATTATATATTATAAGAAAATTTTATAAAAGTTATTGAAGTGTTAAAAGAAATATATAAAATTTTTCATCCTTAACTTATAATGTTTTATTTATATTACTTTCATTAAATGGCATATTATTTTAGGTAATTAAATAAATATTTTCATTGAAAATCAAAAAGTATATTATATTTACATTAAAGTTTACCATTATACACCAACGCTTTTTTCAATTAAATGTTATTGATAATAATATACCTATTTATCTTATCACAAATAAACCGAACAATTATTGGTTAGTAATGATTAATATTATTAACAACTTCAAATTACATTTTTATAATACGATAAAAAGTAATATTATATTGAATATAAAAGGTAAAAAATTACAGATACAAATTATTAAATAATCATGCATTTATTTTTATTAATTTCTTCAATTTTTATTTTAACTACAGCAATAAGTGAAAAAAAACGTGAATGTTATACATGTGACAATTTTTGTGATTGTTTATCACCAAAAAAATCAGTATGCCCTCTAGAAACATTTTGTTATGCACTTTTATCAACAAATTCTTCTAGTAAGTTGTATTAAAAATTGAAATTAAATAAAAATATATTTTTATTAGTTGTACATATGGGTTGTTCATTAGGCTGTGATTCCGTCAATAGTGATGGTTATAAAGAATGTTATGATTGCTTTGAAGATTTTTGCATACGTCCAAATTTGGATTCAGATGTTGATATAAAAAAATGTTTAAATCGCAAATATCGTAGTATTAAAAGAAATGTTAATAATGATAGAACATTTGAAACTTATCATTCCATTGGTAATGGTGCTAATCCAAATAGTCATGAAATAGGAAGTGGTGTAGATTTTAAAAATGACAAAATTGGTCAAGGTGCTAATCCTGGCGCCATAGGAATTGGTAGTGGTATTGTTCCAGAAAATAATAATATAGGACAAGGTGTAAATCTTAATAATGATAGAATCGGTCAAGGTGCCAATCCTGGTGCCATAGGAATTGGTAGTGGTATTGTTCCAGAAGATAATAATATAGGACGAGGTGTTAACCCAGATAAACCTAGTGTTGGAGGTGGTGTTATTTTTCAAAGATCACATAGGACTAATTTTGATGACCCTCCAAATAATTATAATCACCATATACCTAGAGAAATTAGCATTGGTAATGGTGCTGTGCCACAGTATCGTACACCTATTGGTCAAGGTGCTAACCCATCAACAAATGATGTTCAAAAAATTTTAAAATCAAATCTCTTATATTATATTTCATTATGTTTAGTTTTCGTATACTTTTTTTAATAATAATTAGACAAAAAAAGGTTATTTTTTAATTTTATGTTAAAAAATATTATTAAATAAAAATTAGTTATTGTTATTTTTTTTTATTAAGTATAAACTTTTCTACTAACAAGTAATGTTACTTCTGGATTTTGCAATATAAGTTCAATGGCACGTTTATGTGTCATTTCTTTTGTTGATATACCATTTATTTCAATAATTTGATCACTTAATCTAAGTCTACCATCTAAAGCTGCTGGACCATCATCAGCAATACGTAAAACAAATAGAGGCATTTTACCGAATTCCCAACCACCACGAATTGAGAATCCAAATCCTTTGTTACCTTTTACAAGACGAATTGATATTAATGATTCTGCGGCACTAACTTTATCCATCGATGGAAGAGGATTATAATGTGTACCAGAAGCAGAATACAATGGTGCACTTTTTTGATATATTGTACCTTGACCATATAATCCTTCAGTTTGTTTTGTTATTGAACAACTTTTTCTTTCATCATTTATATGAAATTTATCCATATCTATTGTTCTTATAGGATTATATTGTCTTCCATAAATTGGTAATAAATTATTATCATTATGATAATCTGTATCATAATCATTTTTAACATGTTGTGCATATTCTAATATATCATTATATTTTGCATTTCTATCAATAACAAGAAAACCTGTTGGATCAATTGTAAGACGAACTTGATAGCCTGAATTTTTTATAAGACTTATAACTTGTAAATGTGATAAATTAGTTGTAGGAATACCATTTACTGCTATAACATTATCACCTATTCTTATTTTACCATTTCTATATGCTGGAGTATTTGGAAGAACATTACCAATATAACTACCATTACGTTCTTTTAATGAAATTATAACACAACCAAATTCTTCTTCATCTTTTTTTGTTAATACAATATCATATGGTAATGATGAGTTTGGTAAATTATGTTGATTTAATGGTAATGATACAGACCTTGGTAAAATTCCATTAGCAATATTTTCAGAAAGCCTTTCTACAACTAATTTAATATGACCATTTTCAAAACTTTTTTTAATAAGTTCAATAGCTTTTTCATGTTTATAACCAATTACTGGTATATTATCTATTTCAACAATTTTATCACCAACTTTTAAACGACCATCTAAATCGGCTGCCTCACCACGTATTATTTCACGTACTGATAAATCTGTATTAGCTTCTGCACCACCATACAATCTAAATCCAAAACCATTGTGTTTTTTTATAAGATTAACAACAATTCTCTTTGAATCTCCATTATAATTAATTGGGACATATGTAGGAACATTAGTAAAATCTAATGTTGTATTTGATTGTTTAAGACGATTAAAATTATCATTTTTTATACTATTATAAAAATTATTATTTTGCATACCAATAACTGTTCTATCATTTCTTCTCCCACTTATTGTATTACTTTTTGGTCCTGGTGTTTTAGATCTTGAATTTGTTGTAATACTATTTTTTTGAAATGTTTCACCATACCTAAAACCAGGTGTTGGTGTTTTAGAACGATGTCGTACAGCTAATCTTTTTACAAGTAACGTTACAATACTATTTGGTGGATATTCATGTAATATACGAATAACTTCTTCATGACGTAAATTATGAATTTTTATATTATCTATTTCTAATATTATATCTTTTTCTTGTAAATTTGGACATTGTAATGGATGGATTATTGATTTTATTTGATGACCACCAATACTATCACCTAATGTGAAACCAAAGCCTTGATTTGTCTTTTTAGTTGCTATTGAAAAATAATTATATTGTTGTTTTAAGGAAGCAGATGATGCATAAATATTTTCAGTAACAACTTTATTATTAATAGGTATTAAAAATGGATATCCTCTACAAATTTCTATATATACAGTTTCACCAATTGGAATATTTCTAAAAATTTCACATGCTTCTTCTTGTGTTGCTCCAAGCATTAATTGTTTATTAACAGAAACAAGAACATCAGCTGGTCTTAAAACACCATTAATTTCTGCAGGACTATTAGGTATAATTCCTTTAATTTGTATAAATTCTTCCTTATCAGATCCTCCATCATTACCAATTAAAGTAAAACCTAACCCTTTGGGACCTTTAACAATAGCTGTTTCAAATATTTGACCTTTCAATTTTGATACATATCTAGTAAATTCATATTGTGATGTCAATGAACTATTAAAATTATCTCTATCATCAATTTTAAGATTTCTATAATTTTTATCAATATCATAATTATTTAAATGTTTTCTATTTATTGATATTGATGTGGTTGGGTCACTAACAATATTTGTCGTAACACTATTACTTGTATAGATTGCTTTTGTTGGATGTGTACCAATAAGTCCATATCCTCCCCCTTGTGATTCAGTCAAATTTTTTTGTTCTTTTTGTTGATAAATTTCAACATTGTTAGATTCCTCATTATGTGCATAATTATTAGAAAAATATTCATTTTGATTATTATAACCATCCTTTCTTTCTAATTGTTGATATGACGGCTTATTATATTGAGTTGTTTTTGTGTTGTGACTAAAAAAAATAATTTCTTCGAATAATTTGTTTGGCATTATTAATAATTTTTTTTTTAAATATTACTAAAAAAATAATTTTTTCTGATGTACAATTAAGTTTGTAAAAAAGTAAAATATTAAAATATCTCATAAAGTTATTTTTATTACAAAAACTGAAACTTTATACAGAAAAAAATATAAAAGTTAAAGTAAATATTATATATTATAAAATAAAATAAAATAAAAAAAAAATTTATAAGTTAATTCCAAATAAATATTTTTCTAAAAAAATAGACATCTGTGTTAACTATAAAGTATGACAATTTAATTAGTGTGATAAAAATTTAATCATTGAGTCAATTCTTGATAAATTATAAAACTAGCAAAATATCATTTGTTAAACTTATCTAAATATTGTTTAAAATGCTTTATAAAAATTAAATGAAACATTATTGGAAGATAGAATAACATATTTAATAAGATTTATGAAGTTTTATATATCAGTAGACTAAATAAAAATTCTAATGTATAAAGATATAAGTATATTTTTATATATATATAAATTTATATATATATATATTTTTAAAGATCGTAAAAAAAAAATTTATTAATCTATAATATTACTAAATTTATCTTATTTTTATTATCAAAATATATATACACATTTTTTTAATAAAAAAAATTATAAAAATTTTAATAAATTAAAAAATAATCTAAATATTTTAATATTGATAAAGGACAATTTGTTTATCAATTTATAGAAAAAGAAAACTTTATATCTTTATTAAGAAAATATTTTTATAAAGCATTTGAGTAATAAAGGACTTCAATATAAACTGATAAATAGTGCCAATAGTAATCAGCACTAAAAATTTTTTCAAATAAGTACATCCGTTAAGAACAAAATATAAGACTATGTGCATTTAGAGATAATGATAAAGAAATATTTATAAAATAGTGGAAAAAACTTACTTAACATAAAATGTTCCATGAACCTCATCATCAACTTTCTCCCATCCGGGAGGCAAAATTTCATCTCTTGGATCGTTCCATTGTGTCGTTCCTGTGTTATGACTAAAAATAATTTAAAGTTTAAATAATATATTTTTAAATATTTTTTAATGTATACTTACTCTACAAAATAACGTTCTCCAGCATCAGAATATGCTATTTCCCAATTGGGAGGTAAAGGACCTCGACTATCACCAATCATATTTGCATTTCTTGGGACAGGTGTACCGTACAAATGACCTGTAAATAAAAAATAAACAAACTTTATAATATTTATAAGAATATTTTATCATTCATTATATTAATCATTAAAATATATAAACTTTTTAAAAATTAACATGCCTTTTCTAAATAGTGTTTCCAATTTTTGTCATTAAGAGTATTTAAGTTTTAGATTGACAATAAGTGAAACTAATTTTAGTGTATTTATATGTACACAATTATATAAAATTTTCTAAATTTGACTATTTTAAGAATGTATTACTATCATAGGTTATTAAATGGAGTCTTATCATTTTATAAAATAATTGTTTATAATGTTAATAAAAGTTTTATCTGTGTGGTTGCATTATATTTAAAAATTATACAATGAATAATAAATAGTAATATAATAATATGATTATTTTAAAAAATCATTCCTATATTTATTTGCTATTCTCACACATTATTATACTTTTTTTTTTTCTACATTTATTAGATAATAAAAATAAAAAAATTAATATTAAAACTTTGAATGTATGATGATATATAAAAATGTACTTATAAATTAAGTAGTTTTACAAAATTTTGTGATGAATGATAGTGATCGATTGTTCAAAAACATATTCAAATGAGGTATATTTATAAAAAAAAATATATATATATATATATAAAGAATAGTGTGAAAGAATAAAGAGGTTGAATACGCGCGATATTTAGAACAACATTAAGTTTTGATAGTGTATCTTTTTTTCTTTTATAATAAATTAAATTAAAAATTAAAAGTAAATAAAAAGATTAATTATATATTATATCTATTCTCATGATTGTCAAGAGGTAACTCTTTAGTAAATATTATAAAATATAGTATTATCAAATAAAAACTTATTCTAAAAAGCGTATAAAAATTTTTTTGCTCTGTAAATTGATAATATCGTGATGATCATATATTAAGATTTCTTAAAATCAACAATTATATTTAAATGTATAAATGACATTGAAAGTGAGGATATAAGTATTAAATATATCATTTGCATGTTCCTGTCTTATTGTTTCATAATTATTATAATATTTGGACATTTTAAATAAAATTGATTAATATAGGGAGAAAATATGCATGACTGATTATACATAATAAGAGTCAATAAATAACAACGACATTCACATCATCATCATATAAAAATGTTCGCCAAAACCTATAACAATTTATTACAATTAAAAGATGGAAGAGGTTTATTTTTGCCCTAGTCAGATAGTATTGGTGTATTACTAAATACTAAATACTATATCGGTATTGTGTATTGTACATGTATATAAATATATGTATACATTGTATATATATCAATTCTTTAAAATACTTTGTTTATATGATTTTAAATTGTTAGAGAAAGCTAATTTCCTTTTGATTAATAATATTAATGGATTAATAAATGTATTAGATTACACATAATGAAATAAGTGCATGATTCTTTTTTATATATAAAAATAAGTAAATTATGTTTATATAATATAAATATAAGAAGATTATGAGTATAAAATATAAATAAATAATATAAATTATAAATATTAAGTGTTTACTTTATATAAAAACAGAATAAAAAAAATTAATTTATTTTTAACTTAAACTTAATATTTTAGTTTGATTTAAAGCTTATACTTAAATGATTTATTAGTATAAAAAATACCGTCATAAAAGAAAAATATATTGTAAAAGTTATTAAAATGTTTACAGTATATATAAATAATAAGTATAAAAAAAAAATAAAAAAGAAAATTTATCATAAAATGTTTATAACACATTTAATATAAAAATGACACATAATTGGTAAAGATTGACACTTTTATATATATCTATTTACAATAAAACATCTTCATTGTCAACAAACATGAGAAAAACAAACAATTAGTTAAAAGAAAGGTATTTATAATTGTTATGGCACATTTACTCATAACAATATAATGCCATAAAATTTGTTATATTAATTATAACATACCTTTATATTCACCATGCTCTAGAAGCATATTGTTTTTAACTAAAAACATAAAATCATCATATGTAACGTGATTGTAATATTCTCCAGATATTTCTTCATCATCAAGTTCTTTTGTAGTATCTTAAAAAAAAACAAATAAATAAATAAATAAATAAATAAAATTTCTCATATATATCATTTTATAAAAATATAAATAATTTATTTATATGTATATTTAGCTTATTAACTTACATGGTACATTATTAAAATATATATTTGTTCTTATAATATGATGAAGACTTAAAAATGTAATATCATTTAAAAGATGTGACAAATTAACAGGTATTAGGTGTGGTGAAATAATACAAATAGAAATATGATCATAAAATGAAAATAATTCATCAAGAATTAAAAATGCTTCATTTCTTGTTAGTCCTGGGAATAGTCTTTAAAAAATTATTACTGTATAAAATGAATTATAAAAATAAATAATTATACCTATCTTCAACACTAATTAAAACATCACCAACATTGATTTCTAGACAAATTTCAGGATATGTTATTTTTTCAATACATATTAATTGACAATTTTCTGATCCTTTACTTATAATAAATGGAACAATACCTGTACAATTATAAATATATATTGTTCGTTGATTTTTTGTAATATAACATGATCCCTTAACTTCTTGAATACTTTTATCAATATCAGATATACATTCTTCTAATACTTCTAAAACATCAGTAAATCCTGAATTTCGTCTTTCATTCTTATTAATATTCTCTTCATCTTCTTTTATTGGTTCCATTTAACAAAAAAAAATTTGTTAAAAATATCTTTTAATTAAGTTGAAAGCTATTAATCTTTATACATTAAATATAAAAATGGGATCAACGGTCAGTCAAAAGAATAAATATAATAAAACTATGATGAATATTATATATATTTATATTTTGAGTTATTTAAAAAAAAATAGTACAAATAAAGTTATTTATCAAAATAATATTATGTTAGATATATTATAAAATAATTCTTTTCCAATTAACGTGCAAATAATAATATTTATATATTGTAAAATGTGCTTTAAATATTATTCGTTCAATAATAAGAAATAATATTGTTTTCTTCATTGTTTAAACTTTTAAAGTTATGCCAACATAATTATTGATAAATATATAGAATGTATAATATTATATGATTTAATGTATGTAAAATCAACCACAATAATATTCGTTTTCATTTAAGTTCAAAATATTTTTAACTTAATTTTAACTCATTTTTATTTAATATTTACACAAAAAGGATATGTTAAAGTTATCTGCCAACACTATCATTATAAAATGTAGTGTTTAAAAATTTGATACGAAATAATTGTTGAAGATTATATATATATATATTTTTATTTGATATGGTTTATTAGCCAGAGTTATTGTTGTGTTCAATTGATGATATTTATTCCTCCCTCAATAAGATATATCTTTTATTAAAATAAAATTAAAAGATATTCACAGTCTCTTATTAACGTTTAAATAAATGTTTCTAGATTAATAAAAATTAGTTAGTTGATTAATCGGTAATTAAAAGAACAATATCTATTATTATTCCTTTTTATTTATCTATTAATAATTTTTTTTTTGTGCCAAATTTATTAAAATATAAAATATAATAAATTATTGTATATATAAACATTTATTTTAAATATAATTTCAGAATTTTAATTAATTTTTTATTATATTATAAAACTATGGAGCCATCTGGTGATGTACCAATAATTGCAAGATTAGCATTTGATGCTGAAGATAAGCTACCTGAAGATTATTATAATATTTTAAAAAATGAAGAAATTAAAGAAAAAGCAAAACATTTTAAAAAAATTGAACCTGATGAATGGGTTAAGGCAAAAGAATTTGTCCCATCTTCAATTGAAACAAACTCAAAAACTCAAGACTACCTAGTTCAAACATTTTGTAATAATCAAGCAATAAATGATATGGCATTCTCATTTAACCATGAATACAATCCATATCCATATAATGTTCCTAAATTTCATGATTATAATTATCAAATTAAAAAAAATGGGTTTATTTATAATCACCATAATCATTATGGTCGTTCATATCATGAAAATTTTTCTACAACATCATCGCAATCAACTGGATCAACAAATTCAATTAAAAAAAGAAAAAAATACAATAATAAGTATAGAAATAAAAAAAATTTATCAATAAAAGTACAGTATCAGAAGGCAAATGATGCATTTAATAAGATTTGTTCTCAAAATTCTAACAAAAATAATTTTCTTAAAAAATCAACCATCTCTCGTTCTCTTAATTTTTTATCTCACCCCAGTCACAATAATTTAAAATTACAAAATAATAATGATTTTGAAATTAAAGAGGAGACAAAATTATTATGTAATTCATGTCCATCTTTATCATCAAAACAATTATTCTTATGGAATGAAGTTTTGGTATGTTTTATAGTTAATACATTATTTAAATATAAATATTGAATTTTTTTTTTTTAGAATAATATGAAGTCGATTCACGATAAAACGTTATGTGTAGAAAAAGATGTAAAAACAATTGTTAATAGTTGTGATAACAATGAAGTTATTGACGAAAAATGTATTAGAAGTAATAAAGAAATGAAAGATGAGGATGTCGTTATGATTAAAAATGACGATTTAATAAAACAAAGTACAATGAAATCATCAACATATGAAATGGTTGATAATAATACATTTGAATGCCTTGAAGAAGCGGCACACTTTAATAGGATAAGATCAAAAGATATACGACTTTTAGAGAAAGAAATTAATGGTTTAAAGATGGAGTCATCATTTAATGAAGAAACAATGGTTGATAGAATAAATAACTTACCATATCAACATCAAAAAATGAATAGTAACCCTGCTTATGGACAAAAAAGTTTACAAACTGAATTAGAAGAAATTGAAAATTTACAATTTAAACCTGTAATAACTGTAAGTTAATGTAATAATAAATTAATCTGTTTAAATTATTTGTTTTTAAAAATATCTTAAGAAATATGGTTATCCTCAGTATGATAATAATTTTCTTAATGTACACAACCATATGACAACATATGATATTGAAAATGGATATACAGGAACAAAAATGGTTAAACCAAATATTTATTACCATAATAATGATGTGAGTTTTAAATTTTATTTTTTGAATTGAACAATAAACTATTATAGAATGCACAAGTAGATTATATTGATGGTTGGGAATATGATGAAACAGCATTACAAAATCCTGATTATATTGTATGTTTTTAATTTAATTTTTAAAATCTTTTTACTTAATAATACATACTATTTTTAGAAAAAACACAATATAATTCAATCTACCATACCAACATCATTATGGAATAGGATGCAATGGCTTTTTAGACAAAGACATTCAAATATACAAAAAATTACTCCAACTATAGAACAAGATAATACATGTTGTATAATAATGTAATCAACGTAAAAATAAAAAAAAATACGTCCTCTAAAAATAAATAAATATATGTATTCTCTTTCAAGTTAAAAAAAACAGTATAGGTAAAAAGAATATAACATTTAAAATATTTTATTTGATATCTATACATTTTTTTTTATTTTATCTATACAATTTTTTTTTATATCTTTATTAAGAATTATTTGATGATGTCCACTTAAAAATCGTATTTTCTACTTTACTTTTTTTAATTATTATGTAGTTAATATAATAAAATTTTTAGCTATTATAATACTTAAAAAATTTTGAAGTAAATCAAGTTAATTCATATTTGTACAATTGCTTTTTATTATAAAATTATATTTATAAAAAGGTATAAATCAATTTTTATCTGGACTTAATATATTTTTCAATTGCACTTATTTTTGTATAAATAACACCTTAAATATTTGAAAAGTTGATTTCAACAAGTTATTTTATTATTCTATCAAATATTTAATTTTTATTTTGTTTCCACAAAATGATGATAATAATAATAATATATATATATATTATTAAATATCATTAAAGTAAAAAATAATATTAATTATATTTCTAACCTCCTTTTTCAATAAATTGAAGTTTTAATAAATTTAAAAAAAAAAAAAAAATTAGTCTAATTACAAACATCTATCTTTTACATTTTTGGTTACAGTGTGTATCAAGATGACTGTGTATGAATAAACATGTATATGTCATCATTCAAAGACACAAATATAATAATTGCGTTTTCCTATAAAATTTGAAGGTTACCTTAACTAACAAAATTTATATAGTTCATTACAATTTCATCTGATTTTTATTAAAGATCTAAACTTTTAAATAATATAAAGTTGCCATATTTAATCTAAAAAAATTTTTTTTTTGTATTATTACAATATATAAATGTGTAATAATGTAATTTTATAAAAAAATTATTATACTTTGAGTGACATTTTATATGTATAATGTATCTATTTGAAATGTTATCTATTCTTTTATTTTATTTTATTTTTTAACATTAGTTAGCTATTATCTTTCAAAAAATAAAATTAAAAAAGGAAAAACAATAGATGATGAAAAATTTTATTGTCTTTTTGTCATTTATAAATAAATAAAAATTTTTATTCAATATTATTTTAAATGATTTCTTTTATTATATAAAAATAATTCTATAATAATTTATGTTTTTTAATATATTTATTTATATATTGAAATCTTGTTTTTGACCGTCTATCTAATATTTTTACTTTCTTTTTCATTTAACAGATTAAAGACTAATACTATTGTAACATAATTCACAAAATTTAAGATTACTCTATTATATTATTTTTAAAAATTTATGTATTATAAAAAGATTTTTGTTTATGTATAATCTTACAAAAATTTAATACATTTTGTAATATTTTTTTTTGTATTAGTTAATATTTGTATAAATTCTTTAATACTATCTTTCTTAAATTCTTTTTTTTTTATGGTTTAAAATGCTTTTCTAATATATAAATATATATATAAATATAATTGTCTATGTGTCTATTGATATTAATACAACTATTCTAAATTGTAATATTACATATTTAAATATTTTTTTTTTAAATATCAATATTTTTGAGAACATATGATAATGTCGTTAGAAACCTATGTTTAATTTTATACACACGAAAAATGTTAAAAATTGATATATGTCTGATTGTAAGTATATATTATTAAAAAATAACTACTAACTATCATTATATTCTTAAATTATTATTAGAATGGCAAATACATTAACTAAATATGGTAAATTTGATTAATTATTTACATATTATCTTTATATTAATAATTATTCTACCTTAAAATCTTTCTTTAATGTTTTAGCTATACAATGTTTATTATTATATTATTTCTGCCTCAAATTTTATTTCTACATTTACAAGAACAACATTTATACTTTTGTTAACTTATTAGTGATCAGTTGAGTTAACAAGGTAAAAAGTCAACAAATATAATCAAGACAATTTACTTTATTATTATTATATATATGACACTATTTTTCTATCTTACACTTTTAATAGAAAACTTTGAATTATTTAATATTCTAAATCATTTTAATAGTAATATTTAAACATTTACTACCTTTTGTAAATTTTCTTTTAAAATTTCTTTGATTTATACTATTACAAATTTGTAGGAGATGAATTTTGGTAATGACTTTTTGTATATTAAAGTACATTTTATTTACTTATTTATTATATATACATATATATATGTATGTAATAATTATTGATAAAAAATTTTTTAAATAACTTTCCAATCCATATATATTAATTACTTAATTTAATTTCTTATATATATTTAACAAATATTTTATTTAAATGATTTTCTTTTTATGCTTAAATAGTATATTACTTTAATTTTTAACATATTTCTTATTTGTACCATTAATTTATCACATTAAGCGTAAAAAATTATATTTTATATATAATAACACTGGTTTCTTTATAAAAATTAAAACAGTTTGGTTGATTTTACTACATAAAACGTAAGATAATATTTATGATAATAAACTAAGTTTAATAAATATTAATATATTAAGAAAAATTTTATCACATTTTGCATAGACATAAATATTTTTTTATATATATATTTTTTTTTGTTTAATCATTAAAAATATTTCTTTTTTTTATCATATATATTATTTTTATTATAAAACTAATTTATTAATATTTGATATCTTTAGAAGAAATATATACCTTTCTTTATTAAACTTAAATATTAGTGTGTATTTTAAATATCCAATTAACTGTGGGTTTATAAGAGTAAAAGATAGATAACGATTGAGCAAGTGTCTGTTGGTCGCCATATACTACCAGCATATATCACCAATAAGACATAATCATTTGTTGTCATCAACATACATTCTTAAATCACCAGAACTCGAGACTATGCTGAATAGCGGTCATAATTGACCAAATTTTTATTCTAAAATTACAATTTTTTACCGTAATTTTCCCTTGATTTTTAAAATTTTATTATCTATTAATTTAAACAAAAAATGATGGGGGTTCTTCAAGATATTCTTGATAAAGTAAGTTTAACATTTTAATTTTTTTTTTTTTTTTTGATTTTAAAATGTTACAAATTAAAAAAATTTTTATTGCATTTATTGTTATCTATTAATAAAAACTTACTTTTTTTTTTAGATGTATGTGGAGCCTGAATTACTAGCTGGTCTTAATGATATTGATAAACAAAGATTATTTAAGCAAATGAGAGAAGAACAAGTACGTAGGTATAATGAAAATGAAATACTATATGAAAAATTGATAAGAGAAGGGGTAATTAAAAAAGATCCATCATCTAAGCGAGTTCAATGGAAGAATAGGGAAGATGGTGATGTTTATACATATATTTTTGGTGAAGATGAACCAGAAAGAAAGTTACATGAAAATGATGATTACAAAAATCATGATATAAATATACATGAAAAAGAATTAATGTTTGATAAATTATTAAAATTTAATAATAATGAAAGTGAAAATTTAAATGAAGAACAATTAAAAAAACAATTAGGTGAAATGGAAATAAGTCCAGAATTTGTAAAAGAATATAATCCACAAAATCAATTTTTTGTTCAAAAAGCTTCTCAATTATTATTTGGTATACCTAATGTTAATGGAAGAGTTGCAGCTGCAAAATTAGCATTTGAAAATAACAATAGACAATCGCAATCAATGTTTTATGATAATGCTCATAATGGAAAAAGTAATAATTCTACTAATAATGATAATGTAAAATCATTAGTTAATAATAAAACAATTATTCCAGTTCCGGAAATACTTTCAACGCCCGATGTATTATTAGAAAAAAATTCAGTTGGTGTAAAAGATCTTTTTAATCAATTTGAAAGTTTACCTTATCAAAATGGACATTCTAATGGTAAAAGTTTAAATAATATGCCGTCATCTACGCCGCAAAATATGTCACAATCATTTCCAGTGTCAAATGGTAAAATACCTATTGCTAATGCCAATTCGATTGTTGCAAATGCCAAAGCAAAACTTTATATAAATGAACCAGAATTAAAAACTCGTCAAAATGTGATATTAGAAAAGTTAAAAGAAGAAAGACAACGATTTAAAAATGAATCATTTGATAATAATGAGAAAGAAGTTAAAGAATATGATGATGATGTTGATAATATAAAACAAACGGAGCAAAAAATAAAAGAAATTGCTGCTAAAGCGCGTGAAGCACATAGAAAACAAGAATTAAGAACATCCTCACCATTATTAAATATTGTTAATGGTTTTGATAAAAATATAACATTTAAAGAAGCTATTAAAAAAATACCACGTCCACCAAAACCAGAAAATAGAAATGCTATAATAAAATGGTTTAAAGAAAAAGAAATTTTTGTAGGTGCAGGTATTGATCCAACTACAAAACTTCCTTCTCTGTGGTTTCATGGTATTATATCTCGTGATACAGCAGAAAAATTATTATCAAAAACAGTGTGTGGTTCATTTTTAGTTCGGGTATCTGAACGTATATGGGGATATACAGTATCATATTCTTTTGGTGATGGTACATATAAACATTTTTTAATTGAAAGAATAAACCAAGGATATCAATTTTTAGGTACAAATCAAATTGTACATTATAGTTTATATGATTTAATTCAATATCACTTCACTTCACCTGTAACATTTAATGGTAATGAAATATTTAAATATCCTATTGGACAGACTAGCAAAATACCTGATTATTTGGAATTGTTTGATGGCATAAAATATTTTGAATGATAAAAAAAAATTGGTTAATATTAATATATCTTTAATAAATTTTTTTAATTGCCAAAAACAATACTACGGGCTAATAATTCAATATATATATTTATTAAAAAATACTACATACAAGATGACCAATGATTAATCATTTATCGGTGCATTTTTTTTCTTGTATCGATTTGAAAATATTTTTTAATATTAAACTATTTTACTAAAGTACAACTATATTTAATAAAATATATATTTTTTTGATTATTTATGATGTAAAAAAGTAGTTAATATTTTATTATTAAATTTTTTTTAAAATATTTTTTAAATCAATGCATTTAAAATACTTCAAAAAATTATAAATAGCTGAGAAATTTTTAAATTTTTAAATACTAAAAAAATATTATTTATAAAAAACATCAATTCATTTCAATCAAAAACAAGTGAATAATAAGTGGAAATATAATTGATAATCTTAAAAGTTAAATATTTAACTAAGAGATAATATATATGTAGATGTTTACAAATTCATTTTAAATAAATTTTTTAAATCTTTATTAAAGTAAATTTAAAATATAATATTATCCCTTATTTGAAAAGAAAAATTTGTTAAGATAATTATTTTTAAAAAGATTTTAAAAGTTTTTTTTTTCAAATATTTTATGTTGTTTTATTACTAAATATTTAAAGAAATTACTAAGTAATTTTTTTATCTTAAATAATTTATTTTATCTTACTTAAAATAGATTTACAATGCTATTTAAAATAATAATTTTTTTAAATGTAAAAAACAATCAATTACTAAATGCTAGTAAAACTAAAAAATAGATAAAAGTGGTATTTATGTATAAATTAAACTTTTAAATAGTACAAGTTATTTATTTTTTTTTAAATTATAACAATTATTTTTAGTTTATTTACCTTAGAAATTCTATTATTTTCAAATATTTTTTTGGCTTGTAATTTTAATTTTAATTTAAAAAATTAAATTTAAAAAAAAACTTTTTATATTACAAAATAAGAATATAAAATTTTTATATTCCCAAAATGGTGATTACTATTAATCGTTTTTTCTATTAATATTATACTACAAATAAAATTATTTATAGAGATATTTTAGATACTTTTAATTTATCTAAATATAAAGAATTTAATAATGTAATCAGTTTTTTTTTAATAGTTTACAATTTTATCTAGTCTTAAATTTTTATTACTATCAACTAGTTATTTTACAAATTTGATTTTATATACATTTTGAATAAAAATATAACAAACTTTTTCTTTTTATATTAAAAAGGTTAAATAAGAACCATCTTTTAAGTTTTTATTGTTAAGATTGAAAAGTACATTAGTTATTTTAATTCTTTTTAAAAATAAAATTTTTTTAAAACTCATTTACTTTTGTTAAAAAGAAATTTAATAAATTACAAAAGTTTATTTCATTGTTAATATACATAAAACGTAAAAAAAGTTTTGAAATACATATTCACAAACAATAATAAAAAATATAATATAAAATAAGTAGCTAATCATAACTTTATATAAATCAAATTGCTCAATAAATTTATTAAATAAAATATATTTTATAAATAATTAATAAAAAAGCATTATAATTTGTTGATTTATTTTTATTTAATTTTTTAATTTTAAAATCAAAGTTTATCCAACTCATAAATATTTTATTATTTTTTTTCAACTCAAAAAAAAATCTTTTCAAGTATTTCATTCATACATTATTTATCAAAAAGTTATTAAAAATATTTATAATGTAAAAAGAAATTTAAAATAATTAAAAAAAATAAACAAAATTATTTTATTCGAAACTAAATAATTATCTTTTTTAACTAATTTCAGGATTATTTCAACTTTCAAATATGCCTATGATAATGAATTTAAAAGTAAATCTTAATGAATTATTCAATTTATATGGTTTTTTTAATTTAAATTTTGTTAAATAAAATATTAAATAAAATTAATTATATTAAAATTTTTTTTACTCTTATATCAATTTTGCAATTTGAAAACCAATTTTTTATTAGTATAAATATTATGATGCATAAGAATAAAAACAAAATTTTAAAATTTAATTATTTTACTAACTACTTTTTAATATGTGAAAATAAAAATAACTAAATATTCTAATGGTATTTTTTAAAATTAGACTAGTTTATTTAATTTACAGTAGATCCTTTTATAGTAAAATTACTTTTGAAATAAAATATTTAAAAAAGTAATTTGATTATTAATATAATTTAATATCCAATTATTTAATAACTTTTTAAAAAATATATCTATTGAAAATATATTTTTAGAATATTTTTTGGATATAAACTTGAGTTTAACCAATTTAATTTTCTACAAAATATTTTTCATTAATAAATAAAATTTAAAGAAAATGCGTTTATTTCATGTTAAGTATATTATAAAAATTTAGCACATATGTAAATGTTTGCAAATAGAATCTGGATGTATTTTTTTTCCTTCTTTTAATATGAATTTGTAAAGTTCACCAACAGCATCACCTCCTAATTTTTCACATACATCTTTGGCAAGTGGAATACCTCCAAGATATCTTTTACAAACAACCTGAAAACAAATTTAATTAATAAATTATAATATTTTTTTTAATATTCTTACATCAATTGCAACTTTAAGAGCGTTTTCAGTAATTTTATCAGCTTCTGGAAGCTCTTTTTCTACCTCTTTAAAAATAAATTTACATGGAGAGCAAAGCATGTTTTTGGTATCAGCTACAACCATAGCCATAGAAATGCCAGCAACAGCAAGAATAAGGAGAATGATAGTGTATTGTTTCATTTTTATTAATTCTTAATTAATAATGAATTTCATTTTAAAACTTCTCTTTATATACTTTTAAATTAAAGGATCTTCTTTTTATCAGTTATAAAACTATTTTTTTAATTAAACTATATAATAGCATTGCCGAATCCCGGATCTTGCTAAATTTTTTTAATTAAACTTATCATTTATCAAGAATAATTAATCACATGATTTGAAGACTTTTAGTGGTACAAATATTTGATACTTTATCAGTAATAATATCAATATAATAATTAAAAATAAGTTTTATCATTTAATTTATTTAATAAAAATTATTTTAGATACAAGAAATAATTAAGTGTTCTTTCCCTTTATAAACAAATTATTTATTAATTTTTTGAGTTTTATTTTAAAAATAATTAAAAAGTTAAAAAAAGATGCAAATTACATTAAAATTAATTTATAGTTTAATAATACCAAATAAGTTTGCATAATTTATGTTTTTTATATTTTAATAGTCAACAAATTATTATAAACTATTTAAGTTAATAAGATAAAAAAAATTTATAATTATGTTATTTTTGGTATTTAATTTGTAAAATTTACTTTTTATGCTAAAAAATAATTATTAATATCTTTTAAAATCATAGTGTTAAAAATTTGGTTATTTGTAATTGTTAAAATTATTAAACAAATAAAATAAATCAACAAAAAAACATATAAATTGAACAAAAAGATAAAAATGATAGTAATAAAAAAATTAATTTTTCTAATATTTCATTTTTAAAGAAAAACTATTATAATATTTAATTAAAATTTTTTTAACACAAAATGTGAAAATATTTTATTTTTTTTCAAAAAAAGATACATTCACAATTCATAAATGAATATTAATATAGCATAAAATATTTTTTAAAGTGAATTATAAAAAATTAACATTGTTTTGTATAAACACAAATTTTGTCTGGATTAATTTTTTTGTCCTCACTAAGAATATATTGATAAATGTCTTGGAGAGCATCATGTCCAAATGTTTGACAAAACTTTCCTAATAATGGGACACTTTTTTCAAATTTGCCACAAACATTCTAAAAATTGGTACATTTATTTTATAATATAATTATTTTGATAGAACTTACTTTTACAACACGTTCTAGTTCAACATCACCCTCTCCAGCTACAACTGGAAGTTCTTTTTTTACTTCTTTCCATAAAAATTTACATGTTGAGCACATTAAACCTTTTGTTTCAAGGAAAAGGGAAGTGGATAAACCAATAAGGCAAGCTAATAAAATAATTGAAACAATAAATTTCATTTTTTTTAAATTTAAAATTTAACTTATTCTACACATTTATATACCCATAAGAATATCAGACACTTTATTATCTATCAACAATAATCATCATTAAATTGATAAAAAAATACTAAAATTTATTAAAATTCTTTACATCCTTATGATTTATTATATTTTATCATATGTACAATACTTTTAAAATATTTTTTTGTAGTCATTCGTAGTTATAAAGTACAACTTTGATAACAAAATTACTCAACATAAATTTTCGATACAAAATTTATCTATTATTTAATTTTATCTTTTCATTTTTAAAGAAAATTGTCCAGAAACATTTTATTAATAATTATTTGCATTTATGATATAATATAAATTTTATTTTATTATTAGTTTTCTAATTAATTTTTTTTGTAAAACTAAAATATTTCAATAAAATAATAAAGAAAAAGTTGTAATAATATATAAAAATATTCAAAAATAATCTTAGTGTATTAAATTTATCCATATGAAATGTTGAATTTTTTTCAAATATATTTTTAAAAATTGAAATAATAGTCATTAGTAATTATAACTTTTTCCCAGTTATGTATTTGAGCGTAAATGAATTAATAAAAATCTCAAAGTTTATTGAGCCAATAAATATGTAATTTCCTTTTTTAAATTCTTTTTAACTACAATTTTTGTCATTCTAGAAGTTATTTTAATGTTTAACAAAGTAATAGTTTGTTTTTAACTTATGATGTTTCTAACAGTTATTTTTGGTGTATGAAGTCTGGAGTTGTAGTACACAAAATTTTATTTATGTCTACTTATAAATCCTAGATACTAAATTTTCAACTGTTTGTGCATCTATCTAATATATTGACAGTACCTTTAAATTATTATCAAATGATTTTTAGAGAAAAAAATCTACTACATTATGTGTATTTTACCAAATTGTGATAAAACCCTTTTCTGGTAAAGAAAAGATTTGAGAATATACTTTAAGAGCCTATCTTTGTCTAGCCATTTAGTTAGATTTTGTACAATTGTCATATCAGATACATTTGTTATTACACGTCACAATTTAGTCTAAAAATGTTATGCAGCTGTTTCCGGTTAAGTTTTAAATCTTGTATTTAAACGGTTTATTTTGTTTTTGCAAAACATAATGTGAAATATTTATTTATCTAGTTTTTTTACTTTTTTAATTTATTAAAAATGTTGTAATAAAATGTGATGACTAAGAGTTAATCAAGCTGCAAGTTCTGTAGTAGTTTGATAAGTAATTATTTTAACAAATTTTTTTAAAACATCACTATTATAAATGTTTTCAGGTTTACCATGAGTTTCATTATTTTAAATTGATATATGTTTAGAACAAAACTTTTGAAACTAACATTGCACAGTTTTTTCGTTTACAGTGTACTCACAAAATGCCATGTCTAATGTTATGAATTGAAGTAGAAACATTATTGTTAAGTTTAAACTTATATATGACAATTACTTGTATTTAAAAGCATCAATGTTGTTGAAAACAATTTAAAAAAGTATGTAAAAATTCAACACTTCATATACACCAATTTAATATTTGTTATTTTTATATAAATTCGTTTAATTTATTAATATAAAAATTTTAAAAATATTTTTTGTTTTAAAGTTAAGAAAACATGTAAAAAAATGAAATTCACAAATAAATATCAAACAATGTATTTTAATTTTTGTTTATTAATAAATGTTGTTGTTAAATTTAAAAATTTTAACAACAAATAAGGTATTTTATATAAACAAATTAAAAAAAATATTTTTGAAAATAAACAAAATATTTTTTTTAAGATTTAAAAATAATAGCTACATCATTTACATAATTCTAATTTTGCACATATTTCATCTGGATAAATTTGATGCTTCATTTTATATATTGCTTCAACTAATGCTTCAGTAATATCATCAAAAACCTCGTTACATATATTGCTCATAAATTTATGATGCTTTACCCATGTATTACAATCTTTCTAAAATTTGAAATAACACACTTTTTATTAAAATTATTTTTATATCACCTGAACAGGAATTTTAGCATCCTTAATTGACTCTTCAGTATAAAGAGATAAATTTTGTTTTATTTCATTAAATAATAAAAGACATGAGTCACAAAAAATGGTTTCAGAATTATTTGATAAAGCCGGTGTACCAAAAATAATTTCAAAGAATGATACGAAAATAAAAATGAAAAAAATTAATTTCATGTTTTTAAATAAAGAAAAAATTAATATTAAAGTGATTTATAATTAAAAGAAAAATTTATACTTAATGCTTTTTTGTTCATACCATAAAATTTATAAAATAAATTAATAAGAAAAAAAAGATATATCAAAAAAAAATTTTATGAACATTTTTAGTGAACAATAATAGATTTAAAAAAAATTAAGAATATTATAATATTAAATATAAGAACAACAATTAAGAAAATTTAATTTCTAATGTTTTATATGCAATTAGAATAAATAAAATGATATAAACATTAAAAATTTTTATTATAATAAATAATTAGTATTATAAAATACAATGTAAAAAAAGTATGATAAAGTTTTTAATCAAGAAATTAAGGAATTAAATAAATATAAAAATATTTGATAATATTAAATTTTGCTTTTTTTTTTGTTATTTTAAGTTGAATAATAATTAAATTTTAGCGGCATTTGCTTTGATTAATAAAAATAATTTTTATAATTAAGACTGTCGTTAAATTATTTATTTTTTTTTGTTGATATAAATGACTGTTTTTTATAAGCTCAATTTATTAGTGCTAAATTATTTTTATTATATTACTTTAATATACCAATAACTTTAATGTGCTGAAATATACTTGATAATAAAATTTTTAAAAATATTTAAAATTATTCATTTTTAATACTTTATTAATTTGTAAAAAATATATTAAAATTATTAATAATATTTTACTTCAACATTATACTGTATAAAGTATATGAGATAAAATAAACAAATTTCTTACTCTTTTCTCATAGTTGGTTTATTTTCTTTACTTAACATTTAAACTCTGATTCCTTTGCTAATTACATAATTTTTATTTTTAAAAATATATTTTTAAATAAAAATGTTAATTAAAGAACTCTTATATTAAAATTTTTACAAAAAATATTTTTCTATCATTTACCCTCTAATTTTAATTTAGTAATTTTAAGTAAACTGATATTAAAATTTAATATTACTTTGAATAAAACTTTGATGTTTGAAATTAATTGCTACTTTACGTAATTTAACAGTACGCAAATTGATTTTATCAAAATTATGTTAAGATAAATAAAAAAATTAATTAAAAATAACTTTGTTTGAGATTCTTATTAAAAAAAATGACGAATAAATTTTTTCTTAACAATATTATATCTTTATAAAAATATAAGTTATTTGATAATAAAAAAATACAATTAAAAATAAAACATTTTTTTTAAAATAATTATTAAAAATAAATTTATATATTAATAAAAAAATTATTTATATATATTTTTAATAATTTATTTTTATTAAATTTAAAATTTTACAATATTAATTGCGAAAAAGGATAAATTTAATATTAAAATTATATTTAATTTACTTTTTTTTGACTTTTTTTATGATTTTTTTTAAAATTTTAATATATAATTTTTCACATATAAAGTTGTTAATTTTAAAATTGAGATTTTAAATATTCTTTAATTTACCTGTTCAAATTGAGTACAATATTTTATTTAATTCTAAACGAATTAATTTTTTTAAATAACTTTTGATAATATGGGTATCACTGAATTGAATACTTGCGAATTCCATTTAAACTATCTAATAATAAGGGTGTTTTTTTAATGTTTAAACTCTCACCTCTATTTGCCAAAACGTGAAATGCTATTTTACTAAATTTTCCTTCGTTTTGGTAAATACTTGTATTTAATCCAGTCCTTCTTTTTTGTGAAGCATCTTTTAAAAAACATCTTAAACATTGTTTAAAACCTGGCATACCATAAGCATATATGAGTGGATTTAATGCACAACAAACATGAGACAACCAAACAGTAAAATATGTTGCACCTAATGATGGATGATAAAATGTAAGAAAATGATCTGCAGTATTAATTAAATAAAGTGGATACCAACATATAGCATAAGTTGCAACAAGAATCAACAATGTTCTTATAATTTTTTTACGATTTCTAATTCTTTTTTTTCGATCAGGTGCTCTTAATAAACATGAAACTTGTGCCTCATCAAATCGTATTCTACTATAAATAGCTGCATAACAATAAGAAATAATTATTGATGGAAATATAATTGTTCCAAAAAATATAACATAGACTAAATATTTTTCATCAACAACATATAAAAAACTACACTCATTTCTTTTATTAAAATTTTTTTTTAAATTAGCTGAAAAACCAAATATTTCAAATAATGGTAAAATACCAATCAAAAATCCAACAATCCATGCTAATGCTATTAGTATAATAGTTCTTAATTTTCTTGATGTTTTACCAAAACATGCGTAAGCATTGAAAGGTGAACATATTGTGATATACTTATCAATTGCCATAGCTAATAAATGAAACGTTGATATTGTACATAATATACATAATATTAAATGAACTGCTAAACAAGGAGTAAAACTATTTGGTGCTTTCGTAATTACAGAATATACTGTAAATGGTATTCCAATAAAACCAGCTAAAAAGTCGGTAAGAGCTAATGAAAAAATATATGTATTTGTTGCAGTTCTAATAAATTTATTTCTCACAAAAACCCATAATACTAGTAAATTTGATACTGATATAACTATGGATAATGTTAATTCACCAGTAACATAAATAAATAGTACTTTTTCTTCACTCATGCTGAGAATATTAATATTTGTAAAAATAATTCTACTTTATAAAAGCGTAAAATGAAAGAAGGTTTTAAAAAAAAAAGTATCAATTTAGCATAACTTAGTGATAAAAATCTAAAAAAATAAAATAAACAAGCTGTAAATATATTTTAATAACA
This sequence comes from Strongyloides stercoralis, assembly GCA_029582065.1. Taxonomy (NCBI): domain Eukaryota; kingdom Metazoa; phylum Nematoda; class Chromadorea; order Rhabditida; family Strongyloididae; genus Strongyloides; species Strongyloides stercoralis. The sequence goes on from JARPTA010000002.1 coordinate 4,390,852, forward strand.
ATTTTAAAGATTTTAGAAATATTAAAATAAATAAAAAGTGTAATAATTATACGTAATCGTAATCAAATATATTATTGTAAATTAAAATAAAAAAAAAATACCATAGAGAAATAAGTACAATTATTAACCGGAATTAAAAGTACATTTTTTAATAATATTAAAAAAATGGTAGAAATTAAAAAATAAATTAGTTTTTAATAAAATAATATATTATTATCAAAACAATTTATAACTTAAATTATAAATACTACTTTAAAAATTAATCAAAAAATTGAGTTTATAAACAATTTTAATTTTTTCAATAAATTTAAAAATTAAAAAATAAAACAATAAAAAAATTATTTTTTTTTTTATAATTATCGAATTTTTAATCTAACTACAAAAGTAACTAGTTACAATAAATATTTAAAAATTTTTAAATGTTTTTATTTAATTATAATAAATTTATATTTGATAGTTATTTCTCAAACTTTATAATATTATAAAATGAATTATCAATATTTTTTTCAATATAAAGTTAACGTAAGATTATTAAAATTTTAAACAAGAAAAAATAAGTTAAATAAATTTGAATTAATCAAAATATAAATTTTATTATGTAACTTAAAAAAAATGTGTAATGTAAATAAAATTATATTTTAATTTTAAAAAAAAGAAAAAAATCTTATTTAAAATTGTCTTTTTGTAATAAAATATGAAAATTTTTTTTTATCAAACATTAAACAATGTCAGATGTTACGTATAGAACTTTGAAATTAAAAAAGGCGGACCATTTAATAAAATGTGGTTTCCTGTATTATTTAAACTATTTTAAATAACTATTAACTTATCTTTGTTAATCATCATTAACTTTCACATGAGGAACAAAATTTGGTGAAAGTATATTTTTAAAATGTTTTAATAAGGATGGTCTCATAAAAATGTTTATAAAAAGGAGAAAGAAAAAATTTATTAAATTAAATAAGTATATATTTTTAAAAAGAAGTAAACAAAATAAATAAATAAATTTAGTGACCAATCATGAAAATATTTAAAAGTTTATGATGAATGAAAAAGATATTTTTGAAATTTTTCTATGTAATATAAAATGATGCTAAAAAAAGTTAAGATTACTTGTACAATTTTGTGAACCATTAAGATGGTCGGAAATGGTACTAAAGGAATTTCATTGCAATTAAATGATAAAAAGAAAAATACAGCTACATTAACTACAAACTAAAAATGCGGATGTAATATTTAGATTTTTAAAAATTCCATTATTTTTATATATCATTATATTAAATTTAAAAATGATTTTAACACCCCTTGTCAAATATAGCCTAAAGAATTGTATGTAAATAACAAATAATAAACTTATAGATAAAGATGTACATATTTTAATAGGAAAGAATAAACTTTTATAATTATTTATTTTTATTCAAAATTTGTAATGTTTTAAATGTGTACTCAATATAATAAACAAAAAAATAAGGTGACGTTACTTGGAATATCGTAAATAAAATATAATATATATATTAAATCAAAAATTAACTTTGTTAAATTATATTATATATTTAAACATTTGCAGATGTATCTGTTAATGAGATATTTTTATTGTTATTTTCTTCACTATTTTCTTCATCCAATACAGTTTTATCACTTTTAACCTCTTTTAAAAAATTTTGATTATCATCATTTAATTCAACTTCACCGTAAACATTTTTTTTATTAATAATTGTTTCTTCCGTTGCAAGGCGATTCCAAAGTTTAATAATTACAAGTCCTGGAATTATACACCAAATACCATCAGCAACCCAAAATACGAAAAATGTTTTTAAATATGATGAGTTCGAGGCAATATAAGATTGTGTACCTATAAAAAAATTGTATCATTTTACACTATGAAATTTTTTATTTATTTTATATTAATAAATTTTTGATTAAAAAAAAGTTTTTTTCTTCTATTATTTAATAAAATATATTTTCACAAACTATGAAATGCAAATATTTTATAAAAGTATATATAAATTCCCAGAACTTTTTAAAAACAAAAAGTTATTAATACTATTTATAAATAATATTTGTATTTTATAAAAAGGATATTTTGTTCTTTAAAATATTATATTTACATTTTATATTTTAAAAATTTTATTTTCTTTTATATCTTACCGTCTGGTTGTCTTATATATAATGTTAAATATAATAATGTTTTCCAAAAAATAAGTACATTTACAGTAAAACACATCAAAACAGTGTGCCTTGATTTTTTTTTGTTCTATAATAATAATAATAGTAAATTTACAAAATAAGTACAAATAAAGGCTTACCAAATAAATAACATAAAAACACATTATTATTTCTATAATCATTAGTCTCCCTGTAGCCATTGTGACAATATCCTTTGGGTCTGCATATCGAAGATCAACATCCGAATAAATATTCCCTACAATAATATATTAATATAATTTTTAATAATACATTACTTACAAAGATAATAAACATTTTCTAAAATTCCACCACGAACTGTTAAAGGTCTTAGCATTGTATATGCTACATCAAGAATACATATTATAGCTGATGTAATATTCCAAATTTCTATCCATTTTGGTATAATACTATCAGTTGAAGTTTTTAATAAGTTTTTAAACATTGCTTCTAAAAAAAATTAATTAATAGATATTAAAAAAAAACATACTTTATTTAAAAGATCTTCCTTTTTAATAAAAATTTTATCCTTATATATACATATTTTGTCTTATATAAACCTCTTAAAACACCAGTTGACCTAAAAAGTTTACATATTTTTATGTTAATAAATATTAATCAGATAGTTTTATGATTGTCATCATTGTACTATAACAAAATTCTTCAAGGTCATTTATTAAAGTAAAAAATTTTTAAGAAATTCTTTGTTCAAACTTAAATAAATTCTTTTAATAATTACAATATGCTATCATTAAAAAGATATAGTATATCTTAATAATTATGTTTTTCTTATTAAGATAATAAAGTTTGTTACATTAATACTTATAGTTCAATGATATTGTTATAAAATAGTTAAAAAGTCAATTATAAATAATAGTTAATATAACAATAAATATGAAAGAAATAAGTAAATCATATAATAATAAGTGAATTGTACTAAAATGGTAATTGTAATATAATATAATAATTCTTGTACAAAAATTATTTTATATTTTATGCCACTTTGATTTATTTTAATAATAATATACAAAAGTAAGGAATATTGAAATAATCTCAAGATCATTATACATATAACAAATTCTAAAGAATTTTTTTTTATACATATAAGTTAATATAAAATATAAAATTTTTAAGATAATATGAATGATATTATTATATATAAGTATTTAAAGAATTGATATTAACTTTTCAAATTTAACAATTTATAAATTTTATAAATTTAGTCATTTTTAATTTATAAGAAAATTATTTATTTATATACATAAATTTGTTAAATATATATTATTTTTTCCTTACAAATATGACATATTATTCTAATAAAATTATAATTTATTTTATTTTATTAATTCTCATTAATATTTGTTACTCCTGTCAATTGGATATGTTAGTAAGAGGGCATTTTAAATTAAAAAAGATGATTGAAAATAATAACAATAAATTGGTAGAAGAAATAGAAGATTTTGTAATTAATGCCTCATCTGTTTCTAAATTTGGAAATTGTGTAGAAAAATATAATTTACATAATTATATATTTAATAATTCAACAAATAATGATAATAAAAATTGTTATATTTGTGTTTTATTACTTCCTAGAACAATAAATGCAATACAAATTGTTTATGAAAGAAGTTAGTTTTACAATTATAAAATAGTTTGATATATTAATATTTAATTTTTTTAAGGTAATATTTGTTATAATGATATTGTACATGCTCGTATGAGTTGTTTTGAAGCAAATTTAATTACTGCTACAATGGGAAATTACTTATTTAAAGAAAAAGATAGTAGACCAATGTCATGTGAAATAGATGGGATATATGATATTGAGTATCATGAAATTGGATCAAATGTAGTTTGTAGTAATAATAAGTCATTAAGTGTATGCTTACTTCCTAATTTTTTAATATAGTTTTAAAAAAATTATTTTTTTAGATTGAAAATTGTAAATATAAAGATGTTTTATCACTTTCTTTTCCAAATTGTCATAATTCAAATATTGAAAAATCATATTTTTGTTTAGGAAATTTTAAAGATCGTGAATTGAAAGAATACACATTTTTATTTGATTTGGAAACTGGAAAACATACATGTGCACGCAAAATAGTAACAGAAAATGCAGTCAAATTGTATGTAGGTGATACATTTGATTGTATCAATGATATTAATAAAAAAAACGTTAAAGAATATACATTTATTAAGCGTAAGATAATTAATTATCTATACATTAAATAAAATATTTATTTTAGAAAATTCTATTTCTAATAGTACATTATGTACTTTTCCAGAATATCTCCATGGTAATTATGAAACATTTGAAATTGAAAATAATAAATTAATGTATAAAAAAAGTACAGAAAATTTTGAAAATTTATCAAGTGTTTGTATAAAAAATCAAAATAATACTTTTCTTGTAAAAACATATGCAGAATGTGGAATTCCATTAGCTTATAATTGTTTTCATTTTGTTATGAGAAGTCCTTCTGTAGTGCAAATAAAAATTCATGGTGCGCAAACAAACAATATTGAAGAATGTTTATCTTATTTAGATTATGATGATTCTTTCTGGGTAACAGCGTCAAAAAATATAAATTTTAAAAGTTATTGTGGTTTTGAAGGATCTTGGGGGACAATATTTGATAATACATCTGATAGATGTTTTAATGTTGATGTAATATCGCCCACATTTTCTACTTTTAATATCGTAGGTTTTAATTGTAAAGAAAATACTATTTTTCAAACAAAAACTTATCAATGTATGGGAACATGGAAAGAAAATAACAAAATTTATCTATATACAAAAGAATATACAAATGAATCAACAAATATAACATCTAATGTTTGTTTTATAATACAAAATGTTGGTAATAATAAAATAATGCTAACAAAAGTTGGATCACAATGTCTTCAGTCATTCAATGTAAATCAAACATTAACATTAGAACAAAAATTAGTAGAACCATCATTAATTAGTACTCCATTAATTGAAATTTCGGAGAATTTTGAAAATGGTCCTCAAGGTAATATGAATGATTTAATTGATGATGAATATAATGATACAAAAATTTTAACTCAACATGATGATCACACAACACAACTTAATAAAACAATAATAAATTTTTCATCAAATAAATATTATTTATTAAATAATATTATATATATTATTATTATTATTATAAATTTATAAATTTCAACACTATTGTTTGTATAAATAATATTTTTAAATTATTAAAATTAAAAACTTTTATTTATTAATATATGTATTTGTATGTATAATACTATATAAAAAAAATTTTTTATTTATCAGTTATAAAATATTGCTATATATTAAATACCTCCAGATGAATTTGAACCTTCACCACTAATAGAAGACATGGGTCTAAAATAAATAATTAATTGATAATATAAATAAAAGTTACCTGCTTGCTGGACAACTTGATGCACTACTAAGACCATCATTATCATCAATGTAGTCAACTAAAGAACATATACTACTATTGCTTTCTTTATCAGAATTTTCATTAGTAACTACAATTTCTGGAACGAATAATGAATAACAAGAATTTTGCGAATATTTTTTATTTATTGATGTTTTATTGTCTTCTAATTCATTAATAGATTGTTTTCTTGAAGTATATATTGTTGTATTTTTAACTTTATCACTATTTTGAGGAAACAGTTTAAAATCTAAAGATTGATAACATGGTAGATTTGGAGTTGAATGATTTTTAAATGATAATCTAGCAACTTTTTTAGATTTTACACTATTTAACCATGCTTGTATTTTTGTCTTTGCTTCTATTAACTTTTTTTTCTCTCTATAATTATGTTCAATATCTACTCGAGTACGCATTGAGTTTAACATTAAAGCAACCTTTAATTAAAAAATAATTAATAAATTTTTTTTAAATATCTTACTTGTTCATCAATATTATCAGTTGGTTTTATTGCTCTTACCATTAAAATAACAATAACAGAAGCAAATAGTGATAAAATAACAATTGTATACATATCAGAATCATATAAGTGTTCAGAAGATATTTTATATTCATTCCATCGTTTTGTAGTAATTATATTAGATAACATTTCAATATAATATGTACAATTAGTTATTTTATCATTATAAAAAATATCACTCAAATTTATATTATTCATTGAAAAAATTTATGGATAAATTTATAATACTAGAATAATTAAAAAAAAATTTTTTTTTATTCTAAGTTATTGTAAAAAACAATATGATAATTAGTTATTCTAATTATATATTTAACTAGTAAATTTTAATAAAAAAAAATCATTAAAAACATAAAATATTTAAAAATATAATAAGTTTTTAAAAAAAAATTTATAAATCAATAAATTTATATTTATTATATAAAAAGAAATGTTAGAAAATATAAAATTATATGACTGTTAATTTTCTACTAAATATAATTATAATGAAATATCTAAGTTAAGTATTGTTAAACATTAACATGCTTTATATATGCATTTTTGATAAGCTTCCATTTTAATGACAAACTTATGGATTCTTTTATTTTTTATAATATAATTTTTTTTAATATTCAAAAATTAATATTAAAAAAGTATAGTTTTTTAAAATTATTACTTTAAAATAAATGATGGCAAAGACAATATTATACATTATTATCTTTATTTTCAAAAAAAAAGTTTTTTTTTAAGTGACTATACTTTATATTAATAAACTAATATTTTTATTTTTTTTAAGAAATGATAATTAAGTAAAGTATTAAAAAAATTTGATATAACTTTTAAAAATTAAAGCAAAGTAATAAACCTTAAATGAAAAAATTTCTCTATACAACATTATAAATAAAAAGACAATATATATTAAAATTTAAATATGTAAATACAAAAAAAAAGTTTTTTTTTTAATATCAATTACAATAAATTTTAATAATCTTTTAAATTTTTAAGTGATTCTTGTTAAATCGAATAGAACTATGATAACTGTTCGAGCAATTTTAAAGGTTGCGAAAAAGCACAAGTCAAGGATATTAGTTGTTGATTAATTATAATATTAGTTATACAGATTTTTCATAACATTTTTTTTTGCATTTTATATATAAAAATTTCGATCTTTAATTACTAAAAAAATGAAACTAAGTGTTTTATTTCAAGATTAATCATCTTCTTTTGGATCAACATAATCTTCAAAATCTGGATCTCTATATTCTGTAAATTTATTTGGTATTGGTTTTAATCTTCCAAGACTTTCTAATGTTACTGGATTTTTTTCAAGTACTTGTTTACCAATTGATTGAAATCTATGTTCCCAAAATGATGCTGTACGTAAGGCAGCACTTAAATATGATGTACCATTTGTTCTATAAAATAATTAATATTATATAAATATATATTATTTTAACAAAAAAAAAATGTTTTATTTACCTATAGTCAGAATCACCTTTAGTGAATAAATATCCAGATATTGGATTATCACCTTTACTTCTAGTAGATTCAGAAACAAGATTATGTTCCCAATTTTGTGGTCCTTTTGGTGTATATTTTGTTGGATGTTTTTTATATAAATTTACAGAATGTGTTAAATCAAAATCAAAGTAATCAGGATCTGATCTATCTGGACGAGAATAATAAGTTCTTGGAAAATATGGTTGTATATCATCGTCATCATCAATATTATTTGTAGAAATTTTTTCATTTCTAGTACATGACATACTTCTATATGGTGATGATGAATATGTCATTGGTCTTGATGATAATCTTGTAGTTTTCCAAAGTCTTGATTCAATATCATTAATTAATTTATCATATTTAGATTCAATTCCTTGAGTTTTTGAAACAGCTGGAGCTGCATATGGTTCTGTAACAAAAGGATTTGATATATTATTAAATGATTTGTTGTTATAATTTGTATCAGAAATTGAAGGATATCTTGCACAACTACTAGAACGATAAATAGATGATCTTGGTTCATATTTATTATATTTATTAGCAGTAGGACTACGACTACGACTATAACATTGTAATACAGAAAATGGACTTTCAGCTCTTTTCTCTGAACTTCTTTTCAATCGCCCTTCTAGGAAATTATTATCAGTTTTTGTGCGCTCTGCTACCAATTTTGCTCTATGATAGGAATCAGAAACTGAGTTTTCTAGTTGTTTCCATGCCGGTTTACTTTTTCCAACAGTTTCTTCAATAAGATCATCTAAATCAACTCTATGAAAAGGTGGTAAGGTATTTTTAAATGTTGTTACTTCAACAGGTTCATAAATAGCAGTATTTATATCACTTGAAACATCTTTAGCTTTTTTAATATCTGTAATAAATTCTAATTGACTTGAAACATCGCCACACATTGCAAGAAGTCTTTGAGATTCAGCAATAAGTTCTTTTGATGTTTTAGATAATTTAGATTTTGGTGTTATCTAAATAAAAATTAGAAAAAAAAAAAGATTTATTTATTATAATTAATAACATTTTAATAATAAACTTACAGATGATTCATCAGAAGCCAACGTTGTATTAGATTGTGTACAATTATTTTTTTGTAATAACAAATCACAATTACTATCATTTTTGATTGATTCCATATTTCCTGTAATTGAATTAACATCTAAAGATGAAGGTTCTGTGACATCATCACCCATTTTCTAAATAAAAAATCATAAATAAAAATTTTCATTGAGTTAAACATAAAAAAAATCATAATAACATTATAAGCTTTTTAATAGTGAACAATTTATTACTATTATTATTATTTTAATATTATTAAATTTATATAAAAATAAAGAAAAAAAAATTATAGATGTTATTAAAATTATATAAAAAGATCAGTTATTATAAATAAATAAAATATTTTTTTTTATTTAATATAAAGATAGATTTTCTTTTTTTATTTGATATAATAAACAATAATATGGTTATAAATGTATAGGGCAAATGATCTGAATAAAATTTTATTTTCAATCAATTTATCCAACTTATATATATTTGTATTTGATATCAACAATAATTATTATACTTTTAAAAGAAAATAACATTAAATTGTAGTTACTTTTAGATGAGATTTAATATTTTCTTGTGATAAAATTTTAACTATAAGCAAAAGTATGTATAAATAAAGTTTACTTTATCTATTCTAACTAATAACAAAATATATTAAAGAGATACATATATTTCAATTGTGTAAGCATAAGACAATTTTAAAATTATTTATAATAGATAAAAGCCCTATTGAAATATTATAAAGTTCATTTAGCTATTAAACAGTGTATTTAGATGAAGAAAGATAGAATAATCTTAGAATGAACAAAAATTATCATACCTTCTGATCAATTTAACGTATCTCTAACTTGAGGGGTGGTTGTGGATATTATTATAATGATAAAGATTTTAGTATAGTATTAAAAAGAATGAATGTTGATCGTACTCTTTTCATCAAAATATTAAGATATCATTGAATATATCTTAATACATTTATTCGTTTTAAATTTTGTTAATGTGAAACTGCGCTACTAGAATAATAACCTCAATATACCTGACAATATTCATTTGTCAATAAATATCTTAACAGTACTTCTGTTAGAAGTAAAATTAAAACATTATCAACTAATCAAAATGTTATATTAATGTTAACTAAAAAACATTCTAATATTTTAAAATGATTAACATTTTTTTAATATTAATTTGTATTAGAAAGGGATTATCAATTTTATAAAATTATTTTAACACTAAATGGAATGCTAGAACGTAAGGTTTTTTAACTTGAAAATATAAAACGTCAAATTAGTTTAATGGTATAATTAATTGTTATAGTAAAAGTTAATAAATATCTAGTGTGTTGTTTTTTAGTATTAATAAGCACGAATACCATTTATTTTTATTTAATCTATGAAATTTTAAAGATAATAAATTTTAACAGAACTTGTAATATATTATAAAACATTAATAAAAATGATTAATATAATAATTTGAAAATAATTTAACTAATTATATATAAAAAATTTTAAAAAAATATTTAGTTTATTTATAAACAATTCATCATTTATATACTGTAATTAAAAACATGTAATTGATGAATCATATAATTATTTAAAAAAAAAATTGTCTTTTGTAATAAGTATTTTATATTAAGAAAATATCATATTAAAAATTATAATTTTTATACTTTTATATCTTAATATGCTTTCCCACCAAGCTATTATTTTGTTTTTTTTTTCTTTCAAAAATATAAAAAAAAAATTGTTTATAATATACCTAATTTCAATAATATTAAAAAATTCTTAATGGTAGTAAAAATTATTCTTTTTGATGTTATGAAATAATACAATCACTTTCATCAGCATGCTGTGTAAATGATTTATCACTACTTTTACGTATTTTAAGTGAAAGATGTTTAGTTCGCTTTATTAATGATCCAGAACGTGTCAATTGTTTAATCTCATTAGATGAAATTTTGTTTAAATCCTTTTCATGTTTTTCTTTACCAGGAACAATCTTAAAAAAATAATTATTATAAACAAATATTATATCTTGCCCTTAAAGAACAATTTCTTCTAAGCATATTTAAATCTCCTGTTATTCCTAAAGATGGTGTTGATAACTGTGTAGATAATACAAAAATTGGAGCTGCTGCACCTTCACAAACTTTTTCAAATGCTTTTCCTTCATGATTATTTCTTTTCATACTTCCTACTCTTTTTAAAAATCCTCCCGAATTTTGAGATTTTGCTTCAATAGCAGCATTTTGCATTTCTTCTTGTTCTGCTAACTAAAACAAATGCAAAATAAATAAAAATTAATTAAAGATTTTCTATTTTTAATTTTTAAGAAAACCTAAAATATGTTATAAGTAAAATATATGATTTCTTCTTTTTTTTATTACAAAATTCATAATAAATAAAATTAAAAAAAAATTTTTTTTTAAATTTATTTTAATAACTTACAGCTTTGACTGCAAATCCACTCAAATCTAAAAGAGATTTAAAAATTGCAACAATATTAATATTATTTTTTGCTGATGCTTCAATATATTTAACCTTTGAATTGAGACGTGATACCCAAGCATTTGCAGTGGCTTCAAATATTTTTTTAGATTCCATGTCACTTTTATTACCAACAAAGACGGTTGGAATAGTTGAAATGTCACTACGTATTGTTCCTATTTCATTCCATAAGTCACTCATTTCTTTAAAACTTTGAACATTATCAACACTAAATACAATCATAAATGCAGAAGCTGCTGAAATTGCAACTTTACGCATATCAGGAAAATTGAAATTTGTATCAAGAATTTCTAAATTTAACTCTGAACCATGAATTGTAAATTTCCTAGAATGAAGATCTTCAACTGTTTCTTTATATTTTTGGGTAAAATCTTGATAAAGATAACGTCGAATAATTGATGTTTTACCAACTTTTGATGAACCCAAAACAACAAGACGATAATTAGAATTTTCTGTCATGTTATAAAATTTTTTATTTTTATTTTTGTTTTTACTAAAACTAAGGAAAGTGTTAGTGTACTTAAAAAAAATATATATATAAAATAATACAAAATATTAAAAATAAAAATATTTAAAAATGTTTTAAACAGCTTCAACAAGGTATTAAAAACTAATCTTGACTTGTTTTAATCTCAATCTACGGATTAGTAACATCATTGTCATTTTATGCTTTAGCATATATTAGTTAATGAAATAGACGGATATATTTTACAAAACATTTATAAAAGTTATTTCTTAAGAGGTGGACCGAAAAGGAAAGGTGAATTGATAAATAGAAGAATATTATAAAACTAATATGTGAGAAATTTAATAGATAAATAGGAAATTAGAACATAAAAAGTATTCTTTCTTTTATACTTTAAGATACGGTATATATTAACATTTAAAAATAAGTATTTGAAAAAATTATTTAAAAATTTGTAAGAAAGTAAAATTAAAAATATATTTATAAAAGTCAATTTAAGTTAAAAGCAATAATAAAAAAATTTTTACAATTAATGTAAATATTATAGTTGAAGAAAACAGGAAGATAAAAATTAATTTTTTACAATCATTAATAACTTTTTGTTTTAAAACTTATTTTAATATTAATAATATGCAATAATATCAATAAGCTATATTGTTATCTATTTTTTTTAATTTTTTTTTTGTTAACATTGTTTTTTCAAACTTAATTAAATAAAATTGTATTATTTAAATAGTCAACCATAAAGGACAATACATTAAATAAAAAATGTATTATATAAAAAAAATAATAAAAAAAGAAAATAAAATAATACATTAGCTATTTCTTACTAACATTTATTATAATAATTGAATTATACTTTATACAATAAATTTTAAAATATTATTATTTAAAAGAATTTCTTAAATTGACATTTTAAGAGAGAGAAAAAAATTAAATAGTTATTTAAAGCTTTCACCAACAACTTTTAATAACTTTTAAATATACCTTTAAGTTTTAAAACAATTTAAAATAACACTAATAATTATATACTATATATATAAATATAAAATTTTGTAGTTATATATGTGAATCTTAAAAACAAAACTATTACCATAATTATTATTATATATTTTAAAACTCATAATTCATTATGTTATTTATAAAATGACAATTATTAAAATAATGTAACTTTATTTATTTAAAAAAGATTTTTTTTAATAAAATAGCAATAATATTATTTTAATAAAAATTATAATGTTTAAAAAGGTAGATTAAAAATTTTATACATATATGGGAAAAAAAAATACTAAACATTTTAATAAATTTAATAATTATTTTTTTTTTATTAATTTGCATTTAAACAATTGTAATAAATTAATAAATAATTATATTTGAAAAATAAAAATTTTAATAACATTTGCATAATAAAAATTATATATTAATAAAAGAATCATTTTGTTATTATATATAAAACTGAAATCGGATATTGATATATTAATCTTTGATACATTCAGTCATGTTTTTTTTTAAAATACTGAAAAATTAATTTTTTAAGATAAAATAAAAGAGTATGAGAATACTAGAAATAAAGAATATTATTAATGATGCAGGAATAATTATAAATTTCAGATTGTTTAAAATTTAAATATCACTTTGGTTTTTAGTAATAAAAGATTTGTATTATATATTTCAACTCATGTTTGTAAAAAAAAATCTTATCATACTTAATCATGAATTGTTATTATTTGTTTAATGTACGTTTATAAGCTATTTTTAATTATTTCTTTAAAATTATTTTGCTTAAAATTAGCACTTAATACGTATATACATATTTATATGTAATAATTTTTACAAAAAAAATAATATTATATATTTTTTTACTACTTTTTTTATTATTAATAAAAAAAAGTGTAATATATTTATTATTCTTTTAAAAAAATTTTTTTATAAATAATTCTAAATAGTTAAATATATTTTTAAAAAATTTTAAATATTTGCTTATTAAAAAATGTTATTTTATAGGTTAAAGATGGTTGTAAATAAGGTGTAATAAAAAAAAGTATATATATATATTATATATATTTTCAATATTAATATTATAATTTTTTTATTTAAAATATTTAGAAACATACTAAGAATATAAAAAAATATATTAAAATATAGTTATAACCACAATTTATAGCCTAATAATTTAATCAAAAAATTTTTCTGAGAAAAAAATTATTAATAAAATTATAATAACGTCAACCCTCCTAGCATGTTAGAAATATCACTATATTTAAACAATATTAAAAAAAAGTTGAAGCTTTATAGTAACATATTAAAAGCAACACTTTTTTTTATATTTTTATTTCTAAAATTTACCACTTGATTTAAAAAAAAAAATTGATTATAAGTATGTTAACTTCAATTGAAAAATGATAGTACTATAATATAATTACAAATAATGCATTCTAAGCACTTTAAAACATTCTTTAATTAAATTTTTAAACAAAAATGGCAAAAAAAATTGTATTTATTTGAATGGTTTTGTAAAAATAATTATAACTGAATTCAAATTCTAAATTACATAATTATAATAAAATTAAAAAAAGATTAACACTTTTTTCAACTTTATTTAAAATATATAAATGAACAATTTATTTTATAATTAAAAAAAAAATTTTTTTTTTATATATTAGATAGGAAAATAGTTTTACTGTCAACGTTTTAAAAGATAAAGAGAATATTTAAAATTTTTATTCTATGTTTTTTTTTTATTTTTAATATATAATAAAAAAAAATAAAATATGAAGGAAGTAAAAAAAAAATAAATAAAGTGTTAAATTATGAATATATAATTATTGAATAGTGTTTTTAAAACGTTTTGTGAAAATATTTTTTTTTATACTAATCTTAAATTATTGTTTTTTCAATGATATTCTTACGTATTTCACTGACTTTTAATATTTCCTAAAAAAATTTTTAAAAAATTTGAATTTAAAAAAAAATTACCTTTTCTAAATACGATATGTTTTTTATTAAACTACTTTTTTCCTGTTTTAGACTATTTAAATAATTGCTAATTATTGAAATGGGTTTTTGTTGTTTTTGAATAATTAATTTATTTTCTACTAATTGAAGTTGAGTAGTATTTTGTGAATACAAAATTTTTTCTTTCTCAATTAAATTGTCAATTTTAATATTATCATTTTTTAAATTTTCTATTTTTATTATCATTTCATTAATATAATTTTTATTACTTTCATGTAACATTCTTAAATTTTCTAAATCTTTATTTTTATTAATATTTGCAATATTATTTTCATTAAAAATTTTGTCTTCTACGTCTCTTTGTGTAGAATGAGTGAAAAATAATTTATCATATGTTTTTTCTTTTTTTTCTAATTCTTTCATAATAGTCTTTAATTCATCTAATTTTTCATTTAATAAAAATTTTTCACTTTTTCTTGCCAAAATATTTCTTCTAATAATCTTTATTTCATTTTTAATTTTTTTTATTTGATTATAACTGTTATATATTTGATTTATATAATTTTTTTCTAAAGAATTATTATCTAATTTGTTTGAAAATCCAATATTTTTATTTAAAAAATTTTGTTTATCTTTTGTTAATGATAATGGTATTTCATTAAAAAAATTTTTACAATCTTTTATCCATTCTTTTTGTATTTTAAGTTTATAAATAGCAATATATAATTCTTCTTCTACATTTTGTATTACAAATTTATCATAAACATAGTCATTTGATAAAACATCCGGAACAATTGATAATTTTAATTTATTATTTTCTTCTTCAATAATTTTTTCATACTTCTTTATATCTTCTTTTACATCTATAAGTTTTTTCATATCTTTATTTAAAACTTCCTCAATCATGTTTAAAATTACTTTATAAGAATCTTTTTTTTTACATATTTCATTAATTTTTATTTGATTAAATGATTGAAAGTTTTTATTTAATGGAAAATCAGTAAAAGTACATTCAATATATCTTTCAGCAAATAATAACCAATTATCATCATCATTCTCATATGGTAAATTTTCAAATAATAATATTTTCTTTTTTAAAGCATTTGTTTTTGAAAATTGAAAAATTTTATTGTTACATTTTTGAGCAATTTTCATATTTGAACTGACGAGATAAACTATTCCAATAGCATTCTTAATGTCATCTACCATTCTATTAATAATTTCATCTGTTAACTTTCTTTTCAAACATATTTTATCAAGATTAATTCTACAAATTTCTATTTCTTTTTCAATATATTCTTTATGACGCTCAAATTTATTAAAATTTTCTTTTGATACTTTTTTATTGTATGAAAATGTTTGATTTTCACATTTAAATGAGGCACTTAAAAGATTGTCTAATCTTTTTTTCTCATATAAAATATTGCTTTCTAATGTTAACAATTCTTCTTTTAATACAATATTTTTTTCTAAAGTTAAATCATATTTAGTTTGTATTTCATTAAATGGTGGAATATGAATATTATGATAAGATTTAAGTTTACTAATACTTTTAAAACTATTTTTTTTTAAATTTATATACTTTTTTAAATCATCTTCAATTAATTTTTTTTGACTTATCTAAAAAAAAATAAGAAATATTTTTAGCATAAAAATTAAATAAATTTTTTTTACCAAATTTTGATATATTTCATCAAGTTCTAAAAGAATTTTAATTTTTAAATCTTTTATTTTTTCCATCCTTTAAAAATAAAAATAGAAAGAACTATAATATGTTTAATAATATCAAAATTAAAAATTCATAAAAAAAATTTTCATAAATAATAATTTTTCTTTTGAAAAATAATAAATTCACTTAAAAATTTTTATATTTAAAGAAACCAATATTTCAAATAAAGTTTTTAAAATTATTAAGTGGAAAATGTTTCTTTAAAAAGATATTATTTATATTTAAAATGTAAAATAATAAATTTATTCAGTTATACAAAATTAAAGTATACTACAAAGGGTAGATTTTAATTGCTCTCCATTTCTTCCAGTTTTTGAATTTGCCGCAAATGATATAGGTGTATGACTAACTATTGATGCATTATCACGAAATCTAACATTTTCACTATCTACTTTTGAAGTTTGTTGTGAATTATTATTATTATTATTTGTTGTAACAGTTTTAGAAGTTGCGACAGTTAATAATTGAGGTTTTTTTATATTATTATTTCCATTTACTTTTTTGTCATCTTCTTCCACACATTTACCATTTTCTATTTTTTTAGATGATTTTTTTGATGTTTTAGGACGTGATTCACTTAATGTACCTAGAATCCGGATTGATAAAAATATAAAAATTGAATTTTAATAAATACACACAAATTTTGATTATTATAAACAACATTATAAAAATTAATACTAGATAATGTGTTTATAATTTATATAAAGTAAATGAAAAATAATATTTAACAGATTGGTGTAAATTTTTTTATAGATTTAAGATATCTTAATAATATGTTAAATAAAAGAAAATTTTTTTAAAGTGTATAGTAAAGTTTGTTAAAAGTGCAATATAAAAAAATTTAAATGTGCTTTTTTTTTTACCGACTTGTATAACTTGCTGCACTATTAATACGATGTAGTGTTTTATCATTAATTGACATATGCCTTTGAATTATACCAGCAGGAGTGTTATGTAAGCATAATATTGGTAATTGAGGAACATTAAGAAGAGGACATACAATTCTATTACTATCAACTGATATTAATAATGATGAAATAGTATTATATGTATTAAATGAGGATAATAATGTACCATATGAAGAACTCCATGCTTCAATCCATCCATTATTATCAGCTAAAAATAGTATATTAATTTTTTATAATATAAAATAAATTTTTACCTGTAATTATAACTAAACCATCAGCTGTTATTTCAACAATATTTATTAAATGACATGTTTTTATTGATGATTTAACAGTTCCTGTTTTAGCATCCCAAATAATTAAATGTTTATCTTGAGAATTACTAACAACAATATTTCCATTATCATTAACAGCACAACATGTAACAGCACTATCATGTCCTACCAATACCTGTGTCAAATATCCATTTTCAAGTTGCCAAATTTTTAATGATTGATCTTTAGATCCAGTAACTAAAATTTTTTCATTTCTATCAAAATTATAACATGTAATACTTTCTGTATGATAAGCTTTTCCTTTAAGATTTACAGAATCATCATAAACATGATAAATTTGTATTTCATTTCTATTTTTTGAAAATTCACCAAGTATTAATTTTTGATGTTTTTTAAATAATATTGGTGATTCAACATCACTAAATGATATTAAGACTGTAAAAAAATTTTGTGAATCATCTAATGGTGTTAAATTCCAAATATGTGAATTATCACCCTTATCACATGAAAAAACTTTATAAGTTGGTATTGATCCACCAATAAAATAAAGTGTTGTTATAGATAATGTATGAATTTTAATAACTTTCATAAGTTGCCCTTTATCAGCTTCCCATAAACACATTTGCCCTTCTGAACAACCGGAAATTAAGTAAAATGAATCATCAGTAAATTCTATTGCTGTAATTGCACTTCCTATTTTATGTGTTTGGGTCCATATACATTGACAAACTTCTAAATCCCATAATGCAATAACACCAGATACCGTACCACAACATGTTGATTTTTCATCAGGAGACATTTTGACACAACAAATTGAATTATCTTCAGAAATTTCACGTGAAAATGTATTATTGTTACAATTATCATTACAATTTTTAGATTGTATATTCCACATATGTAATTCTTTACCACAACCAGCAATAATAAATGAATTATCATATGTTGTTTGTATACTTCCTATTGGTAATTTTTCACCACATTCTAATATATCAATTATTTGTGAATTATGAAGATCATAACATATAATTTTAGAATTTATACCAACAAAAATTTGACAATCATCAGCTGATACAGCAATTGAACTAACTCTACAATCATGTCCAGATAATTCATGTAATTCTTGTGATGATATTAAACTATAAACTCTTATTGTTTCATCTTCACATGCTACTACAACGAATGCATCATTTGTTGTTAATGACATACATGTTACTGGTGCCATAAGTCCCTCTAATTTTGAAATTAAACATTTCTCCTCAATATTATAAACCATTACAGCAAAATCACCACTACCAACAATTAAAAATTCATCATTAGATGTTAATTGAAGACAAATTACACTTCCTGTATGCTCTGGGAATGATGCAATTATTTCTCCACTTTCAATGTCAATTATACTAGCTATTGAATCAGTTGTACCAGATGCAATAAATTTTGAATTATGTGAATATAAACAACAATTAACTTTTGCTTTTGTAATTTGAATTGTTTTTACATTATCTATATTATATAAATCCCAAATTTTTATTGTCCCATCAAATGAACCAGAAGCAAAATTAATTCCATTACATGATATAGATAAACATGTCACTTTTTTAGTATGTCCAGTAAATGTTACATCAATAGTTTGTGATGAAATATTATATAAATATATAGTATTTGGATCTTCTAAATTTCCTGTTAATAAAATATTTTGGTAATTAATTGTTGGTTGAGCAACAATTCCTTTACCACTCCAATTAGGTAATGAAACTTTAAATATTTCATCCATTTTTGGTGGTGATATCCAACATGTTAATGGAACAAGTAATGGTGATGAATCATACATATCAACCCATGCCATAGCTTGCTCAACAATACTATTTAAATTTTGACTATTACTTTCACGTGTATATCGTAATCTTCCAATACACTCAGGGGCAATTTGACTTGAATCTCTTAATAATGTATTTATACTAGGAATAATAACTTGCAAATAAAAAACTAATAAGTCATGATCAAGTAGTTTTTCACAACTTTCATCAAATACAGATATTAAATATCCTAATCCATTAGCTCTTGTTATGGCCTCAATATATTCAAAATTACATAGTGTAAATTCTTTTAAATTTTGAGATTTCCCACCTTTTAGCAAATATTTCCATTGATATAAGACTTTTCTTAAATTTATTTTTCCATTTTCTCTTATAAGTGGTTGAGGAAACATATATCCATTGAAAACAATTTCTTCATTTTCTTCATAGTTACATGTATCAAAATAAATAGAAGCCATTTCCATATTTGTTATTTGATTCATTTCTTTTATATTACATCCTGTTTCATATAAATAATTTTTAATAAATTGCTTTTTAAAAATTGTATGTTTTAATTTATAAACAACTTGATTATCAATAATAAAAAAGTCAAAAAGCATATTATATTTTGTTAAAATTGTTAAAATATCTTTAGATATATTTAAATCAGGTATCTCTTCATTAACATATGATAATGGTTTACTTGAAAAATTAAATAATGTTGTTACTTCTAAAGTTGTAAAACCAAATGATGTACAAACAAAATATCTTATTAATTTTTTAATAAATGTTTCACCATATAATGTTTCTAAATGATAAACTAAATTAATAACGGCAGTTTTTTTTAATTCAACTGGTATATTATATGCTAATAATTGTGCTACAACTAATGCACCTGCCATACTATCATTATGTTCATTAAGATATAAACGTAAATTTGTTAAACATTCTACTCCAATTTTGATATTTGATTTTGATGCATTTAATTTAATAATTTCAATAGATTCTTCAATTGTTGGTTTATTTAATAAAATATATTCATTATTAGGTATATAATTACATTCAATATTATTTGGTATTGTACAAATAATATATAAATTAGGTATTTTATTAATAAATTGAAAATTTCCATTAATATTTTTAGATGTTCTTAATAAATGTATATCATCAATTAATATATAAACTTTTTTATCAATTTTTTTAATTAATTTTTCAATATTTTTTAATATAATTGGTATTTCAAGTGAATCATTAAAAGATATTTGATTTGAATTAGTACAATTATCTAATAAAAATAAAATATTTCTAAATATTTCATGATCATATATACTGAAAGGTGTTAATCCAAGAAATCTTATAAATGATATACAATTATTATTATTTTGTAATGCTTCATGTAAAAATAAAAGATGAGATGTTTTTCCTATACCATTATCACCTTTTAATATTATACACCATTTTCCATCTTCATTCATATTAAAAACATTTTTACTAATTTTTTCTAAATTTTCTTTTATTCCCCATTTTAATGGTTTTGATTGAATATAGTATTGTTGATGTGTTACTTGTTCACGTTTAGTTATATCAACCATATCAATATATATTGAAGAATTAATTATATTTGTTTGTGGAAGTTGAATAGTACAATTATTATCAATTAATTGTTTTATTTTTTCACTTATTTTTTCTACAAAATTTATACCATAATTTTCACCATCTTTTGTTGTTATCCAATTGTCATATGTTTGTGATGTACATGGTAATAAAAATGAAAAAATATTATTTTTATCATAATTTTCTGATATAATATTTTTTAAATTTTCAATTTCATTATACTCTAATTGTTGAATTTCAGAAAATATTGGATTATTTTCTTCTAAAGGCATCTTTTTAAATCTTCTCTGAATATATATATGATTAGAATTTTTTTGTGACATCATTATTTCAACTATATGTTTTATATATGACTTTAGTAATTTATTCTCATTATTTTCTACTTTTTTTAGCATTTTTATAAGCATTTCTATTCCTAAAATATCTTTAAGATAATTTTTTTGTAAACAATATTTTTTTCCTTTTTTTGATTCTTTTAAAATATAAAATTTATCTAATATTTTAACATCTGTAGACATTTCAAATAATTTTTCCCTTAAAACATCAAATGTATTAAAATCAATTTCCATAGGCGGCATATAGTATCCAATTTTATTTCCTAGAAAACACTAAAAATCAAATAAATTATTTAATGGCAATTAAAAATAAAATTACACAGTTAGTTAAAGAAATTTATAAAAATAAATTTTTTACTATTAACACCAAAAGAGGAAAAAAAAAAGAAAAAAGAAAATTAAACTTACAATAACAATCGTATGTTCTTCATTTAAAAGTTGTAATAAAAGTTCGTAATTAATTAAATCATCATAATTTCCTGAGAATGTATACCATTCTATATCAACTCCTAATCCAGCTCCACAAGTTTGAATATCTTGTATACCGTGTTTAATAAATTCAAATTTTTCATAAAAAAATTCTTCAAATGTTGGAAAAATTAATAAAATTTTTCTATTATTAACTGACGATGATTTATAAATAATATCTTTCCCAGCAGACTTAACATTTTCTTCTTTAATTGTTTTATCAACACGAAACATAATTATAAATTTTTTATTATTAATATAAAATAATAAAAGTATTAGTTCATTAATTTTTTAATCTTTTAGATTATTTAAAAAAAATAAAATTAATATTTTGAATATTAATTATATGAATCTTATTATAAAGAAACTTAACCTATCTTCCATTATCCGCCTTCAAACGCGTTCTAAAATTATTACAAAATTTAAAAAAATAAATAAATAAAATTGTTAATTTGTTGTTAAAATAATAAAAAAAATAATTAAATAAAATTACCATCACACTAAAAATAAATTTTTTTATTTGTTAAAACAAAAATAGTAATAAATTAAAATCATAACATTAATAAAAAAAAAAATCTTTTTAATCTTTTATTTTTAAAAATAAATGATATTTATTACAATTTTAACTTAAAATATATTATTATAAAGTATTATTTTAATATTAAATAGTTGTACTTAAAGTGATAAATTTTTTGTTAAAAAAACAACATAATTTAAGATATACTGTGAATATTAATAAAAAAAATTATGCCAATGTATATTTTCTTGTTATTCTGAGAAAAATTTTAAACTTATATGAATTATATTGCATTAATGATAAGTGGACATTTTACAATTAAAAGTATCATTTAAATACTTTAAGCATGTTAAATGTGTATTTTTATAACATAATACTAATAGTAATGCACTTTTATAAATATTATAACTAAAGAAAAATATAAAATAAATAAACTTTTTGGTTGATTTCTCCTCTACATACTTTACATATGTCTGAAGGCAGAAAAGTACATTTAATATGAGAGATTTTTACTACAAGAAAGAAAGAATATTTTCAAATTAATTAAAGGCAATTCAATTGCCTAATACTAAAAATTTTTATTTAATTATAATTTTCATTGAAAATTGAAAGTAATGATGCTATACAAATTTTTAAATTTTACTATTTTAATATAAAAAGCAGTTAATATTTTAAGGATTGAAAAGACAACTACCACCATAGATTTGGAATAAAAATTTATTGTTATAAAAATAAAAACAAATAACTGTTAACATTTCATGACATTAACATATAAAATAATTTTTTGAAAGATATAATTTTTATTTCAGTAATATATAACATAATTAAATTTTTTTTTGTTGTTTTAATTTTTATATAAATGTTGATTATTAATCCAATATTATATAAATATATATCTACATATACTTTTTTTTTTATTAATATATATTTGATATTTACTAAGTGATATTTTAAAAGTTGTTGGAAATATGATTACATATATTTGAATAAAGGAAATAATGTAAATGAACAATATTTTAAAGATATAATGATAAACTTTTTTTTATTATAATTTTATTATAAAGAAATGATATGAGAGAGGTAAAATAGCAAAGTTATATATATAAAATTTATTTCAACTAATAATTTAGTGAAGTATTAATAAAACTATATACATTAATAAGTAAAGATATATCCAGAAGATAAGATATAAAGTTTAATATGTGTAGATAATATGAAATCAACTTAACAATAATAAATGAAAACAAAATAATAAAAACACACTTTGTTAAAATATTTTAAAATACTCTAATATTTATTAACGAAATTAATAACAATTTATTTAAAAGCTTATAAATATTTTAGCTTTTACTATTATTATTATTACGAAAATTTTTACCTTTTCTAATTTTTTATTCTTATATTATATTTTTAAATATGTTTGAAGTAATATATGATTTTATAAGCTATTACTTTTTTGTAATTATCTACTTTTTTTATTACCTTTTAAAGTAAGTATATATGTAAAAGATTTTAATAAAATAATTAAAAATTAAAATTAAAATATTAATATAATATATAATTTTTTATTAAAATTTATAACTTTACTATGCATAACTATAACTAAGAGTAAATTATTATATAAGAATGGGAATAAATGTAGATATAAAATAATAAATATGGATATAAATATTAGGTGATACTCAGATATAATGATTTATATATTTGTATAAATACATATATGTAATATTAAATTTAAAAACAAAAATAATTTTTGAAGAATTGTTTATGACAGTCTTAACTGTATAAACGAATAAATAATATATATTGAATCGGGTAAAATAAATTAGTAAAATATTATATTAATAAAATGAATAAAAATATTTTGAAAAAAAAAAAATTATAAGGAATAAAAATGTTAACTAAATATATATTTAGAGTCTTTTTATCACTATTATATATTTTATTTAAACTTTATAATTTACTTTTACCGTTAAAAAAGAAAAATATTAATAAAAAAAAATATTATATACATACATAACTATACATTAGACGTTTATTAGTTAGTTATTATAAAAATTGTATAAACTTTCAATGTACTGTGGATACGTACTTAAATAAAAATGAAATTACGTTTCATCCTTTTAAAAATCCATAACGTCCATTTCTAGTGATATGCTCAATCTTCTTTTTGTCTAATTGCGTCCTATCAGTAGGCTTATTTTTATACATATAAGACAAGTTAAACTAATTAGGTAGTTTTAATGGAAAAGACAGAAATTTTAGTAATAATTTTCATGCTTTTTATTTAGGGAGGTATAATACTTAATTTAAATAATCCACATTAATAAATTTCACTATTACTAATTCAAAAGGATTACATATATATATATATATATATATATATATACACATGTATATTAAGAAGGAAATATAAAATTTATTTTTTTTTTAAACTAAAATAAATTATAATAAATATATAAAAATGTTTTGTAAAAGTGTCAATCAGAAATCAAAAAATAATCTAATTTTTTTAGAGGCAATTCTGGACAAAATGAGTATGAAGAAGATGTATTAAAAAGAAGACAGGAACCTTATTCTAATAAATTTAATAATATAAACAACGATTATGTATCAAAAGAATACTATGATAACAATAAGTATTTTAATTCGCAAACAAATCATTATCATTCATTAAGTAATAATTTTGATCATCAACAAAATAAAAAACAATTATCTTTTTATGAAAAAGTTTGTAATGGTATTAAGAATTTATATTCAAATATAAAATATTATCTTATTAATATTTATCATGGTTTTATATATATTTTAAATTTCTTATGGTTACTTTTATCTAAACCATTTTTATACTTATTTACTACTATAATTTACATTATTCAAGTTGTTTTTGAAACATTAATATATTTTATTAAAAAAATATGGAATTACTTTTTTAATAATAATAAAAATATTGAAGGTAATGAATATGGATTAAGAAAAAAGAATGACGATATATCTGAAAATGTAATAAATAAAAATATTGCGAATAACCAATTACTAGATGAAAAATATTTAAATAGAGATTATATTAAGGAAAGTGAATGTGGTTCAATTGCTAATACACAAGTAGAGACACTTAAAGATTTTAATGAAAATAAATATGAAGAAAAGTGTGATGAATCATTAGTTAATTTAAAAAAATACAATGGAAATGACAATTTGTTGACACAAAAAGATGATATTAATATTGAAACAAATGATAGAATAGATGACAAAATAATTAATAATAATAATAATGTATTTCATAGATTTACACCACAAACTCCACCAACACCTCCACCACCATTAGATAATAATTTTTTAAATGAAATTAATAAAAAAAATTTACCATTTCAAGAAGTAATAGATAAAAATGATATTTCAAGTTATTCACAATCAAAATATCAAAATATGAATAATAATAAAAAAGAGGATGATAATAAAAATTTAGGAGATTGGACTACATCTAGAAATGTTCTTATTATAGATACAAATAAAAATGAAAAATTAAATGATAATAATTTTATTTTTAATAATATGCATTCTAAAAATTTACCACCATTTAATCCTGTTAAAGAAGACTTTTTTATTGGTAATAGTGTTTTTAAACCTATTTCTGATATGGAAATTTATAAAAAACAATTTAATAGACAAAAAATTGATATTTTCCATGATAATACAATATCACCATCTGTCCCAAATATTACTAGAAATATTAGAGAAGGAACAACATTTGATGTAAACATTCATGGAGATGAATTAAAAAATAAAAATTATTATGTAACATCACCAGAGGATAGGGATACTCCTACTTTCAATACTACTAATTCTTTTTCAAATCTTAAAAACACTTCTGAATTTTTAAATTTACCAAAAAATTATGATGATGATACAATGAGTCAAATAAAGTATAATATTGGAAATATAAATGATAATCCAACATTATTGTCTTGTAAAAGTAAGTTATATAGTAAAAAGGAAATTTTTATAAAATTATTACTTTCTAATCAAATAAATTATTATTTATTAATTATAAGCTTTATATAAGATATACATATATATTAAAATTTTTAAATTACTATATATGTATAAAATAATAATTAAAATATTTTTTTTATTGTAAAATTAATAATTATAAATATAATTTAATTTTAGGAACATTTGAACGAAGAGTTATATCACGTAGTTATAATCAGGATAGTCAAGGGCATTTTAAAAAAGATTGGGAAGTAGAATCTTACCAAGCTATTAAAAATGAAATGCCAGTTTCTTATAATTTTTATACACGGTCTGCTTATAAATAGATAACAAACGACAAAAAAAAATTTTTTTTTTAATATCCGAGCAAAAATTTATTTACATTATTATTATTAAATATATATATAAATATATATAAAGAGTTAGGTAAAAAAGTAGTTAAATTATATAAATACAAAACAATTTTTTTTTTTAATATATATTTTTATTTAAACTTTCTATTAACATTAATTATATTTTAGTATATAATATAAAGCATATTTATGATAAAGAAATAATAGACTTATAAAAATAAAATTTATTGCGACTATAATATTTCACTATGTGTCACAGAAATATAATATTAAAAATATAAAAGTATAACTATTAACATGATTTATCCTTTAATAGAAACAAATTTTGTATTTCTTTTAAATAATTTTTCAAATTTATCTTTGAAAAAATTTTTTTTAGCAGGAAATGTGATTGGTGAAATTTTGGCTGAGAATCGTAATTCTTTTAATTTTTTTTTATTTCGACATTCACTTAATTGGTCATCAATTAAATTAATATGTAAATTAACTAATTCTTTATAATTATCTTTACTTTTCTCTAAAGTAAAAGAAACATTTTCATTTTCACCTTTAGACATAATATTAGATGTTGCTGAAATAAATCTTGTTTGTTCGATAAGACAATGTGTAATAACTGATGAATCAGAAGTTTCAGGAAATAATTTACATAGATAAGATAAGTCTTGTACAAGGATCATCCTATTAATATCTTCACTTGTCCAAATCTAAAATAATAATAAAGATTAGATTATGTTAAGTAAGAAGTAAAAGACCGGAAAAACAATAATTGTGCTAGTGTAACTTTTATAGCGTTAAATATTTATAAATACGCTCCAGGTAGCATTATTAAAAGTACTATGTTATTTACATAACAATACAAGATGCAACATATTTTCTTTTGAACTTACCTCACATCCAACTTTTAAAAGTTCGATAAAGCTGGTTTGTATACAATTCCATATATCGGTTTCTTTAATATTATTAGAATATTCTTTTTTCCACATATTAATAAGTCTTTTAAAACATTCACTGTAAATACATTGTAACATTAGAAAGCTTGTTTCTGACATATTTTTATTAATCAATTGATTAAGCGGTGTTACGCAAGCTAACAAACTCCTTATTTGATTACATGGATTATCATAAATATTTTCAATTCTTTGAATAACTGTTCTAATGGCATCAAAAATAAATGTAAATTGAATTTCTGTATTAAGTTTTAAAAGTGTTTCAATAAAGTTATATGAATATAATGAAAAATCATTTGAAGATTTGGTATTATTTAAATCTGAAAAATTATTAATATTTAATTTTTCATCAATATTTTTGACAAATGATGATTCTAAAATTTTTTGACATGTCCCAATAAGTTTATATATTTCTAGGTAGCCAGTTAAATGAATTTTCTTTATATTACTTATAAATCCAGGAGAATGTGGCAATTTTGTTGTATATTTTATACTTTTTTCAACAGAACTTATTGCTTTAAAATTTTTACGATTAATTTCATTCATTATATTATTCTTAATTTCTTTAAGTTTTTCAATTTTTAATGATTTATCAACTAAATTGTTTTCAATTTTTTCATATAATATATCAAATGTCATGGAAGCATCTGAAATTCTATTTGAAAAATCTTTAATATCTTCCCATAATCTTTTATCACCTTCTCTTAATTTTGATAATGATAATAATGGATGACCATTATGTGAATTAACACAACATTCTAAACAACTTATACGAAGTTTTGAACTATATTCATAACATATGGAGCAATATCTACATTTTTTTTCAATATCTTTAACAGAAAGTTTCCTACTACAATCATTACAAATATATTTTTTTTCATATATTGGTTTTTTAAATTGATTCTTAGAAGATATCCTTTTTATATGTTTATTGTCATACGTCTTCTTTTTAAATGATTCAGCTGTCTTTTTATCTGGTATATGGATTACAGTAACATTACTTTCTGTAACTAATGATTCATCAATAACTTTAATTATACTTTGATTTGTTGGAACATTTAAAATTGTTGTTGTATCAAATTTAACATTACATGATGGACAGGAAATGTTGTCTAATAATAAAATCTAAAAAGTACCAATTGTTAGACACATTTATCTTATAAACAAATTAGACTTACTTGTTGACGACAGCTTAAAGTATGTAAACATAAATCACAAACATTATGACCACAGGGAAGTATTTTAGGTATATTTGTTCTAGTACCAAATGGTTCTAAGCAGTTTAAACAATTCATTTTTAATAATAAAAGAGTTGTTTAAATAAATTTTCTTATTTTTTTTTCTTCAAAGAAGTATTTGAATAGATTATAAATATTAAAAATATACTGTAGAAATTATTAGTACTATAATAAAACAACAATATATTTTTTTAAAATAAAAATTAATTTAATCATTAAAAAGAATAAATGTTTAATGAAAAATTATGACCTAAAGAATTAAATAAGTTTAAAAAAGTTTTAATTTAATATACATAATGTTTTAAGTAAAAGTATTAAAATTGTAGTAGACATGCCTATAAATGTTCCACCTATTTTAATAATGATTGTCCTATTATAATATTCGGTAGTTCATAATCTTAAAACAGGCGGATCAAGATAAAAAGTAATTTAAAGAGCATGAACTTAGTTAAATATATATATTTATTTAAAATAAAAAATTTATTATTCAAAAAATTTGAAAATATAATAAAGTGACAGCTATCCATCTCCATACAAATTTTTTATTCTCTCAAATAGTTAAAACAATTAGTTATTCACTTATTATTTATAACCTTTTTAAGAAGTAGCTTTATATAATTTATGTGTATGTAAAATAGTAAAATTATTAACTTAAATATAAATGAAAATACTAAATTTAATCGAATTTTTAATTTTTAAATATCATTTTTAAAAAGGTTATAATTATCACGATTAAAATATAAAAAAAATGGTAATATTAAAAAAAGATACAGGTGGCTAATATGTAAGCAATAATTATGTGATTTATATTCTATAACTGTTATTAATTGTTTTAAAACGATTATAACTAGCATAAAAAATATATATATTAATAGTTTTAAAAAATTTTTAAATCATTATTTAAAAATAAAAATAAATGTTTTCATTAATGGCATATTAAATTACACAAAAAATATTTTTTTCGTAAAATTACAGTTGTTGAGAGTGAAATATTATTGCGGTAACATCATAAACAAAGTATTTTCTTAGCATAATTTATAACGTTTAAAGAATGTGAGAAAACGTTTAGTAAAAAAAGACGTATTAATTTCAAGTACTTCTAAGATATCACTATAAAATAATATTATTCCTCTTATTTATGAGATTCCAATTGATGTGATGTGAATAATTAGAAATTAGGATATATTAAATACTCTCGTACTTTTAAATGACACTTAAGAAAGTTTAACATTAACTTTAAGTCTTGATTGAAATTAATTTATCAATATATTTTTAATATTAACTGAAATTACGAATTCTTAAGAAACTTATAAATAAAATTTATGTGCTCATTTTATTATATTAAAAAAATATTTAATTAACATTTTATTCTTATTTTAAATTTTATTTATTTTTTTAAATTATAAAATTAAATTTGAAAAATAAATAAAAATTTATTTACAAAAGAATAATTTTTAAACGTCATAAAAAAATAATAAAAAATTAAGAAACTTCGGTATTAAAAAGAATATTAAAAACATTTATGGTAAACGGATACTAATAAAATATCTGATGCAATAAGTTTGTATAACTATATTAAAAAAAAGTACCGTCTTATGAAGCATTTTCTAGAAAATTTTAATACATTTAATAAAAATTTTTATGAATATCTAGATTACTTAATTAGTTAAAATAATATATTTAAAGATTTCATCATTTTATATTTACTAACACTGTTATACATAATTTTAAGATAAAAAAATTATTATATAATTTTAAAGCTTTAATAAAAAAGTTTGCGCAATCAGATATAAAATATTAAGTTGAATTTAACTGTTACTTAACAAATCATAACTTTGTAGTATATGATAAGTAGGTAAATAATTATTTTAATAATAAAATATATTTTAAATAATTTTTAATTTTTTTTTATTTATTTTTGAATGACAATTTTTGTTTAAATATTAGTCAGCATGACATTTCATTATTTAATCTATCATTTGCGGCATCATACTTTGAAATTTGTTAAAAAAACGGAAGAATTATGACAGATTAAACATTGCAGCTATAGAATGATCATATTGTGTCATATAAATACCATTACCTTCTTATTATTAATATTTACTGGATACATACAATTATATAACATCATGGACGTAAATATAAACAGTGAGGATAGCGCAAAATAATGTTTTGATGATGAACTTAAAGTAGTTATGATTGATTATTCAGTATGGTAAATTTATCTTAACATAACTTTTCATGTTTTTCGGTACTTCAAATAAATATTTAATGACATTATTTATGTTGACATTAATTTTTTTGCGCAATTCTTAAAACTAGATGTTTAATAAACTTAAAAAATAATTATCAAAGTAATAAGATTTTTAATGACCTTAATCTTGAAGTTTAATCTTCTAATTAATATCTACAAGCATTTTCATTTACATGATGTTATTATTTATGTACTACTATAAAAATGAATCAACAGATATATTGTTTAATATTAAAATTAAATTAAATATTTATAATCAAAAAAGGTTTTTTTTTTATAATTATATTAAATATGCTTATAATTTATTAATATGCAATTATAAAAATAATTTAATCATGCATTATTATACATGCATGAGTGCATTTTAAATTCTAAAATAATAAAAATAAAATTATATTTTTATTACATACAATGTCCTTAAAAATTTTTCAAACTCTTAAATATTTAATGAAGTTGAAGAATACTTACAAAATAGAATGATTTCATTTTATGGTACAATACTCTTTCTGACTAATTTGAATACAATAAATATTGCGTAATGATTAAATGTATAAAGTGAGAAAATAACTTAAGATACTTAATGATAGTATTAAGATACTTTAATTACAATGAAATAAACTTATTGCTAATAAGTTAAAAAAAAAATTGTTAAAAAGTATGAAGTAAAACTAGATAAAAAAATCTTTTTATATGAAATTATTTTATGGCTATTATAATAATATAAATATATAAATATAAATTTTTGATTTATAAATTAATATTTTTAAAGTTCTAAAATGCTTCAAACATAAATTAACTGTCATTACAATAATAAACACAATGATTTATAAATTACGTAAATCCACTTGACATGATAAAATTTAAACCAAACATTTTTATAGTTTTATAAAAATAAAAACATTAATTATAAGGCCAGAATAATTGTATTATGGTTAAAAGATAGACTTAAAATGAATTATTTTGTCTGTTTTATGAAAAAAGAAAAATTATATTTTTCCTCAACATAACATCTTTTGTTTTGTAATTGTTAAAACAAAAAGTTACAGTTCTTTTAATTTTTATAATTATAGCCGACAATTGATACTTATACTTCTGAAATAATTTATCTATTATCGGAATCATTGAAAGAACAGTTGTATCATATTAACTTGTTAATTAAAATGTATTGACAGCTATCAATTTTGAACGTGTAAAAAGCTACCGCATTAGACGTATCAAGATAAAACAAAAATGTGTGAGGTAATTAAAACAGCTGGTTTAACAAAAGTTTATTATTATTTATAAAAATGACTTGTACTTCTGTATTTTATAAAAAATTTAATATTGTTTTAAATTTTTTTTTCATCACAAATGACAGGTGATTAAAAAACATGTTCAACATTTTTTTATTAGTTTATTTTAATTACCAACATAAATAAAGTTAAGATTAAGAAATTTGAACTTTTAATTATCTTTTTATTAGATTAAAATAGTACTCTTTTCACATAATTTAAAATTAAAGTAATGTTTAAGTTAATAAAATTAACTAATTATTAAAATACATTTTTATAATAAAAGTATTCAATTGATTTTAAAAGTTATGAATTTGATATTTCAAAACAATGATATGTTTAAATGTTACTAGCGTTATTATTAATGACCTACATGTTAACTATTCTGAAGGTCATTTTTTCATTTGTATAAAGTATTTCTAAGATAGTGAAAAAAAAATACCACATTTCCAATTACAACTTTATGAAAACTATCAATATTTATAAAATTTTTGTTTTGTCTTAATTAAATAAATAAATAAATATGCATAATTCTTTTGTTGAAAAAATAAATTCAAATACAAAAAAATATACTGGATATTATTTTTTAACACTTTTATACCGTTCAATATGGTCAATATTTATTTCATGTCATTTATTTGACTTTCTATTTAGTGCTACATGGATGCATGGATATATATGGTAAATTTATTATTTTTTTTAAATTTTTAATAAAAACAATTAATATATATAAAAATTTTTAGGGCACTTAACCAATATATTGATATAGATTTAAGTGACAAATCAACAATTGTAATTGTAGAACATCATCTAAGTGTTGTTGATATTTATGAAAGAATACTACATTCTATTTTAATAACAATTGGAGTTATTATTTTTGTTATGTAAGTTATTCAATAATAACTGTAGAAATATAATATTTTTATAGATTATGTAAGTATCATCAAAAACCGCAAAATATTTGGCATTTTTTAAAATTAACAATATCTGTTGGAGGATTATGTGGAATTTCAAGATCTTTTCAAATGAAACAAAGATTATACCCAACACTTCACGAAGCTTTTTTTTGTTACTTAGTATTTTTTGTTAGTGGTGCTTGTATTTTGATTCGTTTTGAAAAATTATCTTTTAAAAGAAAAATAAAAAGTGAATAATTTTATTTGTAGTAAAAAAGTAAATTATAATAAATAATCCTTTGTATCTGTTAATGATGGTATTGTATTCGTGAAATTGGATTCTAAATAAAAATAAGAACTACTGATTTTTATCTTTTTATCCTATTAGTATTTTTTTTTATTACATAAATATGTGAAATACCTAAGATATTATGTTTTTCTTAATTACTAATAAAAATTTTTTTTTATAGTTCCGTTATTAAAATATATTTCACTCATATATATTTACCTGTAAATGTTTAAGCTACCTATAATCTTCTATCAATTGACTATTGTGAAAAGATTTTAATATATAATAATGTATTCTAACTATTCATAAGACATTACCGTTTTTCATTTTCATTTGCCAAGAAGAAAATGAAAAAAGTTTATATTTTTCTTGACTGTTTAAAAGTAAATAGTATTTAATTAATACTTTATCAACACAAAATAAAATTCCATTTATAAGGTAAGTAAATTGAGTTATACCTTCTTGTATTTTATATGCCTCATTTCATAGATTCCTTATTAAATAAACTTTCTTTTTCTTGTATAATCAATTACTATATATACATATATATATATAATATTTTTACGCTCGTTATAGTAAAAGTATTTCTTACCATTATAATCAACAGTTATTTTACAATACTTTTAAATAATCTTACAATATAATAATAACTTTATTTAGTTTGATAGTTATAAAATTTATTATTATAAAGTATATATAATAAGCTACTATTAATTTTCTACTATAAAGAATTTTTATATATATATATTTTTTTTTTTATTAAAAATATAATGTTGATAGTAAATATAATATTATATAAAATATTTATTTTATTAAATATTACTTATATAACATGCCAAAGTGTTAAAAATGTTATTAATGGATTTCCTGAAAGATGGGATGGTGATAAATTAAATAAACTTCATTGTCCTTCTAAAAATATTCCAAAATTTATTGGTATGTAAAATATTTGAATTTTTAATATTTAATTAATCATATTTAATATAGATGGTTATTTTCTTTGTCAATTATCTGCATCTTATGGCAATCCAAAGTCACCTCCTGGGCAAAAATTGACACATATGATTGATGCTATAGGAGCAATAGGATCATTTCATATTCGAAATGGTCAGGTAGAATTTTTAGCTAAATATTATCCATCAAAGCCATATAAAATATGGGAATATTATGATAGAAATATGACTAAATCTTCTGTACCATGGGCTGGGTGGTCTGATTATAATGTTACAGCAATGTCAAAATGGGATCAAATACCAGTTAATAGTGATTCAACAAAATTTCATCCAAATCTTGATTTTTGGAAAATTGGTAATAAAATAATTGCTGGTACTGAGGCACCCTATTGGGTTGGTTATGAATTTGATGTATCAAAACTATCAGACTTCAAACAACATCCATTTATTGAGGAAAATGATATTTTTAATAATTTTAAATCAAGTATGATTTCTATTACAATGGCAATTCATGAAAGAGTTGATGAAAATGGAATTTTATGGGGAACTTTAACAACAATGGATTTTAATAAACAAATATTTTATCAAATTATTTTTACAATTGATTCAGAAAAAAGAAGAAAAGTTATTTCAATGTATGATTTTGGTAAATGGGATATTAATAATTGTGGAAATAATGATGAATATATTGGTGATAAAAATAATCTCCCTGGATATATTCATTCTATTACATCAACAGATAATTATATAATTTTACCAATAACATCATTACTTATTAATCCATGTAAATTTAAAGAACCACCATTTGAACTTAATTCAGATGGAATTAGACGTGGTGGTTTATGGGGAATGGATTTTTATAATATGGCACCAGTAAGATTTTTAGTATTTAATAAAAAAACATCTGAATGGATAACAAAAAAAGCATTAGAAGTATTTCCATCTATGTTTATATCACATCAATTAAATGCTTATGAAAATAAGAATGGTCAAATTATTTGTGATATGATTGTATATGATACTCATAATCCATATGTTAAATATTATTACTCAACATTTTTAACAAAACATTTATATCCAAGTACTGCTAGATTATTAAGATTTATTTTAGATATTAATAAATTTAAGGTTATGTATAATTATTTATTACCACAAGAAACAATATCTGCCGATTTTCCTCAAATCAATCATGATTA
The DNA here is from genome assembly GCA_029582065.1 of Strongyloides stercoralis. NCBI lineage: Eukaryota > Metazoa > Nematoda > Chromadorea > Rhabditida > Strongyloididae > Strongyloides > Strongyloides stercoralis. The sequence goes on from JARPTA010000002.1 coordinate 4,426,476, forward strand.
TGAAACACAAATATATGAGTGGGCTTATCTTGTTGAATATCCTTTTGCTTCAGACAATTCTATACTTAAAATTAATGTACAAGATCCAACAGGAAGTCAAAATACAAGATATAGAGCAGACCACTCAATGTCATTACATGAACCATACTTTATTTCTTCACCTGGTGCAATAAATGAAGATGATGGTGTTCTATTAGTAAGAGGATTGGATTTATTAAAGAATAAAGCCTCATTAATAGTTATTAATGCTACTACAATGAAAGAAATTGGAAGGTCACATGTTGGCATTAACATTCCTTTCGGTTTCCATAACAGATTTTTTTCAAGACAATCTTTAGGTATGAAATCTACTTCTTCTTATTCTGAACAAACTTCAAAAAGTTATTATAAACCGACACAGACAACAGTCGTGTATAATATTTCGGAAAATGAAAAAGAAATTAAACATGAAATAGATTTGACAAGTAAACATGAAAATATGTCTACAGAAATAAATATTCCTACAATAAGTACAAAAACAAATGTTAATGAGCAAAATACATCAACAGAACATACTTTAGTATTAATTGTAGATAAAAAAAATAAAACAATTAAGGATAATAATATGACAATTTTTAATAATAATAATAATACTATTAATAATTTAGAATCAAATAATAAAAAATCATTGGAAGGATCAAATTCAATACAATTATTAAGAGAAAAATTAATAAAATTTCATAAACAAGCTGGGCATATAAGATATAATGCTAGAAGGTTTACTAAAACAACAGATATACTTCCAACAACATCTCATGATGATAGTTATAATGAACAAAAATTAGAAACACCTATTACTAAAGCTTATCTTTTTACACCAAAAATATTGACAACAAAAAAAATTATTTCATCAACAACATCATTTCCACCAACTACTGAAATAAAAACTACGTCAGAAAAAATAAAAATAAAAAAAATATCAACGACAACTGAGAAAGAAAAAGAAACTACAAGTATAGAATCTATTAATGAAACTACAAATATAGAATCTATTAATGAAACTACAACAACAGATAATAATTTATTAGTAGAAAAAAAAGAAAAAGTGACAAAACAAGTTTATGAAGAAACGCTAAAAGCAATATGTTCATGGATACCAAAAGTTTTTAAAACAATAACAATGGAGCGTTGTTTGGAATTAGGAAAAAATACAATGAAATGGATGACACCACCATATACAAATAATAAATATTCAAATCAATTAATAACTTTAAATAATAACAAAACATTAGATAACAATCCATTGGTTGCAGAAATTGTAAAACGCATTCGGGCAGCACATATGACCAAATTGAAAAAAGAATCATACAATAAAAAATAAAATAAATAAATTTTATTAGATAAAAGAAAAAAAAATTATATTCTTGAAATAATTTTTTTTTCTATTATTTATAAATAACTTTTAATATTATTTATAATCCTTTTTAACGCAACTACTTTATTTATAACCATAAAATTAATAATTTATATTAAAATAATAAAAGTATTTAAATTTTAAAGATTATTTTAATAAAACTTAATTGAATAATGTTATTGATATAACTCTTTTAAAAATTATTAATATTAATTTTATGTGTTTGGTGATAATCTTTATTTCATATACAACTTTTTTTTAATCTTTTTTTATTTTATAATAGTTTGAATGGTTTTAAAAAAACATTTTTTTTTTAAAATTTATTTGAAAATATATAACTCTAACTTTTCGTATACTTATTTTTATAACAGAAATATAAAAAAAAGTTTTTTTATAAAAAAAAATGAACAAAGTACAAGTCTGTTCACACTAAAATAGATCATATTACACAACTTTATTTTATATAACACAATTTTAATATAAATTAATTTTATTTTGCATTAAAAAAAAAGAAAAAGATATATTTTATAAAAATATAATTTTTTCTTATAAATTAAATATAAAATTATAACTTTTTTTTTATTAATAAAATATTTGTATATTAAACATATATTTAATGTTATTTTTTTATTAATAAAATTGTGATCAATAATGATTATGATATATATGTATTTATTTTTTGCATATGTATAAAAAAAATAAAATAAAAGTACAAAATGTCAACTCTTCTTAATCAAAAATTAAAAAGCTTACATTTATAAGATAATAAATTTATCAAAAAAAACATTAGTTTATATAGAAATTATCATTTAAAATTCATAAATTGATTAGTTTAAATTGAATTTACATAAATAAAATTAAAATATAAAATTATTACTTCAATAAATTTATTAATTTAGAAAATTGAAAATCTTTAATTGACGCTAAAAAAAATGTAATAAAGTTTAATATTATTATAAAAAAAAAATTACCCTCATGATTGGGATATGTTAACCATTCATTTCTTGTATAAATAGGAGATAGGTACTTTTTATCCATTAATAATTCCTTTCTTAAATTTTCTAAATCATATAAACAATTTGTGGTGTAATTTGTTTTTGCCAAATTAATGTTATTTAAATCATTTTTTCTATAATAGTTATGTGATATATTGTCTATATTATTATCTATGTATAAAAAATTTAACCGTTCTCTATATAAAAATGAAAAAGGAAGTGAGCTTTGAATATTAAGTTTTTTGTTTCCTTCTTTAATTTGGTTACCTTCACTAGGTATACTGCTTTTATTATTTAATATTGAAGGTGAATTTAAAATTGGAATATTAATATGTTCATTCATCTTAGATATATTAACCATTTTGTTATTGAATTCAAAATTTATTCTATTTTTTTCTTTATTTTCAATATTTAACATATAACACCAACTATATTTTTTATAAAAATTTAATCATTCTAAATTTAAAAAAATTAATAAAAACATACTTTTTATCAGTTAAATTCTTTTTAATATTATTAATTCTTATTTTTTGCCTCACTTCATTTTCATTTTTCTTACTATTAATTCCTTTATTTTTATTGTTATTTTTTATAGTGAACAAATTATTGTTATTGGATGTTCCATCATTTTTATTGTTTTCGTTATAAATTTCCTTATAAACTCCAACATATGCACAAAGTTTAGGTTTTACAGTTTGAAGTACATTTAATGTTGTTGCTACATAAAACTATAATTTAAAAAAAAAATTTTTTTTTTTTACATTTAATATATTAATACTTACTAATAATTTTTTAACATCAATTATAAGTAGGTACTTAAATTGACAAATATTAGTCAATTCTTTATAAAAGTGTATTCCTTCAAAATGATATGGTGCTGGAATTTTTGCACATAAATGACGAATACCAGACCATAATTTCCAATTATAAGCAAATTCTTCGCTGTACATATCTTCCATTGTTTTATAAGCCATTAATATATAACCATCTATTTTTTTATCGTATGGTCTTTTATCTTAAAATAAAATTATATATAAATAATATATAATATATATATAAATATATTAATAATGAACAAATAAAAGATATACCTGAAGTACTTGCATATGTCTCCTGAATAAGTTCATATATACCACAATCTTGATCTACTTGAAATGTCTTAGAATACTTTTGAATGATTTGTGATATATTCTCAATATTATCTAATTTTATTATATCTAAATATCTAAATAATACATCTTTTTCTACAGATTTTAATTTTGTACATCTTCCTTCTATATCATATATATTTTTAATGATAGATAAATTATTATTATTTATTAGCATATCATTATTGTTATTATTGTTATTTTCAAGCATATTACTTAAATTATTTTTATAATACTTAACTAGTATATACTTTTTGTTAGAAACCATAATAGCTTAGAAAAATAAATCTTAATATTTTTTATAAACACCTTTAGAATTTTTTTTTTAGTTTAGTTTAAAATATTATAAATACAAAGTATTATTAAAAAAATGTTTAAGGAAATTTTAAATACTGACTAAAATTTGTTAACTTATCTCTTCATTTATAATTTAATTTTCTTTATATTATTTATTATCCTTTGTTTATTGTTAATCATAACTATAAGAAAAAATAATAGATAATTTTTATTTTAAAAATTAGTCCTATAACATACTATTAAATTACGAAAATACTGTTTCTCTTTCTACTATTAGTCATAATTGTTATATATCACTACATTTAATTGACGAATAAAATAAAAAATTACGACAGAATAACACAATGTAAAAAATACTTTAAAAAGCATAAAAAATATTTTTATTATTAAATATTATATGACATTATGATATATATATATTTATATATAAAGTAAAAATATTTTAAATAAAAAAAATACTATATTTTATCATTAAATACTTTCTTTGGTGATGGATAAAATTGTAAATCCTAAAAAAAAAGGTCAATTAAATAAAAAATGTTATATATTATACCATATTAGAAACAAAATGCTTTGCTATATAATCTCCAGATTGATATGGATTCCATTCATCATTAACTAACACTTCTGGCTGTATAATAACTTTTTCTTCTTTTAATATATTTTTAAATTTATTAACATCTTTAAAAGCAGGTGATCTAATTTTAGCTGATAATGGTCTTTTTCTACGTTCATTATTTTTTTGTAAATTATTATCATTTAAATCTTCATTTTTATAATTAATATCTTTATCTTCAATTTCATTTTTCATTGTAATGTAACTTGAGTTGATTTCTAGAAAAAAAAGTACATTATCATTTTACTGCTTATTAGTTAATGATCAAAACATAAAAACTATTATATTGGCAACCCCTTTTAAACATTTTTTATTATACTATAAATTTTTAAACTGAAATGTTATATCATTTTTACAAAAATATTTATAATTAGAAAATAAATTAAATTTATAAATTATATATTAAGTTTACAATTTTTCACACTAATCAGATCATTTTCATTCTTAAGATTTTTTAGTCTGTTTAAATTAAACTTCTGTCTTTCTAAAACTAATCTATTATAAATATATTATTAAGTATATGAATGAAAAAAGCTAATCTTTTTTCTTTTAAAACTTAAATTCATGATAAAACTTCTTTTAACAAACTAATAGTTGTAGTTTAATAAAATTAACTAGCCATCATAAAAAAATAAATAAACAGTCATTTATAACATACTAAATAATTTTAAGATCTCTCTCATATAATTTTAATTTTGACTTCTGTTCGCTTTAATTGTATTACAATCTTCACAATTTAAACTTGATAAAATATGATATTCTTTGTCAATTTGCTCAATTTAATTATATCTTAACACAAAATAAATTCTTTTTTTAACAAAAAAAATTAAAAACTCTTTTTTATTAAATATAAAAAAAATGTTAACCTATATTATAATTTATTTTATAATGTCAAAAATGAAAGATTATTCCTTTTTTTTATATACATAAAAAACACTTTAACCGTGATCTTATATAATTAATGTTTGTTTAAGTAGTCACACTTAAATTTTTTAAGTCATGTCCACAACCATTTAATTTTCAATAACATTTCTAATATTATTTTAGAATTATATGATATAAACATTTTAACTGATAAGTATTTATTCTTAATATTATGCCATTCTTCTATTGATGGCTTCAATTTTTATTTAATCTTGTAGATTAAGCAAAAGTAAGGCAAAATAACTTATATGATTATATTTTGTTGTATAAGGTGAAATTTAACCAATTTTTTTCTATTCATTTTTATAATATAATATTTTTTAACTTTATTTTTTGTAAAAATTTTTAGTATATTAATAAACAATAATCTTTTGAATAGCACAATTTCTAAATTGAAATTATATAAATATATTATGCTTAATAAATTTTAAATAAAATATTTAATATTTTGTATATAATAAGAATTTTTTTTTCATATAACGTTACTCTAAATAGTAAATAAATTAAATGAAGTGAATGAATAATATTAGTTGTCTAAGAAAATACATGATATAGCATTCTAAAATAACATAATTTTTTTTTCATTTGAATGATAGCAATGCTATTATCATCAAATATTTTTAATTTAATTTTTATTACAAGATGTTGTAATATCTATTAATTTTAATTCCATCTATTTATAATTTACTATAATTTTTATTTTATAAGCTAATGTTAATGTCTAAGGCAATATTTCAAATAGAAAAAAAATTGAATTTTGATTATTACTTATTAAAATATTTCTTTTTTTTTCTATAAATAGGATGCTAATTATTGTTAAGCTAACTTTTAACCAATAAATTTGTTTTTTCAAAATTGTCAAACAATTACTATGAATTGCCAGTGACTATAACAATTGATACAATTTTAATTATTCTATTATTTTTGCTCTTTATATTTTATATAAACAATTTGTTGTTGTAAATATCATTTTTTTTTTAAATACACATTATTTGAGCTATCACAATTCTGATCATGTAATATTATTCCTATTATATATTATTTTATAGTAAAAATTTTTTAACTAAAATGTTTAATGTTAAAATAAAAGTAAATTACTTTTTTAAGTGAATTACTTAAATTATTTTTTAAATAAGATAGATAGTTTTCAAAGAGTTTATGGTAAATGTACCATTAAATGAAAAAATATTTAAAATAAAATTACATGTTAGATTTTAATAAAATAATTAATTCTCTTAAGTACAACTTAGTTTTAAATTTAATAGATTTTCTTTTAAAACAATTTTAATATATAAAAAAAAAATTAAAATTTTAATCAAATATATGATGTTTTTAACTTACTTTTACTATTTCTATAAGTATCATTTTTTTCTAAATTTATAGTTTTTTCATCATCACTACTATTTTTATTTACTGTTACTGTCTCTGAATTGATAGAAGTCATTGATGTTAAATCATCTGATACATTAGTAAATAAGTTAATCTTTGAAATATCTTTATTTATTTTTTTAATTATATTACCATTTTTATTATTTATATTTGGCAAATTATTATCTAAGTCAAAAATATTTTTATCATCTTTTTTTAGTTCATTCTCTGAAGATATCCTAAAATAAAAATAAATTATTTAAACTATACAAAAAAAAAGTTTCAATTTTATTTTATATTTGGAGAAATAATTTAATAATTTTTGTTACCAGAACATTGTTATTAACAAATCTGGTTACAAAAGAAAAATTTATAAAAATTTATGGAATATTGGTCACATTGCGATGGACATTATCGAAGTCGGACGTTGAAAAAAGCTCAAGCTGTAAGTTAACTTAAAAAAACAAAACAAAAACTATTTTTTATTTAATAAGTTAAATAATTTTAAGTATATCAAAACGTACCTTTCTAAATTTGATGTATTTTTATTAGGTACCTCATTATTATTATTGTTATTAACTAAAGACGTTGTTTTTTGTGAATAACGATATGACAATTGTCCACATGTATTAAAATAAATGAATAACATGCACCAACAAATAAAAAATAAAATTAAACCTGATGCAAACATTAATATAATAATCCACCAATTATTTCCTTCTTTTTTTAACTGTCCAATATTTAACATACTATTAATTTCTATTACTGGTAGTCCAAGGAAAGCTGATATATGTGATAAAGTTAACAATGACAGATTTTCTGATATAATCTTTAAAAAATTTTAAAACATTATTTTTTTATTCTTAAACCTACATCTGAATGAATTGTTCTATTTTTATATTGTACCATAAAATACAAAATTGTGTTGCCCATTTTTTTAATTATTCCTGTTATCTAAAAAAAATATTTTTTTTAAGAAATTTTTTTTAATTTAAAAAATTTTATTTTGTTTTTCTATAAGTCTAAGTTTTTTTTATCATTAATATTTTTAATTACAATTTTATAAATTAAATATTTAACATTTCAAAACAAAGAAATTGGAGCTTTTCCAAAAAATATATAATAACAATTTTGAGAATTCATTAAAAATTCATATTACTAACAAATAATTTTTAATTGTAAAATTTTACTAATGAACATAAATTTTAAGTATAAATAAAATAGATAAAATTAAACACTTTTAACTAATTAATCTTATATAGCAAAAAAAAATAATATTTTTAAAAATTTTTATTTTGTATATATTCCATCAATCACAAAGATGGATTTGTATAATATAAAAAAAATTTTTTCTTGTACATACTTATATATTGATATTGTTTATCCAATTTTAGTCATAAAATTTTTGTTTCAAAATTAATTTCCTTTTTTTTGTAGCAAATAAATGATACACAATATAATATATATATATTTGTATATTTTTATAAGTATATTTAACTTTAACTATTGATAAATGTTATAAAGTCAAAATAATGAAACAATATAACATTTGAAGAGTAAATGTAATTTTTCAATTTTCTGTTCCTTCAAATGTAGTACTATTTAATGAATTATGGGATATTTTACTATCTATTTTTTTTTTCTAAATATTTTATAATATCATACATCTTTTATATCTATTAAGAATATTCCGTCATACAATAATAATTATATTGGAACTTTTTAGAGTAATATAAATTCTTAAATATATAAAATTTTAATTATTATCTACTTTAGTATGTTAATACTTTTTTTTTATTATTTTATTATAGAAATGTTTTAATTTATAATTTCAATAATATTTTATTATTAAATATATTATCATAATAATTTTTATACCGATCTTATTATAATATTATTTATCAATTTTTATAACAGTTAATAAATCTATTTCAGATTAATTAGTCTTTTTTATCTATAAAAACAGCTTTACTTCAAAAACTATCCTCTTTTTTTTAGTAACGATTTAAAATTTTTCATATTTTTTTTATTTTATAACTAATATTAAAAAAAAAGACATCTAACTATTTTAGAAAGCTTTTATATACTATTTTGATTTTAAAGAGGTAAAAATTTATTTAACAAAAAGAAAAAAAGTGTTTTTTACTAAAAACATTCTTAATATATTTGAAAAAAAATAGTTTATTATTTTTAACATCCTTTTACGTGAATAAGGAATATTTTCTATTGTCACTATATATATATTTTTTTTTTTAAATACTGTTATTTTAAATAATATTTAACTATTTCCAAAAAATTATACTTAGTGTTAAATTTCTTTTTATATTTTATACTAAAATTTTTTTGTCAATAATATAAATTTATTAATTAATAAATATCTGAAAAATGCTCCTTAATAACTTATTAAAAAAAAGATTTCCTCCATATAACCATCACATTATAAATTCCGTTATCCATCACCATCTAATAACTATTGATAGCAACTTTCTTTACATTTATCAATATTCACAATTTAGTAAAGATCGTTAGAGTGATAGATGATATAACTTTTTTCTCTTACATAAATAAAACTTTTGATAAAAATAAATTTGAATAAAATAAATAGGACATTTCTTTATAAGGAGGAGATTACTGTTGATAGATACAAATAATGATATGTATCATTATTTTCTTCTAGCTTAACTATCTATGTTTTCTTAAAAAGACATCTTAACGTCTTTTATTCCTTTTTTTTCTCACTACATTATCACCAAAAGAAGAGAAATTAAAAGAATATACTTGACTTTTTTTTTTTATTTTTTGTATAATTTTTTTTTGTTATTTATATTTATTTTCCTACATCATCGTTTTGAAATTTTTTATAAATATTTAATCATTCTTATTTATATATATGTATATCTTTAAAGTAATGACAACATTTTATAAATTACATTTAATAATATATAGTTTGTTAATTAATGCTAAAAATAATAAAATAAAAATAAAAATATATATTTTTATTTTTGATGTAAATTAACTTTAATAAACAATTATAAATTTTTTATAAAAAAAAGTATCTTATTACGTTATGATTAAATAACTATAATATAATAGATATATTAATACAATTAAAATATTTTTCTAAATATATTTACTTTTTTTTTTGTTTAAAAAAACAAAAGTTAAATGAATTTTGTAATAGTATATTTTTTATATTTCCTTTAATTTCCAAAAAAAAATTCTATTTTTGGTAAATATATTAATATTAATATATATACTTTTTTTTATGTTATTTTATATTAAAAATTACTATAAAAAGACTACATTAAATTAATTTATAGTATCAATCCTTCATATAATAATTTTAAATGGCATTAATTATAAAGTGCTTAAGTAATGAAAAATTCATAGAATTACCAAAATGAATGTATATAAATTATTATATTTCAAATTTATTTTTATTTCTTATAGAAATAAACATTAATTGCCATTGAAAGAAATTTTATAATAATAAGTTTAAATTTAATCTTAACCAAATGCTATATTTATATAATTTACATCTTATCAAAAATTATTTTATATATAGAAAAAAAAAACTTACATTTACATTAATTGTATTCTTTTCTGTTATTAAATATGCTTCTGTCATATTAACTTCATTAATTTCATCTTCAGTTGGCATTTGAAAATCCCAATAAAATTCATTAATGTTTATGTTGTTTTCTTCATTTGAAATAGATTTTTTTGATAAATGATTTGATAATGATAGTTGAATTGATATTAAAATAATTTTTTCAAGTTTTTCTTTTATTTCCATTTCTTTTAATATATTTTTATTATATCCACTACCTGCTATAACTAAAAATAACTTGATATATAATATTATGCAATATTTCCTTTAAATTTTTTCTATAATTAATATTCATTTCCTTTTAATTAATTGATATATTTATGTATATATACATATATATTAATAAATAAATAAAATTATTTTTAAGCTATTACAATTTTGAGATGTTCATTAAATTATTTCAATAATCTTGAATTTCATATGTGTTGTATCAAAATATATATAAATTTATAAGTATTTAGTAATTTTTTTTTTATTACAAATTAATTTTCTGTCTCTTATACTTTTTAACAACATAATTTTATTTTATTTACCCCTCAATTTTAAAAAGTTTAATTTTATCAGATAAATAAATATATATATATATATAGGCAAAAGTTTTATAAAAACTGAGTTATGCAAAAATTTTTATTTAAAAGTTTATATTTTAAATTTTGTAATAGTAATTTATAATATAATATAGATATATATAGATAAAAGAAAACACATTGTTGATTAAACTTACTCAATTCATTTATATATGATGGATAAATTCTTGAAACATTTTCCATTGTTCCATTATCTGATGAAGTTGATATATTTGAAGTTGTATCTTTTTTGTTTACATTAACATTATCTGAAAAATTTCTTATTTTAACACACTAATTTTTTTTCCCATTTATTTTATTTTATTTTTATTTCCTGATTTACTTTCTTAAAATTAATTCATTCATAACTACTCAAAAAATATTTTTATTATAATATTTAAGAGGGACATTATAAATCTTAATAATCATCATTTTACAATTAAAGATAAAAGTATTTTTTTTTACATATGTGTGGGATATAAAAGTGATCCTTTGTCAATATGATTAGAATTTTTCAAGTATTCCTTGTTAATAATCTATTTGCATTATTGTACTTTACCTCATTTCTAGTGCTTTTAATTATGGGAAATGCATTTATTATTTTTTAATCCTTATCATTTTAATATTACAATTACTTTATTTTGTAAAGTAAAAGAAATATTTATTAATATTAATCTATATATTTTATTTATTATTTTACTACTTTAATCTATAAAAAAAAATTAGAATATTAACTTTGTCATTAAATACACTCTAAATTTTAATTGTTATTAAAGCAGAATTATTAAAAAAAAAAAAATGAACAAATTGTCGGTTGGATCAAGCCATTTCGACTAATACTAAAGAGTTAGCTAAGATTAGTATTATAATGACAAAACATACCACTCGTAGCAAACTTTATAAAAATTCTGTATTTTTACCATTTTTATTTGTAAGTTAAAAAATTGTTTTTTTTTTGTTTCCCCTTTACAATCCTATTAATATATTTTTCATAAAAAAAGAATCTTTTTTTTTTAACACCCATAAATAGTATAAAAATTTAAAGATAATATTATAATTTAAAAATAAACTATGTATAAAGTTGTATTACTAATCCCAAGAGTAACATATTTTTATAACTACAACAACTATATAATCATAAAAATAAAATTATCCAATTATTTTGAAAAGCAATTTTTAATAAATGTAAACTGTTAATTTTTGAAGGATACACTTTACAAGTAAATTTGTTAATAACAAATTTTTAATAATTTTATATAGTAAAGATATATGGAGATAGATAGTTAAAGAATAATAGTATATCGTAAGTAATATAATTCAATTTATTATAACTATATCCCAGTAGATTGTCTTAAGTGGTTGTGAAATTTAATTTATCAAAGTTTCAACTAATATAAAGTAGTTGTTGAGTTTAAAAATATTAAACTATATCTAATTTTTTTTTTTATTTTCTTTATTTTTAAATACATATATATTTTATATATAAATATAAAACGTTACAAAATCAAACATTTTATTTTAAAGTTCTTTAATATATATATATATAGTTAAACTTTTTCTAGTTATCAATTAAATTTTAACCTATTTTATATAACATCATTTAATTTTTTTCGTAAGAATAAAAAGATCTTTGTGAGAAAAAAAATTGATATTTAATTTAGTAAGTTACAGGATACAATTAAAAGAAAAATATTGCTTTTAAAGATATACAAAGTCTTCTGACCAGATAAAACTATAAATTTGTTAAGTACTACATAAAAATAATATCTTTAATAAATTTTTTTAATATGCATTAAAAAAATATCTTTATAAAATATATTAGTATAAATATTCAATAACAAACCAAAAAATTTATCTTACTAGAATAATTTTTTTTATAAATATATATTTTTGTATAAATTTTAAAATATTTATTAGCATTATTTAATTTATTAAATTTCTCCTACTTATAACAGTTTATTTTATAATAAATTTTAATATAAACTTATAAAATTTTGTTTGTATTCTTTAATAAAAATAATAGTTTTTAAAATTAAAGAAAATAGATAAACGCTATTGTTATATTTTGTAAAAAAAAAATTTCCATTAAACTTATTTTTTGATTAAAAAAAAAGTAATATAATATTTACAGTAATGATGGTAATTTATTTTCTATATTTTTTGCCATATCATTAATTTTCAATTAAATTAATCATTTATGTGTATATAATAATAATTTAGTTCATTATGGTAAATTACACATTATTTTATATTAATATTATTTTTTTTTATAATATTTATTTTCTTACCTTCACAAAATATAAATACATTGCCAATGGCAAAAATAGATAATAATAAATATGTTTTAAGTAACATTCTATAAAAATACATATTAATAAATTTAAATATCAAATTAATATTTCAGAGATTAATGAAATAATTTATAAAATTATTAATATTTAAAAATTTTTTATTAAATAATATATAAAAAAAAACATTATTTAGGATATCTATTATTATAATGTTACATAAAATTTTTAATTATTTTTATATCTAACAAAATAACAACTATTAATAAATATTTAATAAAATCTTTTTGATCATTGAAAAGATTTTCTCTTATAGTCCCTAAAATAATATTTATCATAATTATATTATATTATATTATATTATATATATATATATGTGCATATATTTTTCTTTTACACATCATTACTTTTTCTATATTTCTACATTTTATAATAAAAAGGTTGTTAAAAATTTTCAAAGATAGTATACAATAAAATAATTGATATGTATTGAATAAAATATAATTTTTACTACATTTTTCAACTTTAAGGGAGAAAAGTTGAAAAATAAAAGTTTGAAATAATTACAATATTGTTCGGAAAATTTTATTTATTTTGTATAATTTATTGTTGCCATAGTACCCAAAATATAATAGTATGTTTTATCTTAAGTTCATTATACTTCGCCTTTTTTTTATAAAAATTAATAAAAATTAAGTTTATAATTTATGGAAAAAAAAATAAAAAAATTTTTAATGGTATATATGGATAAAAAAAATTATATGTATAATTTTTTATAATATGACATTAAAGAAAAATAATTTTGAGCATATTTAAATATTTTTATATTAGTTAATGGATATGGAAAATTGTATGTTTATTATTATTACATATATTCCCATATTTTATTAAAATAATAAAGTTAAAAATGACCATTTAAATAAACAAATGTTTGCCATATTTAGTATCATCAATAGTTATTTTTATTGAACCAAATTATTTTTATAAAATATTTAATATTTTCTTTTTTTATAGTATTTTTCAATTTTTTTTATTATTATAAATAAACTAAATTTATGATGTTCCCTATTTTTATTAATATTTGGAAAACATTCTTTATATTAGGTATTTCAAAGAAGTAATTTAATATTTATGACTTTTAAAATTTATTTTTAACAATATTCTTATTCTTTTTTTTAGATTATCTTAATTATATATTTAGAGACTTTCTAACATTTATAAATTTTGTAAAACAATTATTAAAACAACTTATAAAATACTCTTATTTTTTTTAGTATATATATTTTTTTCTTTTCAAACAACTATAATCTTTATCTTACTTTTATATTAAAATTGTTTATATCTCTTTTTTAGTAAAATAAAAAGTTGCAAATATGGTATCAATTACATATAAAAACAAATATCACACAGGTACTATATGAAATTTTAAGATTGTAAAAGTCACGCTTATTACTTTTTCATACCTGCTTATTTTAGTATAAATTTTAAATTTATTTGTTTTCAATAAACTCTTATTTTCTTGGACATGAAACGATCCCACACAACTGTTTGCATCTATTTTCATTTGCCAACCTAAAATATTAGTGGCATTGATATTATAACTCTTTTAAGGTTTTGATAGTCACCACTTAATAGTGACTTTTTATATGCAATGTCAATGAAAGACCACATCTTTCTTTACAATATCTTAAGAAAATATTATAATTTACTTAAAAATTTTATTCTTTTTAATATTTAAAAGAATAATTTTTTTAAGTTTAATTTTACTTTTAGAAATAAACAATTTTTTTTTTAACAATAATATTATTTTTTTTGTTTCATTTAAAATTAAATTTAAAAAAAAATTAAACATTAAATGTAATTTGTTAAAAGTGACTACTAAAACGTTAAGAACAAAAGAATTAACAATACAAAAAGCTTACATTTATTTTCATAATTTTTCTTTCATCAAAAATAATGCCTAAAAGTTGTTGTTATTATTAATTCAACAACATCGTTTACAATGTCAAGCTTTTTTTAATTTTTGACTTATTATATATTATTTAGAAGTTAAGAATTCCTAATTACCTTATACTTAATGAATCCTTACATTATTTATTTTGATTCTTCCTCATTTACTAAAAAATTTTTTGTCAAAAAATAATTAAATAGAATTCTTATTTTTTAATTTTGTTAAATGGGACTTTTTTTTTTACTTTTTTAATGTTATATCTTTTTTTTGTAAAGATTCTTTATTTATAGCTAGTTATGTTTGTACTATAATAATTGAAAATGTATATAATTTTAAATATTTTAAATAATTTCAATAATATTTATTTAATAGAAAAATAAAACTAATTTAGAAAAATATAATAAAAAGATTGTATTATTTTAATATCAAAACATTATTAA
The DNA here is from genome assembly GCA_029582065.1 of Strongyloides stercoralis. Classification (NCBI taxonomy): domain Eukaryota; kingdom Metazoa; phylum Nematoda; class Chromadorea; order Rhabditida; family Strongyloididae; genus Strongyloides; species Strongyloides stercoralis. Next base: position 4,442,072 of record JARPTA010000002.1, read on the forward strand.
GATAATTTTTTTTAATTATTAATAAAATAATTTGATCATTTACTTCTTTTATTTAATAAAATGATAAAGCATTATATAAATTACTTTTTAATATTTAACTATTAAAATAATGTAACTGAGAAAAATAATTGTAAAAATAAAAGTATTTTAATCATTATAAAGAAGTACATTTATATTTTTACTACATATTACCTGATATCTTTAATTAATATTTAATATAATATTAAATAATATGTTGTTTTATTTCCTCATGATCTTCATTTTTATTATTACCTCTTTATCTCTTACTACATTTTATATATGTATATAAATATATAAATTTATATATATATATTTATATATATATATATATGTATTTATATATCTCAATAGAATTTAGAGACTTTATATAACTATATAATATTGAATATTTTACAATCTTATAATAAACTTTATTTTGGTCAAATTTATCAATACAGGGTACATAATACGTGAAATATCTTTTTTGCCATACTTATTTTCTATGTAATCTAACTTCTTTTCTCCCATTTTCCTGATAGGTTACTTGGCAATTCGTCCCTATTCCTCCATAAACTAAACCCGTTAAATACAAATACAACTTAAGATGGCAAATTCATTTATTTTATAAGGCAAAATATTAAAGAAAGCACTTTCATTCATATGTATGATAAATTGTTATTTGCGTGTTAAACTTTTTCAACTAATTAAACTTTTATCATTTACTTTATAAAAATATATATTTCTTATAATTTTTGACTAAAAGATTTTTTCGAGCTTTTTACTATATTTAAATTATTTTAAAGCACGCAATAATATAATATTAAATAAGGTAATACCTTATCATATGATTTTTGTTAATAAAATAATTTAATATAATTTTTTTTTTATTTAAAAAAGTATATATTTTAATTATAGAATAAACAATATATTATCATTTTATAACAATGTTTGTTTCTTTTTGAGTAAATTTTAAAATTTAAGTTCAAAACTCATTAACAAGCTATTTAATATTTATATTTTTTTCTTATTCATTTTAATTAGTTTCCTCAACCATACATTATCATGCACTTTTTTATTCTACATAAAACTATAAGAAAGTTCTTTATTTATTATTCAATCAAAAATTAAATGGTTTTATAGTATGCTTTTAACTTTATATAATGGAGCCAATTAGTTACTTACTTTTATGTTGAATAAAATTTTACTTAATCAAAAGAAGTCAAAATATGATGCCTTTTAAATATATTTTAGATATTATAAAGGTTAAATTTAAGATATTCAATATAGTTTATTCTTTTATTTTTTTACATTATATTTTTAGTAAATTTTTAAATTAAAAACTACTGCTTTTGAACTAATATTTTTCTACATCTTTAACAAAACAAAGAAGCCATTCTTTAATATTATTTGAAAAATTAAAATTATATTGAATTGAATAACTTTATTTAATACCACTTTTTCATAATATTTATTTTAAATCCTTTTATTCGCTTTTTAATGTATCGTCAAATATATAATTAAGACTTTTTGAATTGTATCTAAATAATCATTTTTATCAATTTTTATTCTTTTATCATGTGTCATATTTGTAGGCACTTTTATCAAAAAGATATACATTCAAAGATATATACACTTTATATTTTTATTTTAATATTTATTTTTACAAACTATATCATTTTTAGACATATTTTTACTAAAATTTTTTTTTATCAGCATGATATATGAGAATATTTAAAATATAATTGGCAAAAATTTATAATTTTAATATTATAAATATGAGTTAAATTTTGCCAATTAAACTATTTTAATTTATTATCCTTTAAGCGTAAGTCTTTTTAATTTTCAAAACTTATGTTCATCATTTTTCTAACTTATTATTATATTTTCATTTTCTTTACATTAACTTAATACCCTGAAGTGAGAAAAGTTTTAATCAGTTTACACTACTCAAAAGTAGATGTAAACACTGTGATTTAAAAAATAGTAATGCAAATAGTTTCCTAAAAAGCTATACATCATTTCGTAGATCCTTTTTATTATCAATCCATTTATTTAATCAAATTTGCCTGTTCCCCTTGGAAATTATGAAGATAGTGAGTTTAAAAAAAGTAAAACTGAAATACAAATATGATTATGGTGAATGAAGTAAAACTTTTTATTGGTAAATTTATTTTATCAATATACGATTATTGTTATTTTATTTTAAGTTGTCTTTTTCTTAAATTTACAATTATCACTCTTATAAAAAAAACTATTATACAATGAAGTACCAAAATGATATGTAAATTTTTATGTTTTTCATATTTACACCAATTTTTTTTATTATTTATTAATGTTTTTTTTTTACTCTAATACTATATAATAATTTCCTCAATATGACTATCATAATTTCTCAAATTATTATTTATAGAGTAAAAATACTTTCTTTTATACCTAATTTTTAGTTGTTTTGATGATACCTGGCACAAATTACATCACTTTTTTTATTTATCAATTAACGGACATCAATATTTGTGTAGATAATGTAATATTCAATTGTTTTCATTTTTATTATTTTACTTCTTTTTCAAAATTTCTTTAATATTACAACTAAATTTTAAAGTAACGTAATATTTAAAATTTTAACGTCCTCTTATACTAAATTGTCTAATAACAAAGTCATTATCTTTTTGTTATAAAAAGTTTTATCCTTGATATGCTATTGTTATACCTAAATAATTATTTTTAAAATTATTTACTACATTAAAACAAAAACAAAAAAAAAAAAGATACAGTTTGATATACTAAAATTATTTAACTTAACATTTTTTTTAATACTTTAAACTATTTAACCAAAAAAAAAAATAAATAAATTATCAAACTATACCGTATTTTAAAAAATTTTAGCATACAAATTTAAAAAAATGTGAAAAACTGAATCACGTACCAAGGTTTCCAGTACATCCTTCAAGTTCTTCACAACACGATACTAAGTTTTCCAAAACATATTTAAATAAAGACAAAAAGGTGCGTTATTATGTAATTCTTTTTCCTAATCCTATTTAAAGAATATATTTTACCTTTTATCATTCATAACCATCTTCCATTTTTATTTGTAAATAAATAAATAAATATATATATATAATAAATATATATATGTATACTCTTTATCATCTTAGACATTTTAATGATTGTCAAAAACAGCTTTAGTAATAAAAACATTACCATGTTATGTTAAATTTCGGCAAGTGCCAGTTAGGCACGTTTTTACTAGAAATATTTATTTATTTATTTGCATTTTTACCAACTTAAAACTATAGATTCTTTAAAATATTAATAAAAGTTATTAAGGAAAAGTCTGTTATGAAGTTCTTTTGATTATTCTTTATAATTAAATGCTTTTTATAAAACCAGATTATTCTTTATTTTTCATATTTCCGAGTTTTAATGTACAAGAAAGATGGATAAAATTAAGAATTTTACAAATTAATAGCTCTGTCTAGTAAAGCATATATATATATATATTTATATTTATATTTTCTCTCTTTTCATTTTAACAACTTTATAGATAACAAAAAAAAAATAGACGTCCTTTCCTTAACCTCTTAGATAGGAATAAAAGACTGCTTAAAGATAAATGGTATATGACTACTTAGTTTAATAATAAAGTAAAACAATTTTTGACAGCACCTGAGGATATAAATCTTAATGAAATGGACTTGTTTATTTAAATTTCTAATAAACTTTATAATACTATATAATATTTTTAATAAACACATATATATATATTAAAAAAATATATAAATTTATCAAAAAATATTTTGATAATTTATTACCTATAATTATTTCCACCTTTAAAGAAAAGTGCCAAAATTAATTTAATATTCTCAAATACATATGTTTAGTTCACATATAAAATAAAAAAAAAAAACATTATTTCGTAATATTATATTTGCGCTATATTTCTTTTATATGTACTATTATTATTATTTTTTTATTATTATAATTAATAAAATTAACAAAAAATAAAGATATTTTAAGATTTATCCTTATTCTGTATATGAAATCTACACGCTATATTAACCCCTATCAATCTTTTTTCCGATTTATTATAATATTCCATATTTATCAATTTCAACTAAATAAAATATATAGGTACTCTCAGCTGGGATGCTGCTGTATTATTTAGCAGCTATATTCAAAGGGTTACACCCTCGAGTAGACGACGACTTTGTTGACAAATTAAATTACCATTATACTTCAGCCATTATTTTTGCCTTTGCAATTATTGTATCAGCTAAACAATATGTTGGTATGTTTATAATAATTATTAATATTTTTTTAAATTATTTATTATTTTTTTTATAGGTTATCCTATACAATGTTGGGTTCCAGCACAATTTACAGATGCATGGGAACAATATACTGAAAATTATTGTTGGGTTGAAAATACTTATTACCTTCCATTAACAAGTGCATTTCCATTAGAATATGGTGATCGTAGAGCTCGTCAAATAAGTTATTATCAATGGGTACCTTTTGTATTGGCTTTAGAAGCATTATTATTTTATGTACCATGTATAATGTGGAGAGGACTTTTACATTGGCATTCTGGAATTAATGTACAAAGTTTAACACAAATGGCTTGTGATGCTCGAATGATGGATACAGATGCCAGGGCAGCAACAGTTCAAACAATTGCTGGTCATATGGAAGATGCTCTTGAAATACAAAGAGAAGTAACTGATGTTTCTAGTATGTGTGTAGGTCAACGTTGGGGATCATATGTTACATGCTTATATGTATTTATTAAAATGCTATATTTAGTAAATGTCGTAGGACAAATATTTTTATTAAATGTTTTCTTAGGAACAGATAATCTTTTTTATGGTTTTCATATATTAAAAGATTTATTAAATGGAAGAGAATGGGAGATAAGTGGAAATTTTCCTAGAGTTACTATGTGTGATTTTGAAGTTCGTGTTTTAGGAAATGTACATCATCATACTGTACAATGTGTCTTAATGATAAATATGTTTAATGAAAAAATATTTTTATTTTTATGGTTTTGGTTTTTTATGGTATCAATAGTATCAACATTTTCAATGGCACATTGGATGTTAATTTCATTCCTTCCAGGACAGGTTAGTTTTTAATAAATAAAAGTACATTTTTATATCTAATTAAATAATTTTATTATAGCATATGAAATTTGTGCGCAAATATCTTAGAGCAACAGACTTAGCAACGGATCGACAATCTGTTAAAAAATTTGTCCATAAATTTCTTGGATTTGATGGTGTATTTTGTATGCGTATGATAAGTGCTCATGCAGGTGATATTATGGCTACAGAATTAATTGTAGCATTATGGCACAACTTCAATGATCGTGTTAGAAAAAGTCCAATTGAAATGTTTGAGGGAGGTGTAAGTCAAAGTCCTTCTAAATTAGACGCAAACTTTAAAACATGGTTGTTAGGGCAAACAAGGTAAGTTTAATTTACCTAATTGAATATATTATCTACCATACATATTAACTTTAATAATATATTCATTTAAAAATTAAATATAATTTAATAAAATTTTACTCTTTTTTTCTTCTTATTTTTAGAGGCAAACCACAATTTGACGGTTCAAATCCTACAAGAGGAAAGAAAAGAAGAAAATCAGATGGATATTTTACATTTGTTTAATTATTTTGGTTACCAAATAATTAAATGAATTGTATATTTAAATTGATCTATACCAATGATTGCCAATTTAATTAATACTCAGGATTTATAAATGTCAAAAAAAATATTTTGAGTTAAAATAATTCATGATCATTGCCTTTAAGTCACTTTAACATAAGTGTGCTAATAAAACAAATAACGGTCTATAGCGCAACTAAATTCTTCCTTTTCAAACTAATGTATTTTTTGATGTCAATACTATTCTTTTCAACAAAGAATATAAATGAAAAAAACAAAACAAATTTTAATCAAAAAAAAATATTGTAGATTATACCCTTTCAATTTTTTGTATATTTTACTGGCACAATATTAAAGCAAATTAATTGAATTCAATTTAATAAATTAACAATTATAATAAAACTGTTAGTATAACAAATTTGTTGTTCAATATTGTTTTTTTTTTAATCAGTTTTTTAAAATAAGAACAAAACATCAAGATTTTGATCTTTCAATAATCTTTAATCTTCATTATCAGCATATCAAAATGATTAGATTTTTTTCTGCAAAAAGATGTAAAAAATATAGATGAAAATTTGATGGAAACTACAATATAATAACAATTGAAGTAGTGCTGACATATTATATATTAAAATCATTTATTACTAGTCAAATGTTTGTTTACAAAATATTTGATACCAATGATAATATTTTTGTTATTAACTTTCAACAATCAAAATCAAAAAAAAAAGTAAATAAGCAGAAAATTGAAATTTTAAATGTTACTTAAATTTTAAGGAAAAAAAAACATTTATACGGGTGAATTATTGGATTATGTTATTGAATGTAACTGATAAAAAACAATTTTTTGCATTTATATGACAAAACGTATAATAAAGAACTATTATAAATTGTTTCAAATTTGATTGTAAAAAAAATTGTCTTAAGATAATGAAGATTGAAAAAGACATATATTATAGTATCTCCCAATTTTAAACATTGTTTTATCAGATTATATTTTAATAAATTATATGTCATTAAATTTTTTTTTTTAATATATTAACTTTATAATATTTACGAAATTTCTTTTCTGTGAACAAAGTTTATGCGATCAAATAAATTACTTTTTTTAAAGATAATCTTTAATTTTATTTGTTAATAAATAAAAAAAAATTTTATTAAATAATATATTTTTTTAAGTACAACAGTAAATATAGTAAAAAATATAAATAAAGTTTTAAAGTTTCTAAAAGTAAATAGTTTAATTATTTATTCAAGTAAATATTTATTTTTAATTTTTCTCACAATTTTGTTTATAAATTAAAACCTATTTAAATTGATTAAAAAAAAACCACAATAACATTTTATGTATATGTTTTATCATATAGTCAATATGATTTTTTTTAATATTTAATTCCAATCAAAATAGTTAATTTATAATAATCAGATTATTATAAATAACAAATTTTTTTATATTAATCTAAGGATTTTTTTCTTTAGATAACTATAAAATATATGTACCTCAAAAAATACAATTTAAAAATATAAACCCACTTAAGAATGGCAAAAATTTATCTTCTTTAAAATTATAATGTATTTTAAAGGAATACATTTTGTATATAATTTATTATTATTTTTAAATTTAAAAATAATTTAAAAAATCTTTTAAACATTTAAATTTGGAATGAATTAGTAAATATTTTACTAAAAATTCTAAGTATTTAAGAAAAAAAGTATACATTTGTTAGTTAATTCTTGATAAGTAATCTATATTTAGAAATTTATCAAAAATTTTTTTTTAAAATTAATTATATATGAAATAAAGTATATTTAATAGACTACTCTGATAAAAAATAATATTAAAGCTTAATCCATACAAATTTTATTATATAATTTTTGTAATCTGTCCTTTTAAAAATTATTAGATAAGAAAATTTGATAAAGCACATGCATTACTTATTAATTTGAATATTTTCAAATAATTTTATTTTTAGAGTAAAATGAAGTTTTTACTTTCATTCATTATAAGTTTATATATATTAACGGTATATTTACCATTAAATTATTGTGGTAATAATGCTGAACTTATATTTGTTCAAGGTATCTGGAGACATGGTGACCGTTCACCAACTATAAATTATCCTGGAGATCTATATAATGAAACTGCATGGCCACAAGGTTGGGGTCAACTATCTCCATTAGGAATGAAGGAACATGTTTTACTGGGAAAAAAAATTAAAAATAGGTATCATGATCAATTAGGATTTATAAGTAAAGCATATAACAGTCATGAAGTAAGGAAAAAATTTTTTTTGCCTTCATATTATTTATTATTTTTTTTTAGATTTATGTTCGTAGTACAGATGTAAATAGGACAATTATTAGTGCAATTAGTAATTTTATTGGATTTTACCATAATTCTGTAAGCAAAAGTGATGTTCCAAATGTTCCAGAGTGGCCTTCTCTTTACCTTCCAATCCCTATACATACTGTTGATGATGATACTGATAATGTATGTTAAGATAATTTAAAAAGTTTAATATTTTTTTTAAGGTTGCTAATCCTGATTCAATTTGTCCACGTAGATATAAATTATATGACTTATTAAAAGAAACACCTGAATATAAAAATTTATCTGCAAAATGTGATAAAATACTTAAATATCTTTCAGATAATACAAATTCTACCGTTACACTAGACAATCTATGGATAATACGAGATGGAATATTTATTGAAAAAACTAATAACAAACAAATACCTAAATGGATAAATGATACTATTTTTTCTGAAATTGAGGAATGTGATGATAGTATGGATGATTTAAATAATGGTTATAATATTGCATCATACAAAAAATTAGATATTGGTCATGAAATTTCAAAATTAAGAGGTGGTGCTATGATAAATGAAATAGTTAATCGTATGGAAGTCAAAAAAAAATGCCATGAAAATGATAAATCAGTGGAAGGAAATTATGTTTGTAAACTTAAATATTATGCTTACTCAGCTCATGATACAACAGTAGCTTCATTTTTAACTGTTTTAGGTAAAGGTGTTAAAGGTCAACTTGTTCCAAAAGGTTTACCACATTATTCAGCTGCAACATTTGTTGAGTTGTGGTATGATAATAATAAAAAAGATTACTTTATAAAAACATTATATGTTTATCCACCAAATGGTACATTTGGAATTGATTTAAATGAAAAGAAATTTTGTAACTTTACTGATACTATTTTAAATAATCCAACAGAGAACAATTTCTGTGATTTTACAAAAATTCTTCCAAATAATGCTAATGGATCAATGACACTTAATCAATTTGCTCAAAATGCTATGTCATATAGTGCTTCATCCTATTCTAGTTTGTGTTTAAATACTAATGTTGGTTTTAATGAAGGTAATAGTGCTAGAAAAACAATTGCAATTTCTGGTTTCTTATTATTTGTTTGTATTACATGGAACTTATTATTTTCAAATGTCCAAAATTAAAACTATTTTTGTATATTTTTTTTTATTAAAATCAAATAAAAACTATATTATATTTTATTAAATATAAAAAAATATATATTTTAGAATATGTAATAAAATTTCTTTTATTTACTTTCTAATATATTTACATATTTAGGAAAAAAGAAGGTAATTTTATACTTGGCTTAAAAAAACAAATTATAATGACCTTGTATTATACTCTTATATACTTTTCTTTTCTTTTATAGTAAAGGATATTCTGTTGCTTAGCAACATTGTAAACTTATAGCCACAATTTAAAAGGAACAAAATATTAAATAAACTATATTGTTTGTTAAATTAAATTTTTTTTAATGTATATTATGTCTAAAAATCTTCAAAATCAGTCAATAGAAGAGTTGTTAAATTTACCACCAAAAGTTGAAAATATTAATAATAGACCAATTTCACGTAGAGGAAGAAATTTTGAGGAAGAAAAAATTTCTATTGAAGTACCATTAAATGAAAGTAGTGGTAATGATTCAAGAAATGATACTGGAAGAACAAGTATTCAATCAAAAAGTCATTTAGAATTTGTAAATTTTGACAGACCATCAACAAAATTAAGGTATAATAATTTAAATTAAATATTAATATTTTTTTAGTTCAAATTCTTCTTCTAACAGTTTAGTGTATAGTGATAATTCTACTACAACATCAAGTGATACTACCTCTTCAACAACTGATAGTATAAAAAATGAAGATAATATAAATAATTTAAAATCATCAAATGTATTTACTAGTTTAATTGGAAATAATGAAAAAGATTATCAAAGTGCACTTAATATACAATCAGAAGAAAACTTAAATAATTTGCCATCTCCATCTACTAAAGTAAATATTAAGGATGAAGAAAAAGAAATAAAGTTGCCTGGGAAAAATTTAATAAAAAAAGTAATAAAACCACATAGTGCTTCATTATACGAAAAAAAATCAAGATTATTATTAGAGGAAAACAGTGCAAAAGTAAGAAATTTAAACAATGATAAACAATATATACACAGAAAAGTATCCCTTCCAAAAAGTAATATGTTAGAAGAACAAAATGACAAATTAGAACGTTCTAAAGCTTGTTATGATGCCTGGTTAAAAAAAAAAAATTTTGAAGCTACAAAAAAAAAAGAAATGATAAATTTTATTAAAAAAAAAGAAGAAGAAGAGAAAGAAATGAAAATGCAGATGTCATTAAAAATATTTGAAAAATGGAAAAGTGATTATGAGGAAAAAATGAAAGAAACAAATTTGAAGAAAAAGAATCAACGTGAAGAAGAAAATAAAAAAAAGGAAATTGAAGAAAATAAACGTAAAGAAGCAGAAAAAATGTTTTTGGCATGGAAAAGAGAACACGACAATAGATTAAAAGAACAATTAAAAAAGAAGGAAGAAGAAAAACTAATAAAAGAACAAAAAACAAAAGATGAAAAAAAAGAGAAATTGAATGAATCAATAAAAGCTTTTGAAACATGGAAACATCAAAAGGAAAAAGAAATGGAAGAAAATAAAAGAATTAATAAAGAAAAATTAGCTATGTTAAAAAAAAGAAAAGAAGAAGAAAAAGAATTTAAAAGTGCTATTGCTAGAGAAGCTTTTGAAATTTGGTTAACAATGAAGGTAACACTTCTTTATTTATTTTTCTAATTTATTATTATTATTAATTTTTTAGAAGCAAGAAAATGAATATAAAAAAACATTGGTCTATAAAATAGAAAAGTTTGAAAATGAAACAAAAAAAAAATTCAAAGTTCCTTGGATTCCTCCAAGTAATACAATTCCTAAAACTATACATGACAGGTTATCAAAATCATCTCATAGTTTATCAAGGGACAGCACTACAAAAAAATATAAAAAAAATGTAGGCAATGAAAGTTCTAAGCCTACATCTTTAAAAGGAAGAAGGCAAACATCATCAACTCCTATAAAAAGAACAAAGTCAGTTTCTTTTCTACCATGGAGATAAAAAAAAAGTATTTATATAAATAAAAAATAAAAGCTTTTGGTAAATTGTCGTAAATTATTTATAAAATTATTTACTTAACTTTTCTTTTTTTTTTGATATATTATTTTATATTGAAATAATACCCATATTCTTTATTACAACAAAATTTTTTTTATCATTTTAAAATGTTATTAATTTTTCAACTGTTATAGGAAAATTTTTATTAATATTTTTTATTTAAATTGAATATTTAACGTAATAAAATTTATTACTAAAAATTTACTTTTATTTCTAAAATTGTTAATTTATTTTCATTATATTATTATTATTTATGTATTAAAAAATTTTTCTTTTTTAAAAGATGTTAATTAAAATTTTTAATATATATTATTTGACAAAAATTTATTATTAAAAGTTTAGATAATATAAAATACATAATTGATGATAGGAGGATACTAAATAGCATAATCAAAATATAATGTTATTTGTCAGTCGATGTATTTGCTTATAAACAAGATAATTTCTGTCACTAATTCATAATGATGCAAATGAAATTGTTAAATTCAATGAAAAAATTCTATATACTGTTAAATTATAGTCATGTCACTTCCAAAAACCTTTTATTTATTGTATAGGGCTAAAAAAATATATTTATTTTTTAATAAAATTTTTAATAGAATGAACAAAACTAAAATACGATAATTATAGAAATGTTAGTTAATATTCAAGTAACAAAGTCAATTACATATGTTTCCAATATTATTTTTTTTATTATTCTTTTACAATTACTTAATGCAAAAAAAAAAAATATATATATATAATATATTTCGATTTCTTAGTTATTATTAATCTTTCCATTTGATAACTATATTTTTGGTTATTTTTTCTAAATATAAAATTTGTTTTTCAAAATAGATATGTGTTCTATCATTAAAAATTTAACATTTTAAGTATAACCATATTTAAACATTTTTACACTTGATAAGATATTTTTCTGTTTTAATATTTACTATTAAAATATGAAAAATTTTGACATAACTATTCATCAAGTATTTATATGAAAAGTCAAATATTTTTTAATGTAGTAATAAAAAAAATTGTTGATTTTAAGAAATAATTTTAACATAATTATTTGTACTACTATTGTTATTTTTTATAATATTTGCATTTTTTCTATTTTAATACTTATCTCAATATATTATAAATAATTTTATTTATTTATTTAAACTTATTTTTTCATTGTAAAAAATATATATATTTATTTTTGTTATAATGTATGTTTATAGAAAAAAAAAGAAGTTTTTTTTATAAATTTATTTTAAAAAATTAAGGATTTTCTTTTTTGAGTTTAAAAATAATTACAAGATTTTTTTATTACTTTTTTTATCATTAGAATTTTTTCAATTATCTTCTAAAACATCTAAAATCATTTGAAATGCAATTATCAAGAAAAGTTTTAGAATAATAAATAAACTTATGTTTATTAGAATAAAAAAGTGCAAAGGAAATTATTAAAGTTTGTATTCAAATGTAGTCATTTTAATTGAATATATATTTCTGTACAATTTTTACTCTTTAATTTAGCTTAAGATATAAAATATATGTTATCAAAATAAAACGTACTTTTGATTTTATTTTCATATAAATAGAAGTCATTTTATCCGTATATTGAAAAGAAAATGAAATTAATTTTATCATTTATGATTTTGAATGATGTTTCAATTATTAATATATTTTAAGTAATAAGTAAAATTTTAACTAAAAATATATTTATGAAAATATTTAAAATTTGCCCTCTAAAGATACTTGAATTATTATAATGCATATATATATATATATCTTTGACAGTCTAAATGAAGAGCATTAAATTTATCTATTCCTCATTGTATGTAATTTAAAATTTCATTGTTAATATAAAATATATTTTATTACCGAGTCATGTTATCAAAAGAGAAAGTATAAAAGGTATATTTTATGAAGTACAATTTTAAAATACAAAAAAAAGTATCTTTATTTCATAAAAGATAAATTTTGTTAGAAGTATTTTAAATTTATTGTAAAAATTCTTTACTTTTTAAATATTTTATTTTTATAATTATTTTAACTATAACTAATTTTATATTACTTTAAAAAAATAATTATTTTATTTAAAAACAATTTTATTAAAAAAATTTTTTTATAAATAAACCAATTCAAATATTATAGTAAAAAAAAATTGTTTTTAAATAGTTTTAAAAACAAATAATGATAAATAGATAAGATCTTCAATAATTGTAAAATAAAAGTTTTTGAATACATTTAAATAAAATATAACTATTTTCTATTGAATTTTTCATCAAAAATATAAATACATTTTTAAAACATTAACAATACTATTATTTTTTTTAAATAATTATTTTCATTAATTTAATTTCATTATACAGTTCTTTCTAATTGCCTATAATCATAGAAACATCCTCTAAAAGTTTTCTTTTAGTTTATGTTAGTATTGAGAATTTGAATAGTAAATATACATTATATAATATATACTTTATTTTCCATTATTTATATATAAAAAGAAAAGAAAATTTTTAAGAAGTTTTATAATTATAAAATAAATTTCAAGATTTTATATCTTAAAATGTATTTTTATAAAAAGTTTCATGATAAAATAAATAATTATTTATATTTAATTTTATTTTATATAATTTTATGAAATTTATTAAATAAAATATTATTTTAAATATTGAATGATACTCTTAAAAACCTTAATAATTTTTAATTATTAATTTATCTGTTTAATTTAAAAGCACGCAATTATTTTTTATAAGTAAATTATTTTAAATATTTTTTAAAATAACATGTAATTATTTAATAATGATAATATTATAAATTCATTTTTATTGTATGTATATATATATATTTTTAAGAAAACTAATAATTTAAAAACAGAATTTTTTTTGTTTTCTATCATGATATAATATTTTAATTCAATACACTTAAGAAAAAGAATTTTTTTTTAATAAAAACGATAAAATTACTTGTAAAGATTTAAAAAGAGTTCTTAACATTTGATTGATATGTACAATTATTTGAAAATGGTTTGTTGCACATTGTTTTATAATATTATATATCAATATAAATATATATATCTATATATATCTTATTTAAGAACCATTGTAAATTTAATCCAACTAATTTTGAATTATTTTATTCAATTTATTATATATATTTATATTAAAATAGTATTTTTTGTTATTTTTATTTTTATAGATTATCATTTAAAATTATGGAAGAAAATTCTAAAGATTGTCAAGTTATTAATCTTAATATTGGTGGTACAAAATATATGACTACTGTAAGAACATTAATGAGAGAAGAAAATACTTTTTTTACTGATATATTAAAATCAGATGGTAATCAACATGAAAATGTTGCTACAAAACTTCCAGATGGTACTTATTTTATTGATCGTGATGGAGAACTTTTTGTTTATATTCTTGACTACATGAGAACCGGAAAATTGTTACTTCCAGATAATTTTAAAGATACAGCTAGATTAAAAGAGGAAGTTATGTTTTATAAACTTGAAAATATGAATGAACTTTTATTACCATATTTTAATCTTAAATATCCAGGGCGCCTTGGTAGTGGCCATGCTAATGAAAGTATTGTTTTACAAAGTACTTGTGAAACTGGTAAGTTAATTTATTTCTATTTTGAATTTATTTTTAAAAATAATTTTAAATTAAATTTTAATCATATTATTTAAATTAGCATGTACTCTAAATAGTCCATTTTGTTTTTTATTATGTATAGTTTTTTTTTATTTTTGGTATAATTTAATTATTATAATGATAACTCATTATATATTAAAGTATTTTTTTTCAACCACTTTTTAATGTTTATGAAAAGAATGTTATTACTAATAAATAAAAAAAAAAGATAATTAAATTTTAATACATTAATATAATTCGTTAGGAGGTTTTATTACTCTTGGATATAGGGGAACATTTGCTTTTGGAAGAGATGGACAGGCTGATGTTAAATTTAGAAAATTACATCGTATACTTGTATGTGGAAAAGTAGCATTATGCCGTGAAGTGTTTGCTGATACACTTAATGAAAGTAGGGATCCTGATCGAGAAGGAAGTGAAAGATATACATCAAGACTATATTTAAAACATCAATGTTTAGAAAGAGTAAATATTATAATATTACATTTAATTTTATATAAAAAAAATATGTTGTTTTTTTTAGGCATGTGATAATTTAGCTGAAAAGGGATTTAAACTTGTCGCAACTTGCTCATCTGGTGCTAATGGATTAGCAACTGCTGGATTTTCTGTTTTAGGAGCTCAAATAAATACTGGAGCTCAAGATTTTGTCAATCAACGTAACAGTGGAGATTTTGAAGAACAAAGATGGGCACATTATACAGAATATGTTTTTTATAGAGAACCACAATTAGCTACAAGTGCTATTGGAAGCGACAGCAAGTAAATAAAAAAATTATTCTTTTTTTTGGCTTTTTTTTTTATAAAACACTCAATTCCTTTATATATATCGATATTTTAACAATTTTTATTTAACCATAAAAATTTATAGTAAGTATTTTTAAATACCATTTTTATTTTTTTTTATAATGTTTTTTTTAAATAAAAATAATAAAAAAAATTTTTCTCTTAATATTTCTATTATTATATTTTTTATTATTATTCATTGAACATATGTCTTTTCATATTATAGATATATGTTTTAGAAATATAGATAAACTAATGTAAACAAAAAAATTTTTGATTGCAAATAAAAATAGTTAAATGTAAACAATTTTCCAATTTCGTTTTAAAATCGCTTGTTGTTTTATCTTTTATCAGACTTTTATATGTTTCGATATTAAAATTTTATACTAATCCTGTATTTATTTCTAGTATATTTTAAAATTTAGTCTATTATTTGTACATTTTATACTGTTAAATTTAATTTCCTGTTATGTCTTCGTCATATAAAAGAAAAATTCAAATATCTGTTACATTGAGAAATGAGAATGAACCAGCCCATCGGTCTTCTGTTAACTCATTACAATATGATAAAAATACTGGTAGATTATTTTCAGCTGGTAGTGATAGTATTATACGAATATGGAATGCATCAAATTCTGATAATATAAATAAAGATGTAACGTCAAAAAGGTATATTCAATCTATGGAACATCATTGTGATTGGGTTAATGATATAGTTTTATGTTGTAATGGGCATAATCTTATATCAGCTAGTAGTGATACAACAATAAAAGTATGGAATGCAAAACAAGGATTTTGTATGAGTACATTAAGAACACACCAAGATTATGTTAAAGCATTAGCTTATGCAAAAGATGTTGAATTAGTCGCTAGTGCTGGTTTTGATCAAGCTATATATTTATGGGATGTGGGGACATTAACAAAATTAACTGCAACTAATAATACAGTAACAACAAGTAGTTTAAATGGTAATAAAAATAGTATATATTCATTAGCAATGTCTTCGAATGCTAATGTAATTTGTAGTGGAAGTACAGAAAAAATTATACGTATATGGGATGCAAGGTGTTGTCAAAAAATAGGAAAACTTAAAGGACACACTGATAATGTTAAAAGTTTACTTGTATCAGATGATGGTAGTCAAATAATTAGTGCTTCAAGTGATGGAAGTGTAAAAATTTGGAGCGTTGGACAACAAAGATGTATTGGTACAATTCAATTACACAATGAAGGGGTATGGGCTTTAGCAACTAATGATAATTGGACAGAATTATATAGTGGAGGGAAAGATAAAATGATATGGAAAACAAATTTAAGAGATTTTTCAGATTCATTATTAATATTAGAAGAAGATAATTGTATTCAAAAGATACTTTTTGTTGAAGAAAATGGTAGTAAATATTTGTGGACATGTGGTCAAAGTGAAAATATAAAAAGATTTAAAATTAGTACAAGTAATACATCACAATTAGTATTTAAAAATGTAAGTGATAATGATGACGATGATATAGGATTAGAATCAAAAAATATTATTTCATCACCAATAGAAACAAAACACTTATTAAATAATTTTAATAATATAAAAAATAATATAATTAGTGGTGATAAAAAAAAAAATCCTCATTTACCTCCTGATATAATTATCTATGGTGCTCCATCAATAAGACAATATGTTGTTCTTAATGATAAAAGGCATATTGTAACAAAGGATACTGAAAATAATGTTGATGTATGGGATATTTTACAAACACGTAAAATTGGTCAACATGGTAAAGTATTGATTAATGAGGTTGTTAAAGAATATAATAAACGGGTTTATGTACCTTCATGGTTTAGTGTTGATTTAAAATTAGGAATGTTACAAATTATTTTAGATGAAACGGATGTTTTTGCATCCTGGGTAACTGCTAGAGAAGCTGGTTTAGCAGACAAAACACAGGAAACTAAACTTAATTATGGTGGTATATTTTTAAAAAGTTTATTTGATAGATGGGTAAAAAGTACAATGTGTTATAATGAGGATGATGATGAAATAGATGATTTTCATAATCAAACAATATTTCAATTACCACTTCATACAACAATAATTTTAAGTGAGTCGTCTGGAAGACCAATTTTAAGGTCATGTGTTAAAGATATTGGTAATGAAACAGAGTCAGCAATTCTGGATGATTTAATGCCTACATGGGCAAAAGAAGCAATAGAAAAACAGGTTCCACCAAAATTTAATAAAATTCCATTTGCTTTGATTCCTTATTCAGCAAACTTAAATTCAACTAACAATAATAAAAATTCAAAAAGAGAACGCTTATCAGCAACAGAAATGCTTCAAGTACGTAAAATAATGGAACATGTTTTAACAAAATTAATTGGGGGCAATGATGGTACAGTAAATAATAGTAACAATTATAATTCAAATACTTATAATTCGGGTAATAATTCATATTCCATTAATAGTAGTTATAGTACTAATTCTCAAGGAAGTAAAGTAGTAACAAATTCTTTATTCTTAAATATAGAAAATAAAATAGAACTTTATTGTAATGAACAAAAATTGGATCCTGATATGGATTTAAGATCTGTTAAACATTTTATATGGCGACAAGGTGGTGATGTTGTCATTGTTTATAAGCAAATACGTTAAATGAAGATATATTTTATAATTAAACAACAAAGAAAAAAACGGTTTTATATATGTATAGTAACATTTAAATATTAGTTGCAAATAATATAAAATTTATTAATCTATACTGTAAATACTTACATCAATTACATAAATTAATGTAACGTCGTTTAAAATTTAATTTTTTTTTTTTATATTAAATATTCATTTTTCAAAATAAAATTTAAATTTATTATTTTTTTTTTCTTAATATTTTTTTTTTCTGGATTTTTTTAAGGAACATATGATTCACTTTGACTAGAAAGATCACAATTTGAAAATTGTTTTGAAATACCATTTTTAACCTTACATTTTGAAAAATTATTTGATATTAATGTATTAATTACAGAACATAAAAATATTACAGCAATTACTAAATGACAACCGCAATATACAATATATTGAGAACGAACATTCATTCCAAGTCCACGTTTATCACTTATAACTCCAGCAATAAAAGATTGCATAATTAAAGCTATAAATGAATTAACACCAAAAACAAGCCCGTAACTTTCACACATCATTTTTTTTGCTATATTCCATTGTGCTATTGTAATCATTACTTGATAAAAACTTCTATATCCTATATAACAACCATACATAACAAAAATATTTGATGTAATTGCATTAATAAAAAGAAGACCACCATCTATGGTTGATATTATTACTAAAGCAATTTCACCATACTTATCCCAATTTAAATTTAATTTATTCATTAATAAAATTGATAATGCAGCTGTAAATGTATATGCTGCTTCTGCAAATCCATTTAATGGATTATTCTTTTCCGTTGCTTCACCCCATAATGTTTGAGCATAAAGTGCAACTTGTAATGACATACATGTCGTCATTGCCCACCAAAAAGACCATTTTCTAATGTATCCAACACTATAAATTTTAATAAAATCATTTCTAAGTTGTTTAAATCTAAACAAAAGATATTTAGAATAACAATTTGGTTTTTCTTCATTTCCAATCATTTTTATACAATTATTATTACTTTCAAATAACCTTTCAACCATATGTTTCCAATGAACACGAGGAAGAAATACACACATAAATAGTACTATTGATGGAAAAATTAAAGCAATTTTATTCAATGTTAAATAATCACCAATACCGGCAAGAATAATAATTTGTGCTGCAATATATCCTGTTGTTCTTCCACCCATTGTAGCTGCCCTAGTCCATGTTGTCAATCTTTGATATTGTTCTTTATCAAGAATAGCATATATATAGGCAAAAAAAGCTATTTCTGAAGCAGAAGCAATACCATAAAATATATATGCAAGTTGTTGTTCAAATAAGGTAAGTCCATAAATAAATAAATAACGTAATGTTACTTGGCCCATCATTTCAATCATCATTGTTGGTTTATAAAGAAAAATGTCTGTTAATAAAAATATTGGTATTAAAAATATTAAATAACTATAAGCTGATAAAGGATATACTTGTCCTGATAAAACTTCTCCAGTAAAATTTAAAACTGTCGTTTGATATTTAAAAACAAAAGGTTCTCCAACTTTGATTTCTTTAAGAAATGCATAAATACATAATATTATAGGAAGTAATGAAGTTTTCTTTTTCCTTATAAATTCAATGATCATCTTTTTTCTAAATTTGAAAAAAGTCTATAAAATAAAATTAAAAAGTTAGATCATATGTAATTTAGAAATAAAAATTAGTAAACAATAAGTAATATAAATGTATTGTCTTTTTAACATTTAAAATAACAAAAAATTTTTTTTATTAAAAACAAACATTTTTATTCGATTAGACGAGACAAAAGTATAAGCTACTTAGTTATAAAATGATAAAATAAAAAAAAATGTATTATAAAATAAAAAATGTAAAGTTGATAAACGTTATACTTTTATTTTTTAAGGTTTTTGCATGAATATTATAAAATTATAAAAAAAAAGAAAATTATAGTTATATAATTTTTACGTAAAACAAAATTTTTAAATTGATCATTTTTAAAGACATTTTAAGTTTAAAAATATACAACGATTAAAAAAAAATAAAAATCTTATAATTCTATCTTTAAATATTATTAAGTTACAAAAATAATAAATTGTTTGATTATTGTATCAAATTTTCTAGAAATCTATTAATCTTAAAAGTATGAATAAACAATAAAAATAAAAATAATAATAAATTTCTGTTACATTGTGATTTTATTTATCTTTCTTTAAAAATATTAATAATAGATGAAAAATAAAAAGATATAATATAATCTTGAATACAATTTCTTATTATATTAAATACCTCAATGAAGTTCAACCCCTAATTTATTAATAGTTTATATCATTATATCATTATATCATTATATTAATTTAACATTATTTCGTCAAATTCGCCATAAAAATAAATTTTTCTTAAAAATTTGTGAAATTACATTTATATTATGTGCTTAGTATCAAATTTAAACTGGAACCGTAAAAATTAAAAGTGTATCTATTATTAATTTCAAGAATAATGATTTTTGGTAGTTGTAATAAACATAGAATAAATATTTTCAACCCATGACCGATTGTAGTTAAATGTATTATTTTCATTGAATTGACATAATTAACTTATATTAACTTCTTAATTTATATAAAAGTAAAAAAATTAATTGAAACATCGTATTTTGTAGTAATAAATTGTTTGTAAATAAAAAAAAATAAATTAACCAGAAAAAAAAAATGATTAATAGATTTTTAAATTGCTGATTGGCCAGTTATTATTTTTTTTTTATATTTTTGGTATTCAATCTTGTTATAATATAATCTTTTTTTGGTAAAAGAAAAAAAACCAGAAATATGGTTTAATAAATTTTTATACCTATTTTGAATCTGCCAATAGTCATTGCATGTCAGCTGATAGTTAATGTTAAATATTTAAAATAAAATATTGTAAGATCATTGAGATTTTATCAAGGTTATTATACATCATTAATATTTATTTTATTTCTTTAAATACAAAACAATAATATTAATGAATCAAAATAAGTACATTGACAAATTAATTAGCCACAATTTTATAATGATGTATAAAGTGTTTTTAAAAATTTAAAATATTATTATTTAAACTATGGTAAAATTTGGTAAATAAAAATATTATATTAATTGTCTTAATAAAATAATTTATTCATTTTTTAGATATTTACTTTAATTACATTAAATAATATGTAATCAGAACAATACACAAATAATAAAATTATAAAAAAAGCAAAAAGTCAAATTTATTTTGCCAATCAATGATACAAAATTATATTTAGATTAATTCTATATATTTATTTTATTTAAAAAAAAAGTTAGCATAATGAAATTATTTTGTAGAACAAATTCTTTTTAAAATCCTTCATTTTTTAGCGGTACCATGAACCTTCCAATCGTTTGATAGCAGCATCACAAATTTCTGGATACAGTAAACAAAATGTATTTTGGCTAGGACTTGTTAACATTGTGTAGCATATACCAGGTACAAAATTACTATAGTATGTTAATAAAAAAATTAATAATAGTTTTTTTAAAAAAAATATTTTCATCTTAATTTATCTAGAATGAATTTATTAAAAGTTAGTGGTAAAAAATATATAATTATTAAAATATCTTTTTTATGATAAAAATTTAAATAATAAATATTATTAAAATTGTACTTTTTTGTATTTCACAGAAATATTTTTAAAAATAAAATTTTATCATATTTTAATTAAAAATATTGCATCAAAACGAAAGAATGACATTAAAATTAAAAGTGATATTTCAATTTGTGCCAAAAGAGGGATTTTAAAAAATTTTTTTTTTAAATATTGTTTAAAAGACAATTTATTATAAAATATTATTTGTTTAAATTAATAATTTTCAAAAGAATAATAAAGCCTGTATACAAAATTATGCTTATTTATAACATTTTATAAAAAAGCAACTTATTAATTATTATATATGGAAAATTACAGAATTATTAAATTAATGGTAAATTAAAATAATGGAACATAAATATAATTGTTTGAATAATAAACAAAATATATTTTTATTATTACTGCAATTAAATATAAAATTAAGTATTATTAATCATATAATATCTATAATTTTTTCTCCATTTAACTATAGTATTGTGGAAATTTGACAAAAATTATTTAATAAATTTTTTATACTTTAAAACAAATTATTAAACAACATTTTAAAATAAAAAAATTTCTAAGAAATAAATTATATATTAATTTTAAAATATAACTTTTAATTTTAAAATATAACTTTTAATTTTTAAAACTTTAATTTTTAAAACTTTAATTTTTAAAACTTTAATTTTTTTTATTCATTTCAAATTTTTAACCGTTTTGCATATATATTTTAGAAATATTTCAAACGTTTTACTGTAATTTTATAATAATCTTCTTTTCTTTTTTAGTATTATATAAAAGAAAAAAGGTGATAAAAAAAATTATTCTATTTTAAATCATATTAAATAATGATAAACTTGTATAAATTTATTTTTTATAGACTAATTAATTTTTTTATTATGGTTTATACGAATTTAAATAGTTTTAAAAGTACATTTTATTTAACAAATATCTTATTATATGATGTAACAATCATTGCATAATAAATTAGTTATGTATTTAATAATAAATATTTATTATTATCTTATAAAAACTCTCTTGATAATTAGAAACTTAACATAATTCTATATTTTTTTACACATTTGATGTATTTAAATTAGTCTTTTATTTTCATATAATATGATATTTTTTAACAAAGAATTATTTGTTATTTAAAATATCAATTTAAATTGTATGATATCATTTTTTTCAAATTTTAAATATATATTTTATGTCATAAATTTATTTATAATAAACAAAAAAAAATTCATATTTTGAATAAATATATAAATTATATGGTAAATTGAAAATAATTATACAGATAATCAAAATAAGGAGATGACAGCTTTCAAGTAAACTTGTAGAATACTTAACAATATGTAATTGACAATTCAATTAAAATTTTCAAGCTTTTTGATAACTTTTTAATTGAAAATGGGTGTAATGTTAAAATAATAAAATATGAAATAAGATTATATTATTAAAATTTATTTTAAAACCTTACTTTTTCTATGTCTTTTGATTATAATTCTTCTTTATCTGGAGTTTTTAGCAGTATCAATAGCTATTGTCAAGATAAGACAGCTAAACTTAAAAGTTCTATAATTTCTAAAGGTATTTTTATTTTTTTTATTTTTTTTAACTTTTTTTTTAATAAAAATATTTAAAGGCAATTCTGTTTTACTAGTAGAATCATCTTCAAAATTAACTGCAATGAATAATAATTTTCCAAACAAACCATCACCTCCAATACCACCTCCAAGACCTTTTTCAAGACCCTTACCAGCAAGTCCTAATATTCAAAAACGTGAAACAAGTACACCACCATCTCAAATAACATCATTACCAAAATTATATCCAGGAATGAGTGAAGAAGAATTTAGAGTTAACGGAAGAAAGATGGTTGATTATCTTGTAAATTATATGAAAAATATTGAAAAACGTCGTGTTGTACCTGAAATTGAACCAGGATATTTACGTGATCTTATACCTAAACAACCGCCGCAAACAGCTGAAAGTTATGACCAAGTAATGAAAGATTTTGAAAATCTTATTATGCCTGGAGTTACACATTGGCAACATCCCCGTTTTCATGCTTATTTTCCTGCTGGTAACTCATGGCCATCTATTTTAGCAGGAATGTTATCAGATGCCCTTGGTTGTGTTGGTTTTTCATGGGCTTCATGTCCATCAATGACTGAATTAGAAATGATAATGTTAGATTGGTTTGGTAATATGATGGGTTTACCAAAAGAATTTTTACCATTTACACCGAATGGTAATGGTGGTGGTGTTATTCAAGTATGCTTATTATAAGAAAAAAAAATTTATATAAATATTTATTTTTAGGGTTCAGCAAGTGAATGTAATTTTGTTGCATTATTAGCCGCAAGATTTGAAATATTAAAAAAACTTAAAGATCGTTTTCCATTTGTTGAAGAAGGCCTTCTTATGTCTAAACTTGTAGCATATTGTTCAAAAGAGGCTCATTCATCTGTTGAAAAAGCATGTATGATTGCAATGGTTAAATTAAGAATTATGGAAACAGATTCATTATTTCGCCTAAGAGGTGACACTTTATATGCAGCTATTCAAGAAGATAGAAATCTTGGATTAATTCCATTTTTTGTTTCAACAACATTAGGAACAACATCTGTATGTAGTTTTGATGCATTATCAGAAATTGGCCCTGTTTGTTCTGAAAATGATATATGGCTTCATGTAGATGCTGCATATGCTGGTTCAGCAATGATATGTCCAGAATTTAGATATTTAATGAAAGGTATTGAACATGCAATGTCATTTAATACTAATCCAAATAAATGGATGCTTGTTAATTTTGATTGTTCTACAATGTGGTGTAGAGATAGATTTAAACTAACACAAGCATTAGTTGTTGATCCTTTATATTTACAACATTCTTGGACAGGTAAATAAAATAAAATATAGTAAAATATACATTTTTTTTTCTAGATAAAGCTATTGACTATAGACATTGGGGAATACCACTAAGTCGTCGTTTTAGATCCTTAAAACTTTGGTTTGTTATAAGAATGTATGGTGTTGAAGGTCTTCAAAAATATATAAGAGAACATGTTCGTTTAGCAAAAAAATTTGAATCATTATTACGTAACGATGATAGATTTGAAATTGTTGGTGAAGTTATTTTAGGTTTAGTATGTTTTCGTTTAAAAGGAAGTGATGAAATTAATCGTAAATTGTTAACACAATTAAATAGTAGTGGTAAAATACACATGGTACCAGCTTCATTATCAGCTAAATTTGTAATTCGTTTTTGTGTTTGTCAAGAACACGCTACTGATAAAGATATTGAAATTGCTTATGATATAATAACGCAAACAGCACAAGAAATACTTTATGAACCATCAGAACCACCACTAGTAGAGGAAGATGAAACTGAGTATAATTATGAAGGAACATCAATGTATGGTAGCACAACAACTGGAATTGAACGTTCTGATAGCTATAAATTAAGAAATTCAACAGAATCTATTCAATCTGGAAGAGAGAAAAGTATTGATTCAGACTCTCGTTCCTCATATATACATAATCAACCATCAATTAATGATGAAATGATTGAAAGAAAAAAAATTAAAACTCTTTCAGAAAAAAGATCATTTCTTGTACGTATGGTTAGTGATCCAAAATGTTACAATCCTAAAATTGTTAGACATCTTAATCGTAGTTCTCATAGAAAAATGTCGCAAGATATACATCGTGATATTGTTTTGAGAAAAACAATTGAAGAAAGTAAAAAAAGTAAACCTAAAATAGGAAATGAGTCTTCATATATGGAAAAATCACATATTGATGAAAATGAATTAAATGATATAATAATTGCAATGGAACAAACTGGAATACAACCACCTATGTAATATATATGATTATGATTCCAAAATACATTATAATATGTGCTATGACACTATATGTTTACTCTTTCAAAATTTTATTTTTATGTAGTTTAATTTTATCAGTATTAACAATTTTCAAATATTACATTTATTTCTTATTCTTTTATATTTTAAACCCACCATTTAAAACCAATACCAAATAAAATTTTTAATGCATAATTTTTCCAAAAAAAGTATTATTATTTTCAAATAATTTTTTTTAATAAATGTTTTTCTTTTTTAATCTGTTTGTTATTTGATTTTAAATATATCTTAAAAATCGTTTATAAAAATATAATTATATAAATAATTGTTAAAAAATTGTACATAAAAATTAATACTTTAGAAAATTTATAAAAATCTTTTTACTACCCTATATTTTACGGCGCGGCCTTTATGTATTTATTGTTGTTCTACTAACAAACGTTTTAATTAATAGTATTTTTAATTTTTTTTTTTTAAACTAAATTATTTTTTTTATTTTATCCTATATTATTAATTATAAAAAAAAATGTGTAATTATTTATTAATGTGAAATAATAACTTATAATTATATTTTTAAAAAAAATCATTTAACCATATATACATTATACTCATCTTATCTTGTGATACGACCAAACTATAATGACCAAATAATATAACAGAAATAAAAATATACATTTATTTCTACTAGTAAAAAGAAAGAGATAAATATTTTAAAATTAGATCTAATCAATATGGACTTTTTTTTTTATTTTTGATTTTAAAGTTATAAAATATTAATTTAGTAATGAAATTTCTTGTATAATCGTGTATAAAATTTTTACTTAACACTGTAAGAAAGATTATCCTTCTTTTTTAATAAAATTGTTTGAAAATGGTGCATAAATTTTAATAAAACTTTATTAAGCATTGTTTTTGAATTATAAAATTATATATAATTTAAAGTAATAAATATATTATATTTTTAAAGTGTTTTTTATCATTAAAAAAATTATATATAATTTTTTTATATCTATTTTTATAATTTCTTATCATTTATAAGTGTAGTTAATAAAACTTGATAACATAATTTATAAAATATATTAATAAAAGTTGTTTTATCACGTGAAACATTTTTGCTTAAAAAAATTTGCTAAAGTTAAGTACATCTATTTTATTTCTATTTTATTTATCATTAGGAACAAATCTTTCAATTAATATTAACCTGTTTATTTCATTATGAATAACATATATTTTAAAAAAAGAAAAAATTTTAAACTCTTTTTAATATAAAGTTGTAGAAAATATTGACTTCTCCATGCTATAAAAATTATACTCAGAGTATTTTGATTTATTTCGTTGTATGTCACACTTCAATATGTTAAACATATTGAATAATACCTGTTAATAATATAAAATATTTCCAAAATATTTTTAAAATTTTTAAACAATATAAGTATTTTTAATTTTGAAGAGAATAAAATTTGACTTTTTATTTATTTAAATTTGGAGTTTTCTCATTTTTTATATTTTCACGTTAACTAAATGTATTGTCTATATTTTTTCATTTGACAAAATACTTTTTTTATTTTTATATAATTATATAAATATTTTTAATTATAGTAAATACTTATACTTTAACATTAATATTTTAGTTCAATAATTGATACAATAAAATATTTTTATTGTAAAAATCAAAAACTAAAAATTAAAAATTTTTGTACGTCTTTCCAATGCTTAACTTTATTTATTTTTCCTCTAATAAATTTATCTTTTTTTTTATCAATATTTTACTTATATAATGTTACACTTTATTTAAGATTTGATAAGTAAAAATGAGTACAAAAAAAATAGAAAAAACAACAAAAGAAAAGTCATATGATGATTTTTGTTCTCCATATATTAATGAAGCTTTAAATGAAGCTAGAGAAATTGTTACAAAAGGAAAAGCATCAGAAAAATTAGGAGAATATATTCTTCAAGATTCCACTTCAATTAAAGTTGAT
This sequence comes from Strongyloides stercoralis, assembly GCA_029582065.1. Taxonomy (NCBI): domain Eukaryota; kingdom Metazoa; phylum Nematoda; class Chromadorea; order Rhabditida; family Strongyloididae; genus Strongyloides; species Strongyloides stercoralis. The sequence continues at coordinate 4,469,791 of JARPTA010000002.1, forward strand.
AAGACAAGAGAAAAAGGAAAACCTGTTGAAGTTACTGTTAAAAGAAGTACAATTAAGACTCATTTTAGTGACGAAGAAGAAGATTATTTAAGTTCTTGTAGTGATAATGAAGGAATATTTGATTTTATGGGTGGAAAGATAAGAAGTCGTGCAAATAGTAATGAAGATCTTGATAAACTTCTTGCAAGTGGAGAGGAGCGTCACACCAAAGTACGTTATCATAAAAAGAAAGGTTCATTTTGGACAAAACAAGATGATAAAACTATTGAAAGTAATGGTCAAAATGAAGGAGCAAATTTAGAAATTGACGTTTTTGAACAAGCATGTGATCGTGCAGATGGTGGTATTGTTATTAAAAAAACATGGGAAGCTGTCTGGACTGTACAAAATTTTGAAGAATTACCTGATTGGTTAAAGGATAATGAATATCTTTTAACTGGTCATCGACCACCATTACCAAGTTTTATTGAATGTTTTAAAAGTATTTTATCACTTCATACAGAAACTGGGAATATTTGGACTCATTTAATTGGATGTGTTGCATTTTTTATTCTTGCAATGTGGTTTCTCACAAGACCTGATACTCATATTCAATTTCAAGAAAAATTAGTCTTTTCATTTTTCTTTTTATCCGCTATTCTATGCTTAGGTGCTTCATTTGTTTTTCATACAGTTTCATGTCATTCTATACCTGTTGTCAAATTATTTAGTAAACTAGATTATGTAGGTATTTCTCTTTTAATTATTGGATCATTTATTCCCTGGATATATTATGGTTTTTATTGTCGTTCATTACCAAAAATAACATATATAACAATGATTGCTATATTAGGAGTTTTTGCTGTAATTGTTTCATTATGGGATAAATTTAGTGAATCAAAATATAGACCATATAGAGCATTAGTATTTGTATTAATGGGATTGTCAGGAGTTATTCCAGCAATTCATTTTATTATGACAGATGGAATATCAAAAATGATTAATGAAAATGGTTTTTACTACCTCATTGTAATGGCAATATTATATCTTATTGGAGCTATGTTATATGCAACTAGAACACCAGAAAGATTTTTCCCTGGTAAATGTGACATTTGGGTAAATTTAAAAAATATTTTTAATATAATTTTTATAAATATTTTAGTTTCAAAGTCATCAACTATTTCATTTATGTGTTGTTTGTGCTGCTTTTACCCATTATTATGGTGTTTATATGATGGCAATAAATCGTCTTACGAATATTTGTCCAAATGATATGAATACAACACTTCATGACAAATATCTTCAACATCAAGAGTTATAAAGTTATACGCCTTAACAAAATATAATTATATAAAATTATGCAAATTTAATACGCTTGTTATTTCACTTTATTATATTAAAAATAATATAAAAAATATCTTATTGTTATTAACAATAATTTTTTTTTATTTTATATTTTACAGGTTTTTTTTATAAAATAATTTATAATTATACTTCATTTAGAAAAAAAAAAACATAATTTAATATAGCGTGATAAATTTTATTTAAAAATAAATTTTAAAGCATTATTGGTAATTTTAATTTAAACTGTATTCTATAAATCATCAATATGTGATACTATATTTCATTAAAATATAAAAAAATATATTTAATTTATTATCAAATTATCAAATTATCAAATTCTTCATCAGGTGTTTGTGGTAAAAGGCGACGATGTCTATAATAATTATCATTTTTAAATGATGATGTTGTACTAGTTTGAGGGCTAAATGTTGGTGTACTATTATATGAATTATCATGTTCTACATTATCAAATTCAATATTAAAATTGTTTAATAAAAGAGAATTTTCTTCAATAAATGGATTTTCTGGTTCTCTAGGAAAAATTCCTTTTGCTTTCATATAACTTGTTAATTGTTCTGGAACTTCTTCTAGTACTTCACGTGCTAATGCTTCTTTAGCAATTGACCTCTCCTCTTCAGTTAATATTCTATGAGGTGGTAAAAAATTTCTAAGTTGTACAAATTGTACAATATCTCTTTTAGCATATTTACCATTAATATTAAGCATTACTTTATCAGAATCAAGGACTTTCATTTCTTCAAATGAATCATATCCTACACCAACAATTATAATAGATAATGGTAAAGATGATGCTTTTATTATTTCTTCTTTTGTTTTTTCCATATCAGATATAACACCATCAGTGATTATTAATACAACACAATATCGACTACCATCATTTGGAATTGTTGCTGCTTGTCTAGCAGCAAATCTTATAGTTGGTGCAAAATTTGTTGGACCACTTAATTCAACTTTACTTTGTGCAATCATGTATGCTTCTAAAAGCCCTTCAATTCCATAACAACAGGGATTATTTGTTTCTAAATTCTAAAAATAAAAAATATATATAATTTTAAACAATAAAATTATCTTACTAATGGAAAATTATAGTGAACCTTTGAATCACCTGGTAGTTTAGCTCCAAACCCGTAAGCATTAAAAACTTTTGAGCGATTATAATGTTGGCATGTCTCAGCAATAGCAGCTATTGCAATTTCATATTGATTTGGTTCATTAGGATCAATTCTATGTAATGATGAATGATCTTCCATTGGAAGATTTGAATTAGTAAAATCAACGACTACATTAAAATCTAATTGTGTACCTCCTGTTATAAAATCAAGAAAAGAATAATCCATCCAACAATATACTTTGTGTAAATGTAATATACCAGAATCAACATATTTTTTATTTTTTTTAATTTTTTTTGGATGAATTAAAGAAAGCATCTTATCTTGACCACTGATCATACGATTTACAGTAGTTTTACATTGACCAACCAAATCATGATTACCATCTTGGTCCCAATCATAACATTCGATAAGAAATTCTCTATCTTTATCACCATAACAAAGTTGATTAATATGTATTTCAAATGGTTTCCATTTAGGGTTTAAATTTTGTTCATGATATCGTGAACGGTATGCTAAATGCAATCTTAAAAATTAAATATTTGATAAGATATTTTAACTAAAAAAAAACGTACGTATCATCATAATTAATACGAGAAATTTTAAGAAAAGGGTCGCATTTTCCTAGAAAATCTTTGCGATCAAGTTTTGTTGCACTAACAATAAAATATACAGATTCTTGACGACCACGACTAAGTTCTTCTGCACTAACAGTAATTTCTCCATAACGTCTACCTTCCTCCCTATAAATAATATATTAAAAAAAAATAATAATATTAATGTAATACATTAATGGTGTTGTTATTCTATTGTATTTTGATCCTACAATTTCATGTAATAATAGTTGACAACATCCAAGTCTTTTTTTTGGTCTTGTTTTATCATAAACTTCAAACATTAAACGTTGACGTTCAGAAAATTTATAATCTAACTTAATTTTAGTTGACCATTCTGGATTAAGACAATTCCATATAACTTCAGTTCTTCCAATCTCTTGATATCCCTTTTTACTTGCGCCACTTTCAGATAATGAAACAATACAATATGGATCAGGAACAGCATCAGAAGCATCATCACGTATATTTTTAGCAGAAATTGTTACCATAACCTGTGAAGGTTGTGATATTTCATTAAATGAATGTTTTGGATGCAATAATGATTCACGTTTTTGCATCATCTTAATAAAAATAGTAAATTGTTAAAAATGTAATAATAATAAAAATTAAATTTAAAAGTATTTTAAATACGGTATAAGTATTAATAAACAATTTTTTTTTAATTTTTGAAATAATATAATAACTAAAAATACAATTTTATTTAAAAAAATTCCTAACAATCACGAAATATAATATGATATTTTCAAAATTACAATTTTTGTTTGTAAAAAAAAGTTTAATAAGTAATTTAATAAAAAAAACTTAATAAATAATTTATTGAAAATAATCTTTTTATAAAACTAGAAGCAATGTCAATTTTTACTTTTTCTTTTTGTATAGTATAAAAAAAATATTTTGTTACAGCTATTAAAGTAAATATTTTTAATTTAAAAAAAATAGTTTGATAAAAATATCCTTATAAATGCATTTTTTTTTTTAAAAATATGCTAAAACTTATAAATTTTGTCTTTAAGAAGTGTTAAAAAAATATAAACACAATAACTAAAGGTTACTTAAAAAGTTTTATAGAGCGTTTAAATTAAGTCAACATTTACAATTGTTTATCAACAGATTTTTTTTTATTTTTAGCTATTTAATACCAGCATGAAATATTATTTTTAATGTCTCAATTTTGAAAGTTTTTCATTAAATTAATGTTACCCAATATAACTAAATTTTGGCAATTTTAATACTTAATTAATTCATTAATAGAAAGAAAATAATCATATATATTTATAGTCTAAAATATTAGTTATATTTCATTTTTAGTAATATATATATTATATAAATTGTAAGCCTATAGAAGTGCATATTTAAATGTAAAATATTTTTCAAGAAGAGAAAAAATATCAAGATAACATATTTGGTAAATTGCTAAAAGAAAATATATTTTTACTTTTATTTTACAACTGACCAAACTTATTTATTATTACAAAGGCATATGTATTACTGAAAAAAAAAATTTGTTATTAGAGGGATAATCAGAATATTTTAAGTATTAATTATTTAGTTTTCAATTTTTAATTTATTAAAAAGTCTATGGTAATTTTTGTAAAAAATAAATTTATTGTAAATGTAAAAATAAATTAAGTTCCAATACTGATTATACGTGCTAAATAATCTTTTTTTTTTAAATTAATAAGCTTAAATTAAATTACTTTTTATAATAAAATAACTTTAAATTAAAAATTTTAAAATATATAATTAAATATTGTTAACTATTAGCTATTATTCAACTATTTTTTTTAAAATATTTATGTCATACTATCTAGATAGTATTAAAGATTTAAATGAATAAAGACTAATAGGATGTTTCCTGATCACAATTAATCCATCCCACTAAAATTTCAATGATGTTAGAAATATATAAAAATATTTATTACAACATTATATATAATTGTAAAAGAATGATAAAATTTATATTTTTACAAGATCTTTTTTTAAAAAAAGAACTTTATTTGTTTAAAGTTTTATTTATATAAAATTTTAAATATAAACATATTAAATATCAAATATTTCATTTGTTTAAAAACAATATGTACATTTTTTTATATTAAAAATTAATTATTCTTATATTTTTTATTAATTATTTTAAAAAAAATTGATATATATTTTTATAATAAATTTTAAATATTATAAAATAAAATAATATATTTAAAGTATATTATAAAAATAATATTATTAATTTTCTACTATATGTAAATTGTTTTTAAATATATAATAATTATAAAAAAAAATTTAATCTATTTAAAATAGTAAAGATGAACTATAAAAAAATAAAATAAAACAATAAGCCTAAGTTTTCTTTTAAAATAAATATTCCAATGCATTTAAAAATTTAATTTCCACAATTACTTAAGTATTCTCACAGTTTTAAAGTTCTTCAAGAAATAAAGATAATATGATATAAATAGAATACTGACAGGTTTATTGAATGTATTTATTATATATTTATCTCCATAATAAAATGTATTCAAATGAGATTTCATAAATTAAATGATAAAACTTATTAAAAAAAATACAATAATCACGTGTTATTAAAGTTTATTAAAAAATAATAGGTAAAAAAATGATATGCTTCTTAAAAAATTTTAATTTATAAATAAAAAGTGTAAAAAGATAAAATGAAGTTACATATACATATACATATAAATATATTAATTTATATAATGTATATTTTATTTATTATTAATATATATAATAAATAATTTTACCAAAAATGTTAAAATATCAATTAATGTTTTATCAATTCAGAATATACTTTTTTCTTCTAAAATTTTAGTTTTATAAATTTTATTTAGTTTTATAAACCTTTAATATTAAATTTTATTAAATTTTATTAAATTTTTATATTCTTTAACGTTCGAACAACCAATTTTCATGGTTGTCATATAATGGTATAATATTAAATTTTGAAAATAAAATGTGTAATTCAATTGTCTTTTTGTATATTTAAAAACAATGGTACTATTTATAATAATGAATATATCAAAAATATATTTAAAGTCATTTTTAATATACTTTTTTTTTATTTAAAAAAAAAGAAAGCAAACAAAAAACTAACTAACTTAAATTGGTGTGAAACATTTAAAAAATTTTTCTTTATTATGTTAAATACATTTATAAAGATGTTAAAAATAAAAAAAAGTTATGTAATTTTTAAATATGTATTTTAAAATTAAATAAATTATTTACCAATAAATAAATAATACTAATATAAGAAATAAATAATTTAACAATACTCCCTTGATAATTATTATTTGAATAAAAAAAATTAATAGAAATCATATTGATATGGTATATTTTTATATGTTATTTTTAATAATGTAAAATAAATTAAAAAACATATAAATGATAATTTTTATAGGATATTAATAATAAGATGGATAGACGTTACTAACGAAATTTAAAAAAAAAGTATTAAGTAGATATTACACAATGTAATATTGGTTTATTGCAAGGGCATTGTTATCAAAACAAAATGAATAGACAAAGAAATCAAAAAAGAAATCTTAATAAAGATATAAAATATTATAGGGAACATAAAATAACATAAAAAAATGTTATATACAAACGTCATTTTAAAGTTTTAATAAAGTACATATAATTATAAATTTCTTAAATTATTTTAATTGTAAAAAATAATAAACACACTTTTTTTTATATGACTTTTCAATTTATGTAAATCAAACAATTTAATTTTTACATTTTAAGCTTAAAATTTCTAGTTAAACGAAAAGAAAACTAAAGTTTTTTTTTATTATCTATAAAGTAGTATTTAATTTAAAATCCATCTAAATATCTTAATTTATAGATTTAGTTAATTAGTAAAAAAAATAAAATAAAAATACAGCTGTATTAGATAATCAAACAATATATTAAAAATACAAATTATATTAAGTATAGGTCTATGTTGCATATGTTTAAATAATAACATAATTCTGATGTTAATTTTGTTGTAACAAAAAATTATTGCTTCAAATAACCTGTCCACATTTTCTTATATATATTATTTAAATTATATATGTATGCCAAATTTTTTTTGTATGCATTTTAAAAAATTATTTTTAACATAACTTTCTTTTCAATAGCATAAAATTTTAAATAATACTTTATATAAAAAATAATAATTTACAAATAAAATATTTCACAATATGGTAGCATTTGATAACACTATATCCGTTTTTTTTAGATTGATTACAATATTAATAATAAAAAACAAAAAAAGTAAAAAATAATTTTTTTTAGAAATGTATATTAAAAAAAGTAAATATAAAAAAATTTTTTTATTAAAAAAAATATTAATTCAAAAAAAAATTAATAAGAAAATAAATATTTAACATAAACTTATTATAAAAACATTTAATTATTTATCATAAAGATATTTTTTTTAACTTAATGTTATTAACAATGTTAATAATGTTTTTAAATATTAACAAAAAAAAGTTTTAAAAAATCAGAGTTATATAAAAAATTTAAAAAAAAATTGATCATATAACATATTATTGAAAGAAAAACTTTTTTACTATTATATTTCAGCAATTTAAAAAAAAAAAGTAAAAATTTTATTCTAACGTAATTATGCAAGATAAAAAAATCCATACATATTCTTTAACATATTATAAATATTACTTAAATGTACAAATACTATTTTACTACTATAAATTGATGAATATATGCGTGCCAACTTTAACTTTAGAAAAAAATTATATTTTTAAATTTTACATGTAAAAAAATTTCAAAATATTTATTATTCAAAAAAAATTACGTTTAATTTTTAAGTGAGGTAATAAAAATGTACAGTTACCATAATATTTGATGAAAAATATAAATATATGTTATATAATTTTAGTAAAAAAATGAATTTAACTACTAAAATATAAAAAAAAATAATGTTTTAAAATGATTTAATGTGACATATTAAATATTCATTTCAATTTATTTTAAGGTGTTTTGTATATAAATAATATATCCAATATATATAGAAAAAAATACTTTTTTTTTATTTCTTATTAAATAAATCATTTACATTATGAATTAAATTATATAATCTTTATGGAAAAAGTAATAAAATATTAGATAATTATATTAAAAGTAAAGTATTATAAAAATAAAAGTTATTTTATATTTATTTAAAAAGTTATATATTTATAATAATAATAAATATTTTTCAAAATATTATTTATAACAAACTGTATAAATATTTTTATAATTAACACAACTATCTTTTATAAATGTAATGTAGTAATATAAAGTCATAAAAAAATATCTATTTAAAAGTTTAAAATTAAACTAAAGTGCTAGTTTTTATAAAATATGATCAGCTAATTATTTTATTTTTTGCCAAAATAATTTAATTAGAATATACATTAGTTTATTAATTATCTTATTTCATGTTTTTAAAATAGAAATATATTTATCCAATACTTAATATATCCATCATATTAGAATTCACAATTTAATTTAAAAAAAATTGTTAAACATCAAGAAATATCTTTTCTACTATAATTTTTTTTAAAATTGTGATTATATTCAAAATTTTATAAAATTTAGAATTAATTATTAAATAAATTATTATTTTTAGAAAAAAATACAACCATTGATAAGAATAAATATATAATTATTAGATTATATTTTTATTATAAAAAAAAAATAAAATAATCAGTATATAAATTTAATTGAACATATTTAATTTACTAAGAAAGAAATAGTTTTGTTATGAAAATAAATTCTTTAAAGAAAATATTTTAACGTAGGAAATGAAGAAAGAAATACATTTCATGATTATTAAGCTTTTTTAGTTAAAAAAGATTTATATCTTTTCAAAAACTTTCAAAATTTATACAATCAAAGGAAAAAAAAACAAAAGTGAATAGATTTGACAAACTAATAGATAAGATTTTTAAGCAAATTTTATTTCCTCCTTTAATTATCTTTATTGACAAATGATTTAAATTGCTTTTTTTTATAACCATTAATTCATTTTCTTTCTTTTTTAATTACATCATTTTTAAATTATAGATTATATCCTCACAATAAGCACAATTTGAAAGACCGGAAACAATGTAACGTAAACATGGAAATGGTAAAATTCTTTTTTTTGTCATATACATTGAAAATAGTAAAATTCTTTTTTTTTTTATTAATTATTTTGGAAATTAAAGTAATTTCGATCACCAAAATTTTTAAATATAACATTTGACTAAATTATTTTATTTTTGACATTTTGATAAAAATATTATAATTAAAAGAAACAGGAAAATTAAGAAATATTTAAAAAAATTTTTATTTTATTTTTAATGTAATAACTTTACAAACAATGAAATTAAGAGAAACTTTAAAAAAGGAAATTAAATTCAAATTTATCAAAATAGCTTTCTTTTTCATTTGAAAACCCATTTTAATTCTTTAAAGATATTACTTGCCTTTTTTTTTCTTTTTACTTCAATTTCCAACTTTTTATCAATCCTTTTTGTTAATAATGAATGTATATTGTCTTTCATCATTATAATATTTAAATAAATTTTATACTTAGAGTTATTTTATTACACATACAAATTTTTTTAAAATATTTATTACAAAAAAATAATTATTCTAATTTCTACTAAAGATAAATTTTCATTTGCATATTTTTGTTTAAAAAAATCATTTAAATAAAGATAATATATATATATACATCTATATCTATATATCTATATATATATATATATATATATATATATATATTAATAAGATATCTAAATTTGTAAAAACATTAATATTTTGTATAATATCAAGAGAATAAATATATTGATGGTATAAGCTTTTTGAGTTGTAAAGAATTGTTATATTAATAAAAGTTGAGGTTTATATACAAACAATTTTAATATATATATATATAGTAATAGTAAGACCATTCTATTTTTCTTTAATATTGAAAAAGTATTTAGCAACCTTAATGTTATCAGAAGTTGGATGGTTCTTTAAAAGGAAAATAGTTGAATAAAATAGAAGAGGGAACATTATGCTTATCTAATAATCGTTTGTGAATGGTATGCAATTAGATATCTTGATGTTTAAGGTCATTCATGGAAAGTGTTAGCAATTACACATCTACTTCAAATATCTTTTAAGCCAACTGATATATAGTTAGACTATTGAAAGTAACAAAGAAACAGCCGTTCAATTATTATAGAGTTTATTTTTAGGCAATACATTCTTATATATTTATAAGTTTATTCCAAATTCAAATAATCTTACTACTTTATTTAATTTTTTTTTTTAAAAACATTATAACAAAATAATATATATATATATATGTATATTATTTATATATATATATTAAAAATAATAAAAACTAAAGTAAGGTTTAATTTTATTTCTTAAAGTTAGAAAAAAGATGTATACATTAAATAAAATTCAAAAGTATTTATTGAGACATTGAACGAAATACATTGAATCACTCCCATGATAAAATATGTATTTTATTCCCATTGGAGTTTTCTATTTGTTTAAAAGATAAATTATATAATTTTGATAAATTACTTAATATTTCTTTGTACTTATTACATCATTCCAATATTTAGGACATATATAATTTATAATAACCTCTAATAGCATATTTTTTAAATATATAATAATATTATTCTTAAAATGCTTAGAAAAATAAATGTTTAATCATTTAGTCATACCTTTTTCCAAAATATTTTATATCTTTATGGTATAATCATTAAGATAATATATAATTATACAACTATACTATTTTTATGATTTCTAAATAATATCACATAAATAAAATATTTAAACAAATTTATAATTTCCATCTATTAACATTTTTATTTTTATTTTTTTTAAACATCTGTTAGTATAATTATACTGTAAAATATAAAAGTCCTTTTTTTACTTTTTTTTTGGTGTAAACTTATTCATTACAATAATACTATATAAATATATACTAAATATTTTATTTATTATTATTTTAAAATTTTTAACGTTTTTATTGTATAAAATATTTCTATTCTTTTATTATATTTCAACCATTGTCCACAAAATAAAAATTCTTACTTTTATTACTATAAATATTTTTTTAATATTATTAAATCATTCTTTTTTTTTTCAATTGTTTAAAATATATATAATGTAAAAATAAAAATTATAATGTATTTTTTTTGTGAGTGAAAAATAATAAATCAAGTGAAAACATGTAATAAAATTTTGTTAAAAAAATGTATATATATTGTAACCATACTTTAATAATTTACTATTAGGATGTAATTTTCTATCTGTGTTACGTATAGTTAATGTCAATTTTAGTTTTTGAAAGAAGAATCTTTAATTTTATTTTCTACTAATTTTTATTGTTTGAGAAAAAAGAAGGTGTTAAGTGATGGCAATAAATTTTGTAAAATGAACTTTACTTTTTGTATTCTATTATAATGTATATATTTTTAAAAAAATTAAATTTAAAATATGTAAAAAAAAACTTGTACATATTATTACCTTTCTTTATTATATTTAAACAAGACTTTTTTCTTGCAAAACTTTTTTTTATTTAAATTTAAAGTTTTATCTAATATCTTTTATTATATAATTCAATTTTTAATATTTTCATCTTTAATAATTTGTTTATTTTATTGCATTATGTAAACGCCATAATTTATTAGCTTTATTATAAAGTATACTATTTTAAATGGATCATTGATAATTTAAAATATTAATTAAACATTAATGTTTCTTTATTTATATAAATTATATTTGAAAGTATTCTTCTTTAAATTATAAGTTAAATCCTTAATATTTATATTTTTGTTATTTAATTCATTTATGGTTATTTAATGAAGTATGAAAAATGAATCTCTGTTAGTAGTATTAAATAGAGTAGTGTTAGTAATTTAAGATGATGAAAAAGTTAAAATTATGGTTTAAAAAGTTTTTAAATATTAACAATATAAAAAGTTTTTCTTATTTTATTTAAAACATTTGTCATTTTAACACTTTTAAATAATTATAATTTTATTGTTAAATCCAGGATTATAATTATAATTGTCATCAATGTTTATGTATATCATCAGTGTGTTTTCAATTATCAAACAATCTTAATGCTTCCAATTGGGAAATGGACAGCTGTTATCAAAATTTAAGGATATAGAATTTGAATCTCAAGATACACATATATGGGAATAATAATATATAATAGAATAAGTTTATTCTAATGTTAATATCAACTTTTCTATGTTCCTTTTTGTTTATTTATTTATTTATTTATTTATTTAATAACTTACTTTGCCAATCAACACATACATCATGTTATTTAATATATATATGTATATATATATATAAAATTATTGATAAGAGGTGCTATATGAAGATGATTTTATCATTGATAAAATTTATTATGACACTTATAACATTAATATTTGAGTTCGCATTGAGAAAATGTCTATTTAGGAAGTATATTATAAGTAACAAACTATATATTTAAGAAAATTAAGAATATATCACAAATAATAAGTGTTTTAAAGTTAGCGATAAAGATTTAAAAGCTAAATAAGTCAATATAATTTATAACAAGTAAATATATGACTACTTTTCTTATAAATTATTTCTTATAGCATAAAACTACAAAATATTAATATTATACGTACTTTAACTCACAAAAGAAGATTATATCTCAAAAATGATATTTTTCAAAGATAAATAAATTATTTTATTAAAATATTATATATATTTATAATTTTAAATTTATATCATGATATAATTTTAATATTATATTATATTATTTTAAAGAATTAAAATATATGTCTACATATTTTTTAACTCTTTAAAATAACTTATTATATATGTTTCTTTAAAACAATATGAGACAACCTATCAACTAAAACATTTTTTTTTTCTTATTTAAACATCCTTATGATAAAATAAACATTTTGTGTTCCTACAAACAAATTTTGTTATATTTATTTTTTCTATGACAAGATAAAGGAATGTTGAATTGCATTCAGTCATAACTTTAATTTCTCTACTTTTTGTACAATGTCTCTTTTCAATACTTATTTATTATCATTAAAAGTAATTATCATTTTGTTATTAAAATTTTGGAACTTAAAGATAAGCTAACAATTTTTAAAAATTTAAAAATTACCACTAACTTATTTTTATTATTATCTTTGTAGTAAAATGTATTTACTAAAATGTATTGTACATTTTTTTCTTACTTTTATAATATTTAGTATATATTATGTATTATAAAAAATTAATATATAAAGTATAATAATAAATCAAATTTGACATATTTTAATTAAATATAATTTTTATATGTTAATAATAAAAAATTATTGGTAATTTTTTTAATAATAAATATACTTATTTTATATATCATAAAACATAGTTAAATTTCTTACATACTTATGTAAAATTATAAATTTACTATAATGGTAATTAAATATCTTTTTAATTTAAAAACTTTATTAAAATAATAGATGTTATTTTTTTTAATATATTTATACTATTTTTGTTATTTAATTTTGCGAACTTTAAATTGTATTTTATTAAAAAAAATTATATTATCTTACTTAAAAATTTTTGTATACTATTAAAATATCTTTTTAATAATAAATTTAAATTATATATTTTAACAAACAATGATATCTATTACATTTAGAACATTATTTTATCATAAATATTAAAAATTTTTGATATAGTTTCAATAAAATTAAATTTATTTTAAATCTAATTATTTTTTATATTATTTCTGACGTTTTATAGTGTATTATATTATTAGTGTACTTCAAAAACGTTGTAAATTGACATTTATTTAAATACATTTATTTTCCTCAATTTATGGCCTTCGTTTTACCTATTTATATAATTTATCATAACTCAAATATTTATCAACTATCATTATAGTCGTAAAAAGTGGTGTATCTAATAAATTTTGTTAAATAATAATAAAAAAAATAATTGAAAACAATCAAGATGATGGAACCAATACCTGAAGAGGATCATGAATCTTTATCTATAGTTTCACCACATCATTCAATACAATCCACTATATCTAATCCATTAACTTTGAATACAAAAAGAATTATTGAGGAAAAACAAAGAATGCGTGAAATTTATAAATCCGAACAAATTAATACTGTTGTAAGGTATGTTTTATTTTTTTAATTTTTATGTAAATATTCTTAATATTTTTAAGTATTTAATTTTACTTACTCACTTACTACAACTCTTATTTATAATTTAATTATAATGAAAAAATATATTGCATTATTTTTTTTTTTTAAATTTTATAAAATTTAAAATTTAACAAGTATTAATATATTTTAAAATATCATTTTAATTTTTTTTTAATTTCAAACTTAACTACATTTTTATTTAAATATTAAAAGATTTTATGTTTCTTTCTATTCATATACATGTAATTTACAAATAGAAAAATTTTGTTAGTTAATTCTCATCATAAATTTTTTTATTTAATTATTATTTAGTTTTGTTATTATAGATAAATATATAAAAAAAAAAAATGAAAAGTATAATAATAAAAAAAAAACATGTTATTTTATTGGTCATTAAGATTATAGTTAAGGGAAATTTTCGTATATACATAAGTAAAATTAACATTTATAAGTAAAAGTTTAACAAATATATTAATTAAAAGGTTATTAAATATTCATTACCACAAAGATATATTTACAAACTATTATACATATGTCTTCATTTTGTTTTTAAATTTTAATATAAGGATAATTATTAACATATTGTATTAAATATTAAATGTAGTTGGCACTTTCTAACAAAAATATATGGCTTTACATTTTAAATAGATATAAAATGAAATATTATATAATATGAATATACATATATATATACTTATCTATTATATATTTCTTTAATAATTAATAAATTATTTGTATTTTTAGTACAATACCTAAAACTGAATTACCTGTTAGTTGGAATATGTCACCAACAGAAAAAATAACAACAATAACAACAACTGATGAAAATATATTATTATCACCAACATCAAATTCAACACCAGATACATCACAAAATAATATTATATTTCATACACATATACCACAAACATTTAATCAAAATAATAGTTTAAATATTGAAGGTTCAACAAATAATGGAATAGGTACAACTTATAACTATTCATATGAGTGCCATTATGATGATCCAGTAACATCAGAAATAGAAAGCGCTGATTTTAGTGAAACTAATGATCAAGATATAGAAAAACACTTTAAACAAACACAAAAAGTAAGTATTCTTAATTTAATATTAAAACAATGTAAAAACATTTTATTTAAAGGTTACTAAAGTCACAAAAGTTACTACAACGAGGTCAGTTAGACAAATAGATTTATCAAAAGGTGATATTCATTTTGATGCTGAAGGTAGTCCTATTGTAGATGAAATACCATATGATATTAATAAAGATTCACAATTAGATGAGTTTAATTCAGACATTTCAAATATAAATATTAAAAAAAATGAAGAATATCAAAATGGTATCAATTCAAATTCACAATCAAATTTATCAATTACAAATAATTTAGATATTAATAATAAAAAGTATGATGAAATAAATAATTATTTACATGATAGTAATTTGCCTAGTCAACCAGGAATTCCACAAGTAACAGATATAGATTTAACTGAAGTATCACTGATATGGCTTCGCCCTCATAATGAACCACAAAATGCTTCTATTATTGGGTATAAAGTTGAGTATAGACGTGGTGAAGATGATCCTTGGGAAGCAGCTCATGACGACTTATTGGTGCAAAGTGAATGTCGAAGTAAGTTTCTCGCTATCATATCTTTTATTTAAATCAAAATTTTAAATATGTTTTTGTAATGAAAAAAAAGTTTTAATCAAATGTTTAAACAAAATTTTATTTCATTCATAACATACATAAAGTATTTATTATAGATTTTTAGAAACACCTTTTATGTTAATATTGTTTGATGAAAGTTTTAAAATTTATATTTTCTCTATTATATATTATATATAAAAATATATTGCATTTTAATTTTATAGAATATATTTTTAAAGTAGTTATAAGATAAAAAAAAACTTTCAATGATTTTATATTAAAATGATCCTTAATATACCACTTTTGTTAATTTACAAAACTTCTTTGTCTTTTAATGACTAAAGTTTTTTTTTTAAAACAAAAACCATATTAAGGAATGTTTACTAACATATTCAAATAAATATATGTTATGTCGGTATCTTTATAAGTCATTCAATGTGGACCAAATTGTCTTTTTACATATATATTTATATATATATATATCTTTAATAAAAGAAGTGTAATAACAATAAATATTATATTCTCTGTTAAAACTAACATTAATTTTTTTTTTTTTTTTCAGTCACAAATTTAGAACCTATGGCTGATTATCAATTTCGTGTACTGGCAGCTAATATACATGGTTTTGGTTTACCATCACAAGAAACTCCACCAATCTTATTAAGACCAAAATTTGATTCAACAAATAGACGTTATGATCAGTATCAACATTTTAATGCTATTAATGATAGCATAGCTATTGGTAAGAGAAATGATGTATTAGGTATGTTTGTTAATGTTATATATATTAATATATTTAACAAATTTTTATTTTATTATATTAATATATATATATTTTTTTTATTATCTTACTAATATTTATTCTATTAAATATGAAATATTCTTTAGAATGTCAACAACCAGGTCCACCAATACCAATAGAAATTAATGGTGATACAATCTCTTTAGAATGGAGACCTTCAGTAAGTAATGATATATCAACACCAGTAACAGGATATATAGTTGAGTATAAGGCAAAAGGACTAGATACGTGGATGCAAGCAAATGATTTTTTAATACCAACACATCATTATACAGTCTCTAATTTACGTCCAAATGGTGAATATGAATTTAGAGTAATTGGAAGGTGTATAGATGTTTTTTCAAAACCTAGTTTATCTTCAGGAATAATAAAAATTAAACCAACTATTCCAACAAGAAGTGGTATTATACCATATAATAAAAATCTTCCTATTCCTGATCAACCATTTATTGTAGAAGCATATCATGATTCAGTTTTAATAAATGTAGCATCATTATCAAAACCACAAATTCCAATTTCTCAAACTATAGAATATCGTGAGATAGGAGACCCAAATTGGTATGTTGCAAAAGTAAAACAATTACCACCAAATATATTAGTAACAAACTTAAGACCAAATAATTCTTATGAATTTCGAGCATTTACTGTTTCATTATATGATGGTTCAAGATCACCATCATCTGTAAAATCAGATACTGTACAATTAATATGGAGTAATACTACAACAAATTATAATTTACAAAATGTTCCTAAAAAACCATTTACACCTGAATATGTTGGGGCAGAATCAGCTGATAGTTTGATTATATGTTGGTTACCAGCTGAGAGTTCACTACCAATTCAAGTAAGTCTATTTATACATTCTTATAAGTACTTATAATAATATATTGATACATATATATATTTATTTTAATGTATATATGTATGTATATTTAATGGCATTCTATTTAATTATTATGATAATATATAATTCTTTAATAATTGTCATGTAATGTTTAGTAAAAACCAATAATTAATTATTTTATATCTAGATTTTTGTTAAATTTTTATCATATTTTTATTGCGATGTCATTTCTTAGTTCTTTTTAAATTTTTATTATAATCACATCATTAAATATGACAAATAAAATTGTAGGCATTACATGAATCATATCTTGACATATACATGTATATATATATATATATATTATCATTGATCTAAACTTATAAAAGTTTTATATTACTAAATTTTACATTTATTTTTCAGGGTTACGAAGTAGAATTTAGAGATTATCAACAAGATTCACATAATTGGTATAAAGTAACAGATACACTGATAACTGGGTGTAAAACTACAGGTAAGTGTCAAAATATATATTCATTTTTATAATTATTAAAATTTTTAGTTGGCTATTTACTTCAAAATCATCAATATCAATTTAGAATTATTGCTAAAAACGCTATGGGTTTTTCTGAACCATCTGAACCATCTGAAACTATAACTATAACTGAAAATGGTCCAACAACAAGATCAAATAAATGGATTCCATTAGATGGGGTAACATCTTTATCACCAATAAAATCACCAAAATATGTTGAAGCTGAAAGATATGGAACTATTCCATTGTTACAAGATGAAATAATAAGAGAATCACCACCATTACCGGAGAGAGATGATTCACCACCACCAATAAATAGGCAAACCAATGTACAATGGAGAGATCCAACATTAAAAGAGGTTATTGATTATTTATCAAATAATGATACAAATATTATTATTAATGCTTCTGGTTTACTGCAACATCTCACTTATAATGATAATATTGTAAAAGAAGATTTAAGAAATTTAGGTGGAATTCCAATATTAATAAAATTACTTAGTAATAATAATATGGATATTGTTCGTAATTCAGCTGGATGCCTACGTAATTTGGCTTTTGGTAAAGAAAATGATATAAACAAAAAAATTATAGCAGAATATGATGGAATAAGATGGCTAACAACGACAATTAAAAATTTTTCTAATTCTCACGTACGTGAAGAAGCAACAGGTGCTTTATGGAATATTTCATCGTGTGATGAGTTAAAAGTTTCAATTTATAATCAATGTGCTGAGGTTATTGTTGATAATTTAGTTATACCATTATCAGGATATAAAAATGCAACAAATAAACAGCTAACAACAATAGGTGATAATAATTATTTAAATGAAAATAATGGAAGAAATAGCAGTGTTTTTAGAAATGGTGTTGGTATTTTAAGAAATATTTCAGCAATAAATTCAAATTCAAGAAAACAATTAAGAAATTCACCATTATTAATAGAATCATTATTATTTTATTTACAAAATTCTTTTAATCATAATTTAATAGATAGCAGATCAGTTGAGAATGTTGTTTGTGTATTAAGAAATTTAAGTTATCGTGTTCATGAAGAATATATTGGAAAAAAACATCCTTTTATACAAGAACATCGTGATTCACAAAGAAGCTCAAGTAAAAGAAGTAGAGAAAGAAGTAAAAGTGCTCCATCAGGTTCACCAAAAGAAAAAAAGAAATCAAATAGTTTATTTAAAAAAGGTGGAAAAAATAAAAAAGATAATAATGATGATAAAGAAAATAATGTATCAGGTGGTGAATTATTATGGCATATTACAACAATTCAATTGTATTTAAGATTATTACAAGAGACATCAAATAGTGAAACATTAGAAGCTGCCTCAGCTGCTATACAAAATCTTTCTGCATCAGAACATCCTAATAGTCAACATGTTAGAACATTAGTTAGAACAGAAAAAGGTTTACCAATTTTAGTTGAATTATTAAAAGTTGAGTATGAAAAAGTTGTTTGTTCTGTAACAACAGCACTTAGAAATTTATCAATGGATCAAAGGAATAGAGAATTAATTGGTAAATATGCAATGAAAGATTTATTACAAAAGATACCACGTGAAGAGTATATAGAACAATTAAATTTAAATGAAAATAAGATTGCTGAAGCAACGATTGCTGCTGTTTTAGGTATATTATTTGAAATAGTAAAATATAGTTCAGAATTTACTAAAAATTTTCATGATATTGGTGGTACTGAAAAATTAATAATATTAGCAAAAAGTTATCCTAATGTTAGTGCAAAAATATGTAAATATACATCGCAACTTTTATATACAATGTGGCAACATAAAGAACTTCATGAAACATTTAGAAAATCAGGATATAAAGAAGTAGATTTTTATTCAGGGCCATCAACTTCTCGTAATACAGCAAGAGAAGCAAAAACATTAGCAAGACCTATTATTTCTTATGGTGGAAATAAAAAGTTTAATAAAGATAATAATTATGAAAGTGATAATTATGCAATATATGACGGTGATATTAAAAATACACCACAAAGTGCACGCTTTGATTATGGAAGTATAAGAAAATATGAAAATGGAATTAATGATATGAATAGTGTACGTTCTGACTCTAAAATAATAACAACAGAAGGAAAATATAAAAAAGCATCAAACAAAGAAGCATTATATGCAGCTGTTCAAAAAAAAGAACAAAATTACATTAATTCACCTGCTGGTGATAGTTGGGTTTAATACTTAATATAAAAAAGATAATTATTTTATATATAATTTTATATATTATTTAAAATTTAAAAAAAAAACCATGTAATTTGTAAATAAAGTAAATATATATTTAAATTAATTTAAAAAAATAGAATTGTTTATATTTTTAAAAATGTGTTATTTTTATTCATTTTATTATTAAAAAAAGATTTTTTTTTTTATTATTTTCAACAATTTATTATTTATATTAAAAAAAAATAAAAGAATGTAAAGAGTTATTTTGTTTTTGGTATCATATTAGCATCATCATTATTATCTATATCATCCCAATCATCAATGATATTTTGCATTGCAAGTGTAAGATAACTTGCAGGTAAATCACCAACATTTGTCGTAATTTGTTGCATTACAAATAAACCATCTTTACCAAGTAATTTAAAGAATCTTTCTTGTTTACCATGTTTACCATGAGCATAAAAAAATCTCGTAATATTTGATCTAGCTCTTGATGTTATACAAAGTGATAAACACCAAGTAATAGCGTTAATCGTCGAATAGATAGCTACAAAAAATAACCAAAACCAAAGGAATATTAATAATTTTTCATAATAAATGTTAAGTGTTAATACACATAAAACAGTATCCAATTGAACTGATGCAGGACGTCTACGTGTAAAATCGCAATGTGTTATTCTTGGAAAATGTCCTGTTACTTGCCAATCATTACCAGAAAATAAGTCTAAAACAAGACCTGGTCCCCAAAATGTATAAGTTGTTGATTGTAAAAGTGAATTTAACCATAACCATTGTATCCAGGCATTTCCTGCTTGAAAAATTGAATAAAACATATAATGAAATCCCATTTGTTCACCTTTTTTTCTCCTAGCTAATCTTATACCATCCCATATATATGCTGCTGCACGATTTTCAAATTGTTTAACTCTTCCTTCTAATGAACATTCATTATCTCTTACTTGATGCCAAAAACGATCAACATATCGTATAGCACCAGTTAAATCAAAACCAGTAGATTTAGACATCATCGTCCAAATAAAACGTGGAAGATAAAAAGAAAGAGCTTGGCAAGCAAGTACATATGGTACCCATTGATAATAATTAATAGGAACTTTTTGTCTATCATCTTCATCAAAACTTAGTTGTTCTTCTAATGGCACAAAATATGTTCCATGTACATAACAATATCTTTCAACAAAATCTGTCCATGATTTTGTAAATTGTGCTGGTGTCCAACAAGTAATTGGTTCTCCCCAAAAATGAGAACTTAATAATAATCCAGCACTAACAGCTAATAAACTAACAGTATATCGAGAATTTAAACTATCAGCCTAAAAATAAATATACAAATAAATAAATATTTTTAATATATATATATATTTTTTTTTTGTTAAATATATTAATTTAAATATACTTACAAAATCACCTTTTGGTTGTTGAAATGCTTTACCAATTATAGAGTTAACTGAAGAGATAACACCAATTTGCGAACTCATTATATAACAATTGTACTATTAATTAAATTGTATGCTAATAATCAAAAATATAAATTCTCCAAATTATATTAATAAAAAGAAAGTATGAAGATAGACAAAAATTTTTAAAATAATATTTGTTATCGTAATTTACATAAAAAGATCTTTTTAAGTAGCAATTGACAAATAATTGATATGTAAAGTGAAAAGATCAACTACTTGTTGTAAGTACAAGATAAATTGACTGTAAAAGAAAAGTTCCTATATGTAAAAATTAAATAAGCTTCATCAGACAATTTATAAAATGAATATTCAAAGAAGGTTGGATGTACAATTATCTTATTTGATGAGAAATGAAAAGAAGATCATAGGACTTAAAATATATTGATAGTTCAGTGACAATCAGTTAACAATGTAAACCAACAATAAAAATTTTTGTAAAACTCTTGTAAACAGAATATATTATATTGAGCTTCTTCAATTTTCGTTTACCAATTGCATTTTCTTTCACGCACTTATCAATTTTAATACATATAGTATTATCATCTTCAATATACTTATTTTACAAATATAACAATTTTAAAAAAGAATTTTAAAATGTTTATAATTTTATTATTTTAATATATGTAATATATATAGAAATATTAAAAATTTATTCAATAAATGTTATTGGTAATAATATCTTGTATACTGTAGTTTTATTCAATGACAATATATTATACCTTAATTATTTATATTTATGTGTACAAAGTTATTCTATTTTCTATCTTAATCTACCATATAATCCTTAATTAATCAAATTGTACCAAAAATTAAGAAGATTTTATACATTTTTATTCTTTCATCAAACAAATTATCATCTTATAAAATAAAAATTAATTTTTAAAAAGACAAAAATTTTATATAAAATAAAAGTTATATTATTAATATTGTGAATAAAAATTTTTAACTAACTGGTTTTTAATTGTTTATAATTTATCTTTCTAACTTTTTGAAATATCAATATTGGCATTTGAAAATAAACTATTTACAAGATGTTAAGCATTGAATATATTTTTGAAGTATAAAAGAATTAAAAAATATAAGTGAAATATTATACTTTTACACATTAACAACGTGCTTGAATATATATTTTTTTTATTACAATATAAAAGTATTCCTTCTATAACAAAGTTAGATTATTCTTCCACATTTTGTTTTTTAAATTTTATAATAATAATACTAAAAAATGTGAGTGTTAAAAGTTTATTAAAAAAAATACAGAAAAATTTTTAGAAAATTAATATTACATTAAAATAATCCACTGTTGTAAATAATCTTGTAATATTAAATTTCAGAATGAGAATACTATTCTTTATAAAAATTAACGAAGAAAGTACAAGTATTTTTGGATGTCTTTTGTCAAATCGTTTTCTTTGTGCTTTCTTTGGGTTAGCTCAACTTACAATTATTATTATATCATTCTATCAACATATCTTTTCGTATTCAAAATTTAAACAAATATTTCGTTGTCATTCCAATGTATCATCAAATGCAACGATAGAAGAAAAATTTATGGCATTCGATGTCATTATTTTTGATTTCGGATTAATGCATCGAATTTTAGGAACTAATGAATGTGTTGCAAATTATTTAGATGGTGGTTATATGAGAGCAATGTGGTGTATAGAACATAGTACTGCATTAATGATCATGTTCATTAATATAACATGCCTACAAAAATATGTATGGTTAATGTGGCCAGGTATAAATTATTTATTAAAAACATAATTTTTATTATTGTTATTGAATTGTTCTTTTTTATGTTTCAATTAAAAAAAATTGTTAAATATTAATTTATGTATTGTTAATATTTGTAAATATATTGTATATCTTTTTTTTTAAATAATATTACCTTTCTTTTTAATAACACTTTTCCTTTTATTTGTATAAATTTTAAAAAGGTTGTTATTTAAAAAAACCTTTTTTTTTTACATTTGTTAATTATAATTAAGTAATAAAATATATTATACTTACTATAAAATTACTTTTATAGCATTATTAATGGAAAGTTCATATGCACTAGGAATGTCAATTTTGACAATGGCAACAGCTCCAAAAATTCTTGAAGCTGTTGGTGGTATAGTTGATAAGGAACTGGCATTATTATTATTATATTATTTAATAGGTTTCATTTTAAATTGGTTTTTTACATTAGTTATGTGGCATTACTATTGGCATATAGAAATGACATATTCACCACCGCCTCCAATTCAAACACGCCCAAAAATAAATCGACGTTCTAGGGCTTCCATGTCCAGTCATGTGGTAGCTGTTCTACGAAGAACATCAAAATCAAATATACTTTCTGGTCAATTAACTAAAAAAAATAATATTGAAATGAATATTAATAATTCAAAAGATGACAATGAAAATCATCCTAGAGTTAAATATCGCAAAAACAAATATATGGATTATTATAGTAATAACGTTGGTACACATGTATAAAAAAAAGTTAATGTTATCTATAAATATTTAACTAATCAAATCCTTTTTTTTTCCTTTTGTTATAAAGACATTATTACGAAAATTTTTTAAATATTTATGTTACATGAAAACAATTTAAAAAGTAAACAATTTTTATTATAAAAATACAAAAAAAAATTAAATAATTTTTTTATATTAAATTGTTATTAATATATGTTTTTAATAGTTTATACTATTATAAAATAAATTTATTTTGATAAAATTTTGAATAAATTCTATAAATTTAAAATTATTTTATTAAATTGTATTTAAATTTTAAAAATAAATGAAAAGTAGAAGTATTTTGTATAAAAAAATGTAAAACATAAATGTATTATAATTGAAAAGACAGTTAAAATTAAACAAATTTTTTTAACAGGTAAAAATATATTTCACATTATATAGTCTTCTTTTTTTTTAATAAATTTATTTTATTTTTAAGTTAATTTAATATAAAATAAAAAACCTATTACTTTTAACAAATTTTGTCTGATTTTTTAAAATATTTTAAATTTGATTACTTACTTAACAATAACAAAATGTTTTCTTATGTATACTATATTTTTTCATAAATAAAATTATTGAAATTTTACTACATAAAAAATAACTTTTAAAATGACATAGTTGAAAAAAAAACGTAATATCCGACATTTATTTTATTAAGGATAATATTAACAAGTAAAAAATTAGTTTTTTTTTTTAACTTTTTAAAAAAAATACTTATTTTGAATATATATATTTGCATTTTGAGATCATAATTTATAAAAAAAATTTTTTGACTTGTTAATAAAAATAAAAAAAGATATCTTAAAATTTGTTATGATGTAATTAATTTTGAATGTGTCGACCAAATGATAGTATATATCTGTTTGTATTTTAAAGTATCATTAATGTAAAAGTTGCAAAAAAAGGATGATTTAAAAAAAAATTATTGTGAGAGAATATTTTGGCAATGGTGCAGAAAATAAATGTTCATATTTAATGTAAAGTTAATATTAAATAAAATATTTGTCCAAATGTTGTAATAAAAAAAACATTGATATTATTTTTTTTATTATTAATAAAATGATCTCAAGATACTTGTTTTAACAGATTACTTATCCTAATGTTCCCCCGGATGCCATAAGTTTGCAATTTCTATAAGCGTTAACAGTATTTTGATAATTTTTCCATGCTTTTGGTGAGTGAACTTTTATCTTTTTTAACAAAAGAACAATTGTTTCATGGTCCAAGTCTGAATCTACAATAAAAACAATAATAATTGTATAATTTTTTGTTATTACCTTCTTCTTTAAGTTTTTCTATAATTGCTTGCATAGGATGCACACCACAAACTGGATGAACGTCAAATGAAATAACATTTCCAGTAGTAACATGTGATGGAATGAGCAAAGTAATAAAAATTAAAGATAAAGTAAGCATTAAAAAAATAAATTTTTGCTGCATTCTAAAACAAAATATATTATTAGTAACAATAATTATATTTAAACAAAAAAAAGTGTTCTCAAATTGAGGTTGTTATCGCGTTGATGAATTGATAATGATTTAAGTCTTTTTTATATGAAAAATAAACAAAAGAATATTTTGTATATAAAATATATATATAATATTTAAAAAAAAATTCATTTTTTTTAAAATTGTATGTTCAACAAATATCTATAATAGAAATATATTTAAATGGCAGAGATTAAAAGTTAGAACAATTGTTTTAATATATATATATATAATATTATGTTTTTGTTAATAGAAAATAAAATGTAAACAAATTTTTGCGTACTGTCATTGTTAAAAATATTTATTTGTTAATTAATACAATTATGTATGAAATAAAAAAGTTAATTTATGTATATGAAGATGTTTTAAATAATAAAAATTTTAATAGTTATAAGATGTTTTATAGTAATGACGAATTGAGATTAAAAATTTTATAAATTTAAACGATGGCAATTTATGTCTTTATAATAAGGAGGGGTTTAAATTTGACTTGTTTTTTATTATTTTTTTTAATTTTAAAAAATACTATTAATTATCAATAAAAATTATTTAATAAACTGATAAAAAACCTTTAGAAAAAGGCAAATTATATTTAAAGAAAAAAAATATGGTTAAAATATTTTGCCATATTTAAATTATCTGTAATAAAAATAAAATGTGAATTTTTAAAATAGATAGTTTTTTAAATTTTTATAAAATTTTAATTGATAAGATAAAATATCCCATTAAAAATATATATAGTAACAAAATTATTCATAAAATCTAATAAAAACTAATATTTTTTTAAAATTATAAAAAAAAAGTTATTACCATAGAGAAGAACAGAAATTTGCAATGCAGTTGCTAGATTTCTATTAAGTTATATGTAATAAATAATGTTTGTTTCAATTGTTCATTATTTATCTAATTTTCTTAAGTATAAATGTGTTTTGAATAACCTTTATATGACATTTCTTTAAAAATTATTCAATTTATGCATTTAAGATTAAAAAGTTTTGTCTTAAATTTAATTGAAAAAAAATATAATTTTTTTTTTGATAAATATAGATATATACTACAAAAAAAGAATAACAAAAAATAATGTTTCCGGAAGTCAGAAATAAAATATTAAAAATTAAAAATAATAACTATAAAACTACGACTTAAAACATTATAATTACTTCTTATTTTTATAAAAATTAAATAATTTTCATTTATTATGCAGTCTTATTTTTAATGTAGATAAGGTGATTAATTAATTTACAAATAAGAATTATTTTTATAATAATTAAAAAGATACATTTTTAAATACTTATATTTTATATTAGTAAAGCAAATAATAATTAAAATTATTTTAAATACCAGGATAATATTTTTAAGATTTCACAGCATGTCTTATATAAAATATATAATAAAAATTTAATTAAGGAATATATTTAACTTGTTATTTTTAAAACTACCAATAAATATTACCTTGTAAAAAAAACATTTTAAAAACATAATCATTAATTAAACTGACATGTTTACAAATATAATCAATCTTTAATTTATATATTTACTACAATAAAAAGAATATTACTTAAAAAAATTTTTTTTTTTAATTTATACAATAAATTTACAATAAAAACATTTCACATTACAGAAATAAAAAAAGTTACAGTTGAAATTACGATAAATATTGAAGAAATCAGTAGACAAGTACGATCAATTACAATAGCCATAAATTCATAGTCTTTCTCAACTATATAATCTTCATAATTTTCTTTAAATACTTTTTTATACTCCTTTAAAAAAAGTAATAATATATTATAAAAATAATTAAACATACATTTATATTATCAAGTATATTTTCTAACAGTAATAATTGAACTAAATCATCGTTATCATAACAATTATCTTTATAGCATTTTTTAATTAATTTTAAAATTTTTAAATGTTCATTTTTTTTTATTTCTTTCTTTATATACTTCTTTTTATCGTCATTTATATTATATAAACGAGTAGGTGGTCTTTTTAACATACAAAAATATGGCAGCCATTTGGACAATATTTTAATCATCTAGAAATTAATACTTTTTCCTCTCATAAAAAATTAAAAAATTAAATTGTTAATTTTAAAACTTTTATCATGAGAGAGAAAAATAATTGAAAAAGTTAAAAATAAATATTATTTTAATTATAATTACCATATATGAAAGAAAATGACTTTTTGGTGAACGATTGTGGACAGCTAAAGTTATTGTAGTTGCGACAATTGACCCCGCAAGATATAAAAGACAATAAATAAAAAATACACCTATAATAGAAAATAATATTTTTTTAGTTAAAAATAGAAAGACAATATAGTTATTTTTAGCATGAAATGTACTAAAAAATAATTATATTCTCACCTAAAAATGGAACTGAATCTGAAGAAGGTGGTGACATATCTGCTACATAATTTTGAAATATACAGATAGATAACATAATAGATATTTCTATAAAAAAAAAAAAAGTTGTTGAAGCATAAAAGGACAAACAAATTTAAAACTAACGAAGACTTGTTTTTTCACCAGCATCTGAAGGAAAAATAAAGCCAATTAAAGTCATTAATGTTACAACTAAACATGGTATAATAAGATTGATACCTAAAATAAATTACAACAATTATTATTATAAAAAATAAGTACATTTAATTTACTTACCATAATAGAGAGTTTTTCGTTGAAGTGTAAATTTAAATACAACATCATAGTATGGCTCTGGACAACATTTATAGTACTAAAAATTAAATTTTAAATTTATTAAAAATGAATTTATAAAGAGGAATGTCTTAATATATTAAAATTTACCTGAATA